>LR738710.1:417538495-417617798 GCA_902687465.1 Secale cereale
TTGGTACTATTTGCCTAAACAACTAAAACCTTTCCGAGGGAGTAATTAACCCGAGGCTTAATTAATTCAACCCCCTGGGCCAGTGCTCGACTTGAGTGTTGGTCCAACCTAGAGCCACTTGCGGATACCACCCGGTTCGCTGGGGTCTTTGGTATCTGTACGTACTGCTCATCCGGACGTGTCCTGAGACCTAGATACGCGCGGCTACTATCAGGGTGTCGACACGCCGGGAGGATTTGCTGGATTAGCCTTACCTTAGTTCGGTATATCTTGAGCACGGGATTCCGAGGATACTCGGGTCTTCCCACTTTGGAGTTGCGACTCCGCGGATCGTGGGCTTGTAATGGGTCAAGTTGGAACACCCCTGCAGGGTTTGAACTTTCGAAAGCCGTGCCCGCGGTTATGTGGCAGATGGGAGCTTGTTAATTCCGGTTGTAGATAACTTGACACAATGATGCTAATACACTACCAGCGTGTGTTCCGTGACTGTCAATTTCCGAATAGGGATTCGGGAGTTGAACACGGAGGGGTTATGCTTGTGAGCTGTAGCTAGGATCACTTAGTGATCACTTCTTGCCGATGCCTTCTCTTCTCGCTCTCTCTTGCGTAAGTTAGTGCTAGTTGCTGCTGCAGACTCTTTGTTGTTCCTTCACCTCATTTCTTTCTTCAGCCTTTTCCCTCACCTAAAGGCTTTGATAGTTCTGTTACCCGGGAACGGGATTGCTGAGTCCTCTGTGGCTCACAGTTACTTCACACACCAGATGCAGGTCCAGCCGTGAGCTATCCAGGAGATGGCACCGAGCTGGATTGGGAGTACGACGAGGAGCGTAGTCGTTACTACGTGCGCTACCCGGACGATCAGTAGTGGAGACTCTTACTAGGATTCGATCCGCCTGTGGTTGTTTATTTATCTGAGTTTGGTACTTTGTCATTTGGTTTTGCCCTTAGAGGGTTGTAGTGATCTTATTGTATGATGTTTGAGACTTGTACTGTTATTCTGTGACGTGGCGATTGTAAGCCAACTATTTTCAGTTTATTTTCCCCCTTTTACATGAGTTGTGCAAAGATTACCAAACTTGAGATCATTCTAGGATGGACTTATGCCTTTAAGTCGTGCCTCGACACGTAGGAGGTATAATTCCATCCTGGGCATTACAGTGAGAGCCATAAGCCAAATATGAGCGACTCCACGATGAGCAACAAGAAGCAACTAGTGTTATTTGCCACCAAAAGTGAGATGAGAGAAGTGTGTGAGAACCCATCGAGTGTCTTTCACCTTGTGCTTTTATGCAAAGGGGAAGCCAAACCTACTAACACTTCACCACCTCCACCTTTAGTGTTGTCTCAATTGTTACAGGAATTCTCGGACGTCTTTCCCGATGAGCTACCTCCGGGTCTACCTCCACTTCGCGGAACTGAACACCGCATCGACCTCATACCCGGCGCACCACTTCCAAACAAGGCTCCTTACCGCATCAACCCCGAGGAAACCAAGGAGATACAACGACAAGTGCAACAACTCATCGACAAAGGTCATGTACGTGAAAGCTTAAGCCCTTGTGCCGTTCCGGTTATTCTCGTGCCTAAGAAAGATGGAAGTTTTCGCATGTGCTCTGATTGCCGACCTATAAATGCTATCACCGTTAGATACCGTTACCCTATCCCACGTTTAGACGACATGCTTGATGAATTATGTGGTGCCACCATCTTTTCGGAAATTGATCTTAAAAGTGGTTACTAACAAATTTGCATTCAAGAGGGTGATGAGTGCAAAACAGCTATCAAAACCAAATTTGGGTTATATGAGTGGCTTGTCATGCCAATGGGTTTATCGGAAGCACCCGGTTCATTCATGCGTCTTATGCATTTTTCTCTACGACCCTACATAGGCGTCTTTGTAGTGGTCTACTTTCATGACATCCTCGTTTTTAGCAAGTCGCTTGAGGACCATGTGACACACATCCGTATGGTTTTACAAACCCTTCAGAAAGAGCGCTTATATGCTAACATGGAGAAATGCACTTTTGGCGTTGACAAGGTCGTCTACCTAGGATTTGTCGTTTCTTCACAAGGTGTTCACGTTGATGAAACTAAAATTGAAGCAATTAAAACTTGGCCTCAACCAACGAATCTCATGCAAGTGCGTAGTTTCCTTGGTCTAGCCGGTTTCTACCGATGTTTTGTGAAGGACTTTAGCACTATTGTTATGCCTCTACACGCCTTGAGCAAGAAGAACGCACCCTTCATTTGGGGTCCTTCGCAAGACACCATGTTCAATGAGCTCAAAAACTTGCTTACACACGCACCACTTCTAGCCCTACCAAACTTTAATAAACCGTTTTAGATTCATTGTGACGCTAGTGGTACCGGCATAGGTGCCGTGCTCATGCAAGAAAAGCGCCCAATTGCGTACTTTAGCAACAAGCTATCTGGAGCGCAACTAAACTACCCCATATATGATAAAGAGCTCTATGCTGTGGTGAGAGTTTTATGTGTTTGGGAACATTATCTTAGACCTCATGAATTCATTCTTCATACGGACCATGAGACTCTCAAGTATCTCAAGGGTCAAACTAAGTTGAACAAGCGTCATGCTAAATGGAGTGAGTTCATTGAGTCTTTTCCCTATGTCATCAAGTACATCAAAGGCAAAGAGAATGTTGTGGCGGATGCGCTTTCCCGCAAATGGCAAAGATTCCGTGTTTGTTGTCGTGGATAGATTCTCTAAAATGGCTCATTTCATTCCTTGTAACAAGATCGACGATGCTTCACATGTTGCAAATCTCTTTTGTAGGGAAATCATTCGTCTTCATGGAGTACTCAAGACAATCGTGTCGAACCGGGACGGTAAGTTCTTAAACTACTTTTGGAAGACTCTATGCGCCAAACTCGGCATCAAGCTCCTCTTTTCTTCGGCATATCATCCACAGACCGACGGCCAAACGGAGGTGACGAACCGCACGCTTTCGACGCTTCTTCGCGTGTTGATCAAGAAGAACATCAAGGAATGGGAGCAATGCTTGCCCATCGCCGAGTACGCCTACAACCGCGCAAGACATTCGACTACCGGCAAGTCCCCTTTCGAGGTCGTCTACGGCTTCAACCCGTTGTCCCCATTGGACATCCTACCTCTACCTCTACAAGAGCGCACGAACATGGACGCAAGTGCACGAGCAAGCTATCTCAAGAAGGTACATGAAGATACAAGGGCTACGATCGAGCGACAAGTACATCGTCTCACCACCAAGCTCAGCGTCAACAAGGCACCAATGGTGTTCCAACCGGGAGATCTTGTTTGGCTTCATCTTCGCAAGGACCGTTTCTTTCCCACACGAGCGCAAGTCCAAACTACTACCTCGCGCCGACGGACCCTTCAAGGTGCTAGCACGCTACAACAACAACGCCTACAAGATCGACATCCCACGAGACAAGTACAACATGAGCGATGCCTTCAACGTCAAGGATCTATCCCCTTACCATGGTGATGAAGATTTCGATCCGAGGTCGGATCTTTCCCAAGGGAGGGGAGATGATGCGGAGCATCCCAAGGTCATCCCATGGACCCTCCATCGCCTCACTAAGTACCCAAAGGACCAATGACTCGAGCCCGTGCAAGAGCTCTCGAGACCGAGGTGAATTCACTCCTTTCTCTACATCCTCCCGATTCGCATGAGACATGGCTTCTACCCTCGTCGGAAACTCTATGCATACTCGGGTACTTGGATGAAGGCCACGGGACAGCTCTGCACAGCGGACAAGACGGCGGGATCGACGAGTGCTGGGAACAAGAAGAAGTACGGTTGAAGAAGCTACAGACACCGGACGTCTGGTCCACACCGGATGACCGGTCACTCCCAGGCACCGGACGACCGGCGTTCACCGGACGACCGGCGACTCCCAAAAGACCGGACGACCGGAAGCCCCCGGACGTCCGTGACACCCTTCACAGAACCGAAATCGAAGAAAATACCAGAAATCCGGGACTTACCGGACGTCCGGCCCTTCCCGAGCGACCGGACGTCCGGTAACCCTCGGACGTCCAACCCAACGGTGACACCCCGTGTAATATATACTCGTTGACTTACATCCTTTCGAGGCAGCTTTTGGATAGCTCATCATAGACCTTAGTGGTTCCTCTCCTACGAGACCGCGGCCTCTTCGGAGAAGATCCACCTCGGATTCAAGACCTCCTTCGTGGAGAATATCCCAAGGGGTAATTCAAGACCTCCTACGGGAGAAGACTATCTTTGTACCACCGTTGTTGACTATGGATCGTGTATCTTGATATGTATCGTGGATCTAGCACCTGTGTGACCGTATTTGTGTTGATTTGAGTGTTTCCTCTCGTGTTTTCCTCCGTGATTTCCTTGTGTTCTCCGTGTTCATCGTGGGATACCCTCCTTTCGTGAAAGATCTGCCGATTAGGGTTCCACCCTACAACAGAATGTTTAGTTGCTCAACTGTTTTGAGTGTGCTTGTCACGCAAGCTGAGCAAAATCAGAGGCACAATTTGTTGCGTACAAAGGGAGTTGTGAAGGAACGTTTTGTTCACGTCATCATATATGGAGGGAGCTACAACAATTTGGCTAGCATGGAGGTGGTGGAGAAGTTGTCTCTCACCACAAGATCACATCCACATCCTTACTACATCCAATGGTTCAACAACAGCGGCAAGGTTAAGGTAACACGTACTGTCCGTGTGCATTTTAGTATAGCTATATATGTTGATTTTGTTGATTGTGATGTGGTACCCATGCAAGCATGTTCCTTATTACTTGGTAGACCATGGAAATTTGATTAAAATTCTGTGCACCATGGTAGAAACAATTAGTATACTCTTGTTCATAAGGATAAACATATTACTTTGCTTCCTATGACTCCTGATTCCATTATGAAAGATGATATTAATCAAGCTAGTAAAGCAAAACAGGAGAAAAATAAGATAAAAAATCAGATTGTGGCAAAAGAATTTGAGCAAAAAATGAAGTCCAATAACAAATCATCATCTCATGTTGCATCTGAAATTAAATTAAAAAGTGGATGTCTACTTGCCATCAAATCTGATATTGATGATCTAGATTTCAGAAAATCTATTTGCTATGATTTTTTGTGCAAAGAGGCCATATTTTCATTCGAGGACAAGCCTTCCTCGTTGCCTCCTGCTATCACTAACATTTTGCAGGAGTTCACTGACGTCTTTCCACAAGACGTGCCACCGGGATTACCACCTATTTGAGGGATTGAGCATCAGATTAACTTAATTTCCGGTACATCGCTACCCAACCGTCCACCATACCGTACCAATCCAGAGAAGACGAAGGAGATTATGCCTCAAGTACAGGAGCTACTCGACAAAGGTTATATACGCAAATCCCTTAGTCCTTATGATGCATTGCAGTGCCGAAAAAGGATGGTACATCGCATATTTGTGTTGATTGTAGATGCATTAATAATATTAATATTCGTTATCGTCATCCTATTCCTAGGCTAGATGATATGCTTGATGAATTGAGTTGCTCTACAATATTCTCCAAAGTTAATTTGCGTCGTGGATACCATCAAATTCGGATTAAATTGGGAGATGAATGGAAAATAGCATTTAAAACTAAGTTTGGATTATATGAGTGGTTAGTCATGCCTTTTGGGTTAACTAATGCACCTTGTACTTTCATGAGATTAATGAACAAAGTTTTATGTGCTTCCAATAGACGATTCGTGTTAGTCTATTTTGATGATATACTGATTTATAGCAGATCTTTGGAGGAACATTTACATCTTGCTTTTATTACGTTACGTGATGCACGTTTGTTTGATAACCTTGGGAAGTGCACCTTTTGAACCGACCGAGTGTCTTTTATTGGCTATGTTTTTACTCCACACAGAATTGAAGTTGATAAATCCAAGATTGAAGCTATTGAGAGTAGGCCGCAGCCCAAAACAGTCACAAACGTGAGGAGTTTTATTGGCCTCGCTGGTTTCTAAAAGCATTTTGTGAGAGATTTCAGCACCATTGTTGCACCTCTTAATGAGTTTACAAAGAAGGATGTGCCTTTTTTAGGGTACCGCACAGGAGAAGCCTTCATAGTATTGAAAGATAAGTTGACACATGCTCCTTTACTCCAACTTCCTGATTTTAATAAGATTTTTGAGATTGAATGTGATGCTAGTGGAATTGGATTAGGATGTGTGTTATTACAAGGTGGTAAACCTGTTGCATACTATTTTGAAAAATTGAGTGGGCCTAGTATAAACTATTCTACTTATGACAAAGAATTATATGCTCTTGTTTGAACCTTGAAAACATGGCAACATTATTTATGGCCCAAAGAATTTGTTATACATTCTGATCATGAATTTTTGAAACATATTAAAAGTCAAGCAAAACTGAACCATAGACATGCTAAATGGGTTGAATCCAATGAGACTTTCCCTTATGTCATTAAACACAAGAAGGGTAAAGAAAATGTTATTGTTGATGCATTGTCTCGTCGCTATACTATGCTTTCACAACTTGACTTTAAAATATTTGGTTTGGAGACCATCAAAGGTCAATATGTGCATGATGCTGATTTCAAAGATGAAATGCAGAATTGTAAAGAAGGAAGAACATGGAACACGTTCGTCCTTAATGATGGATTTGTGTTTCATGCTAACAAGCTATGCATTCTAGCTAGCTCCGTTCGTCTTTTGTTGTTGCAGGAGGCGCGTGGAGGAGAATTAATGGGACACTTTGGCGTGAAGAAGATGGAGGACGTACTTGTTACACATTTCTTTCGGCCAAAGATGTGACGGGATGTTGAGCGTTTTGTTGCTCGCTGCACTACATGTCAAAAAGCTAAGTCACGATTCAGTCATCATGGTTTATATATGCCTTTGCCTATAGCTAGTGTTCCTCGGAAGATATATCTATGGACTTTGTTTTGGGATTACCTCAAACAAAGAAGGTGAGGGACAGCATATTTGTTCTCGTGGATAGATTCTCTAAAATGGCACACTTGATACCATGTCATAAAAGCGATGATGCTGCTAATGTTGTTGATTTGTTCTTTCGTGAAATCATTCGCTTGCATGGTGTGCCGAATACAATAGTTTCAGATCATGATACTAAATTTCTTACCACTTTTGGAGATGTTTAAGGGCTAAGTTGGGGACTAAACTGCTTTTTAGTACTACATGTCACCCCCAAACTGATGGACAAACTGAAGTAGTCAATAGAACATTGTCTACTATGGTTAGAGTTGTTTTGAAGAATAACAAGAAAACGTGGGAAGAATGTTTACCTCATATTGAATTTGCTTATAATCGTTCGCTGCATTCTACTACTAAGATCTGCCCTTTTGAAATTGTGTATGGTTTCCTACCTCATGCACCCATTGATTTGTTGCCTCTTCCATCTTCAGATAAGGTTAATTTTGATGCTAAACAACGTGCTGAGTTGATCTTAAAAATGCATGAGTTAACTAAAGAAAATATTGAGTGCATGAATGCTAAATATAAACTTGCTCAAGATATGGGTGGAAAACGTGTTGACTTTGCACCTGGAGATCTTGTTTGATTACATTTGCATAAGGATAGGTCTCCTGATTGCACAGTCAAAACTAATGCCACGTGCTCGTGGTCATTTTAAGGTGTTAGAGAAAATAAATGATAATGGATATAAATTTGAGCTACCTACAGATTTTGGGGTTAGTCCCACTTTTAACATTGCGCATTTGAAGCCTCGCTTGGGTGAAGAAGATGAGCTTCCATCGAGGACGACTTCAATTCATGAAGGGGAGGATGATGATGACATCACTACCAAATGTTACACCCACAACGCCTACTGCTACATATATTGGACCAGTTACTAGAGCTCATGCACGCCAATTAAATTACCAGGTACTTTCGTTTCTTGGTAATGATTCTAATGTTCATGAGAATATGATGCTGCTTAAATTGGATACAATTGTTTTGCTTACAAATTCAGGGCCAAGCATGGATAAGAATGATGAACATTGGAGCATGATCAACCATGGAAAAGATGGCGCGCGCAAGGGGAACAAGAACGGAGTTTCAAATGATGTTTTCAGGACTTTGAAGCTACCATAATGAGTGCATCAAGGCTCGGACGAAATATACAAGATGTCACCTCATAAATTTCCTCCGGAGGCTATTACAGGTGTTGCATCTCCTTATTATTGGGCCAGGTCCATGTAATTTCGAAATACTGTAGTATAGGCTGCTTTTAGAGTCTGTATGTGTGGGGAAACAGAGTTAGGGTTGGTTTCGGACCCCTTCTTTAAAGGGTCGCGAAATTCCCCCCTCTTCCTCCATATATACAGCCCTTAGGGCGTCGTTTAGACTTTAGGTTTTGTTTAGATTAAAGTTCGCCATAGTTGCAACTTCGTGTACTTCGTTTGTGTTCAACGACCAGACAAAAACGTCATAAAACCCCACCTTGATCAAAAAATATTTCCCCTTATATTCGCAATATCCAGATTGAAATCTCAGTTTCTTGCTTGTTCTTCATTTGCTTGCAGGAAATAGACCCTCGTGGCCAGGTTGATCGTGCTCCGATGTGGTCAGTAACCTCTCATAGTTGGTTTAGTGATTGCTAAGGCGTGACGTCTTCGCACGTTCGTAGTCAGATCGTCAAAGTATGCTCCTCCAAAAACGATAATCACCATCTCATTGAAAAACGAGACACCCTCGCCTGTATCAAATATGTGCTTCTATCCTTGGTAGGACCTCTGAGTTCCTCGAGGATAGGACCGCATATTGGGCGTGTCACTTGGGCATGAATAACCCGGGGCCAAAAACCCGGAACGGGATGGGCTTGTCATTTGGGCCCGACTCGGACCTTATTTTGCAGCCCGGAAGGTACTTCGGGCTGGGCTCGGGCTTCTCCTTTTCTATATTTTGTGTCGGGCTTCGGGTCGGGCTTGCACGTGTGTGCACTAGAAAACAACGTTCGGGCCTGGTTTTCGGGCTCCGGGCTTGAAAACAGAGTGTATTTTGGCCTTCGGGTCAGGCTCGAGCTTGAGAAAGTAAGGTCGGACTTTTACAAGCCCCGTCCAGCGGGACGGCGTTTGTCTGTAGATCACTGTCGAGGACTTCACGCTACCAGATGGCCCCTTGTGTAGGCTCTTGGCGACATCAGTGTCCTGGCCCACTCCTCATGTACGTTGTATGCTTGTTTTGCGTGATGCATGTCAAGGTTGTGAGCGTGTATGGATGTCAAAGCATCGCAATCTTGCTTGCGATGGTGACTCATGCGTTGATAGTGGGTGTGGCAGCACATGGTGACTTAAGTTTGATGATGCTGCTGAGCAGAGGGTCTCAAGCTCCGGAGTAAAAACTCTAGGTCTAACCTGCGATGGTTCTACCTGATGATAATAGTGGTGTTCCACATCATAACCTTGTTAGAGGCATTGTCTCGAGTTTGCTCGGACTTCTTCTTCCGAGATCATGTTGGATGGCAACCTTCTTCCGAGTGAACCCAAGATCATGTTGGATGGCAACGATGACGCTCCGGGTCTTGTAATCGGTGGGGGTTGTTGAAGCACTTTTCCACTGCCCGGGGTTGTTGAAGCACTTTTCCACTGCCCGCGTGCCGTAATTGACAGGGTTGGTGTTGACGGTCGGTGATGCGTGCCATGTTAATTATGTGCATCTTAATTGTGCAAAGTCTATTCTTGATGATTGTATTCTCTTGATACGACATTCGGTGATGCGTGCCATGTTAATTATGTGCATCTTAATTGTGCAAAGTCTATTCTTGATGATTGTATTCTCTTGATACGACATTACAAGTCAATAAAATCCATCATTTATTAGAAAACAAAATATCCACCTGATTATTCACTACGTGTGCATTTGGTTCTAATAACAAAGTTGAACTGAAAGGCAAACTGTGTGGATTTGGTTCTAATAACAAAGTCGAACTGAAAGGCAAACTGTGTGCATCACAGATGGTAAAAATGGTGCTCGTATTTTTCTTCATCAATAAACAAAACAAAGATAATTTCACCTTAAGCAGCTTGAAATATACATTGCACAGCCCTGGTTCCGTACATTGATTGAAGTTCTTAATTTTGGCAGCTCTCTCTCTAATTAAAACAAAACCAAAAGAGGAGAGAAGGGAAGTGGTTCTTGATCTCTATTTTCTTTACAACTGTTGCAGGTTGTTGACGATTGAAACCAGATTAGTATTGCCTGTTTGTAGTTTACACCTGGAGGGACCTAGCATCAAGATTTGATCGGGAGCAAGGACATCAACATAGCTCATCCTCGGCTTGCAATTTTTGGAGCGCCTTTTTCGCATAAATAGTTATTGCAGCAGTGGAAACTGCAGCAACCGTAAACCCAATTCCATTGTAGATGATCTGATCCACTGACAAGAAAGACCCTTGGCTAGTCACCGCAGCCAAACTTTGAACGAGCTTCCCACTGTTCACAACAAATATTGACAAAATTAATTTACCCATACCACAGAAATATAATTAAAGCAGGAATATATGTTTACATGTATAGAACAGGATAATTCTGAAACAACTAGATATAATTCCTGCAAGACCATCTTAACCAACCAAGGACAGGACCTCATGCAAGTGCATTATTTCTGGTACTGCATCCAACTATGAATCTTACCTATACCTGACAAAATTAATTTACCCATACCACAGAAAGATAATTAAAGCAGGGATATATGTTTACATGTATAGAATAGGATAATTCTGAAACAACTAGATAAAATTCCTGCAAGACCATCTTAACCAACCAAGGACAGGAGCTCATGCAAGTGCATTATTTCTCGTAATGCTTCCAATAATCTTACCCTCCATGGCCAAAATTTCTACCCTCCATGGCCAAAGTTGAACTCACAAAGCAGATTTTGCATTGGCAAAAACTCAAAAGATGTTTAACGAAATTTATGCTAGCAAAAGGTATATGTGCGCATCATCATTCAATTCCGTAAAATAGCAGATTGGGTGAGATACAATCAAGTTATTCGTGAACTATTTGCAAATGGATTCAATAACCACACCTGACTACCTACAGAAGGCAAAATGTGGAAGAGGTACAGACCTATAAATTGCAAGGAGGGTTTCATGTATGGTTCCCGCCATTGAACCAGCTATATATGGACAATATTTGACATTTGTAGCCACGGAAGCGTAGTTAAAAACTATATATGGAAATGGAGAAATCCTAAGTAAAGCAACTGCCCTAAATTGATGGAACCAATCCCCTTCACCAGCAAGTCTAACAAAAGCTGCTTTCTTCGGCCATTTTTCCAACCATCTCTGCATGACAACCATCAACCATTATTTCCAAAAAAAATATGAAGACACGAACAGACTGGTTTCATGTACTATCTGGATAAAACATTAGCTGAAAAGATGGGACTGAGAGCCTCACGTGTATTCTGGAATGGAACGCAGATCCTATACAAAATGGTAATGACATGCCTATGCTCATTGCCGTTGTAATTATCAGAAAGCCATAACCATATCCAAAGGTCATCCCCGCAATCCACATAAAGGGAGAAGAAGGTATCAAGACACTTGGGAATAAAGCGATTGCACCAAAACATATTAGAAGAATAACTGGTCGGCTGAAAGTTCTTGATTGCCAGTCAATAACAGGCACAACCACCTGTTAAGGACAGAAACATGCAAAACATGTCAGCAACAAACCAAGAGCATACTAGCACAATATCTTATAATCAAAAGCAGCTACAGAAACACATGCAAATGTGCAAGCAGTCTGTTTAAGAGGGCAACAAGATAATTCACTGAGATTGGTACAGGTTGCATAACTATGAGATGCTGATCAGTCCACAATTGCATGAAAATTTGTAATCTTGAGGTTGATTCAGAGAAAGATCATCAATAGGCAGCTGAGCATCCTTATGATCATGAACTTCTTGGTGGGGGTGGGGGGCTTGCCCACATAATTTATTTCAGGTAACAGCAGCAAGCAGGATCCAAATGCAAGCACAGTTGTACTTTATGTGCTCTATCCTTGCAACATTTTACATTGTTCTGACCTAATCATATGAACTTTTGGAAGGGGGCAGCTGATTTAGTTAGAAATGATGGACAGTCGTAAACATTTCTTCCATGATGTTGACGACAACCAAAATTATGTCAGAAAATACGAAGACAAATCGCCTTTTAAGAAAAAGCAATTACACCACCCAACTTCAAACCAGGTATGAGAGTATACGCAAGACCCTACATCTGGTAGGAATCCTTCTCTCCTCTTTGAAGATATTTTTCAGCATCTGACTGATTTACGAGGGGAGACACCTGTAATTCTGGGGATCTGATGGGGTACGATTTGTGTGTGCCTATTGCGTTCTCACCGCCTAACCGCTTGATATTTATCTGGTTTGGTTCTTCGATCCTCTTTAAAGATATTTTTCAGAATCTGACTGATTTACGAGGGGAGACACCTGTAATTCTGGGGATCTGATGGGGTACGATTTGTGTGTGCCTATTGCGTTCTCACCGCCTAACCGCTTGATATTTATCTGGTTTGGTTCTTCGATCCTCTCGCTTCTCTCTGCCCGTCCGGTGCTCTCTAAAACTCCTGTCAAATCCTAGCCGCTTCGCCAATGTACGTTCCTATAAGAAGTTCCATCGCCGCACCACTTCCTCCCGCACCACCGCCTGCTTCTTATACCCAATTAAGACAGTACCGCACGTCCCCACCGCTGCCATCAGCATCCTTGCACCGTGCTGCAATGGCCATCTTCAAGCCGCTGAGATCCAGGGCGTCGTCCTCCAGTCATATGTGTGCCCAAGCCCAGAAACCCCCTTGGCTGCCAGGAAGTCATCCCTGGCCATGGCCACCATCACCCTCTTGCAAGGCAGCACCACGAGCCACAGCGTCGCCTCGCTGCATGCCGGGCAAATCCTTGGGTCGTCTACCTCGGCGTTAGGGCGTGCGCACATGAAACTCCCTTGGCTGCCAGGAAGTCATCCCTGGCCATGGCCACCATCACCCTCTTGCAAGGCAGCACCACAAGCCACAGCGTCGCCTCGCTGCATGCCGGGCAAATCCTTGGGTCGTCTACCTCGGCGTTAGGGTGTGCGCACATGAATCACCTCTCACGGTGGATCCTGACCTACAACTCCAGTGGCATAGCGTTGGCTGCATTCCAGAAGTAGGGGTGCACTAGCAGCACGCCGCTTCAGACTGCGCATAGGCGCGGGAGCCCCTCGTCCACGTTTGATTCGGTAATCAGCTTCGGTTCCAAGTTTCAGTACATACAGAAATATTGTTTCGGTAATCAATCAATTTTACTTTGCCGAGATGGTACCTATGGACATAATTGTTACACAATTTATTAAATCCACAAAATCAGTTTTTAACAAATCTGTTTCATGTGATTCCTGGTGATGTCTTTCATATACGTATATAATAATGTTTGCACCGTATGACCCTTTCCTTGTTTCAAGGTCAATTAATATCAAGTATACTGTATCTTTCCTAACATGGATTGTGGTAATTCCCTATGCCCAATACTTAGTGACATTTTTTTGAAAGTGAAAGAAATGTTCTTTTCATTGTAGCTCATGTTGATTTTCATATACTGATTTATGCTTCCGTTTCAAGGTCAGATTAATATCAAGTAGACTATCTGTCCAGTTATATTTCTTTACATTACGATGATGCTATTGTATCATTCACCCTTGTGTTATTTCCCCGTGCCCAGTACAATTAGGCACAATTTCTTGAAAATGATGTTTTTTTTATATTGTAGCTCATGTTGATGGTATATATACAGTCAATTATAAGAGGTTGGAAACCAAATATTAATTATTTTGAAGATGTTTTTTCTTGCCATATTTCTCTGTAACAGGCTGTTTGATTCGAAGAACTTGCTTTCTTAGGATATATATTAGAATGAAGTGGTGTCTTCTCCCTTAACAATAGAGGAGATGATGCATAACTAGCTTGATGTTTCACATATTTAAGAAGCAAAATTAGTTTCATAGTGCGGAAAATAGTTGAAGACGAGTTCTGAGTTCTGTATAGTCCAGATTGCCTCTTCTACTTCCATGTCTTGAAAAAAATTAAGCTAGAGCTTTAGGTACTACTACAAGAAATATAGTCCAGTAGGACCACAGAGGTGTGTCCCGGTAGAGTGAAAAACTATCCTCTGCCTGATGCCCTATGTATTAGTTATTTATATACGTACGAGGGATCTCTGATTCAGACCCTAGATTGCATAGATGCTGTTAGTATGATTCAGTCTCGCCAGCTTTTTTATGTCAACTAGGAAAGTCTGCAGTCATTTGAAAAGCTACTCTTGATAACCATGTAGTATCTCATCATACTCTTCATTCAAAGGGATAAATAGTGCCGTTCACAGTATATTCTACTGGATAGTTCTGTCCTATTTCTAACATTGGAATATGGTAGATTGACCTCTGAATCAAATTAAGGTTTCTTGACCCTTTCGCAGTTACGCCATCATCCATCTGTATGCTAAATATTCCGAGTGAAACCATTCAGTAATTGTTTTATATATGTTGCCATGTTGCAACAAGTTAGTAATTTGACGAAATCACGCCACTGTTCCATTAGTTACTACCTAAGAGATTGTTGCTTTCTTTATTTTCTACCATCTGAACCTGACTAAGAGAAACAGTTACTTTTGAAGTTAGCCCTTTGCTGGAGTTTGATAGCATGTTACATTAATCATTTACAATATTTGACTTATGGAGAGAATATGATCCTGTTATCTCTTCCTAATTTATTTTTAATTTTTAATAATAATAAAGCAGCGACTGCTTCTGGTCGTCCGTCACGTTCATTTTGCAAAAAAAAAAACCTGTATTCTCCTGAAATCAACCCGCAGTCCGAACTGAAGTCACACCCGAACCATTATTTTATATTTTTCAAAACCCCCCCTGACCTTTTAGGTAATTCATCTGCGGATCATATTTAAGTCAAACAAATGATTTTGTAAATCATCCATATCTTTTAAACCATAACTCCAATTTTAACATATTATATATGAAATTTGATTAGAAAAATATGTAGAATATGAATATGAGGTTATCTTTACCTGTTAAGTATTTTTAAATATTATTTTGGAAGATATTTAAGTCAAACAAATACTTTTCTAAATTATCCGTATCTTTTAAAGATTTTAACATCTTATATATGATATATGAAATTTGACTAGAAAAATGGAATCTGATGTTATTTTTCCTGTTAAATATTTTTTTTAAATTATTTTGGAAGCAAACTTATAATCTATAGTGCGCGATCCGTTTTCTTTCGTACCGGCATCGACCTGGATTGCAAATAAACACCCACTATAACCAAAAACATCGATATCTATGCATGCATACCTATGAAAAACATCGCAGGGGGAAACAACAGATTTCTCATCGCGAGTGAGAGAAAGCGAGAGAGAGAGGGAGGAGAGAGACGCCTTAGGATTAACCACATTCAAACGCGTTTTGGTTTGTGTGAACACCGAGGCCACCACTGGCGAGGGTGAGAAGGAGGATAAGGGGCAACACATATATGATGCCTCGCTACAATAAAGGAGATGGACCTATTGTGGTCTTGGGTGATGGTTGTTAGGTTAAGAGCGTGTGTTATGTTTTTTCTCCCGTTGCAACAAACAAGCTCTTTTGCTAGTTCACCTGAATATCATTCCTACCCGCTGATTTTAGGACAATGTATTCAATCATCATGGCTGATTTCCTTTCCCCTTAGGAGTTGCTTAAACAGAACAATTGAACAAGACTGACTTCCCTTAATGCATTATATACATATATACATACTTCTAAAACCAAGCATGTTGAGACTTTTTAAATATACACAAGAAAATGCATTGTGGGCATTGCGGCTCAGAAAGTATCATTGCGGCAACTTTTGCCGAAGATAAACCAACAATTTAGTAGCCAAGGAACCATCCTTTGTCCTTATGCATGGAAGAAAAGGATCATCTAATCGGTAAAACCAAACAAAGAGGATTCATCAACTATATAATAAACTACATAGCTGACTACGAGCAAGGCGAGGCGTGCCGCCGAACAACTGAACAAGACTAACTTCACTCGATGCATTATATACATACTTCTAAAACCAAGCATGTTGAGACTTTTTAAATATACACAAGAAAAAGCATTGTGGGCATTGCGGCGTCTAGCTCGGAAAGTATCATGGAGGCAACTTTTGACGAAGATAAACCAACAATTTAGTCAAGGAACCATCCTTTGTCCTTATGCATGGAAGAAAAGGATCATCCAATCGGTAAAACCAAACAAAGAGGATTCATCAACTATATAATAAACTACATAGCTGCCTACGAGCAAGGCAAGCCATGCCGCCGCACATAGCATGCCCAGTAAGACCCTATTTATGGACAGTATACCTAGCAACTACAAGCATGGTCTAGCAATAGTAAGCCATAACCGAAACTGGTCTAAGGAGATGTATCAATGTTACATTCCGCTATCAATTGAGATCCTTGAACAGACTATAATAAAACAACCTCGCAATCATGCAAAAATACAACGGCAGAATTAAAATAAGCATCTAATATATTCCTCCAGGACACAGATAATACTAGCAAGAGGGTATTTTTGCATCTTGATTACCAAACATATCGGGATCCAATTGTCTTATGAGATTGTCCCTACCCATCCACCATTTAGAGGAGGCACCTACGCTCCCAGAGCATCAAGCTGATACCACATATTGGGTTACTAAGGGCGTGGATTCCTGTGTTGCACCTGGCTAGCACCCGCCATGCAGAATCCACGTTGTTTGGTGTCCTTTGCGGTCTACTCAGCCTGGCCCGACCGATGCAAAAGTTGGCCTCTCACCCAGGCTGAGGGGAACGCAAGAATCGGTCATAGCTAGGAACCAGGCCCGCGCATGCATCCGCAACTCCTGTGTCTTCTTTTCCTCTTTCTCTCTCTCTCACCCGTCAGACTAGATCGACCACCAATCCTGCTGCCGCCACCGCCATCTGAGCTCCCTCGTCCACTGCCAGCCGGGGCTCTCTCGTCCACCGCCGGTCCGGGCTCCCTAACCGATGCCCCTCCATGCCTACGCCGGGAGCTTGCCGTCCCGCCTTGACATCGTCAGGTTCCACAGCCGTCTCTTCCACACGAGTCCGAGCTCCCTCGACGGTGCTCCTCCACACCCACGGAGGGGGCCGAGCCGCCCACCACCAACCGAGAGGAAGAAGGGGCGAGGGGAGCACCTGCGTTGCGCTCGCAACGCAGGTGTTTCTTCCCCTCTTTCCCCACTGGTTTTGAGATTTTTTCAATAAATAAAATTGGAACATTAGATTGCTCCGGATTTCAGTTCAGACTTGTTCCATGGAATGATCCTGATCCAATTGAAATGATTGGAATTTGAAGAGAAAAGTTCAGGACCAAATTGATGAAAATGTTTTTAATGGTTTGAGATTTTTTTGATAAATAAAGTTGAAAGTTGAGTTTGGTGCAGATTTCAATTCAAACATGTTTTACATGTTCTCTTTGTCCATCGAATAATCCAGATCCAGTTGAAATGCTTGAAATTGGAAGCGAAAAGTTAACTGGATTAAGCTCAAATGCAGGCTACCAAACAACATCTGTTGTATATAGCATCTCTTGTGCATCAATATCATCCAGTCCACCAAACACACATCTTAACTCATCTTTGCATCAGCTCAACCAAGCCACGCTCATCCAGGACCCCATGCGATGCAGGCTAGAGCCACCCAGGCAACCAAACACCAAACACGCCCTAAATGAGCTAACATATTAAGGCATTGGCTTTTTTTTCGTATTAGCAGAACATTTTTCCAATATTGTTCACTCAACAGTGACATTCCGATTTGATCCAACCATCATTTAAACTGGTTTCGAGATGAAATCCATTAAATATACATATTCATACAACACATCGACCAGCTAAAATACAAACAACAGCTGCGTTCATTTATGTAATGGTCAACATAAATTAGAAAATTATATAAGCATAAAAAGGTACTTCCTCGGTTCCAAATTACAGCCTAACAGAACGTCTTATAATTTGGGACGGAGGTAGTACATAGTTCAAGGATCAAGCAGGAAAATAAGAAAAAACAACGAGAAATCGAGAAGGAAACACAGAATAGATAGAATAGGCAAAAAAAATGCAGCATAGATCGCGTTAAATGAAAGGACTCGACAGAAACAGCATGAGCAAAACACAAGACAGAAAGAAAGATCTAACATCCGTGACGAAATTAGGTGTGGAAAAAAACGCGTCGCAAGAAAGCCTCCAAAGAAGAGAACGCGGAGAGGGCGCACCTTCTTGATGACGAGTGGGCCAAGGAAAACGACGGCGGCCGCGGCGGCGCCGGCGAGGAAGATCCCGAGTACGGCGACCTTCGCCCACCACCGGATCGCGCGGCATCGCAGCAGCCTTGGGCAGTCCTCCTCCTTTACCGCCTCCTTGATCGCGTCCACATCCTCCGGGATCCTCATGTACTCGCCGCGTCCGCATCCGGCACCGCCACTGGCGGCCCCCGACATTCCCATGGGCCGGACGCGATCAACCGAGCATGCCCAAGGGGACACACCCCCGGATTTATTGGGTGCCGAATTGGTCCGCGCAAAGCCAAATCTGGCTCGAGCTGGGCGGATTTCCGGGGTGCTATGTGCGATTGAGGAGTGCTAGGGTTTGGTTTCCGGGAGGGGGAGGAATTTATGAGGAGTAGGAGGGAGGCAACGGCATTGGAGCGGACTCGGTTCTGGTGCGCACAGGCAGGCCGAAACCAGAATAACTAGTACTAGTAGAATGCTGGTGCGCTGCCACGGGCATTTTAATTTTTTTATGTATATACAAGCATATTGATCATGTTCTACTGAAAAATCATCTAAGGCTTATGAATATATGATATTCCTCATTGTAATTAATGTCACTAATTTTTTATCCATCAAACCATGGTTAAGCGCAAAAGTAAATGAATATGAGTTGAGTGGAATAAGGAATGATAAAATAAATGAATATATGAATCGCACACATGTCGTTTCTCAGTTTTTCTTCAGCTGGAAATGGAACCCAATAAGATGGTGTATATTGCATTGCTCCATGAGAAGTCGGAACCTATCGGTCTCCTTCTCGCTAGCGCTGAGGTACCCCATTTACCAATTTCTTCCACCACCAGCCTCAACATCACCCCTAACATCTCGCGACCCACTTTCTCACGAAGCCATGTCCATCATGTTGCACTTCAGCTCAGGTTACTTCTCATGAAACATAAGTACTACTGTTCAATCAAGCATATCAATAAAATATAGGCACTATCTACACAACGAAAATGTGTTTGTGTGAGCAACTTATATGATTGCGTTCTCTAAACCAATTAACCAATTTGCACATGCTGATTGAAACCTTTGGTCCATACACAAATTATAATCATTCCCTCTAAAAAGGAGAGTTGCATACATAAAGCATTATATAATTCAATCAGCAACTGATGAACCATCCCTTTGTTTTTCTCGAATGTACATGTGAAAGATGATAGTGCAGAATAAAAGTATGACTCAAACAATGACTCGGTAACTTGAAACTGATAAGAAGACATACCTCCGAGATTAACCCCAATTAAGTCACTTGCTTACTTTTTGACAAAAATCCCCATTTATGCTCTCTCTCCTTGCGAAATCTCCATTCATGAACGTCACTCAAAGGAAATCACACCAAGCAATCATGCCCGATGCCCACACACACCTCCATGGCATTGCACAACAGAGTACCTGAAATATAAAAATATAAAAGGGATGAGAAAAGAAGGAAGTTGCATGATTAATAACTTATTTATCTAGTGCAAGAAAGCACATCTCTAAACCACAAACCAATTGGTTTTGAGAAATCATAGAGCTGGATGAGCAGTAGTTTTGAAGTTAAAAAAAGTACTCATGAGAAACTTGTTCAATTTCTACCAAAGACCGGAAAACTTTCTCAATTTTGGCTATGTGCAAGCATGGTTACTTCTCAAGTGCACATAAAAAATCAGACTTGGATGAAAACATGTAGCTAGAACAAGTTATGAGCTTACATCAGTCTTCACTTTGGCTGTAGTTACTGGGACATATGACTAACATGAAATAAACTGGTAATACAAAAAATTACAGAGAGAGTGATAAGAATCCATGCTTGATCAGGAGGAAAAACATCAAGCATGATTGCTGCCTGATATTGAAACCCTAATTCTTCCTTCTACAACACAAAGGAACTGCACGCATTTTACTAATCAAACCGACCACAGCATAGTAGAGCAAACTATGCACCCAAGCAAGAGCAGTCCGACTTCTGAAGAGGATAGGGCAAGCATGCACCGTGGCTGGCTAGTAGTACAACATTAATTATGACCAATATGTAAACAACTGTATGTATGAGAAAACATAAGTGTATGTCTCCGGTGAACGGCTGGAAGAATTGACCGAAAATAAAATTAGTTTCAATTTTTGTGTGAAATATATCAGTATAACTTGTGGGTCACTTATAACCAGCCTGCATAAATTCAGTCCAGTGAGGCCCAATATCATGCCAGAACAACCTTCCTAAACACCCCGTACCTAGCCCCTCTACAAAGAGACTTGCGGCTGAAGCACAACAATAGGAAATATGCCTTTTCTAGGTAGCGAAAAAGGAGAGAAGAAAGATTGAAGAAGCAGAGGAGAACTATAGGCTCACCTCAAAATCACTTGTTGATGGTTATTCTCGAGAATATCTACTATTTAGGGTATGTGGTATATTGCCCATACAAAATATGTTACATTTTTCCACGAGCAAAAACCATATTTCCATTTATATAATGATAGTCATAGAGAAATAGTAAGACACGAGATAAATACATGCCAGTAGTCCAACATAAACCAAGTATATTCTGTTTCTTGTATCGGAATTGTTTTGCTTGTATGATATTCATTTTATTTTTATTTTTTTGAGGAAATATTTGTATGATATTCTGAATATACAGTGAATAGGTATAAATAAAGCTTTATTTTTTATGATATTCCCATTAAACTCCACTTATATGTGTTTATCTCTCCCGCACCACCGCACTTTATCTACTCCCTCTCCTCACAACTCACCCTCTCGGTCCACTCACTCCCCCCTCCCCCTCCATCTCCGGACCCATAGACTTCACCGGCGTCACCCACTCCCCTTTCTTCGCCCTCGCCCACACAACCAGCGGAACAGGCAACCTTGTCTCCCACCGCCCCTCCCCCTCTCATCCCCTCCCCTTTTCTCATCAAAAAAAGTGAAGGGGGGAGATCGAGCGACCAGGCGGTGGCAAGATCCGCCCACAATAGGTGAATAACATCACGCCAAGGTTGCCAACCCCATCGTCGAATTGCGGGCTTCTTCCACCTCGATGGACTTGCTCGCACACTAAGATGTGAGAGGGGGGATTCTACTTCTTCCTCACTCATCGCCCCTTTCGCCATGTCATGGATCGACCTTCCTCTGCTCCCACCCACGCCATGGATCGATATCACACCCCTCCTCAAGGCCATCTCTTCACCCCCTCTCCTCGTGGTGTAGGGTGGAACCCTAGAAGGCCGATCTTTCATGAAATGGAGAGGATCCCACAAAGCACACGATGAACACGGGGAGAAAACACAAGGGGAAACACTCAAGAACAAGTCCAATCACACATCCACTAGACAATCAAACACACAAGATCACAAGGTACATGAACAAGAAAGGGGAAAGATACAAGGTAGAGTTCATCTCCGTGAGGAGGTCTTGAATCCGCGAAGGATCTTCCCGCTAGGGGTCTTGAATCCAAGGTGGATCTTCTCCGTAGAGGGGCCGCAGTCTCTCTCGTGGAGTAGATCCGTAATGGATGAGCAAAGCTCTATCTCACATATGAGCTAAATCAATGCTAACCCTAAAATGGTGGAGGTGGAGGAGTATATATAGTCTAAGTCCACGAAGGGGTAAGTGAGGGGCGAAAGGGGTACATGGCCAAAAGGCCCGTGGCTGCGCACAGGCAGGGAGCGGACGTCCGCTGGGCACCGGACGTCCGGTGGCTCGGGAGGGACCGGACGTCCAGTAGCTCCCGGACTTCCGGTAATTTCCTTGATTTCGGTTCTGTTGCCAATGTCACGGACGTCCGGTGGCCTCCGGTCGTCTGGTCGCCTGGGAGTCGCCGGTTGTCCGGTAGAGGCCGGACGTCCGGAGCCTGTAGCTTTTCCAGCAGCCCCGTTTCTTCCGCCTTCTCTTCCACGCTTCCCTCGCTGATGGTGTAGGTGATCCTTGCCACTTGCACTCCTCCTCATCATCCGTGAAGCTCCGAGAATACCTATGCATGCATACGAGTGGAGTGTCAAGTAGTATACCATCCTCGAAGGGGTCAAGTGAACACGTGTAAAGGAGATGATTCACCTTTATGTATGAGAAGTAGAGGTCACGCGTGTCACTTGCCAAGCGGACTCTTGACATGGTGATGTCCCTACGATGCTCCGCATCATCCCCTCCCCCTTGGGAAAGATCCGACCTCAAATCGAAAACCAAATCACCATGGGAAAGAGATGGCGTCGTCGTGTATATGTGGACGATCACGAAGTACTCATCATCTGGAAGATTTACATGTGCACTCTCCAATGTCGCACCCTCTGGTGATTCCTTCAAAAGGAGCAAGAAAAACAAACACTTGGAAAAACAAATGTGGTTAGCGTTAGTGCAAAACCAAGCATTCAAGAGCTGATTCACCCCACAAGTGTTGTCATCAAGCATAGCATAGGGTGTGACAAAGGGTTGTGGCATGGCATTTAAGCACATCAATTGAGCGCAATCAAGGTCATCATGGAAACAAGCATGTAAATGTGAGGTAGAGATGCACATATGTGCGACAAGAGAATAAGCATCTACCGCAAAGTCATAGCAAGCATGCATAAAGCGCTCAATGAAAGGTCTATGGTAGGCATACGAATCATTCACAACACCAAATAAAATGAAGTGTCTAAACACAAGGGTCAAGTGCAAGTCAATCCAAGCATAATGTGCATAGGGTGTAGTGAAAATCGAGTGGCACTCAACACAATAGCAATTGCAATAGTTCATCATGCGTGAGGCAAACATGTCAATCATGTGACAAGCAATGGGACATGGAATATGTGAAGAGATGACATTGTTGTAACCAAGCATATGATAGGGACAAGTAATCCAAGAATTGGATGCAACACACAAGGCATATATAACATGAGGCATGGCAATGTGGCTATCATGAAAGAAAGCAATATCACTAACATGTGCGCGATCAAGGGGTCCAAGATGACAAATAAGTCTCATGGTGCAAGCAACACATGTAGTATGATCCACAATATTCATGCTCATGGTTTTTGGGTTCTCGAAAGAGAAGGATATCACCTTGAAAGCATGTCCTCGTGCATTCTTCACAATGCTGAAGCACAAGCAAGTGCGATGTAGGAGCGTCGTGGTAGAAAGTGGTTCGCTCTCAAGAGCTCGAATGGTCAACTCACGTGAAGTGGAAGTCGACACATAGTCCAAGTATCCTACACATGCACACAACAAAAGGAAGAACATATGCGCATGGTAGATAAACACATCATCCATCATGATGGTTCTCTTCTCTTGCACATAACCATTAGGAGCAAAAGTGCATGAATAATATGATGCAACAATGGCTATATTCATGGCACTAGGCATATGGTGCAAAGAGGTAAGATAAGCATGCTTCACAAGAATTATGTCAAAATCTCCAAATAAATGCGAGAATGCTGTGGGGGCAATCTCATTGGCAAGACTAAAATCATGGTTGCGCTCAATGCATGGAGAATCATATAGCATGAGAGAGGCAACATGTGTAGACATATTATAACAAGCAATATCAATCATGTGCAAAGCATGGCAATGGTGGCTATCAACCACATGAACTGAGCATGTATGAATCATGGGTGATGCACTACACGAAGCAAGCATGGTAATCAAGTCGTGCAAACTAGTGGAGCGGAGATACAACACACTAGGAGAAGGCATGGCAATCATGTCATGTGAGCAAATACTGGGTATAGGTAATGCACATGACATATCGCAAGCACGAACACAAAGCAAGATCAAAGCATCATAATAGGCATGGGGTACCAAGGCATCATGGCAATAACAAGCAATATCTCCACCAAGCTTGCAAATACACATACAAGGATGAGAATCAATCATCATGTGTAATGCAAAGCATGGGTCACAAATGCATGGAAAAGGCATAGGTATGAGCATATCATGCAAAGTGAACATGGCAAGATGGGCGTAAGAGATATAATGGACAATAACCCATCACCATGTGAGTGTCACGTAGAAGGAATGCGCGAAGTCTTTGCGCGAAGGGAGCGGTGGGAAAGATAATCCACGGAATCCGAAGTCATCATTGCTCTCTAGAGCTCGTTTCGTCAACTCGTGCGTTTGTGAAGTTGACGATTATGGATGGGTACCTACACAAAAGAGACACAAACCAAAGAAATTGTGCGCGTGGTAAATATACACATCATCCATCATGATGTGTATGTGCACGTTAGAGTTAGCACAAGATAAGCAATGCTAAAAAAATTTGAGGCATGATAGAGAAATATGTCATCCATCATGAAAGAATAGTTGTCATGTATAGCACGATGGGGACACAAATTAGAGCAAGTATGTGGCACAACAATAGCATTTGCATTCACGGGGACCATATTGTGCAAACAAGTATGGGGATCATGCAATGGATGGGATGGATCAAAATCTCCTAAATGTATGAGGAAACTATGGGGGTCTCCTCATGAGCAATATCGGAAACATAATATGGAGAAGTGGAACAACATTCAAAATAATGCATGTCCGAAGCTTGGTAATCATGGCATGGCATACGATGGATATGATGCAAAGGAAGCATGTTAATATCATCGCAAGAAAAACAAATGCCAATAACCATGGGCTTGTCATCTATGCCATATGTGCAAATTGGGTTTATCTTAATGGCATATGCATAGTTACTACGATGAGATTGCAAATATGACATATGATTGATCTCATGCATAGCATATGGCAAGTCAAGTGGGATGTTAAACATGATGCGACCGAGAGAATTATCACAAGAAATCCTATGCAACATGGCATCACAACTAATAGACTCCACATGGCTATCATCAAACTCATCATAAATGGGTAAATCATCGCATGGGGAAATCATACTAGAATGAAGCATGGCAATAGGTGGATCAACATCATGCAAGCAATCAATGTTAACATAGTCCACTAGTGGGACGAGATCATCACCTTCACCTTTGTTACCTTTCTCATTCCACTCATGTGGTGTAGGTGAGGTGGAAAATACCAAATGGTGGTCATCATCTTTATCTTGATGGAACCATGTGGGGGGTGCATCATATTCCACCATGGCCATCGTCTTGTCCAATGGAAGGACGAAGTCGTCGAGAGTCGGCGCGTCATCATATGTGGGACCTAGCACCAAATGAGAAGACACAATAGAGGTAGAGGTCAAGTCGTTAGTGTTGAAAGTGGCCTCACATGACATATCAACTATCTCACTCTCTCTATGTGGTGGCTCACTCACTCCCTCAAGGTAGGTGCACTCAAACTCACATATGGTGGAGTCACTCATCTCACTCAAGTGGTGGGGGTTGTGGCTCTACTCACATGGGAATCGGGGCAGCTCATCATATATGGGGCTAGTGGTGAACTCGCTCTCACTCTCAATATGGTGGCACAAGTCACTCAAGTCATCATACGCCGCCGTGGTTGAAGGGAAAATCCCATGCTCAACCATCTCGTCACCGTCGCCGTGGATGAAGGCCGAAGATGGCACATCATCACTCTCGCCTCCAAAGATGGAAGCATCATCCTTGCTTGTCACCATGTCATTCGCCTCCAAAGCTTGGTCCTCGAATGGCTCCGTAGTCGTAGTCGTCGCCGCACCGTCTTGAAAAAGAGTCGAAGTAGACTCGGCATCATCAATGCCACAAAGAGGGATGTCGGTGGATTCGAACTTGGGAGCATCATATTGGAGCTCATTGGGCTTGGACATCACGGTGGTACTAGCCTCATGCTCGTCGTCTTGGAGCTTGGTCTTCGAGAAGTATGCTGGCGGTGGAGAAGCCTTGGCCTTCATGAGTTCTTGTTCCGCCTTGAGAGCACCAATGTAGTTGTCGTCGAGGGACTTGTAGTTCTCGAGGAAGATAGTCTTGTAGATGTCGTTGTGCAATCCCATCATGAAGTGGAACTTCATCGAAATGGGGTCGTCCACGCCGGCTCGTCGCAAGGCCATCTTCATCTCCTTGAAGTACTTGTCGATGCACTTGGATCCTTGAATGGTGTTCTCCAATTGGCGTAGAAGTTGTTCCGTGTAGGTGGGAGGCACGAACTCTCTTCGCATAGCTTTCTTCATCTTGGGCCAATTCACGTTGAAGCTCGTCGAAGGTGTGTGAAGCCACCATGTTGACGAGTTGTCGTGGAGGTGTCTTGTGGTGCACTTCACTTGATCTTCGTAGGGAACTTGATGTAGCTTGAGGTAGCCGTCCATCTTGCGCTCCCACTTGAGATACTCCTCGGGGTCTTGAGTCCCGTAGAAAGGAATCTCGTGGTCATTGTCGAGGTTGTAGTAGCTCGTGGAAGTCACGGACTTGAGCTTAGGTAGCTTCTCTTGAGCATAAGCTTGTGGTGCTTGTTGGCGAAGATGTCGTATGTCCAAAGGCGAAGATGCCTTGAAGTTGCTTGGCGAAGATGCCAAGGTACATGGTGAAGTCGTTGAGCGGTTGTTGGTGTTGAGCTCATGACCTTCACGTTCTTGTCGTTGATGTTGTCGATGCCGATGTGATCTCGCCGAAGATGGTAGCTCGGAAGGATGTGCACTAGAGCGTCTTCTCGAAGATGAGGGAGACCTCTTGCGGTTTTTGATGATGGATTTGAGCTCCTTCATTTGAGCATCCATGTTGGCACACAAGTTGTTCGTCATGGCATCGAACTTGTCATAGTTGGTGTAGACCGAAGTAGGTGAAATGCTTTGCCTGCCCATCACAAGACTCGAGCAAAGTCGAGTAGGAGATGAGATAAACAATACCAAGTTACCTTTTCCCAACGTTGAGGATGTATCACGTTTCACTCAATGTGAAATGAAAGAATAGTGGAATTGGTACCGGACTTGTTCACTCACACCTATCAAGTAAAGCTTTTCGAGTGGCTTGGTTAGCATAAGTGGCACAAAAATTTGATGCAAAATGTTAGCAAGAGTCAATAATGTTGAAAGGGATTCACAAATTCGCAAATGTAACAAGTAGACCAATAGCAATATGTGGCACACGGAAACACACACACGGATAGAGAGATGGGGTCGTGCAACCAAGGAATGAGCACAAAATGTGGAATCCACGGAAAACGCTCGTGTTGCACAACTCAAGAGAGACGCTAGCACGATTTCTCAATAGGCGGATACGAACTTGTGCACTACCTATATGAGACAAAATGTAGCGAATCCCGATCACAAGTATGCTATGTGTATGATGTTCCGGTGCTTTTAGCACAAGATGATCCAAGATGATCGGATATGGCAATCTTATATGCAATTTGGTATGATGCTATGGCTCTTGCTTACGAGCTTCTTTGTGGCTCTTTTGCTTAAAAGCTTATTCTTCTATTCTTTTTCTTTTTTTTTTGTATATGGCCACGATGCGAAATGCACAAACCAAGATAGCAATTGTGTATATGCGGGAACAATCTTGTGACACAAGGGATGATATGATGATCCCAATATGATATGGTATATATGGAATGGAAGGGCGGATCGATGATCACTAATATGCACAAGTAACGTTGCCGGCAATGCTCAAAGGCTAGTCTCGATAGCCAAGCGACGCAAAATGGGCTAGGGGTTAACAATGCAATTGCAAGGGGAATATACAATGATGTCGTCGAGGTTACCGTCCTTATGTACGATGACGACTTCGTTGTGATGATGAGTGGCGGTGTTCTCGATGTAGACCTGTTCCTAATTAGCCGAAACACCTTAGGAAATGGAAAAACCACAACTCAAAATCTCAATGACAAATGTCAAATGGTGGTAGCGGACAAGCGGTGGTGGTTACGAAAATGTTGGTGGAAACCCGGTCAAAATGGGTTATGGTGGTGGAAGTGTATGATGGGCTATACAAGGTGTCGGAGTTGAAGTCACGGTCCCTAAGTAGCTGAAACACCTTAGGAGACACAAGCCACAACTCAAACAAGCTCAACAAAATTGTGTTAGGTTGGGTTGGCGGAAATGTATAGTGGGCAGTGGGTATGTGGAAGTGGTGTATGAAGAAGCAATAGTCCCTAAGGAGCCTAAACACCTTAGGAGACTCAAATCACTACTCAAGCAACCACAAATGCTTTGGGGAATAAAATAGGTTAGGTTGCGGAAGGCTATGGTGGCTATGCGGATGATATGGTGAAAGGCCTAGGCAAACTTGACAAATTTGACAAAATTTGATGGAGTCAAATGATTATTGTAGTATTTTTTTGGTATGGGGGATGTTAAGAGCTTCAAAACGAGCTAAAGAACGTCCAAATCGGAGTTCGGATGAATTAGTTATGACCAAAATAAAAATCAGCCGAAGTCTGAAACTACACGTACCGGACGTCCGGAAAGTGACGGACGACTGGTGACCGGACGTCCGGTCGGGCTCAGGAATCCGGTATTTTCGTTCTGTAATGGGGTTCCGGTCGTCCGATGAGTTGCGGACGTCCGGTAAAACGCCGGTCGTCCGGTGGGTCGGGGTCAACGCGAGATTTGAGATGCGGGATGCGATTTTGGGCGGAATTTGATGATTTTGGGGGTCAAAATTTGACGGATTTTGTGGAGGAAAGATGGGGAAACTTGGGGAAATGCTAGATCCACTTGAAACCAAGCAAATCCATGGATCAAAATCAACAAAATATCACCAAACCAACAGATCACAAAAAAAATTGGGGCTATTTTTGATGGGGAATTTTCGAAATTGGGGAAGAACACAACAAAAACAAGCTAGAAAACGATGGAGGGGGCTCCAAATTCGTTAGAAACCGTGGCTCTTGATAACATATGGTGTAGGGTGGAACCCTAGAAGTCCGATCTTTCACGAAATGGAGAGGATCCCACAAAGCACACGATGAACACGGGGAGAAAACACAAGGGGAAACACTCAAGAACAAGTCCAATCACACATCCACTAGACAATCAAACACACAAGATCACAAGGTACATGAACAACAAAGGGGAAAGATACAAGGTAGATTTCATCTCCGTGAGGAGGTCTTGAATCCGCGAAGGATCTTCCCGCTAGGGGTCTTGAATCCAAGGTGAATCTTCTCCGTAGAGGGGTCGCGGTCTCTCTCGTGGAGTAGATCCGTAATGGACGAGCAAAGCTCTATCTCACATATGAGCTAAATCAATGCTAACACTAAAATGGTGGAGGTGGAGGAGTATATATAGTCTAAGTCCACGAAGGGGTAAGTGAGGGCCGAAAGGAGTACATGGCCAAAAGGCCCGCGGCTGCGCACACGCAGGGAGCGGACGTCCGCTGGGCACCGGACATCCGGTGGCTCGGGAGGGACCGGACGTCCGGTAGCTCTAGGACTTCCGGTAATTTCCTTGATTTCGGTTCTGTTGCCGATGTCACGGACGTCCGGTGGCCTCCGGTCGTCCGGTCGCCTGGGAGTCGCCGGTCGTCCGGTAGAGGCCGGACGTCTAGAGCCTGTAGCTTTTCCAGCAGCCCCGTTTCTTCCGCCTTCTCTTCCACGCTTCCCTCGCTGATGGTGTAGGTGATCCTTGCCGCTTGCACTCCTCCTCATCATCCGTGAAGCTCCGACAATACCTATGCATACACACGAGTGGAGTGTCAAGTAGTATACCATCCTCGAAGGGGTCAAGTGAACACGTGTAAAGGAGATGATTCACCTTTATGTATGAGAAGTAGAGGTCACACGTGTCACTTGCCAAGCGGACTCTTGACATGGTGATGTCCCTAGGATGCTCCGCATCACCTCGTCTCGCTTGTTGCACCGCTATCCCTCACCTTATCTCCCCCGCTTTCCTCGCAGACCGAGATGTGCATGTGTTTCTCCTCGGCCGCGTCCTCACCGCTGCCTTCGTCTCGTTATACAGTGCCATCGCTGCCTTTTGTCGGTTGTAGAAGAGCATGTTCTAATCTTGAACCTACAAAACATAAAATGATTTTTTCCCTTGTCCCTGTTACTACATTTTTATGCATGCTTATAGAAATATTATATTTTCATCATGAAAGTAATGCATTGGATAACCAACCTATGTGTCGTAGTGTACGGTGGCCTTACTGAGCTGCTCGGCCTTGAGTTTCTCGGTCTAGCATAGGGCGTTCTTCATCTCGGCCTTCATCTGTAGCTCGGCATCATGGATGGCGACAGCATTGACGGCCTCAACCTCGGCAACCTATTGGCCTGCAGGTCCTAGCCTTCCACTTCATGGCGGGGTTGGTCCTTGCGGCGGCGCTGTCGACCTCCCTAACGTTCTCAAACATCTACACCTCCTCTTTGACCTAGGCCTCCTTGTGATAGAGGCAAAGGTGTCCCATCTTTCGATGAGATGGTGGCTATCGTTTTGGAGGAAGTCGACTTTGACGATCCGACTACGAACGTGCGAGGACGTCGCGCCTTATCAATCGCTAAACCAACTCCGAGAGGTTATTGACCACGCCAGAGCACGATCAACCTGACCACGAAGGTCTGTTTTCCTGCAGGCAAACAAAGAACAAGCAAGAAACTGAGATTGCAATCTGGATATTGCGAATTCAAGAGGAAAGCATTATTGATCAAGTGGGGTTCTGTGACGTCTTTGTCTGGTCGTTGAACACAAACGAAGTACGCGAAGTTGCAGCTATGGCGAACTTTAATCTAAACAAAACCCAAAGTCTAAACGACGCCCTAAGGGTTGTATATATGGAGGAAGAGGGGGAATTTCGTGGCCCTTGGAGGAGGGGTCCGAAACCAACCCTAACTCTTGTTTCCCCACACATACGGATTCTAAAAACATCCTATACTTAAGTATTTCGAAAATACATGGGCCTGGCCCAATAATAAGGTGACGCAACACCTAGAATAGCCACTAGATGAAATTTATAAAGTGGCATCTTGTATATTTCGTCCAAGGCTTCACACACTCATTATGGTGGCTTCAAAGTCCTGAAATCATCACTTGTAACTCCGTTCTTGTTCCCCTTGCGCATGCCATCATCTCCATGCTTGATCTTGCTCCAACGTTCATCCTTCTTGTCCAAGCTAGGCCATTCATTTGTAAGCAAGACAAATGTATCCAATTTAGGCAGCATCATATTCTCATGAACATTAAAATCATTACCAAGAAACGAAAGTACCTGGTAATTTAATTGGCGTGCGCGAGCTCTAGTAATTGGTCCTGTATATGTATCAGTTGGGGCTGTGGGTGTAACCTTGTAAGTGATGTCCTCATCATCCTTCCCTTCTTGAATTGAAGTCGTCCTCGACGGAAGCTCATCTTCCTCACCCAAGTAAGGCTTCAAATCTGCAATGTTAAATGTGGGACTAACCCCAAAATCTGCAGGCAGCTCAAGTTTATATGCATTATCATTTATTTTCTCTAACACCTTGAAAGGACCATCAGCGCGTGGCATTAGCTTTGACTTGCTCAAATTAGGAAACCTATCCTTGCCGAAATGTAACCAAACAAGATCTCCAGGTGCAAAGACAACACGTTTTCTACCCTTATCTCCAACAAGTTTATATCTAGCATTCATACGCTCAATATTTTCCTTAGTTAACTCATGCTTTTTTAAGAACCATTCAACACGTTGTTTAGCATCAAAATTAACCTTCTCCGAAGATGGAAGAGGCAACAAATCGATAGGTGCACGAGGTAGGATACCATAGACAATTTCAAAAGGGCACATCTTAGTAGTAGAATGCAACGAACGATTATAAGGAAATTCAATATGAGGCAAGCATTCTTCCCACATTTTCTTGTTATTCTTCAGAACAACCCTAAGCATAGTAGACAAAGTTCTATTGCGTCTTCAGTTTGTCCATCAGTTTGGGGGTGACAAGTAGTACTAAAATGCAGTTTAGTCCCCAACTTAGCCCATAAACATCTCCAAAAGTGGCTAAGAAATTTAGCATCACGATCTGAAACAATAGTATTTGGCACACCATGCAAGCAAATAATTTCACGAAAGAACAAATCAGCAACATTAGCAGCATCATCGTTTTTATGACTTGGTATAAAGTGTGCCATCTTCGAGAACCTATCCACGACAACAAATATGCTATCCCTCCCCTTCTTTGTTCGAGGTAAACCCAAAACAAAGTCCATAGATATATCTTCCCAAGGAACACTAGGGACAGGCAAAGGCATATATAAACCATGAGGATTGAGTCATGACTTAGCTTTTTGACATGTAGTGCAGCGACCAATAAAATGCTCAACATCCCGTCGCATCTTTGGCCAAAAGAAATGTGTAGCAAGTACGTCCTCCGTCTTCTTCACGCCAAAGTGTCCCATTAATCCTCCTCCATGTGCCTCCTGCAACAACAAAAGACGAACAGAGCTAGCTGGAATGCATAGCTTGTTAGCACGAAACACAAATCCGTCATTAACGACGAACTTGTTCCATGTTCTCCCTTCTTTACAATTCTGCAATACATCTTTAAATTCAGCATCATGCACATATTGATCTTTGATGGTCTCCAAACCAAATATTTTAAAGTCAAGTTGTGAAAGCATAGTATAATGATGAGACAAAGCATCAACAATAACATTTTCTTTTTCCCTTCTCGTGCTTAATAACATAAGGGAAAGTCTCTATGAATTCAACCCATTTAACATGTCTACGGTTCAGTTCTGCTTGACTTTTAATGTGCTTCAAATATTCTTGATCAGAATGGATAACAAATTCTTTGGGCCATAAATAATGTTGCCATGTTTCCAAAGTCCGAACAAGAGCATATAATTCCTTATCATAAGTAGAATAATTCAGACTAGGCCCACTCAATTTTTCAGAAAAGTATGCAACAGGTTTACCATCTTGTAATAACACACCTCCTAACCCAATTCCACTAGCATCACATTCAAGCTCAAAAGTCTTATTAAAATCAGGAAGTTGGAGTAAAGGAGCATGTGTCAACTTATCTTTCAATACCGTGAATGCTTCTTCTTGTGCAGTACCCCAAACAAAAGGCACATCCTTCTTTGTAAGCTCATTGAGAGGTGCAACAATGGTGCTGAAATCTCTCACAAAACGCCGATAGAATCCAGCGAGGCCAAGGAAACTCCTCACGTGTGTGACCGTTTTGGGCTGCGGCCAACTCTCAATAGCTTCAATCTTGGCTTTATCAACCTCAATTCCCTGTGAAGTAACAACATAGCCAAGAAAAGATACTCGGTCGGTGCAAAAGGTGCACTTTCCAAGGTTACCAAACAAACGTGCATCACGTAGAGCAATAAAAACAACACGTAAATGTTCCAAATGTTCCTCCAAAGATCTGCTATAAATCAATATATCATCAAAGTATACTACCACAAATCATCCAATGAAAGCACGTAAAACTTCATTCATTAATCTCATGAAAGTACTAGGTGCATTAGTTAACCCAAAAGGCATGACTAACCACTCATATAATCCAAACTTAGTTTTAAATTTTGTTTTCCATTCATCTCCCAATTTCATACGAATTTCATGGTATCCACTACACAAATCAACTTTGGAGAATATTGTAGAGCCACTCAATTCATCAAGCATATCATCTAGCCTAGGAATAGGATGACGATAACGAATAGTAATATTATTAATGCCTCTACAATCAACACACATACGCGATGTACCATCCTTTTTCGGCACTAGAATAATAGGAACAACACAAGGACTAAGGGATTCGCGTATATAACCTTTGTCGAGTAGCTTCTGTACCTGACGCATAATCTCCTTCGTCTCTTTTGGATTGGTATGGTATGGTATGGTGCGCGGTTGGGTAGCGATGCACCGGGAATTAAGTCAATCTGATGCTCAATCCCTCGAATAGGTGGTAATCCCGGTGGCACGTCTTGTGGAAAGACGTCGGCGAACTCCTGCAAAATGTTAGTGACAGCAGGAGGCAAAGAGGAAGGTACGTCCTCGAATGAGAATAATGCCTCTTTGCACACAAAAGCATAGCAAACAGATTTGCTAAAATCTAGCTCATCAATATCAGATTTGGTGGCAAGTAAACATGCACTTTTCAATTTGATTTCAGAAGCAACAATAGATGGTTTATTATTAGGCTTCATTTGTTGCTCAAATTCTTTTGCCACAATCTGATTTCACTCTTATTTTTCTCCTGTTTTTCTTTATTAGCTCTATTAATATCATCTTTCAAAATGGAATCAGGAGTCATAGGAAGCAAAGTAATATTTTTATCCTTATGAACAAGAGTATACTGATTGTTTCTACCATGGTGTACATAATTTTTATCAAATTGCCATGGTCTACCAAGTAATAAGGAACATGATTGCATAGGTACCACATCACAATCAACATAATCAACATATGTAGAGATACTAAAATGCACACGAACAGTACGTGTTACCTTAACCTTGCCGCTGTTGTTGAACCATTGGATGTAGTAAGGATGTGGATGTGGTCTTGTGGTGAGAGATAGCTTCTCCACCATCTCCATGCTAGCCAAGTTGTTGCAACTCCCTCCATCTATGATCACGCGAACAAAACGTTCCTTCACAACTCCCTTTGTATGGAACAAATTATGCCTCTGATTTTGCTCAGCTTGTGTAACCCACACGCTCAAAACATGTTGAGCAACTAAACATTCATACCTGTCAGCATCTTCAGGAGCCATGTATTGCGTCTCATGATCAGAATCGTCACTACCGTGTTCTTCACGTGTAATAAGAGCCAAAGTCTCCTTATCATAGTCACTAGCGGACTCATATCCACCATCCTCAGTAGCAATCATCACACGCTGAGATTTGCATTCTCTCGCAAAATGTCCTCTTCCCTTACAACGACGACAAATAATATCACTGGTGTGCCCTGTTGATGCCATGGAAGAAGAAGACCTCTATGCAGGCCCAATAGGTGTGCTCTTGGCAGATAATGGTTGTTGTGCCTGCTTCCTTGTATCACGGCTGGAAGTAACAACTGATGGAGGTGTCGGTGCAGTAGAATGTGTGGAAGTAGAGGATGCACGCGGTGTCCATGATGAAGGTTGACCTGCAGAAAAGTTAGTCCGCGCCAATGCCTGTCGATCCTGCACTTCACGCTCAGCTTTACAAGCAAGATGGAATAAACGAGTGACATTATTATAATCCTTATACCCTAGAATGGTCTGAATCTCTCTATTTAATCCACCCATAAAACGTGCAAGCATAGCTTCATTCTCCTCAACAATACCACATCTAATCAGGCTAGTTTGTAATTGCTGATAATATTCTTCTACATAATTTTTTCCTTGTCTTAAGCGCTGCAATTTTTGAAGTAATTCACGTTGATAATATGGTGGAACCCAACGAGTACGCATAGCAGTTTTCAAAGCAGCCCAAGTAGCTGGAATAGGATATAATCTACAATGTTCAGACCACCAAACACATGCAAAACTAGTGAAAGCACAAACAGCAGCAGGAACACGTCTCTCCTCGGGATAATGTAAACATGTAAAACGTTGTTCAGTTTCTAACTCCCAAGTAAGATATATATCAGGAACATATCTACCCTCAAATGGTGGAATATTCAATTTCAGTTTAGGAAGATGGTCATGTATCTCAGGTGGTGGTGCAGCCCTACCGTTGCGATGATATGCATAAGGACGACCTGGTGGTGGTGGTGCTGGTGGTTGCACGTAGTTCTGATTTTGGTCAACCTCATCCTCGTAATGTTCCTCCACCTGTGCAGTAGCAGCAGGAGCTACAGAAACATCGACAGCGGCACCAGAAGTTTGACCAGGCTCAAGGGGAACGCGCTGTGCTCGTCCCTCTTGATTTGGAAGGCGATTTTGTTGTTGTTGTTGTTGTAGAGGAGCGACAGCTGGAGCGGCCGGTGGTGGTGGAAAACGCGAAAGCAATTCAACAAACTTGTTATCGAGCTTTGTTTCAAACGTCTTCTCCATGCCATCTATCTTCTCCATGGCCTCTTCAAATCTGTTTAGCACATCTTGCACCTGTCCACTCATCATTTGCTGAAACTTATCATGAAGCTCCTTGTTCGTCAAATTCTCCCAGTCAGTCTCGTCGGCTTGTGATCCTGGCATGGTTAGCAGCAATAGAAACACACAAGAATATGATCCTACTGACTACTAACAAGTGGTGGTGGTGGCGGGTGTCACAAATCCGTCAAGCAAATCTCAAATTCTTACCAGTTCTTACACAGCAGCAGGCGGTGATCGGCAACCGATGTAGTCAAAACACTCAAAGCTTGTATAGAGCGATTACCAGGGAGAGTCAAACGCACGATGTAGATGTATGTGGTGCTGGGAAGGCTTATAATATGGTAGCAAAAAGGTCAGCAATAATCAATTCAAAGATGCAAAGTTGAATAAACGCTCAACGATGGTACTGTGCTGGTCCTAGGCTAGACTAGAGACGCGAGCCTAGAACACTAACAAAATCACGGCGCTGCACGTAATCAATGGGAAAGCACACTCTGGAAAAAAAATTCCTCTTTTTTTGCGCTCTTTTTTTTGCGCTACTTTTTTTTGCGTAAATCACTATAATGGCGAGTGTCTCAAAACTCTTCCCAAGTCAAACTAAGATTATAGGCACGAAATTTTTTTGAAGAATTTTTTTTTCGGAATCAGGGCAGCGACGACGAAAAAGTGAGGTAAAAAACAGTATGATGGGAGGGGTCTCAAAAGACTCAGAAAAGTATAATAAGAGGATAGGGAAAAAATATTTTCACCTGTCGAAATTTTGGCCTAAAAACTGCCCGGGGGTCTCCAGACTTTTTTTCCCTCGATACCTACTCAGGCAAGGAAACACAAAACCGAAACTAGATGGATCTCGAAAACCAATCTAAAACGAAAAGAACTCGGATTGGTGGTGGGTATATGATGGTAGAATATGGCAGCGGTGATGGTATATGGCAGCGGCGGTGGTATATGGATACGGATTGGTGGTGGTATATGGATACAGATTAATGGTGGTATATGGATACATATCGGTGGTGGTATGTGGCAGCAACGATGAAGATGTTGCGGCGGCGGCGTGACAACTTATGACTAGAACTCGAAACTCTAAAAGACTAGACGCTAAGACCAGCAACTTGACACGACGATGCAATCGCAAATTCAACAAAGCAAAATACTGAAAAGACTATGCGAAGGCTCAAACTGGTTCGGATATGAGGAACTAACCCTAACTTTTTTTTGGCTTTTTCGTGAACTGTAGGTATGAAGAACAGACTCGATCTAATCTACGAAAAACTATAAAATCTCATCGAGCAACCTGGAAATTTGATACCACTTGATAGAGGCAAAGGTGTCCCGTCTTTCGATGAGATGGTGGCTATCGTTTTGGAGGAAGTCGTCTTTGACGATCCGACTACGAACGTGCGAGGACTCCGCGCCTTAGCAATCGCTAAACCAACTCCGAGAGGTTATTGACCACGCCGGAGCACGATCAACCTGACCACGAAGGTCTGTTTCTTACAGGCAAACAAAGAACAAGCAAGAAACTGAGATTGCAATCTGGATATTGCGAATTTAAGAGGAAAGCTTTATTTATCAAGTGGGGTTCTGTGACGTCTTTGTCTGGTCGTTGAACACAAACGAAGTACGCGAAGTTGCAGCTATGGCGAACTTTAATCTAAACAAAACCCAAAGTCTAAACGACGCCCTAAGGGTTGTATATATGGAGGAAGAGGGGGGAATTTCGTGGCCCTTGGAGGAGGGGTCTGAAACCAACCCTAACTCTTGTTTCCCCACACATACGGACTCTAAAAATATCCTATACTTAAGTATTTCGAAAATACATGGGCCTGGCCCAATAATAAGGTGTCACAGCACCTAGAATAGCCTCTAGACGAAATTTATAAAGTGGATTCTTGTATATTTTGTCCAAGGCTTCACACACTCATTATGGTGGCTTCAAAGTCCTGAAATCATCACTTGTAACTCCGTTCTTGTTCCCCTTGCGCATGCCATCATCTCCATGCTTGATCTTGCTCCAATGTTCATCCTTCTTGTCCAAGCTAGGCCCTTCATTTGTAAGCAAGACAAATGTATCCAATTTAGGCAACATCATATTCTCATGAACATTAAAATCATTACCAAGAAACGAAAGTACCTGGTAATTAAATTGGTGTGCGCGAGCTCTAGTAATTGGTCCTATATATGTATAAGTTGGGGCTGTGGGTGTAACCTTGTTAGTGATGTCCTCATCACCTTGAGCGTCTCGCCCTGTTGCTGCAGAGAGAGCACCTTGTTCACATCCATTGCTTTGTACCAAAAAAATTTGACAGAGTAAAGAGATCTTCAGAAATTCAAGATTACATATGTCCATCAAAATTACCAGTGGCAGAGCATAAAAATTCACATGCATCAGAAATACAAGATAAATGAATCAACAAATGATCAAAAACACATGTGTCCATCTACTTTATACATACAAGGCGCTTGGGTATCCTTCAGCAATGTTTCAACGGCAGGGCGATCACACTGGGAGTTGGTGACGTGTCTTCCTCTGAACGAGTGAGGCACTGCAAAATTAGAGTACACAACAACAGTAAGAACAACAAGGAGCCATGGATGTACTATGAATATCCATTGACGTACTGGGAACAACATGAGACGACCTCATCGAGAGTGAGGAGTCCCTCTTCCTCATCGTCCTTAATCTCTATGGAGCTCGAGATCACGTCACGTCATGGTGGAGTCTGCCCCGTAGCACCAGGACGCCGAGTGGCTGCGCGTTGATGTTCCGCTTCTTCTATGAAACCATTCGCTAATCGTCGACAGCCTTCTCCATCTCGTCATCATGCCCTCCGGCGGCGCCTATGCAGCATGCAGCCTGGCAGCGTCTGCACCAGCACTTCTTTGAGAACCAGGCTGCACCCATGATCGACTACAACCGCAGCCACCACTCCTAAAATAGGATGATCTTCCCTTCACCGAGTACGTGTGCCCTCTGAAGAAGACTTGCAGTCTTGTTGTCGTTGTTATGAACGTCGGAGACATTGTCTCCAATCATGATCTCACCATACAACTTCTCTACGGTCTGATTCACATGCTCGACACCATCGACACCGTGCCTTCGCCCAGCTTCGATGACGCCTGCAACCACCTAGATGCTCCAGAGCGCATGGTTGGAAATTAATTAGCACACAACCAATGAGGGCAGCTCCGTGTTGGTCGCCTACAACGGCGACACTGGTGGCCAAGGAGACCGTGGTTCTGGCCGGAGTGATCATGACCACGGCGAGGCGGGCGAGCGCGGTGAACATGCAATTAGGAAGGGCACAACGACGTGGTGTAGAGCACCATGATGCACTTACTGTCGTGCGGTTACTGGCTCTCAAACCCGGCCAAGGGATCTACGGCGCGGCCGCCATCTAGCACGGTGGGGATATCGTCCTCGTCGACGACGCGCAAGGCAACGAGGAGGTCCGGATCGAAAAGGATCCAATCTGAGGCCTCTCATCCGGTCATCCTCCTTCCCGATCAATGTCTACCGAGAACGGGAGCTGGGAAAGGAAAGAGAATGTGTGAGAGGAAGGGGATTCGCGTCCTTGCGTGGGTTTCTGTTTCTCGGTTGATTTCATTCCTTTCGAGTGCTTGCGGGAGAAGGAGGGCTACTTTTTTCCCATTGTGTGGGTGATCGAGGGGGAGGGGTTGAGGGATCGACAGGTGGGGGTAGCGACATCTTCGTTCGGGGAGGCTAACGAAACGAAACGACAACGTACTCCCCCATTAGGAAGTAGATTAGGAAGTAGATTGTTGCCTTGTACGTTTGGTTTTGGTATTTGAAGATTGATTACCAAAGAAGAAATCAATCACCATACGTGAATTCATTGTGTTACCAAATAAACGTTGGGTTTGTCCGGCAGTGGGAGGGGGCGAATAAAAAACCGACGAAAAAAACCCGACGAAACTGAGGCAGCATCTCACCGTTACTGCGGGGGAATTGAGAGGTGGAAGGGAGTACGAAAATAAACCAGGTTTGGTGGGACGAAATTTAACCGGCGAGCGGAGACTACCAACTGAGACATTAGGAGTAGAGATTGTGTGGGTATTTTGACAGCCTACGCGCATGTACAACGGTTTTTTTAGCTTCGACGCAAGCGCTTATATACACGCGCATACACTCACCCCTATGAACGCACACATGCACACCCTACCCTTTTGAGCACCTCCGAGAGACTAAGCCGGCATATCATCTTGAGATTTACGAAGTCACCGTAGGCGCCTCGTTGTCGACGGGAACGTCTCCTCCCACTGAAAGCGCATTGCCGGAAATTCTGAAATAAATCCCGGAATAATGCGAGCATCAGGATTTGAACCTTGGTGGGTTGGGGATTTGAACCCTGAACACTATCCACCTAACCATCTCAACCACAGGTGGTTAATAAGATAAGTTTTATCTTAAGTTTTTTTTGGAAGTTTTATCTTAAGTTGTGCATGTAATTTAGAGATGCCAAAAAAACATGTATACGATAGATCATCTCTTAGTCTTATCTTCAATAACTAGTTATTCCTAAAAATGTGGTAAGACATATTGTGCTAAAAGATCATCTTTTGTCTCTTAAATAAAATAAGACAAATCTTTTCTTATGATTTCTCCCTCCTCCGCCTCATCATTTATCCTATGTGGCATTGCTAAGATAAAACCATTGTACATGCCCCTAGAAGCATCTCCAACAAAGACGCTAAATAAGCAACCACGCCTGAAAAACCGAATCTGTTGGAGCTGCTATTTCGGTCACGCGCCTATTACAAACTACTTCGTGCATCAAACAGAACTGTATCGCGCGCTGCTTTTTTAGCGTCCACTACCGCGTGCGCGAAAGAAAGAAATCGCACGCAAGCGAGCAACCGCCGTTGAACTCTTCGCCCACGCCCGCTTTCACCACGCCCCACGCCGCCGCCGGCAACCTCCAGCCATGGACGGGCGCACCGACGCCCCCCTAACCCCTCCATACACGCACGACCTCTCCGTTGCCGTCGCAAACCCTAGTGCGGGCTTGACCTCGAGCATCGGAGCCGATGCGGCTCCGAACACCGGCCTCGCATGTAGGCTCTTCATGCCACCCCAGACGAGCGCAGGGTGGCGTCGTGTCGCCACCCGCCGCGAGGCCATGGAGCTATGATTGTTGACGTTTAATTCGTTTGTGTGAACTTGTTTGTCATGAACTTGTTTGTGATCATCTTGTTTGTTCGGACTTTGCATATTCCAAACTATGCTATGTTTCTCATTGATGTTTGAGATCATCTTGTTTGTGTGAAATTTGCATATTTTCAATGTTTGAGATATCTTGTATGTGTTCTTTGTGCGTCAGCTGGGCGCCCGCGCTCTATTTTACCGCGCCTGCTGAAGCGACACACTGGCGCGCTAAAAAATGCGGCGCCTGGTGAAGCAACTAGCTAGTTCTGCGCGCCAAAGTGTTATTTTGACGATGTAAAAAACATTTAGCGCGTCACGCCTGTGCGCGTCTGTTGGAGATGCTTCAAGAGCATCTACACCCAGACTCCCGTCACACATTGTATGAGTGTGGACGTGTCCGGGCACATCCGCGGACAAGGCCTGGTCGTCTCTCATTTTTTCTGCTGCTGTAATCGGACCTAAATCTCATCGCCTATTCTTTTTTAGAGACGAGGCACTTGACTGGTCTCAATTTTTTCGACGTTGTAACTAGACCTGAAATCTCATCGCCTATTTCTGTTTTATGGATAGGCACTTGACTGCCCTTAAATTGAGGCCTTTACAAAGTCTTACACATGATCGTGAAAGACCAAAAGCTTAGAAGTACGGCTATGATAAAGTCTAGCCGAATTAAAAGGCGAATACAAGCAGTAACGTGATAAACAACGACGCAAAGCTGGTCACAGGGCATGATAGAGAGATGATAGTTTCCCAAAACGGGGCCTGAGGGACGGCACCTAGCCGGTAGTGTCTCCAACCCCGACCGTCGAAGTTCAGTGCACTTTGCTCGCACCATTAGGACAAGCAGCTCCACCCTTATTTTTCCATTTGGTCTGGACTATAGTTTTTAGCTGCAAGAAATATACCAATTTATAAAGCAAGTCAGGGGGTTGGCCGAACATTAAATCGTCGCGTATGCATAACATGTTGTGCATATGCAATTGAAGTGTGGAACATGGCACAGTGATAGAGGACAATTTGAGAGGAATAAAAACATCGGCCTAAACAGAGGAAAACATTCACAGAAGATCCCCGAAGAGGACCATGATGTCAGCCATGACATACTCAGAGGCTGATCCCCCGAGCAACCGAGACACGCGTCGGCCAAAGAAGCTAGCCTTGCAATGCACTCCACCGACCAGGCATTAAGTGCCTCATCAATCTACCAATAATAGGCGAGCGCAGGGCTACGTCTAGGGTCATCATTACCATGGGAAAGAGATGTCGTCGCCGTGTATACGTTGACAACCACCAAGCGTTCATCATCTTGAAGTTCGAAATGGGCACTCTCCAATGTCGCACCATCTTGTAAATCCTTCAAAAGGAGCAAAGTCAACAAGCACTTGGAAAAACGAATGTGGTTAGCATTAGCGCAAAACCAAGCATTCAGCAGGTGATTCACCCAACAAGTGTCGCCATCAAGCATATCATATGGTGTGATAAAGAAGTGTCGCATGGCAAGTAAGCATATAAGTTGAGCACAATCAAGTACATCATGGAAACAAGCATGCAAGTGGGAGGTAGAGATGCAAATATGTTTGACAAGTGAAGAAGCATCTACCTCAATGTCATAGCAAACATGCATCAAGCACTCAATGAAAGGTCTATGGTAGGCATAGGAATCATTCACAACACTAAACAAGGTGAAGTGTCTAAACACATGGGTTAAGTGAGAAGACAATCCAAGCATAACATGCACAAGGTGTAGTGAATATAGTGTGGCACTCAACACTGTAGAAAGAGCAATTGTTCAACATGTGTGAGGCTAGTAAGTCAAGAATGTGATAAGCAAAGGGACATGGCATATGTGAAGTGATGACATTAGTGCAACCGAACATGTGATATGAACAAGTAGGCAACAAGTTGGATGCGATACACAAGGCATATCACTACATGAATCAGGAACTTTGCCGTCTGCCATGGCAGGCGACAAAGGCCTTTGCCGTTAGCCAGCAGATGGCAACACACCCGACTGAACAAACTACGGCAAATGGCTCTTTGATGAGGACATGACTACCTTGGATACAACCAAAAATGTTGTATACATGTATATTTGTGAGGTGATTTCTAATGCAAACTATGCAATAATTTATTTATGTCATCCAGGACAAAAATAGTTCACGGACTTTTGTGCCATGTCTAATTGTAGGTGTATGGGACATTTGTACAATCCACATATGGAGATAATGGAAAAATAGAAGTTTAGGTGCTGTTCAAAAATTCCTTTCACATCACTTTTGGGCCAAGAGAAGATAGAGTCCAAGCCTCTCATGTTCTGCATTCAGATTCGGACTGCACAGCCATACCTGACTCAAAACAGCAAGAACTTCTTCATACGGACTCTGAATTGGGTGATTCTTTTTTTGTTGGAAAGTAGATTTCGTGCTTTTTCCAACCCAATTGAATTCACCTTCAAATTCGTACGGGGCGTTGAGATATCAACGAAACAATCTGACGTTGCAGCAGAATCCGAGTCAAACTACAAGTCCAAAGGTGTTGCATCACCTCCACTTGGGCCCATGAGCCTTGTACGACCTAGGGTTAGTTTTAGGCTGCCTTGGGACGTCCTCCCACCTCCTTGGCCGCCACCCCTTGCTCCTATATAGGTAGATCCATCTAGTAGGTTTTTCCTTGGGTTTTGTTTAGATTAAAGTTTGCCATAGCTGCAACTTCGCGTACTTTGTTTGTGTTCAACGACCAGACAAAGGCGTCGCAGAACCCCACCTTGATCAATAAAGCTTTCCTCGTATATTCGCAATATCCAGATTGCAATCTTAGTTTCTTGCTTGTTCTTTGTTTGCCTGCAGGAAACAGACCTTCGTGGTCAGGTTGATCGTGCTCCAGCGTGGTCAATAACCTCTCGGAGTTGGTTTAGCGATTGCTAAGGCGCGACGTCCTCGCACGTTCGTAGTCGGTTCGTCAAGGTCGACTTCCTCCAAAACGATAGCCACCATCTCATTGAATGACGAGACACCTTTACCTCTATCACTCTTCGTCGTCTGCTGGCGGACGTTAAAGATGCAAAGGACTTTGATGTCCGCTGGCAGATGACAAAGGGCCTGGACGGCACATGGGGCAGCTTAGGTCCATTAAGGGGTTAACGACGTGCTTTGCCGTCTGCTGGTAGACGAGAAAGACCTTTGCATCTTTGTCGTCTGCCAACAGACGGCAAAGTGCCCAAATAGGCCAGCCCAGATGCCCCCGGGTAGTTGCCACGTGGCATGCTATGCCATCTGCTGGCAGACGGCAAAGATGCAAATTTCTTTGCCATCTGCCAGCAGATGGCAAAGCAACCATATAGGCCAGCCCGGTGCCCCCCAGGTTGCACAGGTAGCTGCCATGTGGCAGCTTTGTTGTATGTTGGCTGATGGCAAAGCTCTTTGCCGTTTGCCAGCAGACGACAAAGAGCCTGTATAGCCCCTATATATATAGACACGCACACACACACACACACACATTTGAAAATACTTTCAACAAGCATACCAACACATGAATCGTGAAGAGAGGAACATATGCAACATATCCAACAACAAGTTTCCAACAACATATCCAAGAACAATGGTTTCATCCATACATACATATCTAACAACAAGTTTCCAACAACTTTTCAAAAACAAAAATGAAGCACAAGAAGAAGAGTAGACTCCATCAATGCAAGCTTCCTCATCTAAAGCAAATCTGTAAATTGGGAAAGAAGAAAGTTAGAATAATAATAATAATAAGAGGACTAGCTAGAAGAAGAAGAAGAAAAATAAGAAAAAGAAGAAGAAAAGGAAGAAGAAGAAGAAGAAGAATTCTTCTCTTTCTTTTTCTCCTCTCCTATTCTTTATCTTCTTCTTCTAACTAAGGTAGGTAAAAATACCATTTTTTTAGCTAAGCTAGGTAAAAAAATACTAAGTGTAGGTCATTTTAGAGCTAAGCTAGATAAATAGGTCATTTTGGAGCTTAGTAAGGTTATTATGTCATTCTCGAGGAAAATAAGCTAAGTCTATGTCATTTTGGAGGTAACCAAGATTATCATGCCATTTTTGACCTAAGTATGCTAAGTATGTCTTAAATGAACTAAAGAAGCTAAGTATAGGTCATTTTTTAGCTAACCTAGGTAGTTATGCCATTTTTGAGCTTACTAAGCATACTTATTCATTTTGGAGGACAAAATGGCAAGTGTAGGTCATTTTAGAGCTATCCTAGTTAAAATCAGTCATTTTGGAGGTAGATAAGGTTATTTTTGTCATTTTGGAGGAAAATAAGCTAAGTCTATGTCATTTTGGAGCTAAACCAAGGTTATCAAGCAATTTTTTACCTAAGTATCCTAAGTATGTTATGAATCAACTAAAGAAGCTAAGTATAGGTCATTTTTGAGCTAACCTAGGTAATTATGCCATTTTTAGCTAACTAAGCATATTTATTCATTTTGGAGGACAAAATGGTAAGTGTAGGTCATTTTAGAGCTATCCTAGTTAAAATTAGTCAGTTTGAAGCTAGGTAAGGTTATTTTGTCATTTTGGAGGAAAATAAACTAATTTATAATAGTTTGGAGCTAAACCAAGGTCATTATGCCTTTTTTTTACCTAAGTAAGCTAATTATGTCATAAATGAACTAGGTAAGCTAAGTATAGATCATTATTGAGCTATCCTAAGTAGTTATGCCCTTTTTAGCCAACTAAGCATATTAAGTCATTTAGGAGGAAAAAAATGCTAAGTATAGGTCATTTTATAGCTATCCTAGGTAAAGTATGTCAGTTTGGAGCTAAGTAAGGTTATTATGTCATTTTCGAGGAAAATAAGCTAAGTATATGTCATTTTGGAGCTAAACCAAGGTTATTATGCCATTTTTTTACCTAAGTGAGCTAATTATGTCATAAATGAACTAGCTAAGTTAAGTATAGATCATTATTGAGCTATCCTAAGTAGTTATGCCATTTTTTAGCTAACTAAGCATATCAAGTCATTTTGGAGGAAAAATGCTAAGTATAGGTCATTTTATAGCTATCCTCGGTAAAATATGTCATTTTGGAGCTAAGTAAGGTTATTATGTCATTTTCGAAGAAAATAAGATAAGTATAGGTCATTTTGGAGCTAGTAGGTCATTTCTTAAGCTAAGTATGCATTTGTTAAACAAAACACTTGAGAAAACTTACCATCATCACGGAGGTGAAGGACTGGTCGGGTTTGCGCCAGTGCTAGACGGAGAAGGAGCGGTCGGGGTTGCGCTAGTGCGAGACGGAGAAGGATCGGTCGATGCTTGTCGAGAGGCATGCTGCACCAAAGATCATTTGCAATGTCTCGTTAGCATGATGCAACTGAAATGTGAATACTAGTAATGTCGTGGAGTTGTCACGGCAGATGTCCTAAGGGAAGGACTTGATTGCGGAGCCATAGTGACGTGGTTAGCTTAAAGGGGTTAAACGGGACAAAAGACACAAGGAGTTTATACTGGTTCGGCCCCTTGCGGTGAGGGTAAAACCTAATCCAGTTTGAGGTGGAATTGCTGGGGTGTCGATTGCTAGGGGCAGATGCGCTTGCCTAGTTCTCGATCTGTTGTTTCTTGCCCTAAGCCGCTGTCGGGTCGTCCCCTTATATACACGGGTTGACGCCCTGTGGCCTATGGAGTCCCGGCCGGCTCATACAATCGTGTCCGGCCCGGTGACACTTGTTACATGCCTTACAATACAAGTCACATATATGGCGATTGATACTTACATGCTTTAAGCCACCTCAGGCCTTGGGCCCGCACCTAAACCGCCATCGTGCTTCTAGGCTTGGCCCATGAACCGCCATTAGGTAACCCGGCCCCTCCTGGGCGGGTCATATCAAATACTTATATCCCCAACATTAGGCCCCAGGTTGATTTGAACTTGTTGTAAGCGCATATTTAGCCCGATGGTGTTTTGGTGATTGATGACAATGCGTTTGCGGACTAATCATGTGTTCTAAGCTCTTTCAGATATATCTCACCTAGGCACAAGACGATTAGATGCCCCTCAGAATTTATGGAAGACGGTGTTTCCTTTTGCTTATTTTTCGGTGGATCTGAGTAATAGGAAAGCCGTACTATTAAGAGGGGATACGCTTTGGTAAGGTTTGGGTGGAATCAACACGTACACTTTCTTACCGCACCCACCATACCTTCCCGCCTCAATGGAGTCATACTTTCCCCTCTTCTCTGGTTTTTTCTGCCCCAGCGGTAGTACCGCGGGCCTCAGCGGTAGTACCGCCTGGGTGCCTCAAGCGGTAGTACCGCCCCACTAAGCGATAGTACCGCTTGTTGCACTCTGCGGTAGTACCGCTGCTGCTCCGTGTTACCACCACCTCGACTCGCGAGCGCTTTTTTCGTGTCGGGTTTTGCGGTACTAGGAGCGGTAGTACCGCTCCTAGCGGTAGTACCGCCCTGCAACCGCGATAGTACCGCTCTGGGTCCCAGCCCCCCTGGCGCGGCAGTACCGCTTGAAAGGAAACGGTAGTACCGCTGTATAAGCGGTAGTACCGCTGTATAAGCGGTAGTACCGCTCGTTCAAGTGGTAGTACCGCTCTCTGCGGGGCTGAGTGGGGGGATAACGGTTGGATTGTTCCCCCCACTATATAAAGGCATCTTCTTCCTCCTTGTTGACCTACCTCTTCCCCCACATACTGCATTGTTGCTCCAAGCTCCATTTTCGCCCGATCTCTCTCCCTGGCCAATCAAACTTGTTGATTTGCTCGGGATTGCTTGAGAAGGCATCGATCTACACTTCCACCAAGAGATATTTGATTCCCCCCACTAATCCCTAGCGGATCTTGTTACTCTTGGGTGTTTGAGCACCCTAGACGGTTGAGGTCACCTCGAAGCCATATTCCATTGTGGTGAAGCTTCGTGGTATCGTTGGGAGCCTCCAATTTTGATGTAGGGTGGAACCCTAATCGGCAGATCTTTCACGAAAGGAGGTTATCCTACGATGAACACGGAGAACACAAGGAGGATACGGAGGAAAACACGAGGGGAAACACTCAAATCAACACAAATACGGTCACATAGGTGCTAGATCCACGATACACATCAAGATACACGATCCATAGTCAACAACGGTGATACAAAGATAGTCTTCTCCCGGAGGAGGTCTTGGGTATCCCTTGGGATCTTCTCCGGTGTGGAGGCCTTGAATCCGAGGTGGATATTCTCTGAAGAGGCCGCGGTCTCGTGGGAAAGGAACCACAAAGGTCTATGATGAGCTATCCAAAAGCTGCCTCGAAAGGATGGAAGTCAACGAGTATATATTACATGGGATGATGCCGTCGGGGTGGACGTCCGCTGGTCACCGGACGTCCGGTGGCTCGGGAGGGACCGGACGTCCCGTAATCCTCGGATTTCCGCTATTTAGGTTCTATGCTCGATGTCACGGACGTCCGGGGGCTTCCGATCGTTCGGCCATCTGGGAGTCGCCGGTCGTCCGGAGAACGTCGGACGTCCGGTGCCTGGGATTGTCCGGTCGTCCGGTAGGGGCCGGTCGTCCAGAGCCTGTAGAGTCTTCAGCCGTCCTTCTTCTTGTTCCAAGCACTTGTCAATCTCACCATCTTGTCCGCTGTGCAGAGCTGTTCCGTGGCCTTCATCCAAGTACCTGAGTATGCATAGAGTTTCTGATGAGGGTAGAAGCCATCTCTCATGTGAATCAGAAAGATGTTGAGAGAGGAGCGAAGTCACCTCGGTCTCGAGAGCTCTTGCACGGGCTCGATTCATTGGTCCTTTGGGCACTTGGTGAGGTGATGGAGGGTCCATGGGGATGACCTTTGGATGCTCTGCATCATCTCCCCTCCCTTGGGAAAGATCCGACCTCGGATCGAAATCTTCATCACCATGGAAGGGAGATAGGTCCTTGATGTTGAAAGTATCGCTCACGGAGTACTTGTCTCGTGGGATGTCGATCTTGTAGGCATTGTTGTTGTAGCGTGCTAGCACCTTGAATGGTCCGTTGGCGCGAGGTAGTAGTTTGGACTTGCGCTCGTGTGGGAAATGGTCCTTGCGAAGATGAAGCCAAACAAGATCTCCCGGTTGGAACACCATTGGTGCCTTGTTGACGTTGAGCCTTGTGGCGAGACGATGGACTTGTCGCTCGATCATTGCCCTTGTATCTTCGTGCACCTTCTTGAGATAGTGCTCGTGCACTTGCGTCCATGTTGATGTGTAATGCCCCGGATGTAATACTTTCCCTTTTGGGTATATAATATATCTCCGGCTTCATCTATTTCCATTCCGGGTTCTTTGTCTTTCGGGTTTTCGTCGTTTTGTTGTGTGAGTGTGTGGCATTCATTCATATCATGTAGACATGTGCATTGCATTGCATTTGTGTTGTCGGTTGCATCCGGTTCCACGCGTTCCTTCCCGTTGTCCGTTTCGCGTTCCGGAGCTCCCTCACGTGTCCGTGACGTCCCGTAGGCCTACTTTGGTGTTTGGGCGTGTAACGTTACCGGTGTGCCGCGAGGTTGTTGTGTGTGTGTTGTTGTTTTGTGGTGTGCAACCCGCCTCTCAAATCTCGTCTCGTTTGGACTCCGTGTGCTATCCCAGCAGTTATTCGTGTGGGTCCAAAGTGCCTTCACTTTGTGTCCCAGAAACACCCCTACAGCAGACCACTACCTTCTCCTAGGCCCTTCTAAACTACCCCCGCGATCGGATCCGTCGGATCGCGATCGGAGGGCTCCTAAACACCCATTCCCCCCTAACCCTAAAATCTGCTATATATTAGACCCTAGTCTAATTTTGGCACCTCTATCTTCTTCCTCCTTCTTCCCCTAATTTTTTCTCAGATCTGACCAGCCACCTTGAGCCACTTGGCAGATCCCAGCCACCGCCGCCAGACTGGTTCGATCAGGGGATCAAATCCCGATCGAACCATCGCCAGGTCAACGCCTCGGTCGCCAGGAACCCGCAGCCAGGCCTCGATCGCCGACCGCACCAGAGCCGATCGCTCCGCCTGGTCCTCCCGCATCGGCCCGCGAGTTCCCTTCTGGACCACTTCGCCGCCGCACTCCGGCCTCCCTCAGCGGGCCGCGCAGTGCCTCTCTCTCCGGCCCGTCCCGATCGAGCGGGAGGCCTCCCCTCGACCGCATCGCCAGGGCATCCGCACTGCAGGACCACATCGCCTGGCGGGCCGGCCCACGCCACCGCACTGCCGCCTCGCTCCGCGCCGTCCGCGCGCAGGCCGGCCCACGCCACCGCATCGCCTCCTGCGAGGCCAGCCGCCAGCTGGGCGCGGGCTCTCTTCCAGCCGCCGGGCCGGATCCCGCCGCCTCCTGGGCCCGACGAGCCGCCGCGCCAGATCCGCCTCTGCCCGGGTCCGATCCGCCAGCCCGCGACCCGGTTGACCTTTTTTTTTTCAGATCTTAGAAGGTTGCCTCTTTTATCTAAGTCCCAGATCTGCTATGTGCTGATGCTATATTCAAACTGCTCTAACTTTGTGTGTGATGCTCCGTTTCGCGCATATAGCATGTCCAGACGTTCGTGGGATCGTGCACTACGTTTTATCTGTTATTGTCATGCATGTTAGAAATCATCTAGGTGCTTGTTTCGCTGTTTCAAGAGTGCATCGTGATATAAACTGCTGTTATGTGATGTTTTTATGCCATCTTTGCCATGTGATAACTTTTAGCTCGTTTGTCCGAATGATGCAAATGACATGTCCACGTGTTCGTCTTGCCATGCTCTACATGTTGTATGTGCTAGGTAGCATGATAGATTTATTCTTGCCATGTTTATCATCGTTGCAAAGTGCCATGTGGCTGTGATGTTGTTTCACTTGTTATGAAATGCCATCTTGTTGAGCTCGTTGCTATCGTTGTGTTTATCTCCATGAAGCATGGTTGTGTGTTTCGGAATCACCATCATGTGTACTTTGATGAGGTGCTTACCACTTGCCATGTTTAGTTTCGAGGTGACTTAAACATGCTCTTTTAGATGCCATGATGATATTGCTGTTTTAGGACTTACTGGATTTTCACTAAGTCTGAAATCTGTAACATTCCGATGCCATGTTCGTGTGATGTTCTAGGACAAAGCATGTTAGTTTTGGAGTGGATCTTGATTGTTCCTTGTAGTATATATTGTTGTCTTTCCATCCATGTCCTCACATGCCTATTTAAGTGGCTGTAGCATGTTTTTCTTTTGCTCCAAAGTTTCAATAAAATTCTGCTGCCAGAATTTTATTGTCAAGTTCAATATGTCCAAGATCATTGCAATTGATCCGTGGCTCCGTTGGGGGTGCACCTTTGGACTTAGTTGCTGTAGTATATGTTTAGTTTGTGTTCATGTTCTTTGCCATGACATTTGAGTGCTGTAGCTTAATTATTTTGTGCTCCGAAGTTGCTATGTTGCTGTAATTTTTAGCTTTCGATCATTTCTTGTTTCGGGCATAACTTTTAGCCCGTAACTCCGATTTCAGCGAATCTTATATGTAACTTGATTGATTTTCCGTGTAGATTCACAATATCAGTTTGTTATCATGTTTTGAGGTGTTTTGTTTGAGTGATATTTTACGTGCTCCGTGTGCATCCTTAGTGCATCCATCATGCATTCATCTTTTTCGAGTGCGCATTGCATCTTGTTGATTGGTGCTTGGTGTGATTGTTTTGTTTAGAGCCGGAAGCAGAGACCGAGTTCGAGTACGAGCACGAGGTTTCCAACGAGGTTGAGCACGAGGACCCTTCTTACGATCCGAACGACTTCTTTTCAGGCAAGATGACCGAACCCCGATAACATTACTATCTTTGCCTATTGCTAGTAGTTCCGCTCTATAGTTTTGCCTCGATGCCCATGATCTTCTTGTCAGCCTCCTACTTGTAAACCATTGCCATGTTTAACCAACCTACCTATGCAAACCGTTGCTTGGCTAAGTACGCTTTGTTCATCCCTTCTTATAGCATTGCTAGTTGCAGGTGAAGATCGAAGATGCTTGCTTCATGATGAAGTTTGGTTGGGTTTTATCACACTATATAATTGCTTAAATGAAATCATCTATATATTGGCAAGGGTGGAAGGCCAAGACTTTTGCTTGGTGATTTGTTCCACTCATGCCGTTAGGAACCGTATAAACCGGTGTTATGTTCCTTGATTATGCGTTCCTAACATGGTTGGGGTGTATGGGACCCCCTCGATAAACCGCTAAGTGCTAAATCTTTTCCAGCAAGTCCCAACATTGGTACTATTTGCCTAATAACAAACTAAACTTGCATAGGGAGTTATAAACCCTTTTTCTTAATTCAACAACCCGGGTCAGTGCTCCACATGAGTGTTGGTCCAAATTGGGGGTTACGCGGGGCCACCTTGAGGAAACTCAAGGTCTGGTAAAAACCTGTGGGATCGCCCATCCGGTCGTGGCCTGAGACGAGATACGCGCGGCTACTATCAGGGTGTCGGCACGCCGGGAGGATTTGCTGGATTAGCCTTACCTTAGTTCGGTATATCTTGAGCACGGGATTCCGAGAATACTCGGGTCTTCCCACTTTGGAGTTGCGACTCCGCAGATCGTGGGCTTGTAATGGGTCAAGTTGGAACACCCCTGCAGGGTTTGAACTTTCGAAAGCCGTGCCCGCGGTTATGTGGCAGATGGGAGCTTGTTAATATCCGGTTGTAGATAACTTGACACAATGTTTTTAATACACTACCAGCGTGCGTTCCGTGACCGTCAATTTCCGAATAGGGATTCGGGAGTTGAACACGGAGGGGTTATGTTTGTGGAGCTTGTAGCTAGGATCACTTCGTGATCACTTCTCGCCGAGGCTTTCTCTTCTCGCTCTCACTCACGTAAGCTAGTTGCTAGTTGCTGCTGCAGACACTTATTCTTTTCTTCAGCCTTATCCTCTCCCAAGGCTTAAATAGTCGTGTTACCCGGGAACGGGATTGCTGAGTCCTCTGTGGCTCACAGTTACTTCACCACCAGATGCAGGTCCAGTTGTGAGCTATCCAGGTGATGGCACCGAGCTGGATTGGGAGTACGATGAGGAGCGTAGTCGGTACTATGTTCGATATCCGGATGATCAGTAGTGGAGACTCCTACTAGGATTCGATTCGCCTGTGGTTTATTTATTTCAGTTTGGTATCTTGACATTTGGTTTTGCCCTTAGAGGGTTGTGATATTCTTAATGTATGATGATTGAGACATGTTATGTATTTGTGTGACGTGGCGAGTGTAAGCCAACTATTTATGTTTACAATCCCCTCTTTTACATGAGTTGTGCAAAGATTACCAAACTTGAGATCATTCTAGGTTGGAATTATGCCTTTAAGTCGTGCCTCGACACGTAGGAGGTATAACTCCATCCTGGGCATTACAAGTTGGTATTCAGAGCATTCTCCGACCTAGGAGCCCCCACTGTTTGATCGAATCGTTGACGGTCGAGTCTAGGCACACACTGAAAACTTTTTGAGTCCTATATTATATCGGAGAGTAGGATTTCTTTGCTTCTCATCCCCTTTCTCTCTGGTGAGGACTCCTGACGACTACTCTTGTCTCTCCTATCTTCAAAAATTGCACAATTTTTTTTTAGGAATCCCGCGAGTATTCTGGGATTGTTTCGATGTTCTTGTGACAAGGATATTGTTCTCGATGCCTCCTGTTCCCGGGGAGTTGAGCTTCGGGGTATTGTTGTCACAAGCATATCGCGACAGTACTAAATACTTAAGACGGCCGACATCGAAAATCTCTCCTATACGGCCAGTGGCAAGATAACCCCGACATCACCCAGTACTGGGGAGGTAGTTCGGGAGTATTGCCATAGCTTGTTATAGTGGATGCTTTTCGAAGGTCCGAGGTACACAGTTTCCGAGAAAGACTGGTTATGTGTTGAAGGATGGATACACCTGGATGTAGGTTTAGAGTTGATTGCGCGGTGCTTCCCGTGTATCCCCAACACCTGATTGCATAACTGGAATCTTTCGGAAATCTATAGGTCGGTTTATCCAGTAGATCGTAGGCATTCTTCCAACGAATGCAGGTTAGTGAGTTCGGGGTTCTACATTGAGTGAAGGGGTTATATGACCGATGTTACTATCAGGAGTTGCATCTTAAAGGGTCCTTGGCTATGCTGATCCGGGGATTGCAAAACCTTTTCGTAACGCGTTCATATGCTTTCAGCTCAAAGATGTTAGAACGAAACTCCTCTCTTGTGTTTGTTCCCGTCTGTACCTTGTTGTTTTCTTATTTTATCCTTTTGTCCCCTATGTGGCTTCTCGTGAAGACTGATGTTATCATTTAACTGAGAATTTCATTCGTTCCTCTTGTTCGAATGAATTCATTCGTTCTTATTGTTCGAATGATAATTGTGAAGAATTGTTGCAATTCATTCCATTGATTCAGCTTATACCTTTTGTCAATCAATTGCTGATTCGTGGTCATCTCTTACAGGATGGCTCCGAAAAAGGTTCCCAACGCTAACCCAGAGGTGGAAGAGGTCCCAGATCGTCCTCCTTCCCCTCCTCCTCCGCCTGAGGCTTGGAGAGCAATTATGCAGACTACAGCTCAGAACACCCAGTTGATGATGCAGATGATGCAGCAGATGCAAGCTAATCAAGCTAATCAGGGTATTCCAGGGAACCAAGGCAACTTCTTCAACCAGCAGCACTATGCCACTCTTAACCAGTTCTTGGCCAACAATCTTAAAGCTTTCAGTTACTGTGTCGACCCTCTTGATGCTGAAGATTGGTTAACCGATATAAAGAAGCATTTTGAGTGCAGTAACGTGAAGGAAGATGATTATGTGAAGTTTGCAGCCTTCCAACTGAAAGATCAAGCAGCTGACTGGTGGCAGCAGTACAAAGACTCCAGGCCAGGTCAAGTGATCTCTTGGGAGAATTTCTGCAAGGATTTTCGCTCTCACTACATTCCAACAAGTGTCATCGAGGGTATGCGTGAGCAATTCCGCAACCTGAAGCAGGGCTCCATGACAGTCTATCAGTATAATGTCAAGTTCCAAAACCTCGCTCGCTATGCTAAGCAAGACATTCCTGATGCCAAGAGTAAAATCTATCAGTTCCGTGGAGGTCTCAAAGATGAACTTCAGCTTGCTCTCACCTTGTTCGAGCCCGATGAATTCGACAAGTTCTATAACATGGCTTTGAAACAAGAAGCAGCTCAGCTTAAGATGGAGGCTTCTAAGAAGAGAATTCGAGATGCCGTTCACTCTTCCTCATCGTCTCAGTTGGTCTCGAAGCATCAGAAATTCTGGCTTCCTCCTCCTCTAGTGATTCGAGCTCCATACAACAACTCCAACAACTCCAACAACAAGAACTCTAGTGGTCGTGGTTTCTCCCACCCACCCAACCCGAGCAACCAGTCGAAGAAGCAGTTTCAGTCTCAAGGCTCCAAGTCAAGTGGTTCTCATTTCCGTCCTCTCTCAGAAGTGACTTGCAACAAATGCACTCAGAAAGGTCACTATGCCAACATATGTCCGAATCCGAAGCGTCTTCCTCCTCCTCCACCTGTGAGTTCAGCTATTGTCAGGCATGATCCAAAGTCTGCAAGGGTCAATCTGATGAATGCAGCACAAGCGGAGAATTCTTCTGATGTCATTTTGGGTAACCTTCCAGTGAACTCTTTTCCTGCTAAAGTGTTATTTGATTCGGGTGCTACATGCTCTTTCATGTCATATCCATTTGCATCCAAGCACAGCATTGTCACCAGAAGTTTGCCAAGGGAATTGTCAGTTGTTTCTCCAGGCAAACTATTGCATTCAAAGATATTTGCTCCGGATGTTTCTATTCGCATGGGTGATTATCGATTTTTGGCTTCTCCGGTGGTTCTTGGTAATTCCGACATCGACCTCATCCTCGGAATGGATTGTGCTCAGAAGGAAGTCAAGATGACTCATCCTGATGAAGATGTGATTATCTTTGCCTCCAGGGATAACACTATCAGACTTTTCTCTCTCAATGATAAGGGCGAAATTAATGCCATATCTCAAATTCCGGTGGTGAACGAATATCAAGACGTCTTTCCTGAAGAACTTCCAGGCATGCCTCCACACCGTCAGGTGGAATTTGTTATTGAACTCGAGCCGGGTACTGAGCCAGCATGCCCGCGTCCGTACAAGCTCTCTCCGGATGAATTGAAGGAATTGAAGAAGCAGCTTGATAAGCAGGAGAGTATGGGTCTCATCAGACCTAGTACGTCTCCGTGGGGCTGTGGTGTCTTGTTTGTCAAGAAGAAAGATGGCACGGAGCGTCTCTGTGTTGATTACCGACCATTGAACAAGAAGACGATTAAGAACAAGTATCCGCTCCCCAACATCAACGAACTCTTCGAGCAGCTCAAAGGAGCTAAAGTGTTCTCTAAGCTTGACCTTCGAATGGGCTATCATCAAATTCGCATTCGCGAGGAAGACATTCCCAAGACGGCCTTCAGAACGAGCTATGGTTCATACGAGTATACCGTCATGTCCTTCGGTCTCGCCAATGCTCCTCCTACCTTTTCAAGGATGATGCATTACATCTTCAACCCCTATACTGGCGAGTTTGTGCTTGTGTATCTGGATGATATTCTGGTGTTTTCCAAGAATGAAGAAGATCACGAAAAGCACTTACGTCTGGTTCTTGATCGACTCCGAGAGCATAAATTCTATGCCAAGTTCTCCAAGTGCGAGTTTTGGCTCGATAAGGTTTTGTACCTGGGCCACATCATCTCAGCTGACGGTATTGCGGTTAATCCCGAGAAAGTTGAAGCAATTGTCAACTGGGAAGCTCCTCAGAACGTCAAGCAGCTCCGCAGTTTTCTGGGTCTTGCCAGCTATTGCAGAAGGTTCGTTGAGAACTTCTCCAAGATTGCCAAGCCTCTTTCCAACTTGCTTCAGAAGAATGTCAAATACTTTTGGTCTCCAGAGTGTGAAGTGGCATTCAAAATTCTCAAAGAGAAGCTTGTCTCTGCTCTAGTTCTGACTCCTCCAGATGAATCCAAGCCCTATGAAGTATTCTGTGATGCCTCTCTTCAAGGTCTTGGTGGTGTGCTTATGCAAGATAAGAGAATTGTTGCATATACTTCTCGTCAGCTCAAGCCAAGTGAGAAGAACTATCCCACACATGATCTCGAGCTAGCAGCTGTGGTACATGCTCTGATTACGTGGAGACATCTGTTGTTGGGCAGAAAGGTCGACATCTTCACTGATCACAAGAGCTTGAAGTACATCTTCACACAGCCGCATCTGAACCTCCGCCAGACTCGTTGGGTTGAAATGATCCAAGAGTATAATCCCAGCATTGAATACATTCCTGGCAAGGCGAATGTGATTGCAGATGCTTTGAGCAGAAAGGCATATTGCAACAGCCTTCTTATCAAGCCGTGCCAGCCTGAGCTTTGTGAAGCTTTCAGGAAACTCAACCTTCAAGTTGTTCCGCAGGGTTTTCTCGCAAATCTCCAAATTGCTCCTACCTTGGAAGATCAAGTCCGTGAGGCCCAACTCAGTGATACCATGGTGAAGAAGGTCAAACATGCTATTGCTAAGGGCATCCCGAAATACAAGTGCTTCCGTGTTGATGAGAGAGATACCTTGTTCTTCGAGGACAAACTCGTTGTTCCCAAAGGTGATCTCAGGAAGCTCATAATGGAAGAAGCTCATGATTCTCTCCTTTCCATTCATCCAGGCAGTTCCAAGATGTATCAAGACCTCAAGCAGTCTTACTGGTGGACACGCATGAAAAGGGAAATTGCCCAATTCGTGAACGAATGTGATGTGTGCAGAAGAGTGAAAGCAGAACATCAACGTCCAGCCGGTCTTCTCCAACCTCTTCCTATTCCTGAGTGGAAGTTCGACCACATTGAAATGGACTTCGTCACTGGTTTTCCTAAATCCAAACGAGGAAATGATGCTATCTTTGTGGTGCTTGACAAGCTTACCAAAGTCCCTCACTTCATGCCAGTCAAAGAATCAATCAATGCAGCTCAATTGGCAGAGCTGTACACTTCCAGAATTGTGTCCCTACATGGCATTCCTCGAGTTATATCCTCAGACCGTGGAAGCTTGTTCACATCAAGGTTCTGGGACTCCTTTCAGTCCGCCATGGGCACAAAGATCAGGTTCAGCACTGCCTTTCACCCTCAGACTAGTGGTCAAGTCGAGCGTGTGAATCAGATTCTAGAAGACATGCTCAGAGCCTGCGTCATCTCCTTTGGCATGAAATGGGAAGACTGCCTTCCATTTGCCGAGTTCTCTTACAACAACAGCTTTCAAGCAAGTGCCGGAAAAGCTCCGTTTGAAATTCTCTATGGCAGAAAGTGCCGTACCCCTCTCAACTGGTCTGAAACAGGCGAACGTCAACTTCTTGGCAATGACTTGATCTCAGAAGCCGAAGAAATGTGCAAAGTCATACGTGAGAATCTCAAGGCCGCTCAGTCGCGTCAGAAGAGCTACTATGATGGCAAGCATCTTGATTTGGCTTTCAACATCGGTGATCATGTCTATCTCCGAGTTTCTCCGATGAAAGGCACCCAAAGATTCAGTATCAAAGGAAAACTTGCTCCTAGATACGTCGGGCCTTTCAAGATTCTTGGCAAAAGAGGCGATCTAGCCTACCAACTTGAGCTCCCTCAAAACTTCGCAAATGTTCATGATGTCTTCCATGTGTCTCAACTTCGCAAATGCTTCAAGGCACCTGAGCGCATGATTCCGTTTGAGGAGATTGATCTTCAACAAGACCTGTCCTACCGAGAGCACCCAGTTGCCATTCTCGACGAAACCGAACGCAAGACCCACAACAAGTCCATCAAATTTCTGAAAGTCAAGTGGTCACATCACACCGACCGAGAAGCTACCTGGGAACGAGAAGATCATCTTCGTTCCGAGTACCCTTCCTTTTTCCAGTCCTAGATCTCGGGACGAGATCTTTTTGTAGTAGAGGAGAGTTTGTAATGCCCCGGATGTAATACTTTCCCTTTTGGGTATATAATATATCTCCGGCTTCATCTATTTCCATTCCGGGTTCTTTGTCTTTCGGGTTTTCGTCGTTTTGTTGTGTGAGTGTGTGGCATTCATTCATATCATGTAGACATGTGCATTGCATTGCATTTGTGTTGTCGGTTGCATCCGGTTCCACGCATTCCTTCCCGTTGTCCGTTTCGCGTTCCGGAGCTCCCTCACGTGTCCGTGACGTCCCGTAGGCCTACTTTGGTGTTTGGGTGTGTAACGTTACCGGTGTGCCGCGAGGTTGTTGTGTGTGTTGTTGTTTTGTGGTGTGCAACCCGCCTCTCAAATCTCGTCTCATTTGGACTCCGTGTGCTATCCCAGCAGTTATTCGTGTGGGTCCAAAGTGCCTTCACTTTGTGTCCCAGAAACACCCCTACAGCAGACCACTACCTTCTCCTAGGCCCTTCTAAACTACCCCCGCGATCGGATCCGTCGGATCGCGATCGGAGGGCTCCTAAACACCCATTCCCCCTAACCCTAAAATCTGCTATATATTAGACCCTAGTCTAATTTTGGCACCTCTATCTTCTTCCTCCTTCTTCCCCTAATTTTTTCTCAGATCTGACCAGCCACCTTGAGCCACTTGGCAGATCCCAGCCACCGCCGCCGGACTGGTTCGATCAGGGGATCAAATCCCGATCGAACCATCACCAGGTCAACGCCTCGGTCGCCAGGATCCCGCAGCCAGGCCTCGATCGCCGACCGCACCAGAGCCGATCGCTCCGCCTAGTCCTCCCGCATCGGCCCGCGATTTCCCTTCTGGACCACTTCGCCGCCGCACTCCGGCCTCCCTCAGAGGGCCGCGCAGTGCCTCTCTCTCCGGCCCGTCCCGATCGAGCGGGAGGCCTCCCCACGACCGCATCGCCAGGGCATCCGCACTGCAGGACCACATCGCCTGGCGGGCCGGCCCACGCCACCGCACCGCCGCCTCGCTCCGCGCCGTCCGCGCGCAGGCCGGCCCACGCCACCGCATCGCCTCCCGCGAGGCCAGCCGCCAGCTGGGCGCGGGCTCTCTTCCAGCCGCCGGGCCGGATCCCGCCGCCTCCTGGGCCCGACGAGCCGCCGTGCCAGATCCGCCTCTGCCCGGGTCCGATCCGCGAGCCCGCGACCCGGTTGACCTTTTTTTCAGATCTTAGAAGGTTGCCTCTTTTATCTAAGTCCCAGATCTGTTATGTGCTGATGCTATATTCAAACTGCTCTAACTTTGTGTGTGATGCTCCGTTTCGCGCATATAGCATGTCCAGACGTTCGTGGGATCATGCACTACGTTTTATCTGTTATTGTCATGCATGTTAGAGATCATCTAGGTGCTTGTTTTTCTGTTGCAAGAGTGCATCGTGATATAAACTGCTGTTATGTGATGTTTTTATGCCATCTTTGCCATGTGATAACTTTTAGCTCGTTTGTCCGAATGATGCAAATGACATTTCCACGTGTTCGTCTTGCCATGCTCTACATGTTGTATGTGCTAGGTAGCATGATAGATTTATTCTTGCCATGTTTATCATCGTTGCGAAGTGCCATGTGGCTGTGATGTTGTTTCACTTGTTATGAAATGCCATCTTGTTGAGCTCGTTGCTATCGTTGTGTTTATCTCCATGAAGCATGCTTGTTTGTTTCGGAATCACCATCATGTGTACTTTGATGAGGTGCTTACCACTTGCCATGTTTGGTTTCGAGGTGACTTAAACATGCTCTTTTAGATGCCATGATGATATTGCTGTTTTAGGACTTAGTGGATTTTCACTAAGTCTGAAATCTGTAACGTTCCGATGCCATGTTCGTGTGATGTTCTAGGACAAAGCATGTTAGTTTTGGAGTGGATCTTGATTGTTCCTTGTAGTATATATTGTTGTCTTTCCATCCATGTCCTCACATGCCTATTTAAGTGGCTGTAGCATGTTTATCTTTTGCTCCAAAGTTTCAATAAAATTCTGCTGCCAGAATTTTATTGTCAATTTCAATATGTCCAAGATCATTGCTATTGATCCGTGGCTCCGTTGGGGGTGCACCTTTGGACTTAGTTGCTGTAGTATATGTCTAGTTTGTGTTCATGTTCTTTGCCATGACATTTGAGTGCTGTAGCTTAATTATTTTGTGCTCCGAAGTTGCTATGTTGCTGTAATTTTCAGCTTTCGCTCATTTCTTGTTTCGGGCATAACTTTTAGCCCGTAACTCCGATTTCAGCGAATCTTATATGTAACTTGATTGATTTTCCGTGTAGATTCACAATATCAGTTTGTTATCATGTTTTGAGGTGTTTTGTTTGAGTGATATTTTACGTGCTCCGTGTGCATCCTTAGTGCATCCATCATGCATTCATCTTTTTCGAGTGCGCATTGCATCTTGTTGATTGGTGCTTGGTGTGATTGTTTTGTTTAGAGCCGAAAGCAGAGACCGAGTTCGAGTACGAGCACGAGGTTTCCAACAAGGTTGAGCACGAGGACCCTTCTTACGATCCAAATGACTTCTCTTCAGGCAAGATGACCGAACCCCGATAACATTACTATCTTTGCCTATTGCTAGTAGTTCCGCTCTATAGTTTTGCCTCGATGCCCATGATCTTCTTGTCAGCCTCCTACTTGTAAACCATTGCCATGTTTAACCAACCTACCTATGCAAACCGTTGCTTGGCTAAGTATGCTTCGCTCAGCCCTTCTTATAGCATTGCTAGTTGCAGGTGAAGATCGAAGATGCTTGCTTCATGATGAAGTTTGGTTGGGTTTTATCACACTATATAATTGCTTAAATGAAATCATCTATATATTGGCAAGGGTGGAAGGCTAAGCCTTTTGCTTGGTGATTTGTTCCACTCATGCCGTTAGGAACCGTATAAACCGGTGTTATGTTCCTTGATTATGCGTTCCTAACACGGTTGGGGTGTATGGGACCCCCTCGATAAACCGCTAAGTGCTAAGTCTTTTCCAGCAAGTCCCAACATTGGTACTATTTGCCTAATAACAAACTAAACTTGCATAGGGAGTTATAAACCCTTTTTGTTAATTCAACAACCCGGGCCAGTGCTCCACATGAGTGTTGGTCCAAACTGGGGGTTACGCGGGGCCACCTCGAGGAAACTCAAGGTCTGGTAAAAACCTGTGGGATCGCCCATCCGGTCGTGGCCTGAGACGAGATACGCGCGGCTACTATCAGGGTGTCGGCACGCCGGGAGGATTTGCTGGATTAGCCTTACCTTAGTTCGGTATATCTTGAGCACGGGATTCCGAGAATACTCGGGTCTTCCCACTTTGGAGTTGCGACTCCGCGGATCGTGGGCTTATAATGGGTCAAGTTGGAACACCCCTGCAGGGTTTGAACTTTCGAAAGCCGTGCCCGCGGTTATGTGGCAGATGGGAGCTTGTTAATATCCGGTTGTAGATAACTTGACACAATGTTTCTAATACACTACCAGCGTGCGTTCCGTGACCGTCAATTTCCGAATAGGGATTCGGGAGTTGAACACGGAGGGGTTATGTTTGTGGAGCTTGTAGCTAGGATCACTTCGTGATCACTTCTCGCCGAGGCTTTCTCTTCTCGCTCTCACTCACGTAAGCTAGTTGCTAGTTGCTGCTGCAGACACTTATTCTTTTCTTCAGCCTTATCCTCTCCCAAGGCTTAAATAGTCGTGTTACCCGGGAACGGGATTGCTGAGTCCTCTGTGGCTCACAGTTACTTCACCACCAGATGCAGGTCCAGTTGTGAGCTATCCAGGTGATGGCACCGAGCTGGATTGGGAGTACGACGAGGAGCGTAGTCGGTACTATGTTCGATATCCGGATGATCAGTAGTGGAGACTCCTACTAGGATTCGATTCGCCTGTGGTTTATTTATTTTAGTTTGGTATCTTGACATTTGGTTTTGCCCTTAGAGGGTTGTGATATTCTTAATGTATGATGATTGAGACATGTTATGTATTTGTGTGACGTGGCGAGTGTAAGCCAACTATTTATGCTTACAATCCCCTCTTTTTGTGATATATCCAACAACAAGTTCCCTCCTGGAACAAACTTCATCTTCACCTGCAACTAACAACGCTATAAGAGGGGCTGAGCAAGCGGGTAACATAGCCAAACAGTGGTTTTGCTAGGAAGGTGTCAAAGGTTAGAGGTTTCATGGCAACAAGGAGTGGCTGACATAAAAGATGGGTAGCGCGACATGTAACGATAGCATCGAGACAACTAAGCATGGCAATGGTAGTAAAGGTATCCAAGGGTATGATCATCTTGCCTGGGATTCCACAAGGGAGAAGAACAGATCCATGAAGTAGACGGAGCAACAGTCGAGCGAAACCTCACAACTCCGGAACGAAACCGAAGCTAACAAGGGAAGCAACCGGAAAGAAAGAAACAACACGGTAAACACGCAAGCATAAACATGGCATACGATGCACACCCAAGTATGATACATGTCCGGTTTAAATAAGCATGTCATGTCAAAGTGCACAAACAAGTACTACAAGTTAAGTGGAGCTCAATATGCAACGAGTTGCATATTGACGAAACACCACATTTATTATTTAGTTGACTCTCGATTATTTACAAGACAAGATTAAATGTTTTTAACATGGCAAGAGGTGAAGCAAAAGAAACTACCTATTTAGGCATTTTAAATGGGGCCGGAAATAACAACAACAAATTCCGGAAAATCCCCATGAGCATGTTTAGTAATTATAAGCAAACAACAATTAAACATGTTAATATAGTTATCATGATGCGGATGACATGAACAAGTTTATGCAATTTTTATTAAAAGGTTAACAAGAAGAAGACATGAAGTATAAGTCACCGTGGTGGAAGAAAAGGTGCCACGGCAACGATCCGAAAATGATGCAACGGCAACATATCGGTTCCGGTAACTCGTTGAGAGACCGGTGCAAAAGCAAAAGGTGGAGTGAACGAGTCGAACGAGATGAAAGGTGGGGCGATCCCGTCACCGGGTTCCCACGAGTCGGCGACGAGGCAACCGAGGAACACGACAAAAGATGAAACGGCATGGTGCACACACGGGAAACATTTCATACAACACGAGCAAGCATCACACGGGTCACGTCTCGGGGTTATACCTTTGAAGCGTGCGTTTCGGGGCGGTTCGAGACGTAGAGGAAGAAGGCGTTCACGTTCGGAGAGGAAGCAGCCGTTCCGTAGACGGAAGTAGTTGTTCTCGTTCATCGGAGAGGAAGTAGTTGTCCACGGGTCTTCGGCGACGGTAGACGTTCACGTTACGTGTCGTGGTACTCGCGGTCGTCGAGCGACGGTAGTGGAAGTAGTGGTACATGTTCGTTTTTCCGTAGATGTTTGGGTCGTTGCGGTCTTTGGCGTGTAGGCGTACACGGTTCCCTGACAAGTTCACAGCAAGGCAACACAACAAAACAAACAAAAACAGCAGCACGGGACAGCGGCGAGGCCATGGCAGCAGCAAAAACATCGGAGCTCGGCTCCATGGCGCTGGGAACGGAGGGAGGACGCAGACGGAGGGAGGCCAGAGGGAGATGGAGCAGAGGCGCTGCAAGGGCCTCTTGGCGCTGGATGGACGAGGGCAGCGGCCTGGTGCTGCAGGTCTCGGGCGCGGGCGCGCGTGCTGTTTCGGAGGGAGGAGCGCTGGGCGCTCGAGGCTGACGACGGACGCAGGGTCTCCGGCTGCTGCCTGGCCAGCCGCTCGAGGGGAGGCGCAGGAGGCGTGGCCGGGCGACGGAGAACGAGGTGGAGGCGCGGCCTCTGGCTGGTCGCGGACGAGGAGAACGGAGGAAGTCCGGCGCTCGGGGCTGGAGGTGCGTCGGCTCGGCCTGAAGACGAGGCAGGTAGCGACGGGGAGAGGCGCAGGAGGCGGCTTGGGGACGGGCGCACGTCGAGGCTGCCGATGGAGCTCCCGACGCGGAGTGCCTGGCCGAGGTGCGGCGCCCTAGGCGACGGAGGGAGAGGTTCGGCGATAGGAGAGGCGAGATGGCTCGAGGCAGATTCCCTCGAGGGAATCGGGGCTGTAGCGGGCGAGCGGCACACGGGGTGAAGCGAGAGAGCGAGGGGGATCGAGAGGAATCGGGCGCTGGGGCCTCGGGATCGAGCGAGGGAGTGCGGGGCTCGCGCGATGGAGAGGCTGGCGGCGGCTGGAGGGACTTAGCGAGGGGAGGAGCGGGGTCGAGCTAGGGTTAGGGAAAACGGGCCAGGAGAAAGGTGCGCCGCGCTGGGCCTGAGAAGTTGGGCCGGGGCGGTTGGGATGAGGCCTAGAGGCCTAGATGGCTGGAGGGAGGTTGAAAAATAAAATGAAAAGGTCTGCTGTTTTCCAAAAAAAACAGAAACCGCAAAGAAGAAAGAAAAGGAAGGAGGAGGCTAGGGAAGAATTAGGACATGAGGTCAAATATACTGGACTCACAAAAATGTGAGGAATTTAAATAAAATGGTTGGAGGTTTTTTGGAAGAACCCCGATAAACGGGAAAAGAATATAGGGAGGGTTTAGATGGAGAAACTCGAGGTGAAAAAGGCATGAAGAAATTATGCAAGTGTGTTGGATAATTCCAAAGAAATGGAATATTATTATATAGCTCCCTAAAATATTGAGAGGCTTTTATATGTTTTAAAGAGAAGACATTTTTCCCTCGATTTAAATGGACCAAAGGCCCACACGATTTATTTAGGTTGAGATGCAAGAATAATGACATGATGGCATGATGACATGATGCAATGCAAAAAAAATAAAATAACACAAGCACAAAGAACACACGGAAGAACCCGGAACATCTGGAATCTTCTGGAATCTTCTGGTATCTTCTGGGACGTCAGTCTTCGGGCGTCACAACTCTCCCACACTAACAGAGGATCTCGACCCGAGATCCTAGAGATATCACCGGGTAAAAACGGAAGAGGAAGAGGTAAAACAAAGTTGCTTCTTTGACAGACGAGTGAAACCAAAGAACCTTGAGAGGTTAAACAAGTTGAAAGAACAAAACAACATAGATGAACGAAGATGAAAACACTCCGTTAGAAAATAGGAACAAGGAACATTATGAGAACCTTGTAGGTTGAAAGACATGAAACAAGAGCTCACGAACCAAAAGAATATGAAACCGCAATGGTATAGCCAAGGAATAAGAATGACAGAATTTGGACAGCACTCCGTCTGAAATTGGAAGGAATTAACATGAACTTGCCAAGTTGAGATGATACTTGATGAAAACAACAACATATTGCCTCCGAAACAATTTAAAGAAAGGCACAAATGGTAAGAAGGACTCAGACAACACTCCGGTTAAAAGAGAGGAAAGGCTAGATAAGATGACGGAACTAGAATGTAGGATACAACACTCCGGTTAAATAGATAAACAAGGGAAAGAACATGATCTCGATAAAACGAGATGATGGTTAAAGAGAGCAATATCACAATGCCTCCGGAATGAAAGAGTAGCATATAAATCAACGAAAGAAATGAATGGAGAAGAAAAATGACAACTTCTCTCAAAATTGAATTTGAAAGAGCATCCTTACGAAGAAGGGTTGAACGGAGTTGTTGGGAATTCAACAACGAGAAGAATAAGCTTGATGTGGGCTTATGGAAAACATCAAAATTATACTGTGATAACCAGCCACTGACGAAAACATTTAATTGGATTGAGATCAACAAGGAGACGAAAAACTTATTTCACCGGAATGATAAATGAAGAACTTTGGTCATTTCTAAGCACCATAATAGCAACAATCCTTAGGGAAAGCTTTTAGGTGAAATACAACCCAAGATAACTCCAATGAATAAATTGAAGGGTTGAAAAGATCTCCTGAACAAGGAAAATGATGGGTTTAAATATCTCATTCCTGACAACTTGTGAATCATGAAACATGGAGGAAAATTATCAAGAATGGCATAACACCACCTCAAAAGATAAGGTAGAAAGGATTGTAATTGGAAAGCATGATGAAGAATGCTTGAGCTCCAACAAGAATCTTGATGAAGACTTCAAGGATGAATTAAAACATGATGAACCACCATGAGAACTCCGGTAACAAAAGGATGAGAAGTGAAAGATGAAAAGAATAAGATTCAAGTCCTGCGATGAATTAGATGGAGCTTTAAAATGATATAATTGAAATATCTTGGAGCTCCGGAAAACAAGATGAATAACTTAGAACCGAGAATATGATATGATGAACAAGCTCCGAAGGAAGGGATTAAATCACCTTGAAGGAATAAGAATAAGAATTATGTCATGCATCTCCTTCACCAATTTAAATTGATGACAACCAAAGGATTTGGCATACTACTTATTCTCGTTGCAAAGAATTAAAGAGAGGTCTAACACAAGCTTGGGTAAATCTTCAACGAACCACAGGTAGGATTGTGAAAATAACAAATGAATTAAAACGATAACAACGGAAGAGTAATCTTGAATGAACCACCGTAAAAACGAAGAGACATCAATGAAGAATATTTGGAGGACGAAGTTGAAAACTGAGAACGAAGAAATATTCTGAAATGATGGCCTTCGGAGGATCACAATAGGAAAGAATTCATGAAATGCTTCAGATGGGTATGAAAAGAATTCCTCACAATCTGAACAATAATGAGGATGGCAAGAAGCTAGAACCACGAATCTTCAAGAGAATGGGCCAAGATTTAAGAGAAACACTTCTCCGATCTTCAATTGTTGAGAATGAAGACGAGAACTGCCTTAAGAATTGTTGAGCACTCCGGAATGAAGAATTAAAAGGTTGAACCAATGATGAACAAGAATTGAAAGCGATCTTGGAGAAGGCATGTGACTGATGGAAATCATTCTTACGTCACACTTTAAAAAGAATTTGAGTATAACTCCAGAAAATAGAAGAGTCAGGTAAGATCCTGGGAAAAGACCTGTGGGTTAGGGCCCACTCAAAGAAATCACCGTTGGAAAATATTGCTGAAGAGATATTGCACCGGTTGAATTAAATGGCTTGAATAAGATGACAATGCTCAAAATAGTTTGAACGGATTAAGAATGGAATTATGAATCTTCAGCACTCCGGATATGAATAGCAAGAGGAGAATGATTAATTGGAGCACCAGAATAAGAAAGCATTGTGAAAAGAGGAAAAGTATAAGATCAACACCGAAATCTTGAATTACATCCACCGGCAGAATATGAGAACCAAAAAATGATGAACTTGAAGCTCTTGAGCATCTTCACGATAAATCACCGGATAAGAACATTGAAGGAAAAGAATGAAGAAACATCACATGAATAAAATGGATATTTCATTTGAGAATTTCTGGCTCCAAGAAGAAGAAGGGTGGGAGGGTGGGGAAACAAATACAACTTGGGGTGAATGAAACAGACAATCGTCAGATTTCTCAACGGCGTCCGTACGGAATAACTTGAAGAGAAGGCACACCGGTTGAAAAGAATTAACATGAAGATCTTGATGGTTAAGAAGGACTAGCACTCCCATAGAAATATGAGAATACAGATTACAAAAGGTATGGAATCAACATTTGACATCGAAGCAACTCGAATACCAGAATCAAAACAAAAACAAAGGATAGATATGCAACATGATCTTCACAATATCATCCGAACAGAGAATTGAACGAATGAATTCCGCAGGTACATCAACTTGTCGAGAAGCCAATTGGAGAACAAAAGGTAAATAAAAAGGAACAAGGAACAGATAGAAAAAAATACAAGATAGAAGTTTCGTCCGACATATTCGTGCTGAAAGCTCATGGAACATGTTACAAAAGGGTTTTGCAATCCCCGGATCAGCATAGCCAAGGACCCTTTAAGATGCAACTCCCGATCAGAACAAGTCCATAAAACCACTTCACTCAATGTAGAACCCCGAACTTCATATCGTGGATTCGTTGGAAGAATGCCTAGAACTACTAGATGAACCCACCTATTAATTTCCGAAAGTTTCCAGTTATGCAATCAGGTGTTGGGGATACAGGGGAAGCACCGCGCAATCAACTCTAAACCTACATCCAGCTGTATCCATCCTTCAACACATAACCAGTCTTTCTCGGAAACCGTTTACCTCGGACCTTCGAAACGCATCCACTATACAAGCTATGGCAATACTCCCGAACTACCTCCCCAGTACTGGGTGATGTCGGGGTTATCTTGCCACTAACCGCATAGGAGAGTTTTCGATGTCGGCCGTCTTAAGTATTCTAGTACTACCGCGATGGATTTGTGACGACAACACCTCGGAGCTCAACTCCCTGGGACACTGCCACAACCCCTAATGACAGGAGGCATCGAGAACAATGTTCTCGTCACAAAGACATCGGAACAATCCAAACAATACTCGCGAGATCCTAAAAAAAAATTTGGTGCATTTTTTTGAAAGTAGAAGAGGCAAGAGTAATCGTCAGGAGTCCTCACCAGAGTGAAAAAGAAGAGGAGCAAAAGAAATCCTACTCTCCGATATATATATAGGACTCAAAACATTTTCAAGTGTGTGTCTATACTCAACCGTCAACGATTCGATCAATCAGTGGGGGCTTCTAGGTCGGAGAAGGCTCTGAATACCAACTTGTAATGCCCAGGATGGGACTATACCTCCTACGTGTCGAGGCACGACTTAAAGGTATAAGCCCATCCTAGAATGATCTCAAGTTTGGTATCTTTGCACGACTCATGTAAAAGAGGGATTAAATTGCAAAAGGAGATAGTTGGCTTACACTCGCCACTTCACACAATACATTACATGAGCAAAACATCATTCAAAACATCACAACCCGACTACGGGCAAAGAACCAAAAGAAAGATACCAAAACAACATAAAGCCACAGGTCAGGATCGAATCCTAGTAGAAACCACTACTGATCGTCGAAAACATCACAAGCAAACGGCCACTCTCTTCATCGAACTCCCGGTGAAGTACTTGAACCAGCTCCTGCATCATCTCGGCTGAACCTGCATCTGGTGTTGTAGTATCTGTGAGCCACGAGGACTCAGCAATCCCATAACCATGGGTAACAAGACTAGCAAAGCTTTAAGGGTAGGAAGAGGTAAGGTGGTGAGGTTGCAGCAGCGGCTAAGCAAAATATGGTGGCTAACTTACGAGTACCAGAATAAGATGAGAAGCTACGCAAACGGTCGCAAAAGAGGTGATCGCTAAAGATCCTAACTATATACGAATCAAACATAACCCCACCGTGTTCTCTTCTCAAAGTGAAAAGAGACGGTCACGGTTACTCACACAGTTGTGTGTTTTACTTCGGATCCTCTGTCAAGTTTTCTACAACCGGACATTAACAAATTCCAATCTGCCACATAACCGCGGGCACGGCTTTAGAAAGATCATAACCCTGCAGGGGTGTCCCAACTTAGCCCATCACAAGCTCTCACGATTAGCTGAAGTGATAAATATAATATCATCACCCCTTATCTTAGTGAAAATCCGATCAGGCTCGGCTTCCCGGTAGCATAAGTCATTTCGACAATGGTAAAACAAGTCCAGCAAGACCTCCCGGCGTGCCGACACCCTGATAGTAGCCGCGCGTATCTCGTCTCAGGCCACGTCCGGATGGGAAAAGCTACGAGTAAAACCAAACCTCGAGTTTCCCCAAGGTGGCCCCGCAGGTTGCCCGTTTGGGACCAACACCATCAGCACTGGCCCCCCCTGCTATGTAGAATTAAGAATCCTCGGGGACGCGACCCCCTATGCAATTTTAATTAATTAATTAAGTTGTTATTATGAGGCAAATGAAAACCAATGTTGGGCCTTGCTGGAGGAGTTTTATTCAAAGTCGAACTGTCATGGGGTCCCCATTTCACCCATCGTGTAAGGAACGCAAAATCAAGGAACATAATGCCGGTTTATCGGCGCCTAAGGTGGCATGAGTGGAACAAAACACCGAGCAAAAGGCCAAGCCTTCCACCCATGCCCAGTATATAGGTGTGTTAATAATAATTATAGATATTGTGATATATCCAACAACAAGTTCCCTCCTGGAACAAACTTCATCTTCACCTGTAACTAACAACGCTATAAGAGGGGCTGAGCAAGCGGGTAACATAGCCAAACAGTGGTTTTGCTAGGAAGGTGTCAAAGGTTAGAGGTTTCATGGCAACAAGGAGAGGCTGACAAAAAAGATGGGTAGCGCGACATGTAACGATAACATCGAGACAACTAAGCATGGCAATGGTAGTAAAGGTATCCAAGGGTATGATCATCTTGCCTGGGATTCCACAAGGGAGAAGAACAGATCCATGAAGTAGACAGAGCAACAGTCGAGCGAAACCTCACAACTCCGGAACGAAACCGAAGCTAACAAGGGAAGCAACCGGAAAGAAAGAAACAACACGGTAAACACGCAAGCATAAACATGGCATACGATGCACATCCAAGTATGATGCATGTCCGGTTTAAATAAGCATGGCATGTCAAAGTGCACAAACAAGTACTACAAGTTAAGTGGAGCTCAATATGCAACGAGTTGCATATTGACGAAACACCACATTTATTATTTAGTTGACTCTCGATTATTTACAAGACAAGATTAAATGTTTTTAACATGGCAAGAGGTGAAGCAAAAGAAACTACCTATTTAGGCATTTTAAATGGGGCCGGAAATAACAACAACAAATTCCGGAAAATCCCCATGAGCATGTTTAGTAATTATAAGCAAACAACAGTTAAACATGTTAATATAGTTATCATGATGCGGATGACATGAACAAGTTTATGCAATTTTTATTAAAAGGTTAACAAGAAGAAGACATGAAGTATAAGTCACCGTGGTGGAAGAAAAGGTGCCACGGCAACGATCCGAAAATGATGCAACGACAACATATCGGTTCCGGTAACTCGTTGAGAGACCGGTGCAAAAGCAAAAGGTGGAGTGAACGAGTCGAACGAGATGAAAGGTGGGGCGATCCCGTCACCGGGTTCCCACGAGTCGGCGACGAGGCAACCGAGGAACACGACAAAAGATGAAACAACACGGTGCACACACGGGAAACATTTCATACAACACGAGCAAGCATCACACGGGTCACGTCTCGGGGTTATACCTTCGAAGCGTGCGCTTCGGGGCGGTTCGAGACGTAGAGGAAGAAGGCGTTCACGTTCGGAGAGGAAATAGCCGTTCCGTAGAGGGAAGTAGTTGTTCTCGTTCATCGGAGAGGAAGTAGTTGTCCACGGGTCTTCGGCGACGGTAGACGTTCACGTTACGTGTCGTGGTACTCGCGGTCGTCGAGCGACGGTAGTGGAAGTAGTGGTACATGTTCGTTTTTCCGTAGATGTTTGGGTCGTTGCGGTCTTTGGCGTGTAGGCGTACATGGTTCCCTGACAAGTTCACAACAAGGCAACACAACAAAACAAACAAAAACAGCAGCACGGGACAGCGGCGAGGCCATGGCAGCAGCAAAAACATCGGAGCTCGGCTCCATGGCGCTGGGAACGGAGGGAGGACGCAGACGGAGGGAGGCCAGAGGGAGATGGAGCAGAGGCGCTGCAAGGGCCTCTTGGCGCTGGCTGGACGAGGCCAGCGGCCTGGTGCTGCAGGTCTCGGGCGCGGGCGCGCGCGCTGTTTCGGAGGGAGGAGCGCTGGGCGCTCGAGGCTGACGACGGACGCAGGGTCTCCGGCTGCTGCCTGGCCAGCCGCTCGAGGGGAGGCGCAGGAGGCGCGGCCTGGCGACGGAGAACGAGGTGGAGGCGCGGCCTCTGGCTGGTCGCGGACGAGGAGAACGGAGGAAGTCCGGCGCTCGGGGCTGGAGGTGCGTCGGCTCGGCCTGAAGACGAGGCAGGTAGCGACGGGGAGAGGCGCAGGAGGCGGCTTGGGGACGGGCGCACGTCGAGGCTGCCGATGGAGCTCCCGGCGCGGAGTGCCTGGCCGAGGTGCGGCGCCCTAGGCGACAGAGGGAGAGGTTCGGCGATAGGAGAGGCGAGCTGGCTCGAGGCAGATTCCCTCGAGGGAATCGGGGCTGCAGCGGGCGAGCGGCACACGGGATGAAGCGAGAGAGCGAGGGGGATCGAGAGGAATCGGGCGCTGGGGCCTCGGGATCGAGCGAGGGAGTGTGGGGCTCGCGCGATGGAGAGGCTGGCGGCGGCTGGAGGGACTTAGCGAGGGGAGGAGCGGGGTCGAGCTAGGGTTAGGGAAAACGGGCCAGGAGAAAGGTGCGCCGCGCTGGGCCCGAGAAGTTGGGCCGGGGCGGTTGGGATGAGGCCTAGAGGCCTAGATGGCTGGAGGGAGGTTGAAAAATAAAATGAAAAGGTCTGCTGTTTTCCAAAAAAAAAACAGAAACCGCAAAGAAGAAAGAAAAGGAAGGAGGAGGCTAGGGAAGAATTAGGACATGAGGTCAAATATACTGGACTCACAAAAATGTGAGGAATTTAAATAAAATGGTTGGAGGTTTTTTGGAAGAACCCCGATAAACGGGAAAAGAATATAGGGAGGGTTTAGATGGAGAAACTCGAGGTGAAAAAGGCATGAAGAAATTATGCAAGTGTGTTGGATAATTCCAAAGAAATGGAATATTATTATATAGCTCCCTAAAATATTGAGAGGCTTTTATATGTTTTAAAGAGAAGACATTCTTCCCTCGATTTAAATGGACCGAAGGCCCACACGATTTATTTAGGTTGAGATGCAAGAATAATGACATGATGGCATGATGACATGATGCAATGCAAAAATAAATAAATAACACAAGCACAAAGAACACACGGAAGAACCCGGAACATCTGGAATCTTCTGGAATCTTCTGGTATCTTCTGGGACGTCGGTCTTCGGGCGTCACACCAGAGTTATGCCAAATGAGTCCATAATACCTACCTATATGCGGTATTTCCTAGCCGTTCTAAGCAAATTTGTATGCGCCAACTCTGAATTTCAAAATAAATTTCTCTTTTGTGTGCCCGTACCGCTCATGAAGCGGTGAGGGGTGGCTAATATTTTTCATGCTAGATGTGTTATTCTCAAGATGAGTGTTTATTCACTTTTCATTGCACGAGAGTATGGCTGTAATAGGGATTCCCAGTCCTGAAATGAAAAAGGAAGTTTACTTTATGTTGTCAAATAATAAATTCCTTGGAAAGTGTTGGTATGGAGGGCACCCGTGGATACGGTTAGCCATGGCTTGTGAAAGTTTGGTGGAAAAAGGAATAAACTTTATTTTATGTTTGGGAACCGCCTATGATATATCTAGCATGGAAAGTGTTGGGAACTCTAAGTCGTTCTCGTTGACGAGAAAAGCATGCCACCCAAAATAACTTTATCTCTCAATTTAAGCTTTGAGCTCTGGCACCTCTACAAATCCCTACTTCCCTTTGCGAAGGGCCTATCTTTTACTTTATGCATTTTTTTATTTGAGTCTCCATCTTCTCTTATAAAGCACCAACTACGGAACACTATTATCACACTTGAGCATTGGATGTGTAGTTAATATTTGGATATGTTGCATGAATGGATCAATGATTGAGCATGACGGGCTAGGGATAACTTGATTTAGTATTGATATTTTGAAAGGCATGGTTGTTCGTTGATATGCTTGAGTATTAAAGTACTCATGTCAAAACTAGACTATTGCTTTAAACCATATAAAAGTCCAATTGTCAATGCTATAAAGAAAATAATATGTGATGAACATGATAGGCAGCATTCCACATCAAAAGTTCTGTTTTTATCAGTTACCTACTCGAGGACGAGCAGAAATTAAGCTTAGGGATGCTGATACATCTCCAATGTATCTGTAATTTTTGATTGTTCCATGCTGTTATATTATCATTCTTGGATGTTTTACAACCATTTTATAGTCATTTTGATGTGGAGCATCCTATGGACATCACCATGCCAAGAGTCTGCTTGGCAAGTGACACGTGTGACCTCTACTTCTCATACATTAAGGTGAATCATCTCCTTTACACGTGTTCACTTGACCCCTTCAAGGATGGTATACTACTTGACAATCCACTCGTGTGCATGCATAGGTATTGTCAGAGCTTCACGGACGACGAGGAGGAGTGCAAGCGCCAAGGATCACCTACACCATTCGCGGGGGAAGCGTGGAAGAGAAGACGGAAGAAACGGAGCTGCTGGAAAAGCTACAGGCTCCGGACGTCCGGCCTCTACCGGACGACCGGCGTCTCCCAGGCGACCGGACGACCGGAGGCCAACAGACGTCCGTGACATCGGCAACAGAACCGAAATCGAGGAAATTATCGGAAGTCCGGGAGCTACCGGATGTTCGGTCTCGCCCGAACCACCAGACGTCCGGTGTCCCAGCGGATGTCCGGCCCCATGCTGTCTGCGCACAGTTATCGGGCCAGAGGCCCATGTATCCCTCTCCCACTTACCCCTTCGTGGCCCTAGACTATATATACTCCTCCACCTCCACCATTTTAGGGTTAGCGATGTGATAGCTCATTTAGACTAGAGCTTTGCTCATCTTAGTGGTTCTACTCCTAGGAGAGACCGCGGCCCCTCTACGGAGAAGATCCACGACGGATTCAAGACCCCTAAACGGGAAGATCCTTCACGGATTCAAGACCTCCTCTCGGAGATGAACTTTACCTTGTATCTTTCCCTTTGTTGTTCATGTACCTTGTGATCTTGTGTGTTTTATTGTCTAGTGGATGTGTGATTGGACTTGTTCTTGAGTGTTTTCCCTCGTGATTCCCCTTTGTGTTCTTCGTGTTCATCGCGGGATCCCTCCATTTAGTGAAAGATCGGCCATCTAGGGTACCACCCTACATCTTTTGATATCAAGAGCCACGGTTTCTCATGAATTTGGAGCCCCCCAGCGTTCTCTAGCCTTCTTTTGTGTGATTTCGTCCTAAATTTCGAAAATTCCCACCAAAAATAGCCCCAAATTTTTTTGTGATCTGTTGGTTTGATGATGTTTTGTTGATTTTGATCCACGGATTTGCTTGGTTTCAAGTGCATCTAGCATTTCCCCAAGTTTCCCCATCTTTTATCCACGAAATCTCATCAATTTCGAGCCCAAAATCTCCATTTTCCGCCCAAAATCGCGTCCCGAAACTCGCATCTCGCATTGACCCCGACCCACCGGACGACCGGCGTTTTACCGGACGTCTGGACACTCTCGAAGCACCGGACGTCTGTCATCTACCGTACGACCGGAATCACCTATACAGAAGAAAATACCGGATTTCCGAGCCCGACCGGACGTCCGGATCGTCCGTCACTTTCCGGACGTCCGGTACCTGTAGATTCCCTTTTCGGCTGATTTTTGTTTTGTCCATAACTAATTCATACGAACTTCGATTTGGACGTTCTTTAACTCGTTTTGAAGCTCTTGACATTCCCCATAACACAAAAATACTACCATCATCATTTGACTCCATCATATTTTGTTGTTTTTGGCATCTTTGCTTAGGGCTTCCACCATATCATCCGCATATCCACCACCGACTTCCGCAACATAACCATTTTGTCCCCCGTAGCATTTGTGGTTGCTTGAGTAGTGATTTGAGTCTCCTAAGGTGTTTAGGCTACTCAGGGACGATTTCTTCTTCATCCACCACCACCACCACTTCCTCATACCCATTGCCCACTATACATTTCCGCCAACCCAACCTAACCCAATTTTGTTGAGCTTTTTTGAGTTATGGCTTGTGTCTCCTAAGGTGTTTCGGCTACTTAGGGACAGTGACTTCAACTCCAACATCATGTATATCCCATCTTTCCACTTCCGCAACCACGCGGCATTCCCGCTACCACCATTTGACATTTGTCCTTGAGATTTTGAGTTGTGGTTTTTCTGTTTCCTAAGGTGTTTCGGCTAATTAGGAACGGGTCTACATCGAGAACACCGCCACTCATCATCGCCAGGAGGTCGTCATCATACATAAGGACGGTAACCTCGAAGATATCATTGTATATTCCCCTTGCAATTGCATTGTTAACCCCTAGCCCAATTTGCGTCACTTGCCTATCGAGACTAGCCTTTGAATATTGTCGGCAACGTTACTTGTGCACATTAGTGATCATCGATCCGCGTCTCCATTGCATACATAGCATATCATATTGGTATCATCATATCATCTCGTGTGCCACAAGATTGTCCCCGCATATACACAACTGCTATCTTGGTTTGTGCATCGAAAAATAAGCTTTTAAGCGAAAGAGCCACAAAGAAGCTTGTAAGCATGAGCTATAGCATCACAAAATATCATATCATACTTGATCATCTTGGATCATCTTGTGCTAAAAGCACCGGAACATCATACACAAATAGCATACTTGAGATAGAAAGTTGATACATTTGCATCCAATAGGTTGTGCACAAGTGTCGTATCCGCCTATAGAGCAATCGTGCTAGCGTCTCTCTAGAGTTGTGCAACACGAGCGTTTTCCGTGGACTCCACATTTTGTGCTCATTCCTTGGTTGCACGACCCCATCTATCTATCCGTGTGCGTGTTTCCGTGTGCCACATATTGCTATTGGTCTACTTGTTGCATTTGCAAATTTGTGAATCTCTTTCAACATTATTGACTCTTTCTAACAATTGCATCAAATTTTTGTGCCACTTATCCTAACCAAGCCACTCGATAAGCTTTACTTGATAGGTGTGAGTGAACAAGTCCGGTACCAATTCCACTATTATTTCATTTCACATAGAGTGAAACGGGATACATCCTCAACGTTGGGAAAAAGTAACTTGGTATTGTTTATCTCATCTCTTACTCACCTTTTCTCGAGTCTTGTGATGGATAGGCAAAGCATTTCATCTACTTCGGTCTACAACAACAACGACGGGTTCGATGCCATGACGAACAACTTGTGCGCCAACATGGATGCTCGAATGAAGGAGCTCAAAGCCCTCATCAAGAACCGCAAGAGGTCTCCCTCATCTTCGAGAAGACGCTCTAGTGCACATCCTTCCGAGCTACCATCTTTGGCGAAATCACATCGGCATCGACACCATCAACGGCAAGAACGTGAAGGTCATGAGCTCAACACCAACAATTGCTCAATGACTTCACCATGTACCTTGGCATCTTCGCCAAGCGACTTCAAGGCATCTTCGCCTTTGGACATACAACATCTTCGCCAACAAGCACCCCGAGCTTATGTTCAAGAGAAGCTACTGTGACGCCCGGGTAGTTAAGCTACAGTAACCCTCCGCTAATGATGCCACGTCAGCATGATTATTTTTACTAATCTTGCGATGATACAAATCCCGTTCAAATATCAAATTTAAAATCACGTCAAACAGTAGAGTTTCCAAATCAATAAAACTAAAATGTTCTGAAAGTGATAAATAATTCATAAGTAATATTGGTGGAGAAACCACATTTTTATGAAATATTCTAATGCACTAAAGAAATTAAAACAGTAGCTAAAACCATTAATTAAATGCCTTTTATATTTTGTAAAATCCTAAACTATATTATTTTGGGATAAAACTTTTTGTGGTCGTGACCTAATTTGTAACATCGATTTAGGTGCCACTTTGGTATTTTAATATTATTATAATAAATAGGAACTAAAAGAAAGGAGAAAAGAAAATAAGAAAAAGTAAAAAGTACATAAAACAAAAGGAACAAAAAAAAGGGGGAAAAACCCTCTGCTGGGCCGCGGCCCAGCTGGCCACCAGGTCAGGCCCAACCGGCCACCCACCCACTCCATAACCCACCGACACCCCACTTCCCCCGCACGACCCCCCCCCTCGCCCCCACTTCGCCTCCCCCGATCCACATCTGGATCGGGCACCACCATCTCGCCCCGTCCACCATCGCCGAAGGCCCCGACGCCGTCGCAGCTCGCCGGACGCCCTACCGTCGCCGACCCGTCGTCGTCTTCCCTCCGCGGCCTCGACGAACTCCCTCACCGCGAGCCCGCTGCCATCCCTACGCTCCATTGTGAGCCACCCTCCTCTTCCCCCTGTGCCCCGATGCCCCCCTCGGCCGTCCTTGCCCGCGCCTGCGTCCCACCGCGCGAGCCGCGCCCGCCCTACCTCCTGCTCTCCTGGCGATGCCCGCGCGTGCTCGCCTGCGTGTGGCCGCGCCCGTCGTCGCCGGCAGCCGGCGCCGCCCCGTTGCCGGCCGGCCCCTACCCCGCCAGGGTTGGC
>LR738710.1:417625386-417690231 GCA_902687465.1 Secale cereale
CTGCGTGTGGCCGCGCCCGTCGTCGCCGGCAGCCGGCGCCGCCCCGTTGCCGGCCGGCCCCTACCCCGCCAGGGCTGGCCGCTCATCCCCCCCGCCACTTCGCCAGCCACACCACGCGCCCCTGCCGTTACTCGCGCGCACCGCAGCGGCTGCCTCGCCGCCCCCAACCCCTCTGCTGCCCGCGACACCGCCGCCGCGTGGCCTCGCCCCGCTACGCGCCTCCGGCCGCCACCGCACGGCCTCCCTCCCCGTGACCCCCCCCATCGCGGTTGCTCCGACCGGCCGCGCCTCTGGCCACGCCGTGCCAGCGCCCCGCGCGTCTGGGCGGGCTTCGTCCCCTACAGTTCCCCTCCCCGCGGCCCCGCTCTCCCTACGAGCTGCCGCCCCAGCTGCTCCGGCGGCTCCCGCCGGCCACGCTCCGGCCGGCCACGCAGTGCGGCCCCCGCCGCTCGGGCTTCCCTCCCCGCCGTGGCGCTCGTCGCCGGGTCTCTCGTCGCCCGGCGCCCGTAACCGCAGCGCCCAACGCCGCTTCCCCTGCACCCGTTAAGGCCCCAGGCCTATGACAACCGGGCCCCCCCCGCCAGAACGTTTTCTTTATAAAAAAAAGATTAAAAAAAAACAATAATAAAAATAAATAAATTATTAATTAATTAATTAATGAGTTAATTAAGTTAATTAATCTTGATTAACTAACCCATTTAAATATGTTAATTAACACTAACAAACTGTTAGTATAACTGAGTCTATGACCCCTAGGCCCCACTCGTAAGTTTGACCAGTCAACAGTCAACTGTTGACTGTTGACCTGGCTGCTGACTCAGCCCCCATGGCCCCACCTGTCATGCACATGGGCTAGTTACAGCTGTGTATAAAAGGTATATGACTGTTTAATTTCGAAATAATAATAAATCCAGAAATTGCAAAATTAATAAAAACTTTAGAAAATCATATCTTTTAATCCGTAACTCGGATGAAAATACTTTATATATGAAAGTTGCTCAGAACGACGAGACGAATCCGAATACGCGGTCCGTTCGTCCACCACACATCCCTAACATACCGAACCCGCAACTTTCCCCCTCCGTTTCATCCGCCCGAAAACGCGAAACACCGGGAATACTTTCCGGATGTTTCCCTCCTTCGTCGGTAACACCTCCTACCGCGTTAGGTCACACGTAGCACCGCCTTTTGCCATGTTATGCTTTGTGTGCTATTGTTTGCTCTGTTATTTATTTGTTTCCCCTTCGTTGCTTATTTTCGGTAGACTCCGATACTGTGATAGACCCCGAGACCATTGATGCTTCGGTGTTCGACTACGGCTACGCTTCCGAAGATTCCTTTCGTCTGCAGAGCTTCCAGGCAAGCCCCCCTTTTGATCACCAGATATCGCCTACTCTTCTCTCTACTGCTTGCATTAGAGTAGTGTAGTATGTTACTGCTTTCGATAATCCTATTCTGCTGCATAGCCTGTCATTGTTGCTACCACTGCAGGGAATTTAATCTATTCGAATAGCCGTGTCCCTCGGTAAAAGGACGACCCGGAGTTGTATTCCGACCTCATGATAACTAGAACCGGATACTTAATAAAACACACCCTTACCAGTGCCAGATACAACTCGGTGGTTGCTCTCTCACAGGGTGATGTGCGGGAGGATCGCCGAGTAGGTTATGCTATTCGATGTTACTTGGTGAACTTACCATCTATTTCCCTCCTACTGCTTCAAGACGGAGGCTGCGGGACGCGAGGATACTTGTTACTTCCATATATTCTCTTCTACTGCTGCAAGATGGAGGTGGCTAGAAGCGTAGTCTTCGTTTGGATTAGCTATCCCCCTCTTATTCCCGCTTGCTGCAGTTCAGTCCACCGATATTACCCATATCATTGTTACCATTGCATATGTAGTATAGATCCTTGCTTGCGAGTACTTTGGATGAGTACTCACGGTTGCTTTTCTCCCCCTTTTCCCCCTCTTGTTCCTTCTTCTCGGATGATGCAACCAGATGGTGGAGCCCAGGACCCAGAAGATCCAGAGGAGGTTCCTACGTGAAGTTCGGTTTCGAGGAGTAGTTAGGAGGTCCCAGGCAGGAGGCCTTGCCTTTTCGATCGTTGCTATATTTGTGCTAGCCTTCTTAAGGCAGTCTTGTTTAACTTATGTCTGTACTCAGATATTGTTGCTTCCGCTGACTCTTGTGTTTTCGAGCTTTTGTATTCGAGCCCTCGAGGCCCCTGGCTTGTAATATAAAGCTTGTATTATTTTAATTTGTGTCTAGAGTTGTGTTGTGATATCTTCCAGTGAGTCCTTGATCTTGGTCGTACACATTTGCGTGCATGATTAGTGTACGGTCAAATCGGGGGCGTCACAGCTACCCAAGCTCAAGTCCATGACTTCAACGAGCTACTACAACCTCGACAACGACCATGGGATTCCTTTCTATGGGACTCAAGACCCCGAGGATTATCTCGAGTGGGAGCGCAAGATGGACGACTACCTCAAGCTACATCAAGTTCCAAGTGAAGTGCGCCACAAGAAACTTCCACGACAATGCGTCAACATGGTGGCTTCACACACCCTCGACGAGCTTCAAAGTAAATTGTCCCAAGACAAAGAGAGCTTTGCGGCGTGAGTTCGTGCCTCCCACCTACACGGAACAAGTTCTACACCAATTGGAGAACACCATCCAAGGGTCCAAGTCCATCGACGAGTACTTCAAGGACATAAAGATTGCCTTGTGACGAGCCGGTGTGGACGACCCCATTTTGATGAAGCTCCACTTCATGATGGGATTGCACAACGACATCTACAAGACTATCTTCTTCGAGAACTACAAGTCCCTCGATGACAACTACATTGGTGCTCTCAAGGCGGAACAAGAACTCATGAAGGCCAAGGCTTTTCCACCGCAAGCACACTTCTCAAAGACCAAGCTCCAAGACGGCGAGCATGAGACTAGTACCACCATGATGTCCAAGCCCAACGAGCTCCAAGGCGACGCCCCCAAATTCGACTTCACCGCCATCCCTCTTTGTGGCATTGATGATGCCGAGTCCACTTCGACTCTTTTTCAAGATGGTGTGGCGACGAGTACGACTACGGAGCCATTCGAGGACTATGGGGACCCCGACTCATAAGTCGTGATCAGCGAATGCACGTGTACAGTTATCCCAGAGATCAATGCCCACTGAACACACAGAAGCTGAATAACAAGAGTCTTACATCCATACATACCGTATTACACAAATAGGACCATTAAGGTCAAGTCTTGAGTATATCATCGCAGCGGAAATCTTCAATGACAACATGGACCCATGCCATCTGCCTTAACCCTATAGGCATTCTGACTGGGAAGCGTCTTAGCTCGCATGCTCGTCACCAAGAAATCTTCATCATGACCTGTTCTCTCATGCCTGGCCAATAAAATAACCAGTGGCAAGCCAATGAGTACTTTGAATGTACTCGCAAGCAACCCAAGTGTGATGACAGAATAATTATGCAAGGCTCTACTGCTAAATTGGCAGTTTTGCGGAAAGCTAGTTTTTCAAATGCAAGTATGATCAACATATAACATGGACATGTATGTGTCTGCAACAAGTATCAGGAGGTTTCCGACATCAATATCGAGAAAGAGTCATGAACAACTCTTGCTCAAGCTCATCGTGACTTTATCACAATCACATCAACAGATTCACCCAAACCGTGTTGTTTTCCAGAAACTTATGGACATATTCTAAGCAGCACCACCCAACTGTCCTTGACCGCGGACAGGGCTATTCGAATAGTTTGGCACTCTTCAGAGGTTGCACACTTTACCCACAAGATCCGGGGAACTTCCGTGACATCACGACCCGCGGTACCTCAAGTACCCGGGGTAAGCACCCGATCACTATCTTTCCCTAGACGACACTAACATAGAGTCCACTCGATTGGTAACAGCCCCGTGCCAACATTTCACATCTTAAAATTGTGGAGACTTGCTCCCATATTCATCACATACCACTGACACGGGGTACCAACGGTGTGTTCGGTGCCCTGTAAAAACAGTCATGGCCGCCTATCCAAGCACGACCCCGTCCCGAGAGTGACCTCATGTCACCCCCGTCACTAGTAATGCGGGCACCATGCTAGTATCGATCTAGGTAATCAATAATGCCCTTTTCCCATATAAGGGTAGAGTGGTTGCGCATGTTTGGTTGGGATGGTAGTCACACATAAATCTAATCCATCTCTGTAAACAACACTTTCGTCAAGCCTCGGCACACTAATTCTTCACCAAGTAGTGCCCTAGTTCCTCATCAACTCCCAGGGGCATTAGTGGCACACACTGGGTCATTTGCAAGTATTTTAAACCACACTTGTTTCACTCAATGCATATCCCTGACCCATTTTGCGTAGCCAACTACTATAGCATACATCTATCTACTCCCACCCACATAACCCTCATAGGAAGGTAGGGTCATGTTTGATACAAGTTCAATAGCAAAGTAACAAAGGCACCAACCAAAGTGGTCACCTCTTCTACATGATTCTGATGCATTGATAATAGGGTGCTATGAGACATGCATAAAAAGTTTCTCGAACATGGTCAAAGGGCTGCTTGCCTTATCCTTCCGAGTCTTCAAACCTTCTGGTCCATCTCCGAGTACTCCGTTTATTTCGTCAACTAACGATGGAAACAATCATAATAAGCAACACAACAAGGCAAAAATAAAAGTGCTCTAAAAATAGGAGTTGGACTTTTCTAGGATACCTCTGGTCATATTGGAAATGACCAAGGTGTTTACATAGGTATTGGATCAATGGATAGTTTGGATCATTTCAATATGATGGACCCAAGGGGTTTAATGGATTTGAAAGAGGTGTACAGAAATATATTCTTGAATGATGAGTAAAGGCACCCATCAACAAGTCATGATTTTAGAAGCATCTAGGAGTTGGTTTCAATGGATTTGGAATTAAAATGAATTTCCTAGGATTTTGCAAAGTTGATAAATATGAAGAAATGTCTCAATATTTGGTGGGGTGCAGAAAGTATTAATAAAAATGTTCCAAAACTAAGTTTGGATATGACAAGCATCTAGGAATTTGAACCACTGCATTTGGATCAAATTTGAGCCCTCTGTGATTTTCTAAAGTTCATCACAGAAAATGAAATAATGGCATTTGATAATTATTTGTGAAGGAAATGATTCTGGAAAAATGTGCAATTTGCACCATGTGATAGAGCATGATTTATGGAGTCACTGGAAATTTGAATCACCAAATTTGGAGTTCAAATGATTTGTTTAAGCATTTTTGAAGTTTACTAAAAAAAGAAAAAGGAAAAGAAGATTTAACCTTACCCTGCGCACATGGCGGCAGTTAGGCTGTGGGCCGGCCCAGCGGCTCGGCCGCACACGCGCAGCGGGCCACGCCGGAGGTGGCTTTCCGGGGATGCGCTTTCGCGCGGGGGAGGCGGGCTGCGTCGTAGCCGCCTCCACTTAAACAGGTGGGCCTGCCTCCGGGGTCGCTGACCTGCGGGGTCCGCCCGCAGGGTCATCCCCTTCCTCCCGCGCCCGCGGCAGAGGAGATCGAAGCCCATCTGGCGTCGGCCGGCGCTCGCCCTCCCGGCGGCACATGCCACCCTTGGCCAAGGCGCGGCCACCGGAGGGGCCCCCAAGGAACGGCGCGTCGTGGAGGGCCCTTGGGGCGGCAGGGGAGGGACCGGAGCGCCTCTTGCACCGGCCATGGCAGGCGGCCTCGTGGGGCGGCGGTGCCATCCGCACTGCGAGGCTCGGGGGAAGAAGAAGAGGAGCGGGGGTGCTTCGTGGTGGCTAGGAGGTTGCCTAGTGGAGAGAAGAGGGTAGGAGGGGACCTCATTCGCAGGAATTTGAGAGGAGGCCGACGGCTTGGCTTCGGCCATGGATGGGCAAGGAGGGCACGAGGGGGAGAGGGATGATGTCTGCGAGGTGCACGGGAGAGAGGAGGGTCCAGAAGAGGCAAGGGAGTGCTCGGGGGAAGGCTTAAATAGATGCGGCCGCGGTGCACCGTGAGCTTCGTCCATGGACGCGCTCGGGCGAGCTCGCGGAGGGAGAAGGAGGGCAGGAGAGGATAGGGCCGACTGTCCTGCAGGTTGCGGACGTTGAGGCGACCTCGGGGGACACGAGGAGGAGGCCCGAGGTGGTCGGGGGCTCCTGGTTGGGCGAGGCTACAGTGCGCCAGGGCACTGTAGCGTGCTCCAGAGCGCGAACTCTGCATGCCACGGCATAAACAAAGTGTCATTGCGTGTCCCCTTGTGTCCAGCAGTGTTAGGGGTTAGTAAACAAAGGTGTGATGGTCTTGGATGCCCTGGGGAGCCACTGGAATGAGGAGGGAGGTGAAGGAGGAGGTGGAAACTGCTGTCCAGAAGAGTAAATTGGGGTTTTCACCCCCCAATCATTGAGCTGAGGATATGGGAAAGTTACTGGGGGTAGAATATGATCAGGAGAAGCTGTGGTAAGAATTTGAGGTAAAGGGAAATAGTAAAAAGGGCCAGAACAATGGTTTTGGTAATTTGGCAGAAGGTGTTTGATCATGTTTTGGGCAAGCAAAATAGCTCCACTTGACATGAGACTTAGCAGGATCAAATTTCACATATAATTAGGGCCTTTCACCAAATTTGAGCTCATTTGGGAAAAGTTGCCAATGTAACTTTGGTGAACCCTAGAAATCAACAGAAATGGTTTCACCTTGTTTGAGTTAAGCTAATCATCTCCCCTTGATGCACCACTTGGTGTAGTATCACCATTAGGGATTATGATCATGCTCAGAAAGTTTGAAGCCCCAGGTAAAAAGTTGGTAATGTAAAGTTGTTCAAATTTGAATTTGAATAGAAATGGTTTTGGTGCACTTAGATCAAGTTATGATTCTCCAAAACTTGTGCCATTTGGCATAGATGCATAATTACATCATTTTAGCATGTGCACCAAGTTTGAGAGCATTTGGACAAGTTTAGCGATGTAAAGTTGCTCAAACTTCAAAATGGACAGAAATGGTTTTGAGGGGATTAGAGGATGTTTCCTTGATCTTCAAGGCATGAGGCTTTGCAAGATCATCAATTATGTCACATATGACATGATAGAATTTCCCTGGAATTTTTGGAGAATATTTCCTTTGTAAATATTTCAAAAGCTTGAAATATCCAAAAAGGGTTTTGGAAGGATTTGTCCAATATTTTGAACATGACCATGTGTTGAAACTCTTATATATGGACAATTTATGTCCTATGAGTTTCCCTGAATTTTGGCAAATATTTTTGAAATGATTAAATAATTTTTCCCGATTAAGACCATTTCTGGCCTTAAGGAAAGGCTTTTAAATAAAATATAAAAATAACTTCTAAAATTATAATTTTGTGGTTTCTGGGAGTCCTATACCTAATAGGATTCAAATATGCTTTTTGAAGGATTTTTCACACCCTAAATAAGGTACTTGCAGTGCAAACCTCAATTCAGGGGTTTTTGGAAAACTAATTTTAAAAAATACTATTTGGCCAAAATATTTTTATAAGAAAATTCTATACTGTTCTATACACATGGCATGATTATTGGGATAAGATTTTGGATCAAGGAGATGAAGTATAAGAGTTGGAGGATTTATTTGATTTTTTAGAGCACTAGCAAACAGCAGACAAAAGTCAAATCAAGCAAAGTCAAAAACACTCAAAAGTGTTTTTTGTAAATCCACATTTTTAACATGATAATTAGGTTAAGCAATGTGACATGAAAATCAGGGTGTGACAGACCTACCCCCCTTACAAGAATCTCGTCCCCGAGATTCCCAGACTAGACGTGGAAAGAAATGTGGAGTCTTGGATACGGGGTAGTCTTCACTTCTTCTGGTTGGTTCTGCTTCCGGGTGGTGCTCCATGGGATCTTGAAGTACTTGGTGGTGTGGCTTCTTGCTTGTTGCCCTCCTCGATGCAGGTTGCTGAGGGGTCTCTTGCGGTAGGTTAGGTTGGGTTAGCTGTCAAAGGCTCGGTGATGTCCTCGCGGGGACTGGGCTAGTTAGGAAGTAAGAAGTACTTCCAGAGTGGGGACTCGTGGAAGATTTGGTGCACGAAGGGCATCTCAGGTGGTAAATCTAGCTGGGAGCCGTCTACTATTTGCCTTGAAGTGGCCTTGAAGAAGGGTCGATAAATCTTGCTGTGAGCATTCCTTCGATGCGGAAATGCTCGGTCCCTTCGAGAGGAGTGGTTTGCAGATACGCCCGGTCTTGGATGCAGGAGTTTACTTCTTGATGACGGTGGTCGGTGTAGTTATTCCTTCTTGACAGGGCGGTCTTCAAATGTCTTCTATCCAGCTATCCGTCTCTTCTTTGTCTTCGGGCAGACAAGTAGGCCATCAAATAATGATGTTACCCAACATGTCCAATTACTCCATGAGGTCTATGGGGGGTACGCAAGGTAGGCTGGGGTATTGGTGGGGCTTAAGGTATCAAGGATTCTAGTGAGTGAGTGAACTTTTATCATCTTATCCTTAAGCACAATTTCTGAGATGCCACTAGCTCTATCTAGTACTCCGAACGAAAAGGCATAGACCAGCTTCAATCACCACTCATGCCATACATATCCTCATGACTCTCAAGAGACGGTCTAACAAAATTGTACTTGCCTACGATCCCCAAATCCATATGTATGTCTACCCCTAAAATCCATGGGTAGGCCATACATGCTACTAAGCTTTAATTAAACTCCACAATCCAAGCACTCAATCTATTCTTGCAAGGCTCACGATAATGCATTTCTATTCTAAGGAAACACGTCATATGCCACTCCAAGATTTTGTTTCCTTCCTATAGATCAACTCCAATAGCCCGGTAATCTCCATCAATCACCACATAATCCCACAATTCTACAAATCTGATGTCTACGGTGTTCCACAAGATCTCAAGTCCCTATAATACCCAAATACTTGGAAGAACTATGCATTACGATAGTAAGTCCACCAAATTCCCATCATCAGGGTCAAGTAATCTCCACGGTCATGGTCATACAGATCCCTAAGTCAACTCCGACAAATAATCCAATCTCCCAGTTTATTGTCCACCGAGAAGCATGGTATCATGATCAGGATCATCGGTCTAAATCCAATTTACTCCAAACCATGCAGACATATCTAGCATTTATACCAACCAGAATCACCTACATAAATCCAAATCTCATGTCCAACGGGTACCCCTACATGCTTCCCCAAAGTCATGATCCCACCAATATGAAAACCTCACAGTCCATCAAGGTCTCAGATAGTTCCTCAAAGTCACTGATATAAAGCCACCAAGTCATCTATCTCATATCTTCAAGTTGGTCTATCTATGGCATCGTCAGTTCTTGTGCTATATTAGAATGAAAATGTGCTCGTTCACTGCGTCCACTAGCTCCTTTACGAACCCAGTGTTGTGCAAGGTTATAAAGGCTTAACAGGTTCTCTCGCGATTCTATGGGTTAAGCACATGGTTAAGGGTTCGTGCTGGAGTGTCTTGTGAAGTCTCAAAGGGTCTAGGAATGGGTTACTAGTCTGGAGGGTTAAACATAATTCTACGGGGTTGTACTTGGTCATCGAGGTTGTAGCAGAAGTCTTCAGTGCCAGTTGGTTGCCGAGGTAGAATCCTTGGTGCATCTTGTCTTGCGGGTCTTCAGTTGGGGAGAGAGAAGAGAGGGAAAAAGTAGCATAGAGGGGGGGGGATGCCTAAAGGGGGTTCTATAGTGCAGGTGCAAACAAACAGGTGCAAAAAGACCCAACCAAAAGAAACAAGGCAAAGAAGATGACATAGCCATGCACTTGTTGCCTAGGGCAAAAGTGCGACTTATATCGAAACACAAACAAATAAAAGCAAACAACACACAATCATGGTTCTATTCGAACCATCATACGGACTCGACTGCGCATAGGGGGTACACGACTCATCCTACCCTAGGGATTCTCGGACTCAGTGTCGTGACTTGTGCCTCGTGCAGTCTTTTGAGCTTCCTCAGGTGTTGCTATGCCCCTTGTAGTTGCTTGATGAACGATCCGGGTTGAGCCTGAAGAATCTTCAACAACTTCTCGCCTGATGAGGTGAGGTGGTGAAGGTGTCTCCTTGCAGCTGGCGTTGACTTGTCTTCTCTTGTCTCTTTAATTATGACGATCCCTTGTGCCTTCTGGGGCGTCGAGGGTACCAGGTAGGCAATCCTTTATGCAATGAAATTAACAAGGCATAGTAGAGGTTCAACATGTCGGTTACGTTGATGACAACATCGACACCAAGAGCGGGGGACGAAGAGAACCGTTTTCCTGCTCACTATAGTGAGGCAGACCAAATGGTGAGGTTCTCATCCACCGGTGGTTGCCGATACAACAACGGTAGTGACAGGATTACTCTATTAGCGATGTATCTCCTGATTTGCATAACCTATACCCTGGTCATCATAGGCCAATGTTGCATCATCTTGGGGCACTTTCAAGGGTGTCATCATCTTCTGGGTCTTCATGTCCCCATTCCTCGAGGATGGATTTCCTGTTGGTATTGTCTTTTTATGGTGTCGCCACTCTTGCGTTCAGAAGAGGTGGGTGAGTGTTTGGCAAGGTGTACTCCACGAGGATTACAGGAAATCCAGTGGTCAGGGGCAGAGGGGTTCTAGCGACCAATAGTTTTGAAGGGGGAAGAGATCAAGTATAGCCTAGTTTTCGAAAAACTGAGAAGGGAAGAGAAGTATAGATAGTTTTGAAAACTAGTAATAGTTTTGGAAATAGTTTTACCCTAACTAACGACCATGCTAACTAAGGCTTCCTACAGTCAGGACGGCTCTGATACCAGCTCTGTGGGGACCCCGACTCATAAGTCGTGATCACCGAATGCACGTGTACAGTGATCCCAGAGATCAATGCTCACTGAACACACAGAAGCTGAATAACAAGAGTCTTACATCCATACATACCGTATTACACAAATAGGACCATCAAGGTCAAGTCTTGAGTATATCATCGCAGCGGAAATCTTCAATGACAACATGGACCATGCCATCTGCCTTAACCCTACAGGCATTCTGACTAGGAAGCATCTTAGCTCGCATGCTCGTCACCAAGAAATCTTCATCATGACCTGTTCTCTCATGCCTGGCCAATAAAATAACCAGTGGCAAGCCAATGAGTACTTTGAATGTACTCGCAAGCAACCCAAGTGTGATGACAGAATAATTATGCAAGGCTCTACTGCTAAATTGGCAGTTTTGCAGAAAGCTAGTTTTTCACATGCAAGTATGATCAACATATAACATGGACATGTATGTGTCTGCAACAAGTATCAGGAGGTTTTCGACATCAATATCGAGAAAGAGTCATGAACAACTCTTGCTCAAGCTCATCGTGACTTTATCACAATCACATCAACAGATTCACCCAAACCGTGTTGTTTTCCAGAAACTTATGGACATAGTCTAAGCAGCACCACCCAACTGTCCTTGACCGCGGACACGGCTATTCGAATAGTTTGACACTCTGCAGAGGTTGCACCCTTTACCCATAAGATCCGGGGAACTTCCGTGACATCCACGACCCGCGGTACCTCAAGTACCCGGCGTAAGTACCCGATCACTATCTTTCCCTAGACGACACTAACATAGAGTCCACTCGATTGGTAACAGCCCCGTGCCAACATTTCACATCTTAAAATTGTGGAGACTTGCTCCCATATTCATCACATACCACTGACACGGGGTACCAACGGTGTGTTCGGTGCCCTGTAAAAACAGTCATGGCCGCCTATCCAAGCACGACCCCGTCCCGAGAGTGACCTCATGTCACCCCCGTCACTAGTAATGCGGGCACCATGCTAGTATCGATCTAGGTAATCAGTAATGCCCTTTTCCCATATAAGGGTAGAGTGGTTGCGCATGTTTGGTTGGGACGGTAGTCACACATAAATCTAATCCATCTCTGTAAACAACACTTTCGTCAAGCCTCGGCACACTACTTCTTCACCAAGTAGTGCCCTAGTTCCTCATCAACTCCCAGGGGCATTAGTGGCACCCACTGGGTCATTTGCAAGTATGTCAAACCACACTTGTTTCACTCAATGCATATCCCTGACCCATTTTGCGTAGCCAACTACTATAGCATACATCTATCTACTCCCACCCACATAACCCTCATAGGAAGGTAGGGTCATGTTTGATGCTAGTTCAATAGCAAAGTAACAAAGGCACCAACCAAAGTGGTCACCTCTTCTACATGATTCCGATGCATTGATAATAGGGTGCTATGAGACATGCATAAAAAGTTTCTCGAACATGGTCAAAGGGCTGCTTGCCTTATCCTTCCGAGTCTTCAAACCTTCTGGTCCATCTCCGAGTACTCCGTTTATTTCGTCAACTAACGATGGAAACAATCATAATAAGCAACACAACAAGGCAAAAATAAAAGTGCTCTAAAAATAGGAGTTGGACTTTCTAGGATACCTCTGGTCATATTGGAAATGACCAAGGTGTTTACATAGGTATTGGATCAATGGATAGTTTGGATCATTTCAATATGATGGACCCAAGGGGTTTAATGGATTTGAAAGAGGTGTACAGAAATATATTCTTGAATGATGAGTAAAGGCACCCATCAAAAAGTCATGATTTTAGAAGCATCTAGGAGTTGGTTTCAATGGATTTGGAATTCAAATGAATTTCCTAGGATTTTGCAAAGTTGATAAATATGAAGAAATGGCTCAATATTTGGTGGGGTGCAGAAAGTATTAATAAAAATGTTCCAAAACTAAGTTTGGATATGACAAGCATCTAGGAATTTGAACCACTGCATTTGGATCAAATTTGAGCCTTATGTGATTTTCTAAAGTTCATCACAGAAAATGAAATAATGGCATTTGATAATTATTTGTGAAGGAAATGATTCTAGAAAAATGTGCATGTTGCACCATGTGATAGAGCATGATTTATGGAGTCACTGGAAATTTGAATCACCAAATTTGGAGTTCAAATGATTTGTTTAAGCATTTTTGAAGTTTACTAAAAAAAGAAAAAGGAAAAGCAGATTTAACCTTACCCTGCGCACATGGCGGCATTTAGGCTGTGGGCCGGCCCAGCGGCTCGACCGCACACGCGCAGGGGGCCACGCCGGAGGCGGCTTTCCGGGGATGCGCTTTCGCGCGGGGGAGGCGGGCTGCGCCGTAGCCGCCTCCACTTAAACAGGTGGGCCTGCCTCCGGGGTCGCTGACCTACGGGGTCCGCCCGCAGGGTCATCCCCTTCCTCCCGTGCCCGCGGCAGAGGAGATCGAAGCCCGTCTGGCGTCGGCCGACGCTCGCCCTCCCGGCGGCACAGGCCACCCTTGTCCAAGGCGCGGCCACCGAAGGGTCCCCCAAGGAACGACGCGTCGTGGAGGGCCCTTGGGGCGGCAGGGGAGGGACCGGAGCACCTCCTGCACCGGCCATGGCGGGCGGCCTCGTCGGGCGGCGGTGCCATCCGCACTGGGAGGCTCGGGGGAAGAAGAAGAGGAGCGGGGGTGCTTCATTGTGGCTAGGAGGTTGCCTAGTGGAGAGAATAGGGTAGGAGGGGACCTCATTCGCAGGAATTTGAGAGGAGGCCGACGGCTTGGCTTCGGCCATGGAGGGGCAAGGAGGGCACGAGGGGGAGAGGGATGATGTCTGCAAGGTGCACGGGAGAGAGGAGGGTCCAGAAGAGGCAAGGGAGTGCTCGGGGGAAGGCTTAAATAGATGCGGCCGCGGTGCACCATGAGCTTCGTCCATGGACGCGCTCGGGCGAGCTTGCGGAGGGAGAAGGAGGGCAGGAGAGGATAGGGCCGACAGTCCTGCAGGTTGCGGACGTCGAGGCGACCTCGGGGGACACGAGGAGGAGGCCCGAGGTGGTCGGGGGCTCCTGGTTGGGCGAGGCTACAATGCGCCAGGGCACTATAGCATGCTCCAGAGCGCGAACTCTGCATGCCACGACATAAACAAAGTGCCATTGCGTGTCCCCTTGTGTCCAGCAGTGCTAGGGGTTAGTAAACAAAGGTGTGATGGTCTTAGATGCCCTGGGGAGCCACTGGAATGAGGAGGGAGGTGAAAACTGCTGTCCAGAAGAGTAAATTGGGGTTTTCACCCCCCAATCATTGAGCCGAGGATATGGGAAAGTTACTGGGGGTAGAAGATGATCAGGAGAAGCTGTGGTAAGAATTTGAGGTAAAGGGAAATAGCAAAAAGGGTCAGAACAATGGTTTTGGTAATTTGGCAGAAGGTGTTTGATCATGTTTTGGGCAAGCAAAATAGCTCCACTTGACATGAGACTTAACAGGATCAAATGTCACATATAATTAGGGCCTTTCACCAAATTTGAGCTCATTTGGGAAAAGTTGCCAATGTAACTTTGGTGAACCCTAGAAATCAACAGAAATGGTTTCACCTTGTTTGAGTTAAGCTAATCATCTCCCTTGATGCACCACTTGGTGTAGTATCACCATTAGGGATTATGATCATGCTCAGAAAGTTTGAAGCCCCAGGTAAAAAGTTGGTAATGTAAAGTTGTTCAAATTTGAATTTGAACAGAAATGGTTTTGGGGCACTTAGATCAAGTTATGATTCTCCAAAACTTGTGGCATTTGGCATAGATGCATAATTACATCATTTTAGCATGTGCACCAAGTTTGAGAGCATTTGGACAAGTTTAGCAATGTAAAGTTGCTCAAACTTCAAAATGGACAGAAATGGTTTTGAGGGGATTAGAGGTTGTTTCCTTGATCTTCAAGGCATGAGGCTTTGCAAGATCATCAATTATGTCACATATGACATGATAGAATTTCCCTGGAATTTTTGGAGAATATTTCCTTTGTAAATATTTCAAAAGCTTGAAATATCCAAAAAGGGTTTTGGAAGGATTTGTCCAATATTTTGAACATGACCATGTGTTGAAACTCTTATATATGGACAATTTATGTCCTATGAGTTTCCCTGAATTTTGGCAAATATTTTTGAAATGATTAAATAAATTTTCCCTATTAAAGACCATTTCTGGCCTTAAGGAAAGGCTTTTAAATAAAATATAAAAATAACTTTTAAAATTATAATTTTGTGGTTTCTGGGAGTCCTATACCTAATAGGATTCAAATATGCTTTTTGAAGGATTTTTCACACCCTAAATAAGGTACTTGCAGTGTAAACCTCAATTCAGGGGTTTTTGGAAAACTAATTTAAAAAAATACTATTTGGCCAAAATATTTTTATAAGAAAATTCTATACTGTTCTATACACATGGCATGATTATTGGGAAAAGATTTTGGATCAAGGAAATGAAGTATAAGAGTTGGAGGATTTATTTGATTTTTAGAGCACTAGGAAACAACAGACAAAAGTCAAATCAAGCAAATTCAAAAACACTCAAAAGTTTTTTTGTAAATTTACATTTTAAACATGATAATTAGCTCAAGCAATGTGACATGAAAATCAGGGTGTGACAAGGACCAAGCTTTGGAGGCGAACGACATGGTGACGAGCGAGGATGATGCTTCCATCTTTGGAGGCGAGAGTGATGATGTGCCATCTTCGGCCTTCATCCACGGCGACGATGACGAGATGGTTGAGCATGGGATTTTCCCTTCGACCACGATGGCGTATGATGACTTGAGTGACTTGTGCCACCATATTGAGAGTGAGAGCGAGTTCACCACTAGCCCCATATATGACGAGTTGCCCCAATTCCCATGTGAGGAGAGCCACAACCCCCACCACTTGAGTGAGATGAGTGACTCCACCATATGTGAGTTTGAGTGCACCTACCTTGAGGGAGTGAGTGAGCCAGCACATAGAGAGAGAGTGAGATAGTAGATACCGCATGTGAGGCCACTTTCAACACTAACAACTTGACCTCTACCTCTATTGTGTCTTCTCATTTGGTGCTAGGTCCCATTTATGATGACGCGCTGATCCTCGACGACTTCTTCCTACCATTGGACAAGACGATGGCCATGGTGGAATATGATGCACCCCCCACATGGTTCCATCAAGATGAAGATGATGACCACCTTTTGGTCATTCCCACCTCACCTACACCACATGAGTGGAATGAGAAAGGTAACAAAGGTGAAGGTGATGATCTCGTCCCACTAGTGGACTATGTTGACATTGATTGCTTGCATGATGTTGATCCACCTTTTGCCATGTTTCATTCTAGTATGATTTCCCCATGCGATGATTTACCCATTTGTGATGAGTTTGATGATTGCCATGTGGAGTCTATTAGTTGTGATGCCATGTTGCATAGGATTTCTTGTGATAATTATGTCGGTCACATCATGTTTGATAATCAACTTAACTTGTCGTATGCTATGCATGAGATCAACAATATGTCACATTTGCAATCTCATCGTAGTAACTATGCATATGCCATTAAGATAAATCCAATTTGCACTTATGGCATAGATGACAAGCCCATGGTTATTGGCATTTGTTTTTCTTGTGATGATATTGACATGCTTCCTTTGCATCATATCCATCATATGCCATGCCATGATTACCTAGCTTCGGACATGCGTTGTTTTGGATGTTGTTCCACTTCTCCACATTATACGTTCAATATTGCTCATGAGGAGACCCCCATAGTTTCCTCATACATTTTAGGAGATTTTGATCCATCCCATCCATTGCACGATCCCCATACTTGTGTGCACAATATGCTCCCCATGAATACCAATGCTATTGTTGTGCCACATACTTGCTCTAATTTGTGTCACCATCGTGCTATAGATGACAACTATTCTTTCATGATGGATGACATATTTCTCTATCGTGCCCCAAATTTCTTTGAGCGATGCATATCTTGTGCTATCTTACACATGCACATACACATCATGATGGATGATGTGTACATTTACCACGCGCAGAATTTCTTTAGTTTGTGTCTCTTTATTGTAGGTGCCCATCCATACTCGTCAACTTCACAAACGCACGAGTTGACAAAAAGAGCTCTAGAGAGCAATGACGATTTGGGATTCCGTGGATTATCCTTCCAACCGCTCCCTTCTCGCAAAGACTTCGCGCATCTCTTCTACATGGCCCTCACATGGTTATGGGTTATTGTCCATTATATCTCTTATGCCCCTCTTGCCATGTTCACTTTGCATGATATGCTCATTTATATGCCTTTGCCATGCATTTGTGACCCATGCTTCGTACTACACATGATGATTGATTCTCATACTTGATGCGGAGCATCCCACGATCATCCCCATGTTCACTTCGACGAGACCTCAAGTACCCACCATTGGACATAAGGTTAATTCGCTCCTCTCCGAACCTCCACTTTCTACATGCGAGACATGGCTACTACCTCAAATATATGTGCTATGCATGACCAGGAAGCAAGAGGGAGGCCATGGAACAGCTAGGAGCATTGGACAAGATGGCGAGGACAAGTCCGAGGATCAAACGGAGAAGCCGCTGCAAAAGCTACAGGCTCCAGACGTCCGGCCTCTACCAGACGACCGGCGACTCCCAGGCGACCGGACGACCGGAGGCCTCCGGACGTCCGTGACTTCGATGACAGAAGGAAAATAGCGGAAGTCCGAAGACTTCCGGACGTCCGGACCCTCGCGAGCCACCGGACGTCCGGTAGCCGTCGGACGTCCGCTACATGCTGTCTGCGCAGTTCTCGGGCCAGAGGCCCATGTATCCCTCTCCCACTTACCCCTTCGTGGCCCTAGACTATATATACTCCTCCACCTCCTCCTAGTGAGGGTTAGCTTAGTGATAGCTCATTTGATACCTAGAGTTTTGCTCATCTAGTGGTTCATCTCCTCGAGAGTGACCGCGACACCTCTTCAGAGAAGATCCACACGGATTCAAGACCTCCTTCACGGAGAAGATCCTGCGGGATACCCCAAGACATCCTCACGGAGAAGAACCGGTTACCCTCTGTATCGTCCCTTGTTGATCATGGATCTTGTATCTCTTTGTGTTTCGAGGATCTAGCATATGTGTGACTTGTTCTTGTTGGTTTGAGTGATTCTCTCGTGTTTCCCCTCGTGTTCCCCTCTCGTGTTCTTCGTGTTCATCGTGGGATCCCCTCCATTTCGTGAAAGATAGGCCTGCTAGGGTTCCACCCTACATCATTATGGTATCAAGAGCCACGGTTTCTCACGAATTTGGAGCCCCCTCCACCATTTTCTACCCTTGTTTTGTGTGATTTCGTCCAAAAATTCAAAAATCCCCACCAAAAATAGCCCCAAAATTTTTTGTGATCTGTTGGTTTGATGATATTTTGTTGATTTTGATCCGTGGATTTGCTTGGTTTTAAGTGGATCTAGCATTTCCCCAAGTTTCCCCATCTTTCCTCCACGAAATCCGTCAAATTTTGACCCCAAAATCATCAAATTCCGCCCAAAATCGCGTCCCGGAACTCAAATACCGCGTTGACCCCGACCCACCGGACGACCGGCGTTTTACCGGACGACCGGAACCACATATACAGAAGAAAATACCGGATTTCCGGTCTTTTCCGGATGTCCGGTACCCCTCAGATTTTGATTTCGGCTGATTTTTGTTTTGGTCATAACTAATTCATACGAACTCCGATTTGGACGTTCTTGAGCTCGTTTTGAAGCTCTTGACATTCTTCATACCAGACAAATACCAACATATTCATTTGACTCCATCAAATTTTGTCAAATTTGGCAAGTTTGTATAGGCCCTCCACCATATCACCCGCATAGCCACCATAGCTTTCCACAACCTAACCCATTTTGTCCACCATAGCATTTGTGGTTGCTTGAGTAGTGATTTGAGTCTCCTAAGGTGTTTAGGCTACTTAGGGACCGTTGCTTCTTCATCAACCACCACCACCACTTCCGCATACCCATTGCCCACTATACATTTCCGACAACCCAACCTAACCCAATTTTGTTGAGCTTGTTTGAGTTGTGGATTGTGTCTCCTAAGGTGTTTCGGCTACTTAGGGACCGTGACTTCAACTCCGACATCGTGTATAGCCCATCTTTCCACTTCCGCAACCACCACGGCATTGCCGCTACCACCATTTGACATTTGTCCTTGAGATTTTGAGTTGTGGTTTTTCCGTTTCCTAAGGTGTTTCGGCTAATTAGGAACGGGTCTACATCAAGAGCACCACCTCTCATCATCGACACGGACGGTAACTTCGACGACATCATTGTATATTCCCCTTGCAATTGCATTGTTAACCCCTAGCCCATTTTGCGTCACTTGCCTATCGAGACTAGCCTTTGAGTATTGCCGGCAACGTTACTTGTGCACATTAGTGATCATACTTCCCATATCATACATACCATATCACCGTGGTGCATATCTTGGTATCATCTCTTGTGACATAAGGTTGTCATCGCATATACTCAATTGCTATCTTGGTTCGTGAAGTTTTTCATGAGAAAAGAGCTCAAAAGAGAAAGAGCCAAACAAGCTTTTAAGCACAAAGAAAAAGATACGCAAAGAGCTTTTAAGCAAGAACCATAGCATCATACTACATTAAGATTGTCATACTCGATCATTTTGGATCATACCACCGGAATACCATACATATAGCATACTTGGGATAGAAGTCGTGGCATTTTGCTTAGTAGGTTGTGCACAAGTTCATATCCGCCTATTGTGCAATCGCGCTAGCGTCTCTCTAGTGTTGTGCAACACGAGCATTTTCGTGGATTCCAGATTTTGGCTCATTCCTTGGTTGCACGACCCCATCTATCTATCCGTGTGTGTGTTTCCATGTGCCACCCATATTGCTATTGGTCTACTTGTTTCATTTGCGAATTTGTGAATCTTTTTCAACATTATTGACTCTTGCTAACATTTCACATCACTTTTTGTGCCACTATCCTCACCGAGCTCCACCATAAGCTTTACTTGTGTAGGTGTGAGAAACCAACAAGAATTGGTACCAATTGTGCTATTTCCTTGTTCCACATTTGAGTGATCATTGATCCATCTTCAACATCGGTCAAGGTACATTTGGTATAGTTCTTCTCTTTCTCCCACTCATACTTGCTAGCGTCTTGTGATGCATAGGCAAGGCATTTCATCTCCGGTCTTCGACATCGATGGCGCAAACAAGGACATCCATGCGAAAACCATCGGACTACAACGAGAAATGCAAGAGTGCTTGGGCAACATTGCCATCGAACTACGACACTCCGAGACAAGGAAAATGGCTTCCTTCGACGACTTGTGCGACTCCTTCAACAAACAAATGGCGGAGCTCCGACACTTGGTGGTCGATTACAAGTCTTTTTCCCCTTCGTCATCCTCTCGACGACGACGTTCAAGTCACAAGTCTTCGGAGCGCAAACATGATGCAAGTGCAAGTCTTCCACGTCCACACCGCCATGGCGACCATCGACATCGTCATGAAGGGCAAGTCACCTCCAAGCATCATGTGCACGACGACGACGAACGACATCTAATAAGATCTTAAGCAAGACAACGACATCATCATCATGAAGATGCTCGACAAGCGCATACCTACAAGTCCGAAGACGCTCTACTTCACGCCAAGCCCAAGCTTCAAGCGAACATAAGAAGACCGCGAGACAAGCACACCCAAGACGGAGCTACGGCTACAACCACCACTTTGGCATCTTCGCCAAGTGTTATCAAGGCATCTTCGCCTTTGGATGTACGGCATCTTCGCCTACTTCCCATGAGTTTGCCTACATCGACGTCTTCATCATCAAGGCGATCATCTACGAGCGACGGCGACAAGACAGTCGAGAATGGGCCATCCCCTTCGACCAAGGCGTCGTGCATGAACCTCTTCGACACCATGAAGACGGCGCCAATATTGGACTACTACTCCGGGTCAAGCTACGCGGGCAAGCATGAGACCTTCTCTTTGACCTCGGAGGAGCATGATGATTTTTCACATCCCACGGCATTCATCTTTGGAGGCATTACGGATGAGGAAGTTGAGCATGGATACTATTGCACCTACACCTCTTCGACATCCACATATGACGAGATGCCCCAATTCCCATGTGAGGAGAGCCACCACCACATGAGTGATATGAGTGACTCCACCATATGTGACCTTGAGAGCATTTCCCTTGAGAGGATGAGTGTGCCAACCACTAGCCCCACACATGAGAGCATGCCTCTTCTCCTATGTCTGGTTGAGAGCCATTTGAGTGACTCCACCAACCATACGAGTGAGAGCATCCATGAGGGAGTGAGTGAGCCACACCACTTAGTGAGTGAGGTAGTTGATAGGGCATGTGAGGCCACTATGATTTCTAACGACTTAACCTCTACTCCGAGTGTGTTTTCTTTGGTGCTAGGTCTCCTACAAGAGGACATGCCTACCCTCGATGAGTCCGTCCCTCCAATGGACAAAACGATGGCCATGGTGGAAGACGATGCACCACCCACATGGTTCCATCAAGAGAAAGATGAGAACAATCGAATCTTGAAAACCTCACCTACACCACATGAGTGGAACTCCAAAGGTAACATAGGTGACGGTGCTTCTCTCGTCCCACTAGTGGACTATATTGACAATGATTGCTTGCATGATGTTGATTCACCTATGACCATGCTTCATGCTAGTGCGACTTCATCATGTCTTGACTTACCTATTTATGATGAATATGATGATGAGCATGTTGAGTTGCCTAGTTGTGATGCCATGCTCCATAGGATATCATGTGAAAATTCTTTTGGTCACATCATGTTCGACAACCCTCTAAACTTGTCATATGCTATGAGTGAGAATTCTCATATTGTTTCATATCAATCTCAACATAGTAACTATGCATGCCAAATTAAAGTAAATCCTATTTGCACTTCTGGCATAGATGACAAGATGATGGTCATTGGCTTGTGTTTCTCTTGCGATGATATTGCCATGCTTCCTTTACATGACTTGCGCAATTCATCTACTATGCCATGCCATGATCACATTGTTCCAAATATGCTTTGCTTTGGATGTTGTCAATATTCTCCATGTGAACTTTCCAATAATGCTCATGAGGAGACCCCCATAGTTTCCTCATACATACTAGGAGATCTTGATGCATTCCATGCCTTGCATGATTACCATGATTGTGTGCACCATATGCATTACATGAATAACAATGCTCTACCTACTTGTCATGATGCATTACACCATGTGAGTCTCCATTATGCCATACATAACAACAAACCTCTCATGATGGATGACATGTTTCTATATCACACATCTCATTTATTTGAGCATTGGCTATTTTGTGCTAACCAACACATGCACATGCGCATCATGATGGATGATGTGTACATATACCACGCACATACAATTTTTTCTTTGCCTTTGTCTTGTGTAGGTACTTTTGCAAACTCGTCAACCTCACAATCCCATGAGTTGAAAAAAAGAGCTCTTGAGAGCAACGACGATTTGGGATTCCGTGGAATCTCCTTACCACCATTCTCTTCGTGCAACCACTACGCGCATCTCTTTTACTTGGCTCTCACACGGCTATGGGCTATTTGCTACTTAACACATTATGCCCATACTATCGTGTTCACTTTGCATGTTATGCCTCTTGCTATGACTTTGCCATGCAATTGTGACCCTTGCTTGCCTTTACACATGATTCACCATTATACTACTTATATGTGTATTTGCATGCTTGGTGGAGATACTTGTAGATACTACCATGATTTATTTGTGCGCCACACTATTGTTGATTCTTGTGTTGGGAGAGTCATGATATCCCATTGCTACTTCCATATGGCCTCTTATCAACACATTGATGATATTTTGCTCATATCTTGCTTTCATGTTTGTGCTATGCCATGTGCATCACGTATGCTCACTATTTGCACACATGACATGCTTGCCATGATTTCCTCTAGTACGTTGCATCTTCGAACTACTAGCTTGTTTGACTTGATCACTATGATTGCTTGCTATGTTGCATCACCCATGTTCCTCTCTTACTTGCTTTCTTGGGTTGATGACATATATGTTCATGACACTCACATGATATATCTTGATCATTGTCATTTGTCTCCACTAGTTGCATCTCCCATCACTTGTATATAGTGCAACAATGCTATGTTCGTTGATCTTGGAGACTTGTACACCATACTTGTGATGCATGATTGTTTGTTTGAGGATATTGCACTTGGTTGTTCTCACATCTTATGCCTACATACCATGCACCACACCCTTGTACTTTCTTGTGATAAGCATGTTGAATACACTTGTTGGGTATCTTACCACTCGAATGATAGGTTTTGCATTTCCGCTAACCTCATTTGTTTTTCCGAGTGTTTGTCATGTTTTTCATTTTGAAGGATTCACAAGGCGGTGTCGTCATGCGACAACTTGGTCATGCGAAGGCATACATGATGTGAAACACCCACATTCGCGAGAATCTCCTAAAAGTGAACTCCTTCCCTTTGAGCCATCCTCACATACGCATATTGGATGGGTCATTCTTTCATTGTTGTCTTCTTCTTATTGTCTACATGATACATATATTGGAGAGAGGACCTACATTGGAGATGGACCTTCCAGATGAGGAGCGCTCGGACTTATTGGATGCACCTTCGGACCTTCACTCATGCCACGACATCGAGCATTGGTATATCAAAACTCCTTTGGCACATTGCACCAAAACCTTCATATTTGTTGATTGGGTGCTCACATGCCATGCTCCATGGACATATCATTCCCATACCAAATTTGCATCTTGCGCATGGATTGACTCACATTATGATTGCCTTGTTGCATTTTGTATTCCCATGTCATTCATTATATATGAGCTTGTGCATTTCCGTAGCAAATTTGTTGTGATCTTTCTTGATGGCATATTCATACATCATGATCATCTTGTCCTCCATCAATTGCATGATAACATACACATATTGAGCATCCATTGCCATGTTCATGCTCTTGATAAACCATCACACTATGCCATCATTTTGCACAATGGTTGCATTGATCACATTCACAACACCTTTGTGTGCACCACAAATGCATTTGATCGCATGAATGCTTTACATCTCATACTATATCATCTTGCTAAGCTTCATGTACCTTGTCACACGGACTCATTCTTACATGATAGACACTTTGTGTGTGCTAACCATTGTATTTCCAAGTGTACTTTGTGTTTGCTCATTTTGATGTACCACATACCGAAGATACCTTGGAGTACTTGGATTGCGACATGGCCTCAACTTCGTCCAACTACAAGTCCGTTCATGACTACCGTTTCCATGGTGATGAGGTTTTTGATCCGAGGTCGGATCTTTCCCAAGGGAGGGGAGATGATGCGGAGCATCCCACGATCATCCCCATGTTCACTTCGACGAGACCTCAAGTACCCACCATTGGACACAAGGTTAATTCGCTCCTCTCCGAACCTCCACTATCTACATGCGAGACATGGCTACTACCTCAAATATATGTGCTATGCATGACCAGGAAGCAAGAGGGAGGCCATGGAACAGCTAGGAGCATTGGACAAGATGGCGAGGACAAGTCCGAGGATCAAACGGAGAAGCCGCTGCAAAAGCTACAGGCTCCGGACGTCCGGCCTCTACCGGACGACCGGCGACTCCCAGGCGACCGGACGACCGGAGGCCACCGGACGTCCGTGACTTCGATGACAGAAGGAAAATAGCGGAAGTCCGAAGACTTCCGGACGTCCGGACCCTCGCGAGCCACCGGACGTCCGGTAGCCGTCGGACGACCGCTACATGCTGTCTGCGTAGTTCTCGGGCCAGAGGCCCATGTATCCCTCTCCCACTTACCCCTTCGTGGCCCTAGACTATATATACTCCTCCACCTCCTCCTAGTGAGGGTTAGCTTAGTGATAGCTCATTTGATACCTAGAGTTTTGCTCATCTAGTGGTTCATCTCCCCGAGAGTGACCGCGGCACCTCTTCGGAGAAGATCCACACGGATTCAAGACCTCCTTCACGGAGAAGATCCCGCGGGATACCCCAAGACCTCCTCACGGAGAAGAACCGGTTACCCTCTGTATCGTCCCTTGTTGATCATGGATCTTGTATCTCTTTGTGTTTCGAGGATCTAGCATATGTGTGACTTGTTCTTGTTGGTTTGAGTGATTCTCTCGTGTTTCCCCTCGTGTTCCCCTCTCGTGTTCTTCGTGTTCATCGTGGGATCCCCTCCATTTCGTGAAAGATCGGCCAGCTAGGGTTCCACCCTACATCAATACTTGTATGTGTATTTGCAAGCTTGGTGAAGATATTACTTGTTATTTCCATGTTTGCTTTGTGCCAAATGCCTATGATGATACCTTGTTCATGCTATGTGCTCGTGCTTGTGATATGTCATGTGTATTACATATACCCACTATTTGCTCACATGACTTGATTGCCATGCCTTCTCCTAGAGTGTTGCATCTTCGCTCCACTAGTTTGCACAACTTGATCACCATGCTTGCTTCGTGTAGTGCATCACCCATGATACATACATGCTCATTTCATGCGGTTGATAGCCACCATTGCCATGCTTTGCACATGATTGATATTGCTTGTTGTCATATGTCTCCACATGTTGCCTCTCTCATGCTATATGATTGTCCATGCATTGAGCGCAACCATGATTTTAGACTTGCCAATGAGATTGCCCCCATAGCATTCTCGCATTTATTTGGAGATTTTGACATAATTCTTGTGAAGCATGCTTGTCTTACCTCTTTGCACCATATGCCTAGTGCCATGAATATAGCCATTGTTGCATCATATTATTCATGCACTTTTGCTCCTAATGGTTATCTGCAAGAGAAGAGAACCATCATGATGGATGATGTGTTTATCTACCATGCGCATACATTCTTTGTTTTGTTGTGTGCATGCGTAGGATACTTGGACTTCGTGTCGACTTGCACTTCACGTGAGTTAACCATTCGAGCTCTTGAGAACGAACCACTTTCTACCATGGCGCTTCTACATCGCACTTGCTTGTGCTTCGACATTGTGAAGGATGCACAAGGACACACTTTCGAGGTGATATCCTTCTCTTTCGAGAAACCACAATCCATGTGCATGAACATTGTGGATCATACTAGTTGTGTTGCTTGCACCATGACTCTTTGCACACATGCTAGAGATCTTTCTTCGACTTGCCAATGCCACATTGCCATGCTTCATGATATATATGCCTTGTGTGTTGCATCCGACTTGTGGATTACTTGTCCCTATCATATGCTTGGTTGCAACAATGTCATCTCTTCACATATGCCATGTCCCATTGCTTTTCACATAGTTGACTTGATTGCCCCACACATGTTGAACAATTGCTCTTTCTATTGTGTTGAGTGCCACACCATTTTCACTACACCCTATGCAAGTTATGCTTGGATTGTCTTGCACTTGACCCATGTGTTTAGACACTTCATTTTACTTGGTGTTGTGAATGATTCTTATGCATACTATAGACCTTTCATTGAGTGCTTCATGCATGCTTTCTATGACTTTGAGGTAGATGCTTATTCTCTTGTCACACATATGTGCATCTCTACCACACATTTACATGCTTGTTTCCATGATGACCTTGATTGTGCTCAATTGATGTGCTTAAATGCCATGCCACAACCCTTTGTCACACCCTATGCTATGCTTGATGAAAACACTTGTTGGGTGAATCACCTCTTGAATGCTTGGTTTTGCACTAATGCTAACCACATTTATTTTTCCAAGTGTTTGTTGTCCTTGCTCCTTTTCAAGGAATCACTAGACGGTGCGACATTGGAGAGTGCCCATGTAGAGCTTCAAGATGATGAGCACTTCGTGATCGTCCACATCTACATGACGACGCCATCTCTTTCCCATGGTGATTTGGTTTTCGATCCGAGGTCGGATCTTTCCCAAGGGGGAGGGGATGATGCGGAGCATCCTATGGACATTACCATGCCAAGAGTCTGCTTGGCAAGTGACATGTGTGACCTCTACTTCTCATACATAAAGGTGAAGGTGAATCATCTCCTTTACACGTGTTCACTTGACCCCTTCGAGGATGGTATACTACTTGACACTCCACTCGTGTGCATGCATATGTATTGTCGGAGCTTCACGGATGACGAGGAGGAGTGCAAGCGCCAAGGATCACCTACACCATCCGCAAGGGAAGCGTGGAAGAGAAGACGGAAGAAACGAAGCTGCTGGAAAAGCTATAGGCTCCAGACGTCCGGCCTCTATCGGACGACCGGCGACTCCCAGGCGACCGGACGACCGGAGGCCACCGGACTTCGTGACATCGGCAACAGAACCGAAATCGAGGAAATTACCGGAAGTCCGGGAGCTACCGGACGTCCGGTCCCTCCCGAACCATCGGACGTCCGGTGTCCCAGCGGACATCCGGCCCCATGCTGTCTGCGCACAGTTATCGGGCCAGAGGCCCATGTATCCCTCTCCCACTTACCCCTTCGTGGCCCTAGACTATATATACTCCTCCACCTACACCATTTTAGGGTTAGCAATGTGATAGATCATTTAGACTAGAGCTTTGCTCATCTTAGTGGTTCTACTCCTAGGAGAGACTGCGGCCCCTCTACGGAGAAGATCCACGACGGATTCAAGACCCCTAAACGGGAAGATCCTTCACGGATTCAAGACCACTTCTCGAAGATGAACTTTACCTTGTATCTTTCCCTTTGTTGTTCATGTACCTTGTGATCTAGTGTGTTTGATTGTCTAGTGGATGTGTGATTGGACTTGTTCTTGAGTGTTTTCCCTCGTGATTCCCCTTTGTGTTCTTCGTGTTCATCGCGGGATCCCTCCATTTCGTGAAAGATCGGCCATCTAGGGTTCCACCCTACATCACATTTTATATCATTTTTTGGGACTAACCTATTGACATAGTGACAAGTGCCAGTTGCTGTTTTCTGCTTCTTTTTTACATCACAGAAAATCAATATCAAACGGAGTCCAAATGCAGCGAAACTTTTTGTGTATTTTTTTGGACCAGAAGACATCAGATGGGCTAGAGAAGCACGTGGAGGGTGCCAAACCCACCAGGACACGCCTGGGCCCCCAGGTAGGTTGTGCCCACCTCGGTGGCCTCCCGCACCACCTCTTCGCTCTATAAATACCTCCTACTTCCAGAAACCCTAGGGGAGTCAACGGGAATTTGTTCCAGCGGTCGCAGACTTCTATATCCATGAGATCCTTTCTAGAGCCCTTTTCCGGCACTCCACCGGAGGGGGAGATCATCACCGGTGGCCATCTTCATCATCCCGACGGCCACCATGATGAGGAGGGAGTAGTCCACCCTCGGGGCTGAGGGTTTGTACTAGTTGCTATGTGTTAATCTCTCTCTCATGTTCTTGATGTATTATCCCTTTGAGATTTCTTTGGATTGAATAATTTTATGGATTTGAGAACATGATGAGGACATCAATACCATTGTTACACCCACTGCCCCTGCTATTATACTACTGGACCAATTACTAGAGCTCGCGCACGCCAATTGAATTACCAGGTACTTTCGTTTCTTGGTAACGATTCTAATGTTCATGAGAATATGACGCTACCTAAATTGGATGCATTTGTGTTGATTTCTAATACAGGGCATAGCATGGACAAGAGGGATGAACACTAGAGTAGGATCAAGCATGGAGATGAAGGCGCGCGCGCAAGGATCCAAAACGATGTTTCTAGTGAGTATTTGAGTACTTTGAAGCCCTCGTGATGACTTACACGGACATTGACGAAATATACAAGATGCTCCTTCATAAATTTCGTCCATAGCTTATTTTTGGGCCAGGCCCATGTAATTTCGAAATACTAAAGTATAGGCTGTTTTTAGAGTCCGTAGGTGTGGGGAAAACAGAGTTAGGGTTGGTTTCGGACCCCTTCTCCAAGGGCCCACGAAATCCCCCCCTCTATCTCCATATATACAGCCCTTAGGGCATCGTTTAGACTTTGGGTTTTGTTTAGATTAAATTTTGCCATAGCTGCAACTTCGCGTACTTCGTTTGTGTTCAACGACCAGACAAAGACGTCACAGAACCCCACTTGATCAATAAAGATTTCCTCTTAAATTCACAATACCCAGATTGCAATCTCAGTTTCTTGCTTGTTCTTCGTTTGCCTGCAGGAAACAAACCTTCGTCGTCAGTTTGACCATGCTCCGGCATGGTCAACAACCTCTCGGAGTTGGTTTAGCGATTGCTAAGGCGCGACGTCCTCGCATGTTCGTAGTCGGATCGTCAAAGTCTACTCCACCAAAAACGATAGCCACCATCTCATCGAAAGACGGGGCACCTTTGCCTCTATCAAGTGGTATAAGATTTCCAGGTTGCTTGGTGAGGTTTTATAGTTTTTCGTAGTTTAGATCGAGTCTCTTCTTCATACTGACAGTCCACGAAAAAGTCACAATTTTTTTTAATTAGGGTTAGTTCATCATATCCGAACCAGTCTGAGCCTTTGCATAGTCTTTTCAGTATTTCGGTTTGTTGAATTTGCGGTTTTATCATCGTGTAAAGTTGTTGTTCTTAGCGTCTAGTCTTTTAGAGTTTCGAGTTCTAGTCATAAGTTGTAACGCCGCCGCCGCAACATCTTCATCGCCCTATCACATACCATCGCCGATCCGTATCCAGCTACCAACATCGATCAGTATCCATATACCACCACCGATCTGTATCCATATACCACCACCCCTACCATATACAACCATTGCTGTCATATTCTACCACCATATATCCGCCACCAATCCGAGTTCTTTTCATTTTAGATTTGTTTTCGAGATCCTTCTAGTTTCGGTTTCGTGTTTCCTTGCCGTAGCAGGTCTCGGGAAAAACCGGCTTTCTTTTTCAGAGTGTGCTTTTCCCTTGTTTTCATGCAGTGCCATGATTTTGTTAGTGTTCTAGGCTCGCGTCTCTAGTACGGTCTAGCCTAGGACTAGCACAGTACCGTCGTTGAACGTTTATTCAACTATGCATCTCTGAATTGATTATTGCTGACCCTTTTTGCTACCATATTATAAGCCTTCCCCGATCCACATACATCTTCGTCGTGCGTTTAACTCTCCTTGGTAATCACTTTATCCAAGATTTGAGAGTTTTGACTACAATGGTTGCCGATCACCATCTGCTGCTGGGTAAGAACTGGTAGGAATTTCAGATTTGCTTGACGGATTTGTGACGCCCCACCACCACCATTTCTAGTAGTATGTAGGATCGTATTTTTGTCTGTTTCTATTGCTGCTAACCATGGCAGGTTCACAAGTCGACGAGACTGACTGGGAGAACATGGCAAACAAGGAGTTGCATGATAAATTTCAGCAAATGATGGGTCAATAGGTAGAAGATGTGATGACCAGTTTTGGTGACGCACTAGCGAGGATGGATGACATTGTGAAGTCAATTGACACCAAGTTGGATGCCAAATTCACTGAAGTGCTTGCACGCCTACCTCCGCCTACTGCACCTGTCGGAGATATTGACCACGGGTGTCTTCGTCGACCACCCATGGCGTTTCAAGACAAATAAGGGCCGCCTGTCATCCTCTGGCCGCGTGTGCATCGGGCCGCCTCCCAGGGCCGCAACGCTTAGGAGCCGGCTGCCAGCAGGCAACAGAGCCCCGACAGGTGACTGCCTAGCAGCCAACATCTGGAAGACGGCCCCGTGCCTCCCCCCTCGGGGCACGCGCTGGAGGTCAGCGACGAGACTAAGGCATGGCTACAGTTAAGCCTGTCCCTAAAGAATCCACAGGAGCGTGGCTACAATGAGAGTGTACCTTACGGACACTCCCTAAACGGCATATCACTGTAGCCATGTTATCGATGACCTAGCCCCAGTCAGAAGAAGCCATGATCCCACTACCCGCAGGCGGAGTGGCCAGCAGGCGGCCGGCCCCACCCGCCAGCGGGCCACCCAGAAGTAAAATGACCTTTGGCAGGCAGCCTGGGGGATAGGCCGCCCTATAGCAGGCGGCTAACCGTGCCCTGGGAGACCGAACCCCATTATGATGACAAGACGGGACGTGGTGGCAGTGTACGACCAAGAGGCGGCAGCACTGTAGCCATTTCCCTCCTAACGGTGCTTTCGTCAGCAAAAGGACGCCAACTGTAAAAGACAATCACGCGGGCCCACAGACGGCGGGCCCCAGCAGCCGGCGCCCAGAGACACTGACGACCGAGGGCCACTGTGCCCAGATTACCATTGTACCCCTGGCGGTAGGCCTATATAAACCCCCCAGGGTCCTCCATGTGGAGGGGTTGGACCCTGAGAGACACAGACAGAGAGAAAAAGAGGCATCGATAGGAAGAAACCCTAGCGATCACTCCTGTTCCCTAGAGAGAAGGTAGAGAGCCAACCTTGCCCTTCTTCCTCCTCTAGACGACACAACTCAAGGAGCGATCTTGTAGCTACCATATTGACATTAGTGATGACGCTGAGCCCCCGCAGAGCAGGACTAGGGGTGTTATCTCCACGGAGAGCCCCAAACCTAGGTAAGATTCGTAGGCGTCCTAAGTATCGCCTTATCCCGCTTCCCGGGCCCGACGACGTTGTCACATCCCTAGTTTTGTCCTGCATTTGGGTTGGTCTTGCTTGAGCATCATGTTTAAATTTTGTTAAACTTGAATTGGGGATGTTCAAACCCTAGCACCTTGAAATCCAAATAGGTCCAGCTTTAAAAATTTGCATTCAATAAACCCAAAATGCCTTCATCAATGTTTGATAATTTTGGCAAGGCTTTGACACCAAACCAAAATTTAGGAACATTTTTAAGGATTTATTTTTGGGACATTGAATTTAAATCATTAGCTATTTGAATTTGAATTAGATTCATATAATTAGAATATAATTTCAAATACCCCTGAAATGTTTTATGAGCTTCTGGAAAAGTCCATCTAGCAAAATAAAAATATTCAGAGGAGTTTTGGCATTGTTTGAAATTGTTTAATTTCAAAACAGTGGCAAAAGATATTTAAAAGAACAAAACAGAAGTTAAAATAGAAACAGAAACAGAATTAGGAAAAAGGAGGAGGACTACCTGGCCTTACCTGCGGCCCAGCTGGCGGCCCAGCCCGCCACCGCCTCCTCCCTGTCGTCTTCCTCCTTGCCAGGAGGACGAGCGCGTGTGCCGGCGCGTGGTCGCCGCACTCCGGCCACCTCCTGCCTGCCTGCTGCCTCCCCGACGCCGCTACGGATGCCACACACCTCCCCTGGACCTCCTTCCACTCTCCCTCGGCCTCATCCCCTCCTCTAGCCCACTCTGTCTCGCAGCCGAGCGCCACCCGAGCGCTGCCGTCGCCGTCGTCAACTGCCACCACGGCCACCGAGACTCCCTCGCCTAGCTAGCCTGTCCATCGGCTTTGCCGCGTCGCCCCGATGCTCTCCACCAACGAACACGATGCCGGAAGCCCCGTAGCGTCTTCCCCGACCTCGTCTTGAAGCTCCGGCCGCCGGAGATCGTCATCATCGATTCGCGTCGTCCAGAGCCTCCCCGTCCACGTCATTTGCTCCGCTGGAATCTCTGTGAGCTCCTCTCCGTCTTCCCCTTGACCCCGTGGTCCATCTCTCGCCGTAGCCGCCGTCCCCTTGAGCTCCGAAGCTCGCCGGAGCCGTGCTTCCTCGCCGCCGTGGCCACAGTTGCTGCCGCTCTCGTCCGAGCCCATAAGCACACTCAGCGCACCCCCAGGAGCACGCCGCACCCACCAGCTCACCTACCCGTGCCCCGCAGCGCCTAACTCGACGGTGCCCGAACTCCGGCGCCGCTGCGAGCTCGTTTCCGACGAGCTCCGGCCATCCCAGCTCCTCCCACTTGCGTGGATGGATGCGGGAGAGCACGGGCTCCCTCCTGGTGCCCTCAGCGTGCCCAGCCGTAGCCTGCAGCGCCGCCCCGACCAACTCCGGCGAGCCACCGCTGTGTTTTATGGTCGCCGGCGCCTACCGCCGACGTGGCCACTTAATTAGGGCCTAACCACCCCGGTAATCACGCCCTAGTGCCACTTCCATGTGGGCCCAGTGCTTTAGTTAATCAGTTTAATTTTCCTGTTAGTTTAGTACTAATCCCGTGGACCCCACGTGCCAGTTTTGACTTTGGTCAAGTCAACATTGACTGGTCCCACCTGTCATCCACACAAACCAGCCCAGAGCCACTGACCAGTGGGACCCACTGGTCAGGTTTGACCTGGACCAGCCCCTGTTGACCGCTGACATCACAGTGACGTCATACTAACGCAATAAGTGTTTTCTGGAATTTTAAATAACTCAGAAATGATTTATTTATTTCAGAAAATATTCAAAACTTCTAAAAATCATATAAAATCAACCGTAACTCAGATGAAAATAAATTATATATGAAAAATGATCAGAAAAATTCAAGGAATCTGTTTATGGTATTTTCATGCATGTTTGAAGAAGTTAAACCTGCCAATCAGGTCAAATCAATTAAATGATAATTAAATAACCACATATGGAGTTTGAATTTGAACCTTGGGTTCAATCCAACTTCATTTAATTGTGTTGCTAGTTGCATTAGCTCAATCAACAGCATATTGCCATGTCATGATCATGCATCATATTGTCGCATTGCATTGATTGTGTTTTTTCTCTGTTTGTCGGTTTTGTCCCCTCTCAGTAGACGACGTTCCGACGATGTGATCGATGACACCGATGAAGACTCAATGTTATCTTCAGAAGTGACAGGCAAGCAAAACCCCATTGAGCATTCCGATACAATCCCACTCTCTCGCTCTTTCTCTCTTTTACTGCATTAGGACAACAACATTTCAACTATTACCTGTTGCGGTAGTTGAACCCCTTTTCCACTTCATGACCTGTCATTGCCACAGTAAATAGTTGAAACCCACTAGTATGAGTAGGAGTTGTTTGAGCCATGTTGTGCCTACTCATTCATGCCTTCTGGTTATGCCTGCTATGGCTTAGAGTTGTGTCAGGTCTGATTCATCGGGGGTGAATTGGAATGGTGATGAACATGTCCTAATGTGTGTGAGCTAAGTGTGTGAACACGATTTGGTAAAGGTAGCGATGAGAGGCCATGTAGGAGTACATGGTGGGTTGTCTCATTGCAGCCGTCCTCAGGAACTGAGTTCTGTGTTGGTTGATCCATGACCAGTTACACCATGCATTGGGCCCGAAACCAATGGACCCTCTCGACTTATTAACTGCCCTTGTTCTCTGTCTAGGAGTTGCAACTAGTTTCTGGTGTTTGTAGTTTACTGGAGGTCGTGAGCAGCGCTGACCCTCGAGGTGGGCTGTGATGCGGCAGGTACATGGCACGGTGTACCGATCGCCCGTTTGGTGATGCGGGAACCCTGTACAAATCATTTGGGGCCGTGAGCGACACCCCGGCCGGATCTCCCCATGGATGGAACCCAAATAGGCGATAAACCTGGACGAGAGACTTGTGTGGTTAGTCAGGTCGTGGCCGACACCCTCGCTGGGCCTCCGCTTGAAGGTTGCCGAGTACATGTCGTGTAAACGGCGGTAAGTGGTGAGAGCGTGTGTGAAGAAGTACACCCCTGCAGGTTTATATATAATCTATTCGAATAGCCGTGTCCGCGGAAATGGACTTCTGGGTTACCTCTACAGTTCATAGACAAGTGGAAGTGGATACTCTAAAACACGCAAGATAAGCGTGAGTGCTATGGATGGCCTTCTCGTAGGGAGACGAGAGCGGATCCATAGTGGTGTATTGATTGGTGAATATGTGGACTCGTGTGCGCCACCTGAAAAGAGTTACTTGCAATCGTAGTTTAGGATAGCCACCGAGTCAAAGCTGGCTTGCTGCAATCAAACTCCACCACCCCTTTGTTGATACTGATGCATATGTAGCTAGTTCTGATGTAAGTCTTGCTGAGTACCTTTGTACTCACGTTTGCTTAATTTATGTTTTGTAGAGAGACTTCAGTCTCGCTAGTGGTTCCGTGTGGACTTCGACGTTTAGCTTGTTACCTCAGCTATGATCTTGTACCCTTGGGAGGGTCTTGTAGATAGTCAGGCTTTTTCAGCCTTCTTCATTCGTAGTTGTCTGTACTCAGACATGTTATGCTTCCGTTGCCTGTATGCTCTGTATTTTGGGTCATGTGACCTCTGATTGTAATAAATGCTATGATGGCTCTTCTAGGCCTTTATCTATATGAGTTGTTGAGTTATGTTGTTATGCCTTGTTGTACATCACATACTTGCATGTTATGCGTACGTGTAATGTGTATTGCTATGTGTGGGATCCGACACCTAGTTGTTTACCTTTGGTAGCCTACCTTACAGGGAAATGTCTCCTAGTGCTTCCACTGAGCCTTGGTAGCTTGCTACTGCTCCGGAACACTTAGGCTGGCCGGCATGTGTCCTTCTTCGTTCCTGTGTCTGTCCCTTAGGGGAAATGTCACGCGTTGTTCCTTTAAGTCCTTGTAGCTTGCTACCACTTGGGTTCATACGTTGATGACCGACATGTTCGTTGCTGAGTCATGTATGCCTGTCTCTGTAATTTAGTGCCACTTTTGGTTTATAACTGGTCATGTCGGCCCGGGTTCTCTGTCATATGGATGCTAGCGACACTATCATATACGTGTGCCAAAATGCGCAAACGGTCCCGGGCCAGGTAAGGTGGCACCCGTGGGGATACCGTGCGTGAGGCCGCAAAGTGATATGATGTGTTACAGGCTAGACCTGTGTGACTTAGGATCGGGGTCCTGACAGCTTTGGTATCAGAGCCTGACTGCCTGTAGGATTAGTAAGCCAAACTGGTCGAAGTCGTGTCTTGAAATTCTTTAGTTATGTAAGGGAATTGTTTGTGGAAGGGAACGTAAGGCTCTTTTTACTCCTTTACCCTATGACCTTCTGATCTGAGTCACCTTCTTCTTCTACGGGGATTAAGAACTAGGATTCTCTTTCTATTTATTAGGATCACGTTAATATGGTTTCAACCCTCAGTTTAGTTTCTACCACTTCTGTTTGTTCAACTATTGGACTCAGAACCTTGACTCTATGATGATAAGTGGTTATGCTACCCTTTTGTTTGGATCTCAAAAGTATTTTCGAGCATTTACAGCCGTTATGCTGTCCGAGTCATCCCAGGTTTCTAAATAGTCAGATGCATTTGCAAACATTTCCTCCCTGTTTCCGATGTCCTTTTAGGCCAGATTAATCACACTAGTCAGTGTGTTGAGGTACTCTGTTACCTCAACATATATGTTGGAATTATTATTATGACCCTAGCTGTCTTAGAAAATCACCCAGTAAGCTAGCAATGCTTTATATTCACAGTGTGATGATTCTGGCCATTGTTCTTGAAAGCATCCCGTGATGCCATTTAGTTAGTAGGCATTCTACTCCTGGGTTCTTGAACCCAAGATTCATTTTACCTACTTCATGTTGGTAGTATTTGCTCGTCCCTTTAGGTTATTAGTAACCTTGTGATAGTCCTCGAGGTCCGTGGTATATCGTTTTTCCAATACCATGAACCATCATGGCAGAAGTTCTTTTGAACCAAAAGATCACAACCAGAGTGCTCCTGAGTAGTACTCCATTCATATTGTGACTCTGCCAATTCTACTTTCTGCATGGGTTATCCGGAAGAAATATGTTGAACTCGTTTGACATGTTAATCTATGCATCCACAACTCAGAAGTTATATGTTCCTTGAGTTGTCTCCTTTTAGTTGTATTATGACCCTTGTCTATCAGTTGATAGTCAGAAGTAGTTGTGCACTCGTGTTCATCGATGCCTTTTACTCTTGTGGACTGTCAAGCCATTCTATTCTGGAATGACTAGGAGAAACAAACTCCAGTACCTTATCCATATCCAGGATTGGGTCAAAGAAGTTGTACTCCGCAGATGAGGAATGTTAATCCAGCTTCTAATCTGTTCTATCTTGGAATATTACCATCTTTATGTCAAGAATGTCATGGGAATTGCACATCATCCTATGAACTCTTGATACAGTAATACTTCTCACCATCGTCGTTCATTCGTCGGTCTCCGCGTTGTTATAACCGGAATACCGACAAGTGAATTGTGATGTGTGAAATCAATACTCCTAGCAACCCTGTTGCTTGGTAGTTAAAGGACAACAATTTCATTCTTAGTGTGTTGGTTACTGAATCACCATTTCTAAGATTGATCGTGCTACCTAGTCCATTTTTCTGGTGCACTCTTTGATCAATGAGTTAGGATTGCATAATTCCCTCAGTCTTGCGATCATATCATCTCGCCTTGAAAAGCAAGATTGTTTGCGAGCTTAGTAACATATCGGTGGTTCGTGATTTTCTGGCTATCTTCCCGGAAGTATCACCGGGTTGTCCCCTGACCAATGCGTCGAGCTCGTGATCAAGTTGGTTTCATATAAACCACCCCTTCTCCAAGAATCTGTGTTGGATACCCTGAACTAGTTGGTTAAGCTAAACAACAACTTGGAGAGTTGGAAGATAAAAGCTTAATCCACATAGCTCACCTCAAAGGGATATCTTGTGTGTATATTGAAGATAGATGATATCTTCTTCAATTGATCTCTGGGATCATTTGTGGATCTATTGTCATGTTCATACTTTGATTTGAGTATGGGTTATCGTCAAGTCAAATCAGAACCAATGATATTCGTAACATTGTCTTACTCGTGGTTGATCCCTCGAGCATACACCGTTATATCTCTTGGTCTGACCAATGTTATCACCGTGTTCACTTAATTGTGGAATTCCACCTATATGGAAAACCTAGATGAGTTATTGTTGAGCCCATCGAAAACATCCCTATCCTCTCCATGATTTTGATGAACATTAAGCTAGTGTTGGAAACTTTGTAAGCAATGCCTATGTGTTCCATCATGAAGCTTACGCTTGGATGGAAGAAGTGACTTCCTCCAATTCATGTGCATTTGGTGCAAGTTGCTGCCATGAGATCGAGAAAGTTTGTTTTGCTTCCTGTGGAATCATCCCAAGTCAGTCATGCATACGTGCGAAGTATTATGTGGTTTGGAGCCTTGCAACCTTCACTCTATATATATCCCTAGCACACCAAGCCACTGATTGATTTGTTTAAGGAGAAGGAGTTCCTTCTTAAGAGCTAACCCGGGCTTAATCAAGGACTTCGATATCCTCGATGATGGTTCCCCAACCCGAACTTGGTAGTGTTTCATTGTAAGACTACTACGTGGTCATGTTTGTCTTGGACAATCTGTTCACATGTATGTAGCAGAACCAGCTCATGTTTTGGAGCTTGCTACCATAGTTCACTTCCCGAGAATCTTGCAACACCATCTCGTCGATTTGTGTTGTAAACTTTCTTTTCTTTCTAGACTCGATGAGTCTGGAATGTCCTGCCACCAACCAGAAATGAATCTCAGGCAGATATGATGGTCGGAGCGTTTTCCAAGAACTATAATTTGGTCTTTCCATAACCGGTAAAGTGGATGTCGTGGCCAACACACCCAGCCGGAAGACCTATGGTTGTGGTATCTAGATTGAAGAAGTTGGCCACCTCCCCACAAGGACTTCGTAGGAATTACTCCCTAGTTGTTCCTTATGGATTGTTGTGCTCCTGAAGTCCGACCTTTTACTTGACGTTCTAGGTACCAAACCATTTTAATAATGGATTGCACTAGCACGTCAAGGAGAACATTAGAAGCGGAGTGCTAAATGTCTCTCGGTCGATCATCCAGATTATGACCCCTTGGCCTCGCCAAGATGAAATCCGAGAAGATGTTATCTTCCTTTGCATCTGCATCATCCATCATTATTCATCATGGTAGTATGTGATGTTGCCAGGATCCTTGACATGGATATTGGTAAAACCTTGATGAATATGGGAATGCTCAAGTTCTTGAGAGCACGCACAAGCACTAGGTGTTATCACTGGCACTAACCGGGATTGCTCCCAGTGTTCTTGGATGTGTTATAACCTCTCAAAGACTAGTTTCACTCTCTACTGTTGGGTTTCTTCCCAGTTACCAGAATCATTCCCAGCATTTGCATTTTGTTCCCAGCTTGCACCGCCAATGTGCCAATTTTCCATGGGTTGCCCTTCTCAGCATCTGCTGTTCAGGATTATCTTCAAGAGTGGTCCTACCATGGGTCCCATTCATTTCCGATGATAAGCAAATCATCCCTTGCGTTGTCTTTTACAAGGTAGTCCACATCATCCATTCTGGCCCGAGAATGTCATTCTTTCGAACTCCGTCAAATGATCGGATGTGATTTGCCTCCGGCTGGTATAGAGAGTTTCAATGATCTCTATATCAAAAGTAATTCTTTTTTCCACTCAAGGGAATAACTCTATGAGTCACCTTCACTAAGGTGCCTCGTCTGGTGACCTCGATCACCATCTTCTTAGGTGTGGAATTATTGCCTACCAAGTGAACCTTCATCGTTTGTTTCACTCCATCCCTTTGGATGTGTGTTTTGTATCTCGGCTCAAGAGCTGTTTCAACGTCTCACTCCATGAGTTGATCTGAGTTGCTCGATCTTTGGCAAGATAGATTACTATAGAGTTTCTTCTGTTATCACTGTGTTGGACAAAGATCTGGTAATCAAGGATGTCAGGATCAACATGATGCAATGAATCAGCAACTTCGAGGAGGACAGTTGAATCGAGAAGATTGTGTTAGTTAGTGTCCCCTCTGATTTCTTATCTCACGTCCTGAATCTCGGGACGAGATTCTTGCTTAGTGGGGGTGAGTTGTCACATCCCTAGTTTTGTCCTGCATGTGGGTTTGTCTTGCTTGAGTATCATGTTTAAATTTTGTTAAACTTGAATTGGGGATGTTCAAACCCTAGCACCTTGAAATCCAAATAGGTCCAGCTTTAAAAATTTGCATTCAATAAACCCAAAATGCCTTCATCAATGTTTGATAATTTTGGCAAGGCTTTGACACCAAACCAAAATTTAGGAACATTTTTAAGGATTTATTTTTGGGACTTTGAATTTAAATCATTAGCTATTTGAATTTGAATTATATTCATATAATTAGAATATAATTTCAAATACCCCTGAAATGTTTTATGAGCTTCTGGAAAAGTCCATCTAGCAAAATAAAAATATTCAGAGGAGTTTTGGCATTGTTTGAAATTGTTTAATTTCAAAACAGTGGCAAACGATATTTAAAAAAAGAAAACAGAAGTTAAAATAGAAACAGAAACAGAATTAGGAAAAAGGAGGAGGACTACCTGGCCTTACCTACGGCCCAGCTGGCGGCCCAGCCCGCCACCGCCTCCTCCCTGTCGTCTTCTTCCTTGCCATGAGGACGAGCGCGCGTGCCGGCGCGTGGTCGCCGCACTCCGGCCACCTCCTGCCTGCCTGCTGCCTCCCCGATGCCGCTACGGATGCCACACACCTCCCCTGGACCTCCTTCCACTCCCCCTCGGCCTCATCCCCTCCTCTAGCCCACTCTGTCTCGCAACCGAGCGCCACCCGAGCGCTGCCGTCGCCATCGTCAACTGCCACCACGGCCACCGAGACTCCCTCACCTAGCTAGCCTGTCCATCGGCTTCGCCGCGTCGCCCCGATGCTCTCCACCAACGAACACGATGCCGGAAGCCCCGTAGCGTCTTCCCCGACCTCGTCTTGAAGCTCCGGCCGCCGGAGATCGTCGTCCTCGATTCTCGTCGTCCAGAGCCTCCCCGTCCATGTCGTTTGCTCCGCTGGAATCTCTATGAGCTCCTCTCCGTCTCCCCCTTGACCCCGTGGTCCATCTCTCGCCGTAGCCGCCGTCCCCTTGAGCTCCGAAGCTCGCCGGAGCCGTGCTTCCTCGCCGCCGTGGCCACAGCTGCTGCCGCTCTCGTCCGAGCCCATAAGCACACTCAGCACACCCCCAGGAGCACGCCGCACCCACCAGCTCACCTACCCGTGCCCCGCAGCGCCTAACTCGATGGTGCCCGAACTCCGGCGCCGCCGCGAGCTCGTGTCCGACGAGCTCCGGCCATCCCAGCTCCTCCCACTTGCGTGGATGGATGCGGGAGAGCACGGGCTCCCTTCTGGTGCCCTCAGCGTGCCCAGCCGCAGCCTGCAGCGCCGCCCCGACCAACTCCGACGAGCCACCGCCGTGTTTTATGGTCGCCGGCGCCTACCGCCGACGTGGCCACTTAATTAGGGCCTAACCACCGCGGTAATCTCGCCCTAGTGCCACTTCCATGTGGGCCCAGTGCTTTAGTTAATCTCTTTAATTTTCCTGTTAGTTTAGTACTAATCCCGTGGACCCCACGTGCCAGTTTTGACTTTGGTCAAGTCAACATTGACTAGTCCCACCTGTCATCCACACAAACCAGCCCAGAGCCACTGAGCAGTGGGACCCACTGGTCAGGTTTGACCTGGACCAGCCCCTGTTGACCGCTAACATCACAGTGACGTCATGCTGACGCAATAAGTGTTTTCTGGAATTTTAAATAACTCAGAAATGATTTATTTATTTAAAAAAATATTCAAAACTTATAAAAATCATATAAAATCAGCCGTAACTCAGATGAAAATAAATTGTATATGAAAAATGATCAGAAAAATTCAAGGAATCTGTTTATGGCATTTTCATGCATGTTTGAAGAAGTTAAACCTGCTGATCAGGTCAAATCAATTAAATGATAATTAAATAACCACATATGGAGTTTGAATTTGAACCTTGGGTTCAAACCAACTTCATTTAATTGTGTTGCTAGTTGCATTAGCTCAATCAACAGCATATTGCCATGTCATGATCATGCATCATATTGTCGCATTGCATTGATTGTGTTCTTTCTCTGTTTGTCGGTTTTGTCCCCTCTCAGTAGACGACGTTCCGACAATGTGATCGATGACACCGATGAAGACTCAATGTTATCTTCAGAAGTGCCAGGCAAGCAAAACCCCATTTAGCATTCTGATACAATCCCACTCTCTCGCTCTTGCTCTCTTTTACTGCATTAGGACAACAACGCTTCAACTGTTACCTGCTGCGGTAGTTGAATCCCTTTTCCACTGCATGACCTGTCATTGCCACAGTAAATAGTTGAAACCCACTAGTATGAGTAGGAGTTGTTTGAGCCATGTTGTGCCTACTCATTCATGCCTTCTAGTTATGCCTGCTATTGCTTAGAGTTGTGTCAGGTCTGATTCATCGGGGATGAATTGGAATGGTGATGAAGATGTCCTAATGTGTGTGAGCTAAGTGTGTGAACACGATTTGGTAAAGGTAGCGATGAGAGGCCATGTAGGAGTACATGGTGGGTTGTCTCATTGCAGCCGTCCTCAGGAACTGAGTTCTGTGTTGGTTGATCCATGACCAGTTACTACCATGCATTGGGCCCGAAACCAATGGACCCTCTCGACTTATTAACTGCCCTTGTTCTCTTTCCAGGAGTTGCAACTAGTTTCTGGTGTTTGTAGTTTACTGGAGGTCGTGCGCAGCGCTGACCCTCGGGGTGGGCTGTGACGCGGCAGGTACGTGGCACGGTGTACCGATCGCCCGTTTGGTGATGCGGGAACCCTGTACACATCATTTGGGGGCGTGAGCGACACCCCGGCCGGATCTCCCCACGGATGGAACCCAAATAGGCGATAAACCTGGACGAGAGACTTGTGTGGTTAGTCAGGTCGTGGCCGACACCCTCGCTGGGCCTCCGCTTGAAGGTTGCCGAGTACATGTCGTGTAAACGGCGGTAAGTGGTGAGAGCGTGTGTGAAGAAGTACACCCCTACAGGGTTATATATAATCTATTCGAATAGCCGTGTCCGCGGAAATGGACTTCTGGGTTACCTCTACAGTTCATAGACAAGTGGAAGTGGATACTCTAAAACACGCAAGATAAGCGTGAGTGCTATGGATGGCCTTCTCGTAGGGAGACGTGAGTGGATACATAGTGGTGTATTGATTGGTGAATATGTGGACTCGTGTGCGCCACCTCAAAAGAGTTACATGCAGTCGTAGTTTAGGATAGCCACCGAGTCAAAGCTGGCTTGCTGCAGTCAAACTCCACCACCCCTTTGTTGATACTGATGCATATGTAGCTAGTTCTGATGCAAGTCTTGCTGAGTACCTTTGTACTCACGTTTGCTTAATTTATGTTTTGCAGAGAGACTTCAATCTCGCTAGTGGTTCCGCGTGGACTTCGACGTTTAGCTTGTTACCTCAGCTACGATCTTGTACCCTTGGGAGGGTCTTGTAGATAGTCAGGCTTTTTCAGCCTTCTTCATTCGTAGTTGTCTGTACTCAGACATGTTATGCTTCCGTTGCCTGTATGCTCTGTATGTTGGGTCATGTGACCTCTGATTGTAATAAATGCTATGATGGCTCTTCTGGGCCTTTATCTATATGAGTTGTTTAGTTATGTTGTGATGTCTTGTTGTATAGCACATACTTGCATGTTATGCGTACGTGTAATGTGTATTGCTATGTGTGGGATCCGACACCTAGCTGTTTACCTTTGGTAGCCTACCTTACAGGGAAATGTCTCCTAGTGCTTCGACTGAGCCTTGGTAGCTTGCTACTGCTCCGGAACACTTAGGCTGGCCGGCATGTGTCCTTCTTCGTTCCTGTGTCTGTCCCTTAGGGGAAATGTCACGCGTTGTTCCTTTAAGTCCTTGTAGCTTGCTACGACTTGGGTTCATACGTTGATGACCGACACGTTCGTTGCTGGGTCATGTATGCCTGTCTCTGTAATTTAGTGCCACTTTTGGTTTATAACTAGTCATGTCAGCCCGGGTTCTCTGTCATATGGATGCTAGCGACACTATAATATACGTGTGCCAAAATGCGCAAACGGTCCCGGGCCAGGTAAGCTGGCACCCGTGGGGATACCGTGCATGAGGCCGCAATGTGATATGATGTGTTACAGGCTAGACCTGTGTGACTTAGGATCGGGGTCCTGACAGACGTACTCTTGTCCCCATGCATGATAAGCCATCCTTTGGCATATGTCGCACCAAAACCCCGACATTTGGCGCCCACCATGGGGCAAGGTGCACCGTTGTCCGGAGACATGTTCTGGACGGGAACTTTGTTCCTCCCTGGCGAGCACAGCCAGCCCGGCACGCCCGCAGGCGTCGATGCCGGGATGCTTTGTGGTGCTGAGGCCGCATGCGCCGCGAGCGGGCTCGTCGATATTCTCGGCGAGGTCTGCCTCCACGACCAGCCCTCTCCGATCGCCGGACCAGTCGACTCGGAGATCTGCCTCGTCGAGCTCCTTAACAAGCTCCACATCGTCGACGAGCGCGCCTCCGACATGGAGTCCATTGGCTCCTCTGATCCACCCGTCTACATGATCGTCGACATCGACACGGCGTCCGCCGACTCCTTCCCCGACCACGTGGTGGTCATCGACGATCCCCTCCCCCCTCCGACCTGTGACACTAGTGTCAGCACCATCACGAAGGTGCTGGCCGCTAGCCACGGCGAGCCTTCAAACGAGTCCGGCCAGGACCCGTTATAGTCGGCAATGCAGACTCTTTCCGCCCCCATCGCCGCGGGGACAAACGGCGCGGCACTGGAAGCACTCCGTGTCTCGCTCCTCGACAATGCCAACAAGTTAGCCGCCTCCCGGCGCCTCATCGAAGCCTACCGCTGCGAGATGGACCGTGCCATAGGCGGCACGCCGGCTGCTGGCGAGCCTAGACGAGTCGGCGCCGTCCGTGATCGTGGCGGGGCCCTGATAGAGGCGAGGGGCCCGATCTTTCGATGAGATGGTAACTATCGATTTGGTGGAGACGAATTTGACGATCCGACTACAAACGTGCACGACATTGCGCCTTAGCAATCGCTAAACCAATCTCCAGGGGTTACTGACAATGCTAGAAGCACGATCAGCCTGACCACGAAGGTCTATTCCTGCATGCAATCGAAGAACAAGCAAGAATATGATAAAGCAATCTGAATATTGCAAATATAAATGATGTATTGATAAAGGTGGGGATCCGTAAGCGGTCTTGGTCTGGTCGTTGGACACAAACGAAGTACACGAAGTTGCAATGGCTAACTTTTGACTAAACAAATCCCCAAAGTCTAAACGACGCCCTAAGGGCTGTATATATGGGGGAAAGAGGGGGGAATTTCGTGGCCCTTGGTGGAGGTGTCCGAAACCAACCCTAACTCTTGTTTCCCACACATACGGACTCTAAAAACAGCCTATACTCAAGTATTTCGAAATTACATGGGCCTGGCCCAATAATAAGGTGACGTAGCACCTATAATAGCCTTTGGACGAAATTTATGAACTGGCATCTTGTATATTTCATCCAAGCCTTCACGCACTCATTATGGTGGCTTCAAAGTCCTGAAATCATCACATCTAACTCCATTCTTGTTCCCCTTGCGCATGCCATCATCTCCATGCTTGATCTTGCTCCAATGTTCATACTTCTTGTCCAAGCTAGGTCCTTCATTTGTAAGCAAGACAAATGTATCCAATTTAGGCAGCATCATATTCTCATGAACATTAGATTCATTACCAAGAAACGAAAGTACCTGGTAATTTAATTGGCGTGCGCGAGCTCTAGTAATTGGTCCTGTATATGTGTCAATTGGAGCTGTGGGTGTAACCTTGTTAGTGATGTCCTCATCATCCTCCCCTTCTTGAATTGAAGTCGTCCTCGACGGAAGCTCATCTTCCTCACCCAAGTAAGGCTTCAAATCTGGAATGTTAAATGTGGGACTAACCCCAAAATCTGCAGGCAACTCAAGTTTATATGCATTATCATTTATTTTCTCTAACACCTTGAAAGGACCATCATCACGTGGCATTAGCTTTGACTTGCGCAAATTAGGAAACCTATCCTTACGCAAATGTAACCAAACAAGATCTTCAGGTGCAAAGACAACACATTTTCTATCCTTATCTCCAACAAGTTTATATTTAGCATTTATGCGCTCAATATTTTCCTTATTTAACTCATGCATTTTTAAGATCAATTCAGCACGTTGTTTAGCATCAAATTTAACCTTCTCCGAAGATGGAAGAGGCAACAAATCAATAGGTGCACGAGCTAGGAAACCATAGACAATTTCAAAAGGGCACATCTTAGTAGTAGAATGCAACGAACGATTATAAGCAAATTCAATATGAGGCAAGCATTCTTCCCACATTTTCTTATTATTCTTCAAAACAGCCCTAAGCATAGTAGACAAAGTTCTGTTGACTACTTCAGTTTGTCCATCAGTTTGGGGGTGACAAGTAGTACTAAAAAGCAGTTTAGTCCCCAACTTAGCCCATAAACATCTCCAAAAGTGGCTAAGAAATTTAGTATCACGATCTAAAACAATAGTATTTGGCACACCATGCAAGCCAATAATTTCACGAAAGAACAAATCAGCAACATTAGCAGCATCATCGCTTTTATGACATGGTATAAAGTGTGCCATCTTCGAGAACCTATCCACGACAACAAATATGCTATCCCTCCCCTTCTTTGTTCGAGGTAAACCCAAAACAAAGTCCATAGATATATCTTCCCAAAGAACACTAGGGACAGGCAAAGGCATATATAAACCATGAGGATTGAGTCGTGACTTAGCTTTTTGACATGTAGTGCAGCGACCAACAAAATGCTCAACATCCCGTCGCATCTTTGGCCAAAAGAAATGAGTAGCAAGTATGTCCTCCGTCTTCTTCACGCCAAAGTGTCCCATTAATCCTACTCCATGCGCCTCCTGCAACAACAAAAGACGAACAGAGCTAGCTGGAATGCATAGCTTGTTAGCACGAAACACAAATCCATCATTAACGACGAACTTGTTCCATGTTCTCCCTTCTTTACAATTCTGCAATACATCTTTAAATTCAGCATCATGCACATATTGATCTTTGATGGTCTCCTAACCAAATATTTTAAAGTCAAGTTGTGAAAGCATAGTATAACGACGAGACAATGCATCAACAATAACATTTTCTTTTCCCTTCTTGTGTTTAATAACATAAGGGAAAGTCTCTATGAATTCAACCCATTTAGCATGTCTACAGTTCAGTTTTGCTTGACTTTTAATGTTCTTTAAAGATTCATGATCAGAATGTATAACAAATTCTTTGGGCCATAAATAATGTTGACATGTCTCCAAAGTCCGAACAAGAGCATATAATTCCTTATCATAAGTAGAATAATTCAGACTAGGCCCACTCAATTTTTCTGAAAAGTATGCAACAGGTTTACCATCTTGTAATAACACACCTCCTAACCCAATTCCACTAGCATCACATTCAAGCTCAAAAGTCTTATTAAAATCAGGAAGTTGGAGTAAAGGAGCATGTGTCAACTTATCTTTCAATACCGTGAATGCTTCTTCCTGTGTAGTACCCCAAACAAAAGGCACATCCTTCTTTGTAAGCTCATTGAGAGGTAGAATCCAGCAAGGCCAAGGAAACTCCTCACGTGTGTGACCGTTTTGGGCCGCGACAACTCTCAATAGCTTCAATCTTGGCTTTATCAACCTCAATTCCCTGTGGAGTAACAACATAGCCAAGAAAAGATACTCGGTCGGTGCAAAAGGTGCACTTTCCAAGGTTACCAAACAAACGTGCATCACGTAGAGCAATAAAAACAGCACGTAAATGCTCCAAATGTTCCTCCAAAGATCTGCTAAAAATCAATATATCATCAAAGTAAACTACCACAAATCATCCAATGAAAGCACGTAAAACTTCATTCATTAATCTCATGAAAGTACTAGGTGAATTAGTTAACCCAAAAGGCATGACTAACCACTCATATAATCCAAACTTAGTTTTAAATGTTGTTTTCCATTCATCTCCCAATTTCATACGAATTTGATGGTATCCACTACGCAAATTAATTTTGGAGAATATTGTAGAGCCACTCAATTCATCGAGCATATCATCTAGCCTAGGAACAGGATGACGATAACGAATAGTAATATTATTAATGCCTCTAAAATCAACACACATACTCGATTTACCATCCTTTTTCGGCACTAGAATAAGAGGAACATCACAAGGACTAAGGGATTCACATATATAACCTTTGTCGAGTAGCTCCTGTACTTGACGCATAATCTCCTTCGTCTCTTCTGGATTGGTACGGTATGGTGCGCGGTTGGGTAGCGATGCACTGGGAATTAAGTCAATCTGATGCTCAATCCCCCGAATAGGTGGTAATCCCGGTGGCACGTCTTGTGGAAAGACGTCGGAGAACTCCTGCAAAATGTTAGTGACAGCAGGAGGCAAAGAGGAAGGCACGTCCTCGAATGAAAATAATGCCTCTTTGCATACAAAAGCATAGCAAACAGATTTGCTTAAATCTAGATCATCAATATCAGATTTGGTGGCAAATAAACATCCACTCTTTAGTTTAATTCTCAGATGCAAAATGAGATGATGGCGTGTTATTAGGCTTCATTTGTTGCTCAAATTCTTTTGCCACAATCTGATTTTCACTCTTAGTTTGCTCCTGTTTTGCTTTATTAGCTCTATTAATATCATCTTTCAAAATGGAATCAGGAGTCATAGGAAGCAAAGTAATATTTTTATCCTTATGAACAAGATTAGACTGATTGTTTCTACCATGGTGTACATAATTTTTATCAAATTGCCATGGTCTACCAAGTAATAAGGAACATGCTTGCATAGGTACCACATCACAATCAACATAATCAGCATATGTAGAGATACTAAAATGCACACGAACAGTACGTGTTACCTTAACCTTGTTGCTGTTGTTGAACCATTGGATGTAGTAAGGATGTGGTCTTGTGGTGAGAGATAGCTTCTCCACCATCTCCATGCTAGCCAAGTTGTTGCAACTCCCTCCATCTACGATCACGCGAACAGAACGTTCCTTCACAACTCCCTTTGTATGGAACAAATTATGCTTCTGATTTTGCTCAGCTTGTGTAACCTGCACACTCAAAACACGTTGAGCAACTAAACATTCATACCTGTCAGCATCTTCAGGAGCCATGTATTGCGTCTCATGATCAGAATCGTCTCCACCGTGTTCTTCACGTGTAATAAGAGCCAATGTCTCCTCATCATAGTCACTAGCGGACTCATATCCACCATCCTCAGTAGCAATCATCACACGCTGAGATTTGCATTCTCTCGCAAAATGTCCTCTTCCCTTACAACGACGACAAATAATATCACTGGTGTGCCCTGTTGATGCCATGGAAGAAGAAGAACTCTGTGCAGGCCCAATAGGTGTGCTCTTGGTAGATAATGGTGGTTGTGCCTACTTCCTTGTATCACGGCTGGAGGTAACAGCTGATGGATGTGTTGGTGCAGTAGAATGTGTGGAAGTAGAGGATGCACACGGTGTCCAGGATGAAGGTTGACCTGTAGAAAAGTTAGTCCGCGCCAATGCCTGTCGATCCTGCACTTCACGTTCAGCTTTACAAGCAAGATGGAATAAACGAGTTATATTATTATAATCCTTATACTCTAGAATGGTATGAATCTCTCTATTTAATCCACCCATAAAACGTGCAAGCATAGCTTCATTCTCCTCAACAATACCACATCTAATCAGGCCAGTTTGTAATTGGTGATAATATTCTTCTACATAATTTTTTCCTTGTCTTAAGCGCTGCAATTTTTGAAGTAATTCACATTGATAATATGGTGGAACCCAACGAGTACGCATAGCAGTTTTCAAAGTAGCCCAAGTAGCTGGAATAGGATATAATCTACAATGTTCAGACCACCAAACACATGCTAAACTAGTGAAAGCACAAACAGCAGCAGGAACACGTCTCTCCTCGGGATAGTGTAAACATGTAAAATGTTGTTCAGTTTCTAACTCCCAAGTAAGATATATATCAGGAACATATCTACCCTCAAATGGTGGAATATTCAATTTCAGTTTAGGAAGATGGCCGTGTACCTCAGGTGGTGGTGCAGCCCTATCGTTGCGATGATATGCATGAGGACGACCTGGTGGTGGTGGTGTTGGTGGTTCACGTAGTTCTGATTTTGGTCAACCTCATCCTTGTAATGGTCCTCCACCTCTGCAGTAGCAGCAGGAGCTACAGAAACATCAACAGCGGCACCAGAAGCTTGACCAGGCTCAAGGCGAACGCGCTGTGCTTGTCCCACTTGATTTGGAAGGCGATGTTGTTGTTGTTGTTGTTGTTGTTGTTGTTGTTGTTGTTGTTGTAGAGGTGCGACAGCTGCAGCAGCCGGTAGTGGTGGAAAACGCGAAAGCAATTCAGCAAACTTGTTATCGAGCTTTGTTTCAAATGTCTTCTCCATGCCATCTATCTTCTCCATGGCCTCATCAAATCTGTTTAGCACATATTGCACCTGTTCACTCATCATTTGCTGAAACTTATCATGAAGCTCCTTGTTCGTCAAGTTCTCCCAGTCAGTCTCGTCGGCTTGTGATCCTGGCATGGTTAGCAGCAATAGAAACACACAAGAATATGATCCTACAGACTACTAGAAAATGGTGGTGGTCGGGCGTCACAAATCCGTCAAGCAAATCTCAAATTCTTACCAGTTCTTACCCAGCAGCAGGTGGTGATCGGCAACCGTGGTAGTCAAAACTCTCAAAGGTTGGATAAAGCGATTACCAGGGAGAGTCAAACGCACGACGTAGATGTATGTGGAGCTAGGAAGGCTTATAAGATGGTAGGAAACAGGGTCAGCAATAATCAATTCAGAGATGCAAAGGTGAATAAATGCTAAATGACGGTATTGTGCTGGTCCTAGGCTAGACCGTACTAGAGACGCGAGCCTAGAACACTAACAAAAACATGTCATTGCATGTAATCAAGGGGGAAGCACACTCTGAATTATTATTTTTCGCCTCTTTTTTTGCGCTAATTTTTTTTGCGCCTTTTTTTTTTGCCGAAAATCACTATAATGGCGAGTTTCTCAAAACACTTCGCAAGTCAAACTAAGATGATAGGCACGAAATTTTTTTGATGATTTTTTTTCCCGGAATCAGGGCAGCGACGACGAAAAAGTGCGGTAAAAAAATAGTATGGTGGCACGTGTCTCAAAAGACCCCGAAAAGCCCAAAAATAGGATAGGGAAAAAATATTTTCACCTGTCGATTTTTTTTCTGAGACCTACTCAGGCAAGGAAACACGAAACCGAAACTAGATGGATCTCGAAAGCCAATCTAAAATGAAAAGAACTCGGATTGGTGGTGGATATGTGGTGGTAGAATATGGCAGCGGTGGTGGTATATGGCAGCGGTGGTGGTATATGGATACAGATTGGTGGTGGTATATGGGTACGGATCGGTGGTGGTATATGGCAGTAGCGATGAAGATGTTGCGGCGACGGCGTGACAACTTATGACCAGAACTCGAAACTCTAAAAGCCTAGACGCTAAGACCAGCAACTTGGCACGACGATGCAACCGCAAATTCAATGAAGCAAACACGGAAAAGATTATGCAATGGATCAGACTGGTTCGGATATGATGAACTAACCCTAATTTTTTTTGGCTTTTTTGTGGACTGTAGGTATGAAGAACAGACTCGATCTAATCTATGGAAAACTGTAAAATCTCACCGAGCAACCTGGAAATCTGATACCACTTGATAGAGGCGAGGGGCCCGATCTTTCGATGAGATGGTAACTATCGATTTGGTGGAGACGACTTTGACGATCCGACTACAAACGTGCACGACGTTGCGCCTTAGCAATCGCTAAACCAATCTCCAGGGGTTACTGACAATGCCAGAAGCACGATCAGCCTGACCACGAAGGTCTATTCCTGCATGCAATCAAAGAACAAGCAAGAATATGATAAAGAAATCTGAATATTGCAAATATAAATGATGTATTGATAAAGGTGGGGATCCGTAAGCGGTCTTGGTCTGGTCGTTGGACACAAACGAAGTACACGAAGTTGCAATGGCTAACTTTTGACTAAACAAATCCCCAAAGTCTAAAAGACGCCCTAAGGGCTGTATATATGGGGGAAAGAGGGGGGGATTTCGTGGCCCTTGGTGGAGGGGTCCGAAACCAACCCTAACTCTTGTTTCCCCACACATACGGACTCTAAAAATAGCCTATACTCAAGTATTTCGAAATTACATGGGCCTGGCACAATAATAAGGTGACGCAACACCTATAATAGCCTCTAGACGAAATTTATGAAGTGGCATCTTGTATATTTCGTCCAAGACTTCACACACTCATTATGGTGGCTTCATAGTCCTGAAATCATCACTTGTAACTCCATTCTTGTTCCCCTTGCGCATGCCATCATCTCCATGCTTGATCTTGCTCCAATGTTCATCCTTCTTGTCCAAGCTAGGCCCTTCATTTGTAAGCAAGACAAATGTATCCAATTAAGACAGCATCATATTCTCATGAACATTAGATTCATTACAAAGAAACGAAAGTACCTAGTAATTTAATTGGCGTGCGCGAGCTCTAGTAATTGGTCATGTATATGTGTCAGTTGGAGCTGTGGGTGTAACCTTGTTAGTGATGTCCTCATCAGGCCCTGGTCAGCATGTTGGGGGCCCCACGACCAGTATACGCCACCCCGTTGGAGAACCTAAGGGCCGCCCAGGTGGCAGTTGATGAGTTGAACCACTTGGAGGGAGCTTCGCTGTATGAGACAGCGCGTCCAGTAGCTCCTCGACACGGCTGCTGAGCAGCAGGAAGCCCGTCGCCGGGCTTTGGAGGCCGACGCGCAGGCGGGCAACCTTTCCAAAGTAGTTCACTGATGATTACCTCTCAAACCACATCTATGGTCAGGAGGCGAGGAAGGTTTTCATACAACACCCACGGTTCAATATTGAAGTGTTCCTGAAGAGGACGAAGGACGGACAGTCAATCATCCACATGCACTGGCCTAAAGTTGCAAAGACCTTCAACATGAATGAAGGCTCAATATTCGCCTTCCGCTTCAGCAGTTTTCCAGATGAGATACAGATGTCTGTATACCGTCTATGATGCTAATTTCGAAAGGTTCTACAAGTTGCATGACTTGCTGCTGGTGAAGTTGTGTAATGGGGTAGCTGAGTGCTGAAGCTATATCATGTTGTACTCTGATGTATTTCAATTATGAAATTCTGCTTCCTTAATATGGAAATGAAATATATTGCGTGCTTAATATAAAATGTAAATTATATTAATAAATGGATTATGAATAATCGGATAATTAGCCTGCTGATGGCGAATTAGCCTGCTAATGGCGAATTAGCCTCCTAATTTTGTTTTGCTATTGCAAACGGTTGTTGAAAAAATACCGTGGGCGACGACCTCAGGCAGCGCACATAGTTTCTAGGAATAAACTGTGTTGGATCAATGAACAATCACACACAACTTTCTCTTGAAAACTGTTTGCATTAGGCCGCCTTGCGCAAACGTTTACCTCATAAAATCAGTGTGTGATGGACAGCCTTTGCCACACAGTTTCTTCTACGGACCGTGTGTGATACATTCAATAACGCAAACGATTTAATGGAAAAAATTGTGTGTGATGTACCTATGAACGGAAACGTTTTCCTTGTAATGATTGTGTAGGATGTGCATACGAACGTAAACGTTTAGCGGGGACTGACTGTCACACCCTGCATTTTGTAACATGTCTTTTGCATCAATGAAGCATGAAAATTTGGACCAGCAAATTTTTTTGGCATCATTTGACTTTTATTTGGAATTGAGTTTTTCTTCCTATGTTTTTCTTGTGCTCATTAAAGTCAACTATTACCTCTTGTAGAATTCATCTCCATACCCAAAACTTCTGCCCAATGATCATACCAAGTGTTTATAGCAGTATAGTATTTTTTTTATAAAATTAATTTGGCCAAAATGTATTTTTTAAAATTTAGTATTCCAAAAAACCCCTGAATTGAGGTTTGCACTGCAAGTGCTTGATTTAGGGTGAGAAAATTATTTCAAAAAGTGTATTTGAGACCTACTGTCATACGACTCCCAGAAGCCACAAAAGTATAATTTTAAAAGTTATTTTCCTATTTTATTTAAAAGCTTTTTCTTAAGGCCAGAAATGGTCTTTAATAGGGAAAAAATATTTAAGTATTTCAAAAATATTTTCCAAAATTCAGGGAGACTCATAGGACATATATTGTCCATATATAAGAGTTTCAACACTTGGTCATGTTCATAATAATGGGCTAATCCCTCCAAAACCCTTTCTGGATATTTCAAGCTTTTGAAATATTTACAAAGGAAATATTCTCTAAAAATACCAGGGAAATTCTATCATGTCATATATGACATATTTGATGATCTTGCCAAGTCCCATGCCTTGGGAAGCAAGATAACATCCTCAAAACCCTTCAAAACCATTTTGTCCATATCTGAAGTTTGAGCAACTCTACATTGCCAAACTTGTCCAAATGCCCCGAAACTTGGTGCACATGCTAGAAAGGCCTAATAAGGCATCTAGGCCAAATGGCACAAGAATTGGAGTAGGGAAACTTGATCTGAATACCCCAAAACCATTTCTGTTCAAATTCAAATTTGAACAACTTTACAATACCAACTTTTTATCTGGAGCTTCAAACTTTGTGGGCATGATCATAACCCCAAATGATGAAACTACACCAAGTGGTGCATCAAGGGGAGATGATTAGCTTGACTTAAACATGATGAAACCATTTCTGTTGATTTCTAGGGTTCACCAAAGTTACATTGGCTAGTTTCTTCAAATGAGCCCAAATTTGGTGAAACACCCTAATTCCATATGACATTCAATCCTGTTAAGTGTCATGGCTAGTGGAAATCATTTGCTTGCCCAAAACTTGATCAAACACCTTCTGCCATTTTACCAAAACCATCATCTTGACCTCTTTTACTATTTACTTTTGCTTCAACTTTCTACCACAGCTTCACCTAGTTACATTCTACCTCCAGTAACTCCCCCATGTCCACAGCTCCATGATTGAGGGGTGAAAACCCTAAGTTACCTTGCTGGATAGCCAAATTCTACCCATCTACCAGCTTCACTCCTCTCTCACTGATCTCCCAGAGCATCCAAAGCCACAACTGGGTTGTTTACTCTGTGCTGGACCCCCAAACACGGCGGACGCGACCAGTGAGCCAATGGCATGCCGTGGCATGCCATAAGCACACTCCAGAGCGCGCTACAGTGCGCACCCGCACTGTAGCCTCGCCCAATCCCTCGCCTCCGACCACCTCGTGCTTCCCCCTCGCGCCAACCGATGCACCTCGGCGTCCGCAACTCCCCCCGGCGCTGTCCCCCTCCTCCTTCTCCCTCCAGTGGCCGCTCTCACACGCGCTCTGGCCGCCCGTGAGCTCCAACCACTGGCCTCACACGCGCGAGCCCTCTGGAGCATCCCCCGCTCCCCCTTTTCCTTCCCTCCGCCCTGGAACTCGGCCAGCAACACCCCTGACGTATCCCTGACGCCTCCCGTGCACTGTGGCGACGAGCAGAGGCTCGCCGGCGCACAGGTCCACGGGACCTCGCCACTCTCCTATAAATAGGGCCTCCGAGCCCCTCCTCTCTTCACCAACAGCCTTCTCCCTCTCTCAATCAACCCCAGAGCCACTCGCCCCCTCTCCAGACCCGCCCGAGCTCGAGATCGAGCTCGAGCTCCGCCGCGGTGGCTTCCCGTCGCCAGCCCAGTACAGGCCGCCCTAGCTCTTCCTTTCACTCGATCTAGCACCGCAGCAAGATACTGATGCGTTTCCCCCTCTTTCCCCTCTCTGCAGCTGCCGGAATCGACCGGAGCAGGAACCTCCCGACACTCCTCCGCCGTGAGTCCTCGCTGCCGGCGAACCAGGCCCCTCCGACGAGCCGCACCACCACCACTGGAACGGCGACTCCTCGCTGAACCCGTTCCTGCCCTCAGTTTGCCCCGCCGTGCCCGGATCACCGCCGGTGAGCTCGCTGCCCCTCTGGCCGTGAGGTTGAAGATGACAGGCGGGCCCCGCCTGTCATCCTCACTCCCCTCTCGCTCCCCTCTCTATCACTGACCGCCGGGCCCCGCCCGTCAGGTGTAAAAACCTGGCGCGCGCGCTGGCACCCGTGCGGTGGGCTATTCGCCCTGGGCCGTGCACTATGGCCGTTCTGGCCCAGTGGCACAAGGCATTTTTCTCTTTTTCTTTTCTGTGATTATTTCAAATAATTTCACAGAAATAAATATTTGTCCAAATGAATTAATTCCAACTCCTAAAAACTTGTAAAAACCCAACCTATTTAATGGTGTCACTTTCACACATATCCATGAACCTTTTCTTTTTTGTTCAAAGTTAAATTCATATTTGAACATTAAAACTTCTGTTCAAATATTCATGGACCCCATTCTGCAACTCCAAAACTCCAACTAAGAATTTTTGCCATCTTAGTTTTCCCTCTAGTATTTAACAAAAATAAGTTGACATTTTTCTGAGCACTTTGATTTTTCTGTTTTTATTGTGGTCTTATTTTCCCGTTGTTATTTTGCGACGATTAGATATCGTATTTGACGAGGTTGCTGAGGAAGAAGGTTGGGAAGGATTTGAAGACTTTGAAGACCAAGCCAATCCAGGCAAGCAGCCCTTTGACAATGATACACTTGTGTTCTTCGGAACCTGTTTGTTTCCAGATGCATGATGATAAGAGTTATGGTGGTAACCTAGTTTAAAACCACCACATGATGCATCCTTTACTCTTGATCTTGCTATGTGCTAGATGCAATGCAAATGGTTAGTAGTGATGCTAGTGATGCATGTGTGCCGTGAAACCTTCATGGTTGCATTCTTTTCAAAGAAAACCCCATCGGGTGCCCCTAATGCCCGAGGGTGATGTTGAGTTAAGTCATCACTTGAGGAAGAAGTGATGTGCCAAATAAAGATCTTGTGCATGGGTGAAATGATGGATTAGATTTATGTGTGACTACCATCCCAACCAAACATGTGCAACCACTCTACCCCTTATGGGACGGGGCGTTATTAATTACTTAGACCGATACTAGCATGGTGCCCGCATTACTAGTGACGGGAAGATTTGAGGTCTTTCCAGGGACGGGGTCGTGCTTGGATAGACGACCATGACTGTTTTCACAGGGCACCGGACACACCGTTGGTCCCTTCGTGTACGCGTGACATTGAAAATAGGGCAAGTCCCATGATCTATTGTTTGGACTTGAGGGCTGTGCACCAACGAGTGGACTCTATGTTAGTGTCGTCCAAGGAAAGATAATGACCGGGTGCTTCCCCCGAGTACTTGAGGTACTGCGGGATCGTGGGTGACACGAAAGCTTCCCGGATCTTGTGGGTAAAGTGCGCAACCTCTGCAGAGTGTAAAACTATTCGAATAGCCGTCTCCACGGTCATGGACAGTTGGGTGGTGCTACTTAAACTATGTCCAGAATTTTACTACATCGGTGAAAGTATGTGTGTGTGATGAGTCAAGGTGGTGACTTGACTCATTGAGCTTAATTCTATTCATGTTGATATCGGTAACCTGTCTTCGAGGTTACGTGAATTTATTGATGCATATACTTGATGGTAGAATATTTGTTCTAGCTCGTAGCTAGATTGCTCATTGTTGAACAATTGCATTGTTACTTTGAACCAAATCATGGGTTGCTTGCGAGTACATTCAAAGTACTCATTGGCTTGCCACTGGTTATTTAATTGGCCAGGCATGGAGGAACAGGAATATGAAGAAGAGTTCTATGGAGACGAACATGCGAACTAGGACGCTATCCCAGTCAGAATGCCTGTAGGGTTAAGGCAGATGGCATGGGTTCTACTTATCATCGAAGACTTCCGCTATTCGGGTTATTTGCTATTCAGCCCTTGAGGCTTTATCTATGTAAGACTTGGCCATAATGGCCATAATTTGTTTAAGACGATATGTATGGATGTAAGACTCTTGTTATTCAGCTACTGTGTGTTCAGTGAGCATTGATCTCTGGGATCACTGTACACGTGCATTCGGTGATCTCGACTTCTAAGTCGGGGTCCCCACAGAGCTGGTATCAAAGCCATCCTGACTGTAGGAAGCCTTAGTTAGCATGGGCGTTAGTTAGATGAGACCCCTTTCTCAAAAACCTTTTGAACCTCTCCTCTTTTCTAAACCTTACCAACCTGAGATATCATCAGCTTATTAACCTCTCCTATTCAACCTTTGTAGATGGCCGCTGTACCTGAAGAGCACCTGACCACTAGGTTTCCCTTGCTTCTCGAGGATAGCCTCCAGGAGTGCCAGTTCCACCGAGCGCCCATCCTCACCTACCTTGAGCATTGGGTTAGCGACACTGAGGTGGAGTACCATGTGGAAGTGATCGTGAAGGCAAACGATCCTCCCAAAAGTTGGTTCTTTGAGGGACCCCAGATGGCAACATTACCTCTCGCTGTCGAGGCTGCTGCACTCAAGGCACTAACCCGTCTCCGCGAGTTTCTTCCGGAGATGGCAGCCAAGATGACAACCCGCTTCTTGCCTTACCGGAAGGAAGGTGAAGATGAAAGCAGCGCACTAGCCCCTCCACTGAAGGAAGGACTCCCGCTTCGATTCCAGACCTACTTCAGTCTATGTGCCGACAGTTTGGCACAAGATTTGGCCTCGGAATCGATGAAGCTCCGAGAAGAACTTCACAAGACCAAGGCACTTCTTCGTCGAGCACAAGAGAAGACAGATAGGATCAAGAAGGAAGGTGCGCCTCCAGGACGATCCGCTATCGCGTACCGAGGCGGAAGGCCCTCAGGAGATGTATCTTCCAAGGATGAAGAACCACCTCGGCGACGCCGTATGACGGTAAGGGAATATCGCAAGCTTTTCTCGGCACCACCGGCAAAGCACCGTCGTATCCAACTCCTCCACTCCCCAACACCCTCAAGTGACAAGGGGGCCCAGACAGATGAAGACAAGGAGGAAGACCCTGAAGAGCCAGAATACGCGACCGAGCATTCCGCCGCTTAGGCATTATTCGCTACTCGGATATGCCAGATCGTGACCTCTACGGTAGGATAGGTCGTGTAACCCCTATGCGCAGTCGAGTCCTTGTATGGTTCATATGAAACCATCTAGTGTTTGCTTTTGTTGTGTTTGGATGTATGTCGTATTTTTCCTTCGGGAATATGTAAGCGACTACATCAACCATTTGAATTTAAATGAATGTGTTTGGCCCTTTCGGCCCTTGCATGATTTGATGAGTGTCACACCCACTCCCTTACTAGGCACCCATCTATCTTGCTTTCCCTCTTCCAAGTCATGAGACCTTTTACCGCTCCAACAGGATGCCTGTTGTAACTCGTACTGGTACCTCTACCAAGCAGCCTGAAGCCGGAGCATCCGCTCAATCAGAGGCAGGCCACGACCAAACCAACGACCAAGCTCCACCACCACCTCCTCCGAACATGGACATGGCTCAGCTTCTCCAAGCTTTCCGAGTGGAACGCCAAGCCAACACTGCAGCCCTTCAGTTGATTGCTCAAGCTGTCACCAACAACCGCCAGCGGGCGGGGAATGGCAATGGACGTTCCACGTTGGCAGAGTTCAAGAAGCATGCACCGCCAACTTTCATCGAGACTGCTGAACCCCTGGATGCAGACGACTGGGTCCGCACCATTGAGGACTTGCTGGAACTAGTCGGATGCACCGAAGGCTGCGAGAAGGTGGCTTATGCAGCCCACTGCCTCGGGGGGACTGCTAGAGCTTGGTGGGATGGATTCAAGATCATGCATGCTGGACAAGACATCACTTGGGACAACTTCAAGGCAGAATTCCGCAGAGCCCACATTCCTTCCGGAATCATGGCTGTCAAAAAGCGTGAATTCCAGGCCCTGAAGCAAGGAAGTGGCACTGTCAAGGAGTACATGCAGAAGTTCAGTGTTCTGTCAAGGTATGCCCCTGAAGATGTCAGCACTGATACCGCAAAAAGGGAGCGCTTCATGGAAGGCCTCAATCAGACTCTGCAGTACTCGCTTGTCGTGTGCGACTGCCCGACCTTCCCTAACGTGGTGAACAAAGCACTCATGCTTGAAGACAAGTGGCGTGCTCTGGAAGACACTCGCAAGCGCAAGATGGTCAGCAAGGGAAGTTCCAGCAACCAGAAGCCTCGCCCGTGGCAGTCAGCCCCGGCCAAGCCAACTTATCAGCAACCAAGAACTCCTGCACCTCGCACCAACTATCAGCCTCAGCAGTATGCCAACCCAAGGCCAGCATTCAACCCCAATAACAGTGGTGGCAACAATATCAACAATCCAAACCAAGTCACTTGCTTTGGTTGTGGTCAGTCAGGACACATCTCAAGGGTGTGCCCCAACAAGAAGCCTGATGCCCCGCGCCCCAATGCGCAGAACCCAGGACAAGGCCGCGGGATGCCACCAAGGAACCAAGCTCCTCGCAACCCGCCTAACCATGAGAAGGGGCGTGTGAATCACGTCACTGCTGAAGAAGCCCAGGAAGACCCGGACGTCGTGCTGGGTACGTTCCTTGTCAACTCAGCACCTGCAACTGTCTTGTTTGATTCTGAAGCCACGCATTCATTTGTCACTCAAAGATTTGCATTAAAAAGTGGCATGACCCCTACACCCCTGAATAACCCCATGGTGGTACAAACACCCGGAGCAGAGATGAGAGCCAAGATAGGCTGTAAAGGAGTCAGTATTACCATTAACGGTGTAGACTTCCTAGCAGACCTTATCATCCTAAGATCGCAAGGCTTGGATGTGATCTTAGGGATGGATTGGCTCAGTAAGCACCAAGGCTTATTAGACTGTGCCAATCGGACTGTCACTGTGACCAATGACCAAGGAGTCGAAGTTAAGTTCGCTCCCAACTCCTCTTCCGCTCAAGCCGTTCAAGTCAACTATCTGTCTGAAGTTGGGCTAGAGCAAGTACCGGTGGTATGCGAGTATCCTGATGTCTTTCCGGATGAACTACCGGGAATGCCCCCTGACCGTGACATTGAGTTCATCATTGAGCTCGTGCCTGGGGCAGGACCCATCTATAAGAAGCCTTATAGAATGGGGACAAAAGAATTAGCCGAGTTGAAGAAGCAACTGGAAGAGCAGCTGGGGAAGGGATTTATCCGCCCAAGTGCCTCCCCTTGGGGATCACCTGTTCTGTTTGTGGCAAAAAGGGACGGTACCATTCGCTTATGCATTGACTATCGTTCCCTCAATGAAGTTACAATCAAGAACAAATATCCACTTCCCAAGATTGAAGATCTGTTTGATCAGCTCAGCGGAGCCAAGGTGCTCTCCAAGATCGATCCCAGATCTGGGTACTACCAGCTGAAGATCAGACCCCAAGATATTCCGAAGACGGCATTTGTGACCAGATATGGCCTGTACGAGTGCACGGTCATGTCCTTTGGGTTAACCAATGCCCCAGCTTACTTCATGTATCTCATCAATAAAGTCTTCATGGAATATTTGGACAAGTTTGTTGTTGTCTTCATCGATGACATTCTTGTCTTCTCGAAGACGGAGGAAGAACACGAGCAACATTTGAGGATGGTCCTAGACAAGCTTCGGGAGCACCAACTATACGCCAAATTCAGCAAGTGTGAGTTCTGGCTGCATAAAGTTGGATTCTTAGGTCATGTCTTGACCGAAGAAGGATTGTTAGTTGATCCCGCGAAGATCGAAGCTGTGACCCAATGGCAATCTCCAACGACCGTCAAGGAAGTTAGAAGCTTCCTCGGACTTGCGGGTTATTACCGCAAATTCGTGGAAGGATTCTCTAGCATTGCCCGGCCAATGACTCCGCTCCTCAAAAAGGACAAGAAGTTCGAGTGGACGCCAAAATGTGAAGAGAGCTTCCAAGAGCTCAAGAAGAGGTTGACCACCGCCCCAGTTCTGGCAACACCTGATATTCACAAGGAGTTCGTGATATATTGTGATGCCTCTCGAACCGGATTGGGAAGCGTTCTGATGCAAGAAGGCCGAGTCATAGCTTACCTCTCCAGGCAGCTATGACCTCATGAAGAGAACTATGCTACTCATGATCTTGAGTTAGCGGTAGTGGTTCATGCCTTGAAGACATGGCGGCATTACCTCCTAGGGAAACGGTGTGAGATATACACAGACCACAAAAGTCTGAAGTACATTTTCACGCAAAAGGAATTGAACATGAGGCAGCGAAGATGGTTGGAACTCATCAAAGACTATGACCTCAGTGTTCAATATCACCCCAGGAAGGCTAACGTGGTGGCCGATGCCTTAAGCAGGAAGGCTTGCTCCTTGAATACCATAATTCAAAAAAGGCAGCCAACCCTATTTAAGGAGTTCGAACAATTCAGTTTGGAATTGGTCACCCCTGGATTGCTGGATCATTTGGAAGTCAAACCAACCCTGATGGACAAAGTCAAGAAGGCGCAAGATGGGCACGCAAGCATTGAAGGCATCAAGAAGAAGATGAAGCTAGGCAAGGCCCCAGGATTCTCCGAGGACGAGCACGAAACTGTTTGGTACAAAGGCCGCATCTACGTACCAAACAAGATGGAGTTGAAGAACCTGATCCTGCAAGAAGCCCACGACACTCCGTATTCCATCCACCCTGGAGGAACCAAGATGTATCAAGACTTGAAGGAAAGATTCTGGTGGCACGGGATGAAAAGAGAGATTGCAACCTATGTTGCAAAATGGGATGTGTGCCAAAGGGTCAAGGCTGAATATCAGCAACCCGCTGGATTACTTCAACCACTCTAGGTTCCTGAGTGGAAGTGGGATAAAGTCGGAATGGACTTCATCACTGGATTACCAAGGTCAAATAGAGGACATGACTCTATCTGGGTCATAGTCGATCATTTGACCAAGGTGGCCCATTTCATTCCTGTCAAGACCACTTATGATGGCAACCGGCTGGCAGCTCTCTACATCGACTGAATCATAAGCCTTCATGGCGTTCCCAAGGAAATTGTGTCAGATCGAGGAACCCAGTTCACCTCAAGGTTCTGGAAGAAGTTCCAAGAAGCCTTGGGAACCAAATTATCTTTCAGCACGGCTTTCCACCCACAGACCGGAGGTCAGACAGAGCGAGTAAATCAAATTCTCGAAGACATGCTCCGAGCCTGTGTCTTGGCATATGGAGCCAAGTGGGAAGATTGCCTCCCTTTTGCTGAGTTCTCCTATAACAACAGTTACCACTCGAGCCTTCAGATGGCACCATTTGAGGTGTTGTACGGATGCAGATGTCGCACACCCCTCAACTGGTCAGAGACTGGAGAAGGGCTAGTCTTTGGACCGGATATTCTCCGCGCAGCAGAAGAGCAAGTCCAACTAGTCAGAGAACGTTTGAAGGCAGCCAAGTCAAGGCGGAAGAGTTATGCTGACACTCACCGTCGGGACATGAATTTCCATGTCGGGGACCATGTGTACCTGCGGGTAACTCCTCTAAAGGGAACCAAGCGTTTCCACGTCAAGGGGAAGCTCGCACCAAGGTTCATCGGACCCTTTGAGATCACTGCACGACGAGGAGAAGTGGCTTACCAATTGGAACTACCACCTGAGCTATCCGATGTGCACAATGTATTCCACGTGTCACAACTCCGGAAATGTCTCCAAGTTCCGAACAAGCCTGATCTCTACAAGGATGTTGATCACCAAGCCATTGATCTCTAGCCTGATTTGACCTATCGCGAGAAGCCCATTCGCATTCTGGATGAAGCAGAACGACGGACGCGAAGCCGCACCATCAAGTACTTCAAGGTCCAGTGGAGCAACCACACGGAAGCAGAAGCAACCTGGGAACATGAAGACTATCTTAGATCCGAGTATCCCGATCTCTTTTAAGACCAAGTTTAGGAATCTCGGTGTTGGGGAAACTGGACGCCCACGAACACCTATGGGACCTGAGCCCCTTCTACGGTACGGCAAGGGTGCGGAGGGAGCACGAAGAGCGGATCGAGGAGCACACGCGGGAAGTTTACCCAGGTTCGGGCCGCGCGGACGCGTAAAACCCTACTCCTGCCTTGGTTGTATTGAGTTCTTGGGCTCGGGAGCTTGAAGATCTACAGTACTAGCTGCACCGAGTGTGGGAGTGGTCTAGTTTCGGGAATCGAACCCCCTCTACGTTGTGCATGGGCCTCCTTTTATAGCTCAAAGGGGTCACCGACAGGTGCCAACGTAGAGGAGGGTAAAAGTGTAAAATCGGTGGCAGTTGTAACAGTGCATGAACAGTGTATGAACAGTGGTCTTCACCTAACTCTGACGGTGGGGGACAAGGGCATTGAATGCCCATCGCCGTCGCCCAAAAAGCATCCGTCCATGCGTCTCCGTTTGCCACGGCGATAGCCTCGTCACCGCGGCTTGCCACCGTGTACCCCAGGCTGCACAGCCATCTGCCACGTGCCCCTGGAAGGGCCCCAGGGCGACGCGTGGCCAGATGAGCTGGAGCGCAGGCACACAGTGTAGGCTTCCCCTGGCAAGCACCTTGCCGGGGTCGCAACCTTGCCGGTCCAGGAAGCTTGGCGCTCTTCGGGTCCTGCCGGGGCGCATGATGCGCCGCGATGCACCTTCTTGAGGTGCCGTTCTTTTGGCCTTCCTGGCAAGCTCCTCTTGCCAGGGTCTCGTGCTGGAATGACAACCTTGAGCCTGGTGCGGCCTTCCCGGCAAGCTCCTCTTGCCGGGGCCTTGTCTCTTAACTTGAATACTTTGTTCTTGAATGGCTTAAAGGGGTCTAGAGTGGGCTTTGGCGGGCGCGTGGTGAGCCAGACCATGGGACGCTGCTACCGCCCGTGCACAAGTCGGGATACTAAGGTACCCCTACTTTAGTACACCGACAGGAGCCCCCGGGCCTGGGCCACACACGGTGCCGAGTGCTGTTGGGCCAGGCCCAGAACAGTGCACGGGCACACGCGGCCCACGGTGCGCCGTTTCCCACTTCGGACTCGCCGCATCCCTCCCTAACGGCACGCGTCGATTGCGGCGTCGTGGGAGAGATCGTGGCCTGTTTCTTTAATGGGGAAATGCGGAACGTCCCCCACTTCCCCCTTAAAAGCAGAGGAAGCAGGGGCAGTTTCCCCCATTGCTTTCCTTGTGCCTTGAATCTCCAGAAACCCCCGCCCGCTCTCTGCCTCCCCTCAGGTCGACAGAGAGCCGAGCTCCACCCTTCCTCCGCCGTCCCCA
>LR738710.1:417690367-417771722 GCA_902687465.1 Secale cereale
CCGCCGCCCCCGCCATGGCTCCGAAAAGCGGCAAGGCGAAGAAGGAGAAGTCCGAGCAGGCGGCGAAGCTGGCGGCCATGCAGAGAAGGATGGTGGTCTTCCCGCCGAGGCTCGGCCCGAGGGAGCTGCGGGACAAGTACTACTTGTTCTGGGCGAGGGAGACGAAGGATCACCCGCGCACCAGAGTCCTCCCCGCCGTGGCCGTCGACATGTTCCCGGGAGGTTACCACTTCTTCGCTTCGTTCTTCCATTGCGGCCTCTGTCCTCCGTATTCGGAGTTCTTCTGTGATGTGATGAACACGTATGGCCTCCACCTCCTAGATTTCACCCCAAATGCCGTTCTCACCTTGGCCGTTTTCGCACATCTGTGCGAAAACTATGTCGGGGTCCACCCAAATGTAGCTCTTTTCCGCCACTTCTTCACGCCTAGAGTAGAGTCCGGATCCCCACTCTCCGGCGGCATCTCCTGGATCTTTAGGCTGAACAAGAAGGAGGCGTACTTGAAAGGAGAGCTTCGCGGCAAGTGGGAGGAGTGGAGGGCTGACTGGTGCTGGGTTCTGGAAGATGCACCCGAGCAGTTTACCTTGCCGCGCCAGACTGCAATAGTGCGTGGCAAGGATTGGAGCGACTTGGCCCCGGAAGACGACAAGCTGCAGATTGCCCTTACTAGGATCCTTCGTCTCCGGATTGCCAATCTTACTGTAGGTGAAGTCGGGGCCGATTTCCTCAGCCGCCGCATTGCCCCTCTGCAGGAAAGGAAGAGGCCTGCCTGGGAGTTCGGCAACGCAACAGATCGCATGAGGCTGCGCCCCGGGCTGAACTATAATTTCACCGTCTTGGAGCTGAAGGGGATGGTCCGGGAGCTGTTCAAGCATGACCCCAACCACCCGGAATGGTTCAGACCGTCGGTCGGAGTAGTTCCTCTATGTAATAATACTGCCCTCAGTGCCATCCGTGCGGTAATGCCTGAGTGCGACTCCCACGGGGTCGTCCCCACTTGGCTGGTGCCTTCGGCGGAGACCGTGCAGGCCTTCTTTGATAATCTGGTTGAACGGCCACGCAACCCCGAGGAGAGAAAAGGCCTCACCCGGACGACCACCGACCGGGATGTGGCCTACATAGCCAACAGGATGGAGGAGGCCGCCGCAGCTGCAGCTGCGGGGGAGTTCGGGTACACTGTGGACGAGGCGGAAGCAGCAGACGCGGTGAGTCAGGCTGAGGAGGAGGAAATCCTCAAGTTGTTGAAGCTCGCGCCCGAGGAGTTTGCCGGGGAGCCTACCGGGGAGCCTGCCGGGGCGAGCGAGGCTGCCGGGCAAGGTACCGAGTCCAGTGAGCCCGCCAAAGAAGACGCCGAATCGGGCGATTCCGATGAAGACTCCGGCGGGTCTCTGAATCTCGACGACGACGCCTCCTCATCCTCGGAGAACTCTCCGCCACCACCAAGTCCTCCGCCACAGCAGAAGAAGCGCCTCCGCAAGGCCGCTGAGACGATGAGGCCACAGGCGCCTCGACAGCAGCCGAAGCGCCGTGCGACGCGTACCACCACGACGAGCGAGGTCGTCAAGGAGGCGCCCCGTGCCCGAGCGACAAGCGGAGGGGGATCTTCCCGGAGTGGCTCTGGTGCCCCTTCTGCCCCTCGGTCCTCGGCGACGACCGGTGCTGGGTCTTCACAGCCCACAGCCCCGGAGCCCGCCAAGCGCCCGAGGGAGCCTTCTCCTCCAGCTCCCCGCGCTCGAGCACGTGAGGCGGGGTTTGACTTCTCCGCCCTCAGCTCCGACGAAGAGGAGGAAGAGTAAGCACTTGCAATTTCAATTTTCCTTTTATTTTTGTTGCTTTTGTCTTGATTTCTTTTTTGTCTAACTCCGATCTTGTTTGGTTTCCAGGACCTTGACCCAACGGATGGCGAAGAGGGCCAAGATCCCTGTGGTCGATCTCGAGGACGACGAGCCCGTCGCAGCGGCAGGTGATGCGCCAGCGACAGACTTGCCGGACCAGCCTGCTGCTCCGGAGAGCAGCCCCCAGCGTAAGTCCTGCGTTCACTTTTCCGCTCGGTGGGCGCGCTTGAGCTTGTTACCCTTACTGATGTCTTGTTGTCTTGTGCAGAAGTGGAGCCGCAGCCGCAGGAGCACCAAGAGGTCGCCCCCGACGAACCGCTTGTTCCACCCTCCCTGCCAAGGATGAGCTCCCCGGCGAGGGACAGTGCTCCGCCAAGGACGGGTACTCCGCCAAGGGCGAGTACCCCGCCAAGGGCAAGCACCCCGCCAAGGGTGGACTCCCCGCCAAGGGAAGGTGCCAGCGGCCCTCCGCCGGCGGGGGCTTCTTCTACACTGCCAAGGGATAACTCCCCGGCGAGGGACCCCGTTGTTGAAGAGGCCCGCGAAGGTAACTCTTGTAATTTCTTCTTCTTGGATTCTTCTTTTTTTGGATATTTGCTTGACGATTCTTTCTTTTCTTTTTCTTTTGTCGTCAGACCCGCCCGCCCCGGAGCCGATGGAGACGGAAACCATCGCCGAGGAGGAGGTGCGTGGCGACGCTGGCGATGCCACCGCCGCGGAGGGAACGGCTGGCGCCGATGAGCCAGCCGCCAAGGAGACCGCCCCGACCGCTGACGCCGCGGTTGGGGAAGGGACCGGCGACCGCACTGCTGGCCCGGAGGCCGCAGGAGCGCCGGACGCTGCACCGGACGCCGATCCTTCCGCCTCTGCGGCTGGGTCGGGCGTCTATCTGGAGGCCGCCAACGGGGTCTTTATCCAAGTCCCGTGGGCGTCCTCATCAAGGGCACCCGCAGAGGGGGAGACGTTTTACGGAGAAGTTCTTGCCTCCGCCGGGTTGAAGGTTGTCGATGCGCCCGGCAGCAGCGACGAGCCCGAAGACGAGCAACTCCTGCGTTGACTCCTGGCCTTGTACCGTGCTAGGCAGGCGAAGTTGGAGTCTCGGGAGGCTCTGGCTGCCAAGGCTGGTGCGGATTTGGAGAAGCTCGCCGCGGAGCTCCGTGCCGCCAACCAGGCGGCCCTCCGAAACTTGGCGGAGGAGCGCGAAGAGCTTGCCGGAGCACACCAGGCGTTCCTCCTCGAGAAGGCCGAGGTGGAGGAGCAGCAGCGTCTGGCCGCCGAGGAGCTGTCTCGGCGGGAGGGAGAGCTCAACCAGCGGAAGGTCGACCTCGACAGCCACGAGGACGACCTCACCGCTCGTGAGCGGGCCATTGGCGAGGCTCTGCAAGAGGCGAGGGATGCCGCTGCTGCCGCAGAGACCGCCAAGAGGGATCTGGAGGCCAGGGTGGCGCAGATGGAGTTGAACTTGAAGGCGAGTGAGGACAGGGTCGCCGCGCTCAATGTGGCGCGGGAAAAAGACGCCCACACCAACTCGGAGCTGCAAATCCGCCTCTCCGAGAAGGGCAAAGAGCTCACCGACGCCAGGGACTCCATCGCTGACTTGGGGATGAAGGTTTCTACTCTCACCGACTCGCTTGACGCCGCCCGGGACCGCGAGACGAAGCTGAAGGACGATCTTCGTACTGAGAGGGCCTTGCTGGAAAGAGCCGCCGTCTCGCAAAACCACTTTCAGCGGACGGTGGAGCAGTGGACCGAGGAGCTCGTCGCCTCCGCCGCCAACATCGATATGGAGATGGTGGCACTGAGGGCGGAGCACCTCGCGTACTCCCCCGACGAGAATCTCCCCCACAGCGCCAAGCTGAGCTTGTTCCTCAGAGGAGTGGCGCCGGCTCTCGCGCGGCTACGGGAGAAGATCCCCACGCAGCTGGCTGACGAGGTGCGATGGCTTTGCATGGGTACTATGGAGCGGGTGTTGTCGAAGATCGTCTACCGTAACCCCGGGATCAACCTCGTCAACGTCCTCCGGACCCTGCCGCCCGAAGCTGACCAGGAGGCGTTGAAGGCCCAAGTTGCCCACATCGTAGCCAAGGTGGGCAAGATCCAGAGGATTGACGGAGACCGAAGATACTAGGCACCTTGCTTCCCTCGCCGCTGTCGATTAAGTCATAGGTAGTAGTTGTTTAGAACAGCGGCAAGTTATCTCTGTAATATATACTTTTATTTCGGGTAATCAATGCAATGTTATCTCCCTTGCTTTAGTCCCTTCACTTTGTATGCTTTCCACCCTACGCTTTTAGGGAATTTGCCGGCAAAGGGGACCCTTGCCGCGAGCGCTGAGTGCGGGACTCTTAGCAGCCTGCTAGCAAAGCCCTTGTCGGCAAGAAACCTTGCCGCAGCAAGTCGCAGCACACTTAGATTGCTGAGCGAACTCGAAAACGAAGTAAGGGCGCGACACTTGTCGCAGCTCTCTTAAGCCGTTGAGCGTGCTCGAAACAAAGTAAGGGCGTGGCTAGCCACGGGTAGGTTCCTCCGCACACAGGTTTTCCATACAAAGTGTGGTTGTTCAAGGAAGACAACAAAAAATTTAAAAATTTAAATTGCTCAAAATCTGGCAACTTAGCTTTCATGGATTGTTTGCTTCCTGGCAAGACTTTCCTTTCTTGAACATCACTTGGTCCATACTTCTATCTCCTTCCCCCCCCGGTAAACTTGTGCGCGAGGAACACTCCTTCTGTTTTAAGAGAGAAAGGGAAAGAGGAGGAAACACTAGTATATGGCCTTGCAGCTTGTCATTGCTTACCGGGGATGCGTGCTGCACGTAATGTCAGATGATATATGCAAGTAAAAAAGAACAGCATGGAATGACAAACAGTGCGAAGCACGAAAGTTTTACTGATGCACGGGGTCTGCGCCCGGATTTGTACAAAGGTTTACATGCAACAGCGGCAAGACTTGTACAAAAGGTGGTTGCCGGAGCGGATCACGGCAACCGCGCCTTATGGGTGAAACTTGCGAAGATGCTCTATGTTCCAGGAGTTGCTCACCGGTAAGCCTTCTTCTGTCTCAAGGCGGACAACGCCGGGCCTTGTGACTTGTCTCACCCGATAAGGGCCTTCCCACTTCGGCGTCAACTTGTTGGAACCCTTGGCGGACTGAACGCGCCGAAGAACAAGGTCGCCTTCCTCGAGACTCCTGGCCTTGACCTTGCGACTATGATAGCGACGCAAGGCTTGCTGGTATCGAGCAGCTCGTACAGCAGCCTGGAGACGTTCCTCCTCAAGGAGCAATGCATCATCTTGTCGCAGTTGCTCTTGCTCGAGCTCGTCGTAAGCGAGCACTCGAGGAGACCCGTATACGAGTTCCGTGGGGATAACTGCCTCTGCTCCATAGACAAGAGCAAAGGGTGTCTGTCGGGTGGCTCGATTTGGTGTCGTCCTGATTGACCAAAGAGCCGCCGGCAACTCCTTGATCCAGTTTCTTCCGCACTTGTGCAGCCTATCGAAGGTTCTTGTCTTGAGTCCGCGCAGCACTTCAGCGTTTGCCCTCTCCGCTTGACCATTGCTCCTTGGGTGAGCAACAGAAGCGAAGCAGACCTTGGCGCCAAGGTCTTGGACGTATTGCATGAAGGTGCGACTCGTGAACTGTGTGCCGTTGTCGGTGATGATCATCTTAGGGATTCCGAAACGGCAAACTATTGATCTGAAGAACCTGACTGCTGACTGTGCTGTCACCTTTCTCACTGGTTCCACTTCTGGCCACTTTGTGAACTTGTCGATCGCGACGTACAAGTACTCAAAGCCCCCGACGGCGCGGGGAAAGGGGCCGAGGATGTCGAGCCCCCAGACCGAGAAGGGCCAGGACAAAGGGATCGTCTGGAGAGCTTGAGCTGGCTGGTGAATTTGCTTGGCATGGAACTGGCACGCTTCACACTTGGTTACTTGTGCAGTTGCATCTTGGAGGGCTTCTGGCCAAAAGAAACCTTGCCGGAACGCCTTCCCGGCAAGCGTTCTCGCGCCAATGTGGTGACCACATATGCCTCCATGTATCTCTGCCAACAGCTTCTGTCCATCTTCCTGGGAAATGCACTTCAATCTGACACCATTGAGTCTTCTTTTGTACAGTTCGTTGCCAATGAACTGGTACATACTTGACTGCCTGGTTATCCTCTCTATCTCTTCTGGTTCTTCGGGAAGTTCTCCAGTCTGAAGAAAACGGATGATTTGTTGTGCCCATGCTGGAGCTTGAGGCTCAGCAACAAGGACTAAAGGCATCAGGGCTGCTGCGGGAACCTCAGCTTCTACGGCAAGAACCTGCGGCTCTGCCGGAGCTGAGGGTTCCCCGGCAAGCCTGCCGGGGCAAGGCTTGTCGGGAACGCCTGCTTCAACTGTACAGACCCTTGGGTCCGCAGGAGCAGACTGTTCCTCAGCATTTTGGTTGCTGATCTTGGGGACCTTGGCGGCGGCTTCGGGAAGATCCGCCGGCAAGTAGTCGCCGGAGACCAACTTCCTCTTCTTGCTCTGCCCAACTGATGGTGTAACGGATGGCTGAGTTAGCTTGAGCACGTAGACCCCTGGTTCCACAGGTAACTTCATTGCAGCACACTTTGAGAGGCCATCTGCGGTATCATTTTGAGCTCTTGGAACGTGCTCCATCTGTAGGCTTTCAAAGTGTTCTTCAAGCTTCCTCACTTCATCGACATAAGCTTCCATCAGAGGGCTCTGGTAACTCTTGTTTACTTGTCGGACCACCAACTGTGAGTCTCCCCGCACAATCAGCTTCTTGATCCCAAGTTCGGCCGCAATTCTGAGACCGGCAAGCAAACCTTCATACTCGGCAGTATTGTTTGTCGCTTGCTCCTTGGGAAAGTGCATTTGAACAACATACTTGAGGTGCTCTCCGGTGGGCGCTATGAGTAACACGCCAGCGCCGGCGCCTTGCAGCGAGAAGGCACCATCGAAGTACATTATCCACTCCTTGCTTGCTTCTTGGACGGGGATGCTTGTCTCTGGAACTTCTTCATCTGGTGTTGGGGTCCATTCCGCTATGAACTCTGCCAAAGCTCTGCTCTGTATGGTTGAAGTACTCTCAAACTTGAGACCAAAGCTTGACAGCTCTAGTGCCCACTCGACGATCCTGCCTGTTGCTTCTGGATTTTGCAATATCCTCTTCAACGGAAAGCGAGTGACCACTGTTATCTCGTGTGCTTGGAAGTAAAGGCGCAACTTTCTTGAGGCCATGAGGAGGCCGAAAAGTAACTTCTGCACTCCAGAGTATCTTGATCTAGCCCCCTGCAAGAGGGAACTTACAAAATAAACTGGGCGCTGCACCATCTTCTTTCGCACTTCTCCTTGTTCTTGCGCAGACTTGTCCTTGTCGGGGCCAGAGCTTGTCGGGGAAGCCTCCTGCTTGTCGCTGGGTGCGCTTGCTGGGGACGTGGGTTCCTCATCCGCCTCCCTCTCCGCTACCAACGCAACACTAACCACTTGATTGGTTGCCGCTAGGTACAACAGCAACTTCTCTTGTGGCCTAGGTGCGACAAGTATTGGAGTGGAGGATAGGTATTCTTTCAAGTCTTGCAGCGCAGCCTCCGCTTCCGGAGTCCATTTCATAGGACCTGCCTTTTTCAAGATTTTGAAGAAAGGCAGGGCGCGTTCTGCAGACTTTGAAATGAACCTGCCGAGGGCAGCCACACAACCAGCAAGTCTCCTTACGTCCTTGACGTGCTTCGGGGCTTCAATCTGCTCGATGGCTTTAATCTTGTCGGGATTGGCTTCAATCCCCCTCTGGGACACGAAGAACCCGAGAAGCTTGCCGGAGGGGACTCCGAAGACGCACTTCTCGGGGTTCAACTTGAGTTGTATCTTGCGCAGATTCTCAAAGGTCTCTCCTAGGTCTTGAATCAGGGTATCTTTGCTCTTGCTCTTGACCACTATATCATCCATGTAGGCTTCTACATTTCTGTGTATCTGTGGCTCAAAAGCAGTGTGGACCACCCTTGCAAATGTTGAGCCCGCATTCTTCAATCCAAAGGGCATGCGTATAAAGCAATATGTGCCACATGGAGTAATGAACGTGGTCTTCTCCTTGTCTTCCTCAGCCATGAATATCTGATGGTAACCTGAGTATGCATCGAGAAATGAAAGCAACTCACATCCAGCCGTGGAGTCCACAATTTGGTCGATGCACGGCAAGGGAAATGGATCCTTGGGACATGCTTTATTCACATCGGTGAAGTCTATACAAAGTCTCCACTTCCCATTGGCTTTGCGCACGACAACTGGATTGGCCAGCCACGTGGGATGAAGTACACCTCTAACAAGGCCTGCTGCTTCCAACTTCTTGATTTCTTCGGCGATGAACTCTTGGCGCTCCACCGCTTGCTTCCTGACCTTCTGCTTGACGGGCCGCGCATGAGGACAAACAGCAAACTTGTGCTCAATTACCTTCCTGGGAACGCCGGTGATGTCAGACGGTTGCCACGCAAACATGTCAACATTCGCCCGCAGGAAGGCAATGAGCGCGCTTTCCTATTTGGGGTCGAGTGTAGCACTGATGGTGAAGGTACCACCAGTACCGTCCTCCTTGGAGGGCACCTTCTTGGTTGCCGGTGGAGCTGCCATTCCTTTCTTGCACTTGCTGGTGGAGCTCGATGGTGCGTCCTCGACGGCAGCGCAGCACTCCGAAGAGGTGCGTTTGCCGGAGTGGGCCCCAGAGCTCTTGCCGGACTTGGTCTTGGTCTTCCCCCGGGAGCTTCAGCGGCAAGCGTTTTGCTGTCTGCCGCGGCTGCTGTGTCCCGGTAGATCTTGTCGGCACAGATAAGCGCATCTTTCTTGTCGCCGGGGACAGAGATGACGCTTATTGGCCCTGGCATCTTGAGCATATTGTATGCGTAGTGGGAAGCTGCCATGAACTTGGCGAGCGCAGGACGGCCAAGTATCCCATTGTATGGTAATGGGATATCGGCAACATCGAACGTGATCCTCTCCGTCCTGAAGTTAAGCTCTCCGCCAAAGGTCACCGGCAGCGTGATCTTCCCCTTCGGCTTGCTCCTTCCCGGGTTGATTCCTTGGAACGTCCCGGTTTCCTCGAGCTCGCTGTCGGGGATCTGCAGTTTCTTGATCACAGCGGACAAGATCAAGTTGAGGCCGGCCCCGCCGTCAACCAACATCTTGGTGACCTTGAGGTTGCGGATAGTTGGTGAAACCAACATCGGCAAACACCCGACCGCAGTTGTGCGGTCAGGGTGGTCCTCAAGGTCGAAGATGATGGGCGTGCCGGACCATTTCAGCAGCCTGCGCGACTCGACGGGTGGCTCAGCTGCATTCACTTACCGCACCCATTGCTTGAGTTGGCGGTGGGAAGTGTGCATAGAGGCACCTCCATCGACACACAGAACCTCTGTGGCCTTCTGGAACTCCTGCTCGCTGTTGTCTCCTTCATCCATATCCTCGTCATCGTCTTCGTCTTCGTCCTTGTCGTGGCCCCGGGGAGGTCTGTCTCCTTACCGCTGCTTGGCCTTGCCGCGGCGTCCTCCCCGGCCATTGAACGGCCGCTTCTTGCTGGGCTCTCTCCCGCCTCCTTGGGCCTTCTCCTTGTCGCGACGCTCGTATTCAGCCTTCTGCTGTTCTACGAGGTACTCTACTCTCTTGCAATTCTGGAGATCGTGGCCCTTGGTGCGGTGGATCTTGCAGTACTGCTTGTCGGAGCCGTCCTGCTTGTCGGCTGCCGCTACAGGGGCGGACTCCTTGCCGGAGCCAGCGGCCTGTGTCTTCTTGGCGGTAGCCTCCTTGCCGGACTTCTCGACAACTAGTACCTCCTTGTTCTTCTTCTTCTTGTTCCGCCGCCGGTTTTTCCTTGCCGGGGCGGCATCCTCGCTGTCGCTTCCTCCTGCACCGGCATCCTCTCCGGGGAGTCTCCTCCCTTCTTCAGCACGTGCACATTTGTCAGCCAGAGCGTAAAGCTCGCTAACGTCCCGGATCTTGGTCATCGCCATCTCCTCCCTCATCCGGCGGTTACGCACGTTCTGGTGGAACGCGCTGATAACCACGGCAGGGTGGACATCGGGGATACTGTGCTGAACGCGGCTGAACCTTTGGATGTATTTGCGCAGGGATTTTCCCTCCTTCTGGGCAAGGATGTGGAGATCGCTCTCCTGGCCGTGGGGTTTGTGGCCGCCCGTGAAGGCGCCAACAAACTGGTGGCACATATCTGCCCAAGAGGAGATGGAGTTCTCCGGCAAGTGCATAAGCCAAGATCTGACGTTTGGCTTAAGCACGAGCGGGAAATAGTTGGCTAGGATCTTCTCATCGCGTCCCCCGGCAGCCTGCACCGCAATGGTGTAGATGCTGAGGAACTCTGAGGGATGGGTCTTGCCGTCGTACTTCTCGGGTACGTCGGGCTTAAAGTTCTTCATGCTGGGCCACTGGACTTGCCACAGCTCTCGGGTGAACACAGGGCAGCCTACCGCGTACGGCAAGTCGCCTGGTTCACCGGGCGCGTGCATGTCGACAGCGGTCCCGGCATGCTGATCAGACTGTTTTCTGGCTTCTCTTCGACGCTCGATATGAGTTCGAGCGTCTTCTTGTCGCTTGTCTTCAAGGACTTGGCGCTGATCGCGGCGAGCCCGCGGATCCGACGACGTCGTGGAGTCGTCGTCGACGTTGATCCGGCGGGGCGGCGATTTCTGCTTCCGCGGCGGGGAGTGCATGGTAGTTGCACCCCCGGCGGTCTTGTCTCCATCGGCCTTCGCTTGGTCGACTTGCCGCGGCCGTGAAGTTGCCGGCTGCTGCGGCGCGTCGTTGTTGGCGAAGGCGATGAGGCTCTGGATCATCGCCCTCCAGTCTTCGGCCTTGTCCGCCGCTGGAGGGAAGTCGAGGTGCAGCTGAGCCCTGGCCAGGGCTTCTGCTGGAGAGGAGGGAAACGGTGGCGAATGGTGCGAGGAGCGGGATACGCTCGGACTTCTAACCGCGTTAGAAGGAGCATGTTCCCGTCCCGGCGACCGCGCCTTGCTCGTGCCAGGACGTTGGCCTTGAGCGTCCCATGACCCGCCGGCCTGGCCACGTCCCAGCAAGCATATGGTACCTCCGGTACCACGTCGCTGCTGGTCTGGCACCTCCTGAGAGGGACGCGGTGCGTGCACGGACACCGAGGCCTTGGAGTTCGCCCGGTCGTCCGTCTTGTCCTTAGACTTGGTGGCGCCGTGAGTCTCCCCACCGGCGTCCACCCTTCCGTCGGCATCTCCCCCACCAACCGTCGGCTCTGGTGGTGGTGGGATCGACGTGGACGGGCCTCCGACCTCCGAAGCCTTCTTCTTCAGAGGCATGTTGATGTAGTCGATGAGGTTGATGGAGCTGGTGAAGTTGCTGAAGGTTGCGCCCGCGTGAGCGCCGGATCAGGTTCGCGCAACCTCGACGCACCCCTACCTGGCGCGCCAAAGATGTCGGGGAAACTGGACGCCCACGAACACCTATGGGACCTGAGCCCCTTCTATGGTACGGCAAGGGTGCGGAGGGAGCACGAAGAGTGGATCGAGGAGCACAAGCGGGAAGTTTACCCAGGTTCGGGCCGCGCGGACGCATAAAACCCTACTCCTGCCTTGGTTGTATTGAGTTCTTGGGCTCGGGAGCTTGAAGATCTACAGTAGTAGCTGCACCGAGCGTGGGAGTGGTCTAGTTTCCGGAATTGAACCCCCTCTACGTTGTGCATGGGCCTCCTTTTATAGCTCAAAGGGGTCACCGACAGGTGCCAACGTAGAGGAGGGTAAAAGTGTAAAATCGGTGGCAGTTGTAACAGTGCATGAACAGTGTATGAACAGTGGTCTTCACCTAACTCTAACGGTGGGGGACAAGGGCATTGAATGCCCATCGCCGTCACCCAAAAAGCGTCCGTCCATGCGTCTCCGTTCGCCACGGCAATAGCCTCGTCACCGCGGCTTGCCACCGTGTACCCCAGGCTGCACAGCCATCTGCCACGTGCCCCTGGAAGGGCCCCAGGGCGACGCGTGGCCAGATGAGCTGGAGCGCAGGCACACAGTGTAGGCTTCCCCCGGCAAGCACCTTGCCGGGGTCGCAACCTTGCCGGCCCCGGAAGCTTGGCGCTCTCCGGGTCCTGCCGGGGCGCATGATGCGCCGCGATGCACCTTCTTGAGGTGCCGTTCTTTTGGCCTTCCTGGCAAGCTCCTCTTGCCAGGGTCTCGTGCTGGAATGACAACCTTGAGCCTGGTGCGGCCTTCCCGGCAAGCTCCTCTTGCTGGGGCCTTGTCTCTTAACTTGAATACTTTGTTCTTGAATGGCTTAAAGGGGTCTAGAGTGGGCTTTGGCGGGCGCGTGGTGAGCCAGACCATGGGACGCTGCTACTGCCCGTGCACAAGTCGGGATAGTAAGGTACCCCTACTTTAGTACACCGACACTCGGGGACGAGATTCTTGTAAGGGGGTAGGTCTGTCACACCCTGCATTTTGTAACATGTCTTTTGCATCAATGAAGCATGAAAATTTGGACCAACAAATTTTTTTGGCATCATTTGACTTTTATTTGGAATTGAGTTTTTCTTCCTATGTTTTTCATGTGCTCATTAAAGTCAACTATTACCTCTTGTAGAATCGATCCCCATACCCAAAACTTCTGCCCAATGATCATACCAAGTGTTTATAGCAGTATAGTATTTTCTTATAAAATTAATTTGGCCAAAATGTATTTTTTTAAATTTAGTATTCCAAAAACCCCTGAATTGAGGTTTGCACTGCAAGTGCTTGATTTAGGGTGAGAAAATTATTTCAAAAAGTATATTTGAGACCTAGTAGTCATAGGACTCCCAGAAGCCACAAAAGTATAACTTTAAAAGTTATTTTCCTATTTTATTTAAAGGCTTATTCTTAAGGCCAAAAATGGTCTTTAATAGGAAAAAATTATTTAAGTATTTCAAAAATATTTGCCAAAATTCAGGGAGACTCATAGGACATATATTGTTCATATATAAGAGTTTCAACACTTGGTCATGTTCAGAATAATGGGCTAATCCCTCCAAAACCCTTTCTGGATATTTCAAGCTTTTGAAATATTTACAAAGGAAATATTCTCTAAAAATTCCAGGGAAATTCTATCATGTCATATATGACATATTTGATGATCTTGCCAAGTCCCATGCCTTGGGAAGCAAGATAACATCCTCAAAACCCTTCAAACCCATTCTGTCCATATCTGAAGTTTGAGCAACTCTACATTGCCAAACTTGTCCAAATGCCCTCAAACTTGGTGCACATGCTAGAAAGGCCCAATAAGGCATCTAGGCCAAATGGCACAAGAATTGGAGTAGGGTAACTTGATCTGAATACCCCAAAACCATTTCTGTTCAAATTCAAATTTGAACAACTTTACATTACCAACTTTTTATCTGGAGCTTCAAACTTTGTGGGCATGATCATAACCCCAAATGATGAAACTACACCAAGTGGTGCATCAAGGGGAGATGATTAGTTTGACTTAAACATGATGAAGCCATTTCTGTTGATTTCTAGGGTTCACCAAAGTTACATTGGCTAGTTTCTTCAAATGAGCCCAAATTTGGTGAAACACCCTAATTCCATATGACATTCAATCCTATTAAGTGTCATGGCTAGTGGAAATCATTTGCTTGCCCAAAACTTGATCAAACACCTTCTGCCATTTTACCAAAACCATCATCTTGACCTCGTTTACTATTTACTTTTGCTTCAACTTTCTACCACAGCTTCACCTAGTTACATTCTACCTCCAGTAACTCCCCCAAGTCCACAGCTCCATGATTGAGGGGTGAAAACCCTAAGTTACCTTGATGGACAGCCAAATTCTACCCATCTACCAGCTTCACTCCTCTCTCACTGACCTCCCAGAGCATCCAAAGCCACAGCTGGGTTGTTTACTCTGTGCGGGACCCCCCAGACACGGCGGACGCGACGAGTGAGCCAACGGCATGCCGTGGCATGCCATAAGCACGCTCCAAAGCGCGCTACAGTGCGCACCCGCACTGTAGCCTCACCCAATCCCTCGCCTCCGACCACCTCGTGCTTCCTCCTCGCGCCAACCGATGCACCTCGGCGTCTGCAACTCCCCCCAGCGCTGTCCCCCTCCTCCTTCTCCCTCCAGTGGCCGCTCTCGCACGCGCGCTGGCCGCCCGCGAGCTCCAACCACAGGCCTCACACGCGCGAGCCCTCTGGAGCATCCCCCGCCCCCCTCTTCGTTCCCTCCGCCCTGGAACTCGTCCAACAACACCCCTGATGTATCCCCGACGCCTCCCGTGCACTGTGGCGACGAGCAGAGGCTCGCCGGCGCACAGGTCCACGGGACCTCGCCACTCTCCTATAAATAGGGCCTTCGAGCCCCTCCTCTCTTCACCAACAGCCTTCTCCCTCTCTCAATCAACCCCAGAGCCACTCGCCCCCTCTCCAGACCCGCCCGAGCTCGAGATCGAGCTCGAGCTCCACCGCGGCGGCTTCCCGTCGCCAGCCCAATACATGCCGCCCTAGCTCTTCCTTTCGCTCGATCTAGCACCGCAGCAACATACTGATGCGTTTCCCCCTCTTTCCCCTCTCTGCAGCTGCCGGAATCGACCGGAGCAGCAACCTCCCGACACTCCTCCACCGCGAGTCCTCGCCGCCTGCGAACCAGGCCCCTCCGGCGAGCCGCACCACCACCACTGGAACGGCGACTCCTCGCTGAACCCGTTCCTGCCCTCAGTTTGCCCCGCCGTGCCCGGAATCGCCGTCAGTGAGCTCGCCGCCATTCTGGCCGTGAGGTTGAAGATGACAGGCGGGGCCCGCCTGTCATCCTCACCCCCCCTCTCGCTCCCCTCTCTGTCACTGACCGCCGGGCCCCGCCCGTCAGGTTTAAAAACCTGGCGCGCGCGCACTGGCACCCGTGCGGTGGGCTATTCGCCCTGGGCCGTGCACTGTGGCCGTTCTGGCCCAGTGGCACAGGGCATTTTTCTCTTTTTCTTTTCTGTGATTATTTCAAATAATTTCACAGAAATAAATATTCGTCCAAATGAATTAATTCCAACTCCTAAAAACTTGTAAAAATCCAACCTATTTAATGGTGTCACTTTCACACATATCCATGAACCTTTTCTGTTCTGTTCAAATTTAAATTCATATTTGAACATTAAAACTTCTGTTCAAATATTCATGGACCCCATTCTGCAACTCCAAAACTCCAACTAAGAATTTTTGTCATCTTAGTTTTCCCTCTAGTATTTAACAAAAATAAGTTGACATTTTTCTGTTTTTATTGTGGTCTTATTTTCCCGTTGTTATTTTGCGACGATTAGATACCGTATTTGACGAGGTTGCTGAGGAAGAAGGTGGGGAAGTATTTGAAGACTTTGAAGAGCAAGCCAATCCAGGCAAGCAGCCCTTTGACCATGATACACTTGTGTTCTTTGGAACCTGTTTGTTTCCAGATGCATGATGATAAGAGTTATGGTGGTAACCTAGTTTAAAACCACCACATGATGCATGCTTTACTCTTGATCTTGCTATGTGCTAGATGCAATGCAAATGGTTAGTAGTGATGCTAGTGATGCATGTGTGCCGTGAAACCTTCATGGTTGCATTCTTTTCAAAGAAAACCCCATCGGGTGCCCCTAATGCCCGAGGGTGATGTTGAGTTAGGTCATCACTTGAGGAAGAAGTGATGTGCCAAATAAAGATCTTGTGCATGGGTGAAATGATGGATTAGATTTATGTGTGACTACCATCCCAACCAAACATGTGCAACCAATCTACCCCTTATGGGACGGGGCGTTATTAATTACTTAGACCGATACTAGCATGGTGCCCGCATTACTAGTGACGGGAAGATTTGAGGTCTTTCCAGGGACGGGGTCGTGCTTGGATAGATGACCATGACTGTTTTCACAGGGCACCGGACACACCATTGGTCCCTTCGTGTATGCGTGACATTGAAAATAGGGCAAGTCCCATGATCTATTGTTTGTACTCGAGGGCTGTGCACCAACGAGTGGACTCTATGTTCATGTCGTCTAAGGAAAGATAATGACCGGGTGCTTCCCCCGAGTACTTGAGGTACTGCGGGATCGTGGGTGACACGAAAGCTTCCCGGATCTTGTGGGTAAAGTGCGCAACCTCTGCAGAGTGTAAAACTATTCGAATAGCCGTGTCCGCGGTCATGGACAGTTGGGTGGTGCTACTTAAACTATGTCCAGAGTTTTACTACATCGGTGAAAGTATGTGTGTCTGATGAGTCAAGGTGGTGACTTGACTCGTTGAGCTGAATTCTATTCATGTTGATATCGGTAACCTGTCTTCGAGGTTACGTGAATTTATTGATGCATATACTTGATGGTAGAATATTTGTTCTAGCTCGTAGCTAGATTGCTCATTGTTGAAAAATTGCATTGTTACTTTGAACCAAATTATGGGTTGCTTGCGAGTACATTCAAAGTACTCATTGGCTTGCCACTGGTTATTTAATTGGCCAGGCATGGAGGAACATGAATATGAAGAAGAGTTCTATGGAGACGAACATGCGAACTAGGACGCTATCCCAGTCAGAATGCCTGTAGGGTTAAGGCAGATGGCATGGGTTCTACTTATCATCAAAGACTTCCGCTATTCGAGTTATTTGCTATTCAGCCCTTGAGGCTTTATCTATGTAAGACTTGGCCATAATGGCCATAATTAGTGTAAGACGATATGTATGGATGTAAGACTCTTGTTATTCAGCTTCTGTGTGTTCAGTGAGCATTGATCTCTGGGATCACTGTACACGTGCATTCGGTGATCTTGACTTCTAAGTCGGGGTCCCCACACTGACTATGTGGGATGTACTTGTGACCGGAAACAATTTCGCTGTATAATTGTATTTTTAGATCTGCTATATGTATTTTCGTATTTGAGTGCTCGCGGGTCGCACACTACCTCATTTTGCCGAACGTGTGTACCAGGAGGGCATATCCCCGATGGTTTCTGGGTCATGTGGGAAGGACCCCCCGTATCGCCCACACTCACTTTGCGACAGTTCCAAATGCCGTCGCGAAAAGGGGATTGAAACCGTTTGTTTAGGACAGACGCGCACCGGTGTTTTACATACTTTTGGCAACAATTTATATGATCTATTTGGACTAACCTATCGATCCAGTGCCTAGTGCCAGTTCCTGTTTGTTGCATATTTTTGTTTCACGAAATATCCATATCAAACGAAGTCCAAATGCAATAAAAATTTACTGAGAATTATTTTGGAATATTTGTGAATTTTGGGAGGTGGAACAACGTAAACGGAGGCCCACGACATCCACAACCCATCAGGGCGTGTTAGGGGGTGCCCGGCGCGCCCATGTGTCTTATGCCCTACTCGAACGTCGTTTGGGGCCCTTCTTCGGGTGCAAGAAAGCTAATTTATGAAAAAAGTGTAAAAATTTCAGCGCAGTCGGAGTTACAGATCTTCAGGAATTTAAGAAACGGTGAAGGGCCAGAAAACAGGAACGCGAAACAGAAGAGAACAGAGAGACATATCCAATATCGGAGGGGCTCTCTCCCCTCCACCACCATGGACACCATGGACCTGAGGGGAACCCTCCTCCCATCTAGGGGGGAGGACAAGGAAGAACAAGAAGGAGGGGGCTCTCTCTCCCACTCCCCCGTTGGCGCCGGAGTGCCACTTGGGCTAGGATCGTGATGGCGATCTACATCAACAACCTTGCTACCGTCAACACCAACTTTCTCCCCCTCTATGCAGTGGTGTAACACCTCTCTTCCCTGATGTAATCTCTACTTAAACATGGTTGCTGTACGGTGGAACCCTAGATGGCCGATCTTTCACGAAATGGAGAGGATCCCACAAAGAACACGATGAACACGGGGAGAAAACACAAGGGAAAACACTCAAGAACAAGTCTAATCACACATCCACTAGAGAATCAAACACACAAGATCACAAGGTACATGAACAACAAAGGGAAAGATACAAGGTAGAGTTCATCTCCAAGAGGAGGTCTTGAATACGTGAAGGATCTTCCCGTTAGGGGTATTTAATCCAAGGTGGATCTTCTCCATACAGGCGCCGCGGTCTCTCTTGTGGAGTAGATCCGTAATGGATGAGCAAAGCTCTATCTCACATATGAGCTAAACCAATGCTAACCCTGAAATGGTGGAGGTGGAGGAGTATATATAGACTAGGGCCACCAAGGGGTAAGTGAGGGGAGAAAGGGATACATGGGCCTCGGGCCCGAACACTGTACGCACACAGGTACCGGTCGTCCGCTCGAGATCGGACGTCCGGTGGCTCGGGAGGGACCTGACGTCCGGTATCTCTCGGACTTCCGGTATTTTCCTCTATTTGGGTTCTGTGAAGGATGTCACGGACGTCCGGTGGTTGCCGGTTGTCCGGTCACCTGGGACGCGTCGGACGTCCGGTAAACGTTGGTCGTCCGGAGCCTGTAGTTTGCAGCAGCTCCGTTTCTTCCGTCTTCTCTTCCACGCTTCCCTCGTGGATGGTGTAGGTGATCCTTGGCGCTTGCACTCCTCCTCGTCATCCGTGAAGCTCCGACGATTCCTATGCATGCACTCGAGTGGAGTGTCAAGTAGTATACCATCCTCGAAGGGGTCAAGTGAACACGTGTAAAGGAGATGATTCACCTTTATGTATGAGAAGTAGAGGTCACACATGTCACTTGCCAAGTGGACTCTTGAAATGGTGATGTACATAGGATGCTCCGCATCATCCCCTCCCCCTTGGGAAAGATTCGACCTTGGATCGAAAACCAAATCACCATAGGAAAGAGATGGTGTCGTCGTGTTGATGTGGACGATCACGAAGTACTCATCATCTTGAATCTCTACATGGGCACTCTCCAATGTCGCACCGTCTAGTGATTCCTTCAAAAGGAGCAAGAACAACAAACACATGGAAAAACAAATGTTGTTAGCGTTAGTGCAAAACCAAGCATTCAAGAGGTGATTCACCCAACAAGTGTTGTCATCAAGCATAGCATAGGGTGTGACAAAGGGTTGTGGCATGGCATGTAAGCACATCAATTGAGCACAAGAAAAGATATCATGGGGCCAAGTATGGAATTGGGAGGTAGTGATGCAAGTATGTGTGACAAGAGAAAAAACATCTACCTCTTGGTCATAGAAAGCATGCATAAAGTGCTCAATGAAAGGTCTATGGTAGGCATAAGAATCATTCACAACACCAAACAAAATGAGGTGTCTAAACACATGGGTCAAGTGTAAGACAATCCAAGGATAACGTGCATATGGTGTAGTGAAGATAGTGTGGCACTCAACACAATAGAAAGAGCAATTGTTCATCATGTGTGAGGCAATCATGTCAAACATGTAGCAATTAATGGGACATGGCATATGTGAAGAGATGACATTGTTGCAACCAAGCATATGATAGGAGCAAGTAATCCACAAGTCGGATGCAACACACAAGGCATATATAACACGAGGCATGACAATGTGATTATCATGAACGAAAGAAAGATCACTAACATGTGCGCAATCAAGTGGTCCAAGATGACAAATAAGTCTCATGGTGCAAGCAACACAAGTAGTGTGATCCACAATATGCATGCGCATGGTTTTTGGTTTCTCGAATGAGAAGGATATCACCTTGAAAGCATGTCCTTGTGCGTCCTTCACAATGCCGAAGCACAAGCAAGTTCGATGTAGTAGCGTCGTGGTAGAAAGTGGTTCGCTCTCAAGAGCTCGAATGGTCAACTCACGTGAAGTGGAAGTCGACACATAGTCCAAGTATCCTACACAGGCACACAACAAAAGGAAGAACGTATGCGCATGGTAGATAAACACATCATCCATCATGATGGTTCTCTTCTCTTCCACATAACCATTAGAAACAAAAGTGCATGAATAATATGATGCAACAATGGCTATATTCATGGCACTAGGCATATGGTGCAAGGAGGTAAAACAAGCATACTTCACAAGAATTATGTCAAAATCTCCAAATAAATGCAAGAATGCTATGGGGGCAATCTCATTGGCAAGACTAAAATCATGGTTGCGCTGAATGCATGGACAATCATATAGCATGAGAGAGGCAACATGTGGAGACATATGACAACAAGCAATATCAATCATGTGCAAAGCATGGCAATGGTTGACATTAAGCGCATGAAAGGAGCAAGTATGAATCATTGGTGATGCAACATAAGCAAGCATATCAATCATGTTGTGCAAACTAGTGGAGCGAAGATGCAACACACTAGATGAGTTCATAGCAATCATGTCATGTGAGCCAATAGTAGGCATAAGCAATGCATACGACATAGCACAAGCATGAGCACATAGCATGAACAATGTATCATTATAGGCATTTGGCACAAAGCAAACATGGCAATAACAAGCAATATCTCCACCAAGCTTGCAAATACACATACAAGTATGAAAATGAATCATCATGTGTAATGCGAAGCATGGGTCACAAATGCATGGCAAAGGCATACAAATGAGCATATCATGCAAAGTAAACATGGAAAGAGGGGCATAAGAGATATAATGGACAATAACCCATAACCATGTGAGGGCCATGTAGAAGAGATGCGCGAAGTCTTTGCGCGAAGGGAGCGTTGGGAAAGATAATCCACGGAATCCCAAGTCATCATTGCTCTCTAGAGCTCATTTCGTCAACTCGTGCTCTTGCGAGGTTGACGAGTATGCATGTGTACCTACACAAAAGAGGCACAAGCCAAAGAAAGTGTGTGCGTGGTAAATGTACACATCATCCACCATGATGTGTATGTGCATGTGTGAGTTAGCACAAGATAAGCATCGCTCAAAGAAATTTGAGTCACGACAGAGAAATATGTCATCCATCATGAAAGAATAGTTGTCATGTATAGCACAATGGGGACACAAATTAGAGCAAGTATGTGGCACAACAATAGCATTGGCATTCATGGGAAGCATATTGTGCACACAAGTATGGGGATCATGCAATGGGTGGGATGGATCAAAATCTCCTCAAATGTATGAGGAAACTATGGGGGTCTCCTCATGAGCAATATCGGAAAGATAATGTGGAGAAGTGAAACAACATCCAAAACAATGCATGTCCGAAGCTAGGTAATCATGGCATGGCATATGATGGATATGATGCACAGGAAGCATGTCAATATCATCACAAGAAAAACAAATGCCAATAACCATGGGCTTGTCATCTATGCCATAAGTACAAATTGGATTAATCTTAATGGCATATGCATAGTTACTACGATGAGATTGCAAATATGACATATTGTTGATCTCATGCATAACATATGACAAGTCAAGCGGATTGTCAAACATGATGTGACCGAGAGAATTATCACCAGAAATCCTATGCAGCATGGCATCACAACTAATAGACTCCACATGGCAATCATAAAACTCATCATAAATGGGTAAATCATCGCATGGGGAAATCATACTAGAATGAAGCATGGCAATAGGTGGATCAACATCATGCAAGTAATCAATGTTAACATAGTCCACTAGTGGGACGAGAGCATCACCTTCACCTTTGTTACCTTTTTCATTCCACTCATGTGGTGTAGGTGAGGTGGGAAAGACCAAATGGTGGTCATCATCATCAACTTGATGGAACCATGTGGGGGTGCATCATATTCCACCATGGCCATCGTGTTGTTCAACGGTAGGACGAAGTCGTCGAGGATCGACGCGTCATCATAAATGGGACCTAGCACCAAATGAGAAGACACAATAGAGGTAGAGGTCAAGTTGTTAGTGTAGGAAGTGGCCTCACATGCCGTATCAACTATCTCACTCTCTCTATGTGGTGGCTCACTCACTCCCTCAAAATAGGCGCACTCAAACTCACATATGGTGGAGTCACTCATCTCACTCAAGTGGTGGGGGTTGTGTCTCTCCTCACATGGGAATTTGGGCAGCTCATCATATATGGGGCTAGTGGCGAACTCGCTCTCACTCTCAATATGGTGGCACAAGTCACTCAAGTCATCATACGCCGCCGTGGTCGAAGGCAAAATCCCATGCTCAGCCATCTCGTCATTGTTGCCGTGGATGAAGGCCGAAGATGGCACATCATCACTCTCCTCCATGACCGAAGGGAAAATCCCATGCTCGATCATCTCGTCATCGTCGCCGTGGATGAAGGCCTAAGATGGCACATCATCACTCTCGCCTCCTAAGATGGAAGCATCATCCTTGCTCGTCACCATGTCGTTCACCTCCGAAGCTTGGTCGTCGAATAGCTCCGTAGTCGTAGTCGTCGCCGCACCTTCTTGAAAAGGAGTCGAAGTAGACTCGGCATCATCAATGCCACAAAGAGGGATGGCGGTGGAGTCAAACTTGGGAGCATTGTCTTGGAGCTCGTTGGGCTTGGACATCATGGTGGTACTAGCCTCATGCTCGCCGTCTTGGAGCTTGGTCTTCGAGAAGTGTGCTTGCGATGGAGAAGCCTTGGCCTTCATGAGTTCTTGTTCCGCCTTGAGAGCACCAATGTAGTTGTCATCGAGGGACTTGTAGTTCTCGAGGATGATAGTCTTGTAGATGTCGTTGTTCAATCCCATCATGAAGTGGAACTTCATCGAAATGGGGTCGTCCACGCTGGCTCGTCGCAAGGCCATCTTCATCTCATTGAAGTACTTGTCGATGGACTTGGATTCTTGTATGGTGTTCTCCAATTGGCGTAGAAGATGTTCGGTGTAAGTGGGAGGCACGAACTCTCACCGCAAAGCTCTCTTCGTCGTGGGCTAACTCACGTCATAGTCCTCCGAAGGTGTGTGAAACCACCATGCCGATGCGAAGTCGTGGAAGTATCTTGTGGTGCACTTCACTTGATCTTGGGGAGGAACTTGAAGTAGCCTGAGGTAGTCGTCCATCAAGCGTTCCCACTCGAGATACTCCTCGGGTTCTTGAGTCCCATAGAAAGGAATCTCATGGTCGTAGTAGCTTGTGGTAGTTGCGGACGTGAGCTTGCGGAGCTTCTCTTAAGCATAAGTGATGCGGGGTCAACCCGTTCTAGGCCGATCTTTCACGAAAAGGAGGGATCCCAAGGATGAACACGAGGTACACGAGGGGAAAACACATGAGGGACAAGAAGGAAACACTCAAATCAACACGTTTAGGTCACACAAATGCTAGATCCGGGTACACAAAGTGCGATACACGATACACGATCAACTAAGGACGATACAAGTGGCGGTAGTCATCTCCGTGAGGAGGTCTTGATGTTCTTCTCCGTGAAGGAGGTCTTGAATCCAGTGGATCTTCTCCGAGGAGGCCGCGGTCTCGTAGGAGAGGAACCACTAAGGTCTATGATGAGCTATCCAAAAGCTACCTAGCACGAAGGAAGTCAACGAGTATATATTACATGGGGTGACGCCGTCGGGACGGACGTCCGCTGGGTCACCGGACGTCCGGTGGCTCGGGAGGGACCGGACGTCCGGTAATCCTCGGATTTCCGCAAATAACGTTCTATAGTCGGTGTCACGGACGTCTGGTGGTTTCCGGTCGTCCGATGAACGTCGGACGTCCGGTGCCTGGGAGTGACCGGTCGTCCGGTAGGGGTCGGACGTCCGGTGCCAGTAGCGTCTTCAGCCACCCTTCTTCTTGTTCCAAGCACTTGTCGATCCCGCCACCTTGTCCACTGTGCAGAGCTGTCCCGTGGCCTTCATCCATGTACCTGAGTATGCATAGAGTTTCCGGTGAGGGTAGAAGCCATGTCCCATGCGACTCAAGAGGAAATTGATAAAGGAGCGAGTTCTCCTCGGCTTCGAGAGCTCTTGCACGGGCTTGTGTCATTGGTCCTTTGGGCGCTTGGTGAGTCGATGGTAGGTCCATGGGGATGACCTTGGGATGCTCCGCACCATCTCCCCTCCCTTGGGAAAGATCCGACGTCGGATCGAAATCTTCATCACCATGGAAAGGAGATAGGTCCTTGATGTTGACGGTATTGCTCACATTGTACTTGTCTTGTGGAATGTCGATCTTGTATGCATTGTTGTTGTGGCGTGCTAGCACCTTGAAAGGTCCGTCGGCTCGAGGTAGTAGTTTCGACTTCCGTTTGTTAGGGAAGCGGTCCTTTCGAAGATGAAGCCATACGAGATCTCCCGGTTGAAACACCATTGGTGCCTTGTTGACATTGAGCTTGGTGGTTGGGCGATGGACTTGTCGCTCGATCGTTGCCCTTTTATCTTCATGCACCTTCTTGAGATAGCTTGCTCGTGCACTTGCGTCCATGTTTATGCGTTCTTGTAGAGAGAGAGGTAGGATGTCCAAAGGGGACAATGGGTTGAAGCCGTAGACGACATCGAAAGGGGACTTGCCGGTAGTCGAATGTCTTGCGCGGTTCAGGCGTACTCGGCGATGGGCAAGCATTGCTCCCATTCCTTGATGTTCTTCTTGATCAACACGCGAAGAAGTGTCGAAAGTGTGCGGTTCATCACCTCCGTTTGGCCGTCGGTTTGTGGATGATATGCCGAAGAAAAGAGGAGCTTGATGCCGAGTTTGGCGCATAGAGTCTTCCAAAAGTAGCTCAATAACTTGACGTCCCGGTCCGACATGATTGTCTTGGGTACGCCATGTAGACGAATGATTTCCCTACAAAAGAGATTTGCAACATGTGAAGCATCGTCGATCTTGTTACAAGGAATGAAATGAGCCATTTTAGAGAATCTATCCACGACAATGATAGAGGCAAAGGTGTCCCGTCTTTCGATAAGATGGTGGCTATCATTTGGATGAAGTCGACTTTGACGATCCGACTACGAACGTGCGTGGACGTCGCACCTTAGCAATCGCTAAACCAACTCCGAGAGGTTATTGACCATGCCGGAGCACGATCAACCTCTCCACGAAGGTCTGTTTCCTGTAGGCAAACGAAGAACAAGCAAGAAACTGAGATTGCAATCTGGATATTATGAATTTAAGAGGATAGCTTTATTGATCAAGTGGGGTTCTGTGACGTCTTGGTCTGGTCGTTGAACACAAACGAAGTACGCGAAGTTGCAGCTATGGCGAACTTTAATCTAAACTAAACTCAAAGTCTAAACGACGCCCTAAGGGCTGTATATATGAGGGAAAGAGGGGGAATTTCGTGGCCCTTGGTGTAGGGGTCCGAAACCAACCCTAACTCTTGTTTCCCCACACATACGGACTCTAAAAACAGCCTATACTCAAGTATTTCGAAATTACATGGGCCTGGCCCAATAATAAGGTGAAGCAGCACCTATAATAGCCTCTGGATTAAATTTATGAAGTGGCATCTTGTATATTTCGTCCAAGGCTTCTCGCACTTATTATGGTGGCTTCAAAGTCCTGAAATCATCAATTGAAACTCCATTCTTGTTCCCCTTGCGCATGCCATCATCTCCATGCTTGATCTTGCTCCAATGTTCATCCTTCTTGTCCAAGCTAGGCCCTTCATTTGTAAGCAAGACAAATGTATCCAATTTAGGCAGCATCATATTCTCATGAACATTAGATTCATTACCAAGAAACGAAAGCACCTGGTAATTTAATTGGCGTGCACGAGCTCTAGTAATTGGTCCTGTATATGTGTCAGTTGGAGCTGTGGGTGTAACCTTGTTAGTGATGTCCTCATCATCCTCCCCTTCTTGAATTGAAGTCGTCCTCTACGGAAGCTCATCTTCCTCACCCAAGTAAGGCTTCAAATATGCAATGTTAAATGTGGGACTAACCCCAAAATCTGCAGGCAGCTCAAGTTTATATGCATTATCATTTATTTTCTCTAACACCTTGAAAGGACCATCAGCACGTGGCATTAGCTTTGACTTGCGCAAATTAGGAAACCTATCCTTACACAAATGTAACCAAACAAGATCTCCAGGTGCAAAGACAACACATTTTCTACCCTTATCTCCAACAAGTTTATATTTAGCATTCATGCACTCAATATTTTCCTTAGTTAACTCATGCATTTTTAAGATCAATTCAGCACGTTGTTTAGCATCAAAATTAACCTTCTCCGAAGATGGAAGAGGCAAAAAATCAATAGGTGCACGAGGTAGGAAACCATAGACAATTTCAAAAGGGCACATCTTAGTAGTAGAATGCAACGAACGATTATATGCAAATTCAATATGAGGCAAGCATTCTTCCCACATTTTCTTATTATTCTTCAAAATAGCCCTAAGCATAGTAGACAAATTTCTGTTGACTACTTCAGTTTGTCCATCAGTTTGGGGGTGACAAGTAGTACTAAAAAGCAGTTTAGTCCCCAACTTAGCCCATAAACATCTCCAAAAGTGGCTAAGAAATTTAGTATCACAATCTGAAACAATAGTATTTGGCACACCATGCAAGCGAATAATTTCACGAAAGAACAAATCAGCAACATTAACAGCATCATCGCTTTTATGACATGGTATAAAGTGTGCCATCTTCGAGAACCTATCCACGACAACAAATATGCTATCCCTCCCCTTCTTTGTTCGAGGTAAACCCAAAACAAAGTCCATAGATATATCTTCCCAAGGAACACTAGGGACAGGCAAAGGCATATATAAACCATGAGGATTGAGTCGTGACTTAGCTTTTTGATATGTAGTGCAGCGACCAACAAAACGCTCAACATCCCGTCGCATCTTTGGCCAAAAGAAATGTGTAGCAAGTACGTCCCCCGTCTTCTTCACGCCAAAGTGTCCCATTAATCCTCCTCCATGCGCCTCCTGCAACAACAAAAGACGAACAGAGCAAGCTGGAATGCATAGCTTGTTAGCACGAAACACAAATCCATCATTAACGACGAACTTGTTCCATGTTCTCCCTTCTTTACAATTCTCCAATACATCTTTAAATTCAGCATCATGCACATATTGATCTTTGATGGTCTCCAAACCAAATATTTTAAAGTCAAGTTGTGAAAGCATAGTATAACGACGAGACAATGCATCAGCAATAACATTTTCTTTTCCTTTCTTGTGTTTAATAACATAAGGGAAAGTCTCTATGAATTCAACCCATTTAGCATGTCTACAGTGCAATTTTGCTTGACTTTTAATGTGCTTCAAAGATTCATGATCAGAATGTATAACAAATTCTTTGGGCCATAAATAATGTTGCCATGTTTCCAAAGTCCGAACAAGAGCATATAATTCCTTATCATAAGTAGAATAATTCAGACTAGGCCCACTCAATTTTTCAGAAAAGTATGCAACAGGTTAACCATCTTGTAATAACACACCTCCTAACCCAATTCCACTAGCATCACATTCAAGCTCAAAAGTCTTATTAAAATCAGGAAGTTGGAGTAAAGGAGCATGTGTCAACTTATCTTTCAATACCGTGAATGCTTCTTCCTGTGCAGTACCCCAAACAAAAGGCAGATCCTTCTTTGTAAGCTCATTGAGAGGTGCAGCAATGGTGCTGAAATCTCTCACAAAACGCCGATAGAATCCAGCGAGGCCAAGAAACTCCTCATGTGTGTGACCGTTTTGGGCTGCGGCCAACTCTCAATAGCTTCAATCTTGGCTTTATCAACCTCAATTCCCTGTGGAGTAACAACATAGCCAAGAAAAGAGACTCGGTCGGTGCAAAAGGTGCACTTTCCAAGGTTACCAAACAAACGTGCATCACGTAGAGCAATAAAAACAGCACGTAAATGTTCCAAATGTTCCTCCAAAGATCTGCTAAAAATCAATATATCATCAAAGTATACTACCACAAATCGTCCAATGAAAGCACGTAAAACTTCATTCATTAATCTCATGAAAGTACTAGGTGCATTAGTTAACCCAAAAGGCATGACTAACCACTCATATAATCCAAACTTAGTTCTAGATGATGTTTTCCATTCATCTCCCAATTTCATACGAATTTGATGGTATCCACTACGCAAATCAACTTTGGAGAAAATTGTAGAGCCACTCAATTCATCAAGCATATCATATAGCCTAGGAATAGGATGACGATAACGAATAGTAATATTATTAATGCCTCTACAATCAACACACATACGCAATGTACCATCCTTTTTCGGCACTAGAATAATAGGAACAGCACAAGGACTAAGGGATTCGCGTATATAACCTTTGTCGAGTAGCTCCTGTACTTGACGCATAATCTCCTTCGTCTCTTCTGGATTGGTACGGTATGGTGCGCGGTTGGGTAGCGATGCACCAGGAATTAAGTCAATCTCATGCTCAATCCCTCGAATAGGTGGTAATCCCGGTGGCACGTCTTGTGGAAAGACGTCGGCGAACTCCTGCAAAATGTTAGTGACAGCAGGAGGCAAAGAGGAAGGCACGTCCTCGAATGAAAATAATGCCTCTTTGCACACAAAAGCATAGCAAACAGATTTGCTAAAATCTAGCTCATTAATATCAGATTTGGTGGCAAATAAACATGCATTTTTCAATTTAATTTCAGAAGCAACAGTAGATGGTTTATTATTAGGCTTCATTTGTTGCTCAAATTCTTTTGCCACAATCTGATTTTCACTCTTATTTTTCTCCTGTTTGGCTTTATTAGCTCTATTAATACCATCTTTCAAAATGGAATCAGGAGTCATAGGAAGCAAAGTAATATTTTTATCCTTATGAATAAGAGTATACTGATTGTTTCTACCATGGTGTACAGAATTTTTATCAAATTGCCATGGTCTACCAAGTAATAAGGAACATGCTTGCATAGGTACCACATCACAATCAACATAATCAACATATGTAGAGATACTAAAATGCACATGAACAGTACGTGTTACCTTAAACTTGCCGCTGTTGTTGAACCATTGGATGTAGTAAGGATGTGGATGTGGTCTTGTGGTGAGAGATAGCTTCTCCACCATCTCCATGCTCGCCAAGTTGTTGCAACTCCCTCCATCTATGATCACGCGAACAGAACGTTCCTTCACAACTCCCTTTGTATGGAACAAATTATGCCTCTGATTTTGCTCAGCTTGTGTAACCTGCACACTCAAAACACGTTGAGCAACTAAACATTCATACCTGTCAGCATCTTCAGGAGTCATGTATTGCGTCTCATGATCAGAATCGTCTCCGCCGTGTTCTTCGTGTGTAATAAGAGCCAAAGTCTCCTCATCATAGTCACTAGCGGATTCATATCCACCATCCGCAGTAGCAATCATCACACGCTGAGATTTGCAATCTCTCACAAAATGTCCTCTTCCCTTACAACGACGACAAATAATATCACTGGTGTGCCCTGTTGATGCCATGGAAGAAGAAGAACTCTGTGCAGGCCGTGTGCTCTTGGCAGATAATGGTGGTTGTGCCTGCTTCCTTGTATCACGGCTGGAGGTAACAGCTGATGGAGGTGTCGGTGCAGTATAATGTGTGGAAGTAGAGGATGCACGCGGTGTCCATGATGAAGGTCGACCTGCAGAATAGTTAGTCTGCGCCAATGCCTGTCGATCCTGCACTTCACGTTCAGCTTTACAAGCAAGATGGAATAAACGAGTGATATTAGTATAATCCTTATACTCTAGAATGGTCTGAATCTCTTTATTTAATCCACCCATAAAACGTGCAAGCATAGCTTCATTCTCCTCAACAATACCACATCTAATCAGGCCAGTTTGTAATTGCTGATAATATTCTTCTACAGAAATTTTTCCTTGTCTTAAGCGCTGCAGTTTTTGAAGTAATTCACGTTGATAATATGGTGGAACCCAACGAGTACGCATAGCAGTTTTCAAAGCAGCCCAAGTAGCGGGAATAGGATATAATCTACAATGTTCAGACCACCAAACACATGCAAAACTAGTGAAAGCACAAACAGCAGCAGGAACACGTCTCTCCTCGGGATAATGTAAACATGTAAAACGTTGTTCAGTTTCTAACTCCCAAGTAAGATATATATCAGGAACATATCTACCCTCAAATGGTGGAATATTCAATTTCAGTTTAGGAAGATGGTCATGTACCTCAGGTGGTGGTGCAGCCCTACCGTTGCGATGATATGCATGAGGACGACCTGGTGGTGGTGGTGCTGGTTGTTGCACGTAGTTCTGATTTTGGTCAACCTCATCCTCGTTATGGTCCTCCACCTCTGCAGTAGCAGCAAGAGCTACAGAAACATCAACAGCAGCACCAGAAGCTTGACCAGGCTCAAGGGGAACGCGCTGTGCTCGTCCCACTTGATTTGGAAGGCGATGTTGTTGTTGTTGTTGTTGTTGTTGTTGTTGTTGTAGAGGTGGGACAGCTGCAGCAGCCGGTGGTGGTGGAAGACGCGAAAGCAATTCAACAAACTTGTTATCGAGCTTTGTTTCAAACGTCTTCTCCATGCCATCTATCTTCTCCATGGCCTCGTCCAATGTGTTTAGCACATCTTGCACCTGTACACTCATCATTTGCTGAAACTTATCATGAAGCTCCTTGTTCATCAAGTTCTCCCAGTCAGTCTCGTCGACTTGTGATCCTGGCATGGTTAGCAGCAATAGAAACACACAAGAATATGATCCTACAGACTACTAATAAGTGGTGGTGGTGGTGGCGGGTGTCACAAATCCGACAAGCAAATCTCAAATTCTTACCAGTTCTTACCCAGCAGCAGGTGGTGATCGGCAACCGTGGTAGTCAAAAGTCTCAAAGCTTGGATAAAGCGATTACCAGGGAGAGTCAAACGCACGATGTAGATGTATGTGGAGCTGGGAAGGCTTATAATATGGTAGCAAAAAGGGTCAGCAATAATCAATTCAGAGATGCAAAGGTGAATAAACGCTCAACGACGGTACTGTGCTGGTCCTAGGCTAGACCGTACTAGAGACGCGAGCCTAGAACACTAACAAAATCACGGCGCTGCACGTGAACAAGGGGAAAGCACACTCTGAATTTTTTTTCGATCTTTTTTTTTGCGCTGCTTTTTTTTGCGCTGCTTTTTTTCCCGAAAATCACTATAATGGCGAGTGTCTCAAAACACTTCCCAAGTCAAACTAAGATGATAGGCATGAAATTGTTTGGACGATTTTTTTTTTCGGAATCAGGGCAACGACGACGAAAAAGTGCGGTAAAAAAACAGTATGGTGGCACGTGTCTCAAAAGACTCAGAAAAGCCCAAAAATAGGATAGGCAAAAAATATTTTCACCTGTCGAAATTTTGGCCTAAAAACTGCCCGGGGGTCTCCAGACTTTTTTTTTCCGAGACCTACTCAGGCAAGGAAACAAGAAACCGAAACTAGATGGATCTCAAGAACAAACCTAATATGAAAAGTACTCGAATTGGTGATGGATATATGGTGGTAGGATATGGCAGCGGTGGTAGGTTATGACAGCAGTGGTAGGTTATGGCAGCGGTGGTGGGATATGGCAGCGATGGTGGTACGGCAGCGGTGATGAATATGGTGCGGCGGCGGCGTGACAAACTGTGAACAGAACTCGAAACTCTAAAGAACTAGACGCTAAGACCAGCAACTTGACACGACGATGCAACCGCAAATTCAACAAAGCAAATACAGAAAAGATTATGCAAAGGCTCAGATTGGTTCGGATGGGATGAACTAACCCTAATTTTTTTTGTTGGCTTTTTTGTGGACTATAGGTATGAAGAACAGACTCGATCTAAACTATGAAAAACTGTAAAATCTCACCGAGCAACCTGGAAATCTGATACCACTTGATAGAGGCAAAGGTGTCCCGTCTTTCAATGAGATGGTGGCTATCGTTTGGATGAAGTCGACTTTGACGATCCGACTACGAACGTGCGTGGACGTCGCGCCTTAGCAATCGCTAAACCAACTCCGGGAGGTTATTGACCACGCCGAAGCACGATCAACCTGACCACGAAGGTCTATTTCCTGCAGGCAAACGAAGAACAAGCAAGAAACTGAGATTGCAATCTGGATATTGCGAATTTAAGATGATAGCTTTATTGATCAAGTGGGGTTCTGTGACGTCTTGGTCTGGTCGTTGAACACAAACGAAGTACGCGAAGTTGCAGCTATGGTGAACTTTAATCTAAACAAAACCCAAAGTCTAAACGACGCCCTAAGGGCTGTATATATGCGGGAAAGAGGGGGAATTTCGTGGCCCTTGGTGTAGGGGTCCGAAACCAACCCTAACTCTTGTTTCCCCACACATACGGACTCTAAAAACAGCCTATACTCAAGTATTTCGAAATTACATGGGCCTGGCCCAATAATAAGGTGACGCAGCACCTATAATAGCCTCTGGACGAAATTTATGAAGTGGCATCTTGTATATTTCATCCAAGGCTTCTCGCACTCATTATGGTGGCTTTAAAGTCCTGAAATCATCAATTGAAACTCCATTCTTGTTCCCCTTGCGCATGCCATCATCTCCATGCTTGATCTCGCTCCAATGTTCATCCTTCTTGTCCAAGCTAGGCCCTTCATTTGTAAGCAAGACAAATGTATCCAATTTAGGCAGCATCATATTCTCATGAACATTAGATTCATTACCAAGAAACGAAAGTACCTGGTAATTTAATTGGCGTGCGCGAGCTCTAGTAATTGGTCCTGTATATGTGTCAGTTGGAGCTGTGGGTGTAACCTTGTTAGTGATGTCCTCATCAGACAACAAACACGGCATCTTTTCCATTTTGAGTCCTAGGCAATCCAAGTATAGAGTCCATGCTTATATCTTCCCATGGATGGTATGGAATAGGAAGTGGCATGTAAAGACCATGAGATTGAGCTTTTGACTTAGCTTTGCAGCATGTAGAACATCGGTTGGTGAGGTGTGAGACGTCACGTAGCATCTTGGGCCAAAAGTAGTTCTTTGAGAGCGTAGCAAATGTCTTTTCGCGTCCAAATTGTCCCATGAGTCCTCCATGAGATTCCTGACCTTTGTCGATGAGTTGTTGCACTTGCCGTTGTATTTCCTTGGTTTCCTCGGGATTGACGCGGTAAGGAGCCTTGTTCGGAAGTGGTGCTCCGGGTATGAGGTCGATGCGGTGTTTGATTCCGCGAAGTGGAGGTAGAACCGGAGGTAGCTCACCGGGAAAGACGTCCGAGAATTCCTGCAACAATTGAGACAACACTAAAGGTAGAGGTGGTGAAGTGTTAGTAGGTTTTGCTTTCCCTTTGCATAAAAGCACAAGGTGAAAGACACTCGAGGGGTTCACACACACTTCTTTCATCTCACTTTTGGTGGCGAATAGCACTAGTTGTTTCTTGTCACTCATCATGGAGTCGATCATATTTGGCTTGTGGCTCTCACTCTCCTTTTGGTGGCTCACTCTCTCACCATTCTCTCCACGATGGTTGGTAGGTAAGTGTTTGTCGGCAGCTACTTGACTTGGTGACATAGGACGTAGCACGAATTACTTGCCCTTCATCTTGAAGCTATAGTGGTTGGTCCGTCCATTGTGTGTGAGTCCACGATCATATTGCCATGGTCATCCAAGTAGAAGGTGGCGCACGGACATGGAGACCACATCACACTCAAGTGTGTCCTCGTAGGCGCCTATCTTGAAGGAGACTTGCACGGTATGCTTGACTCAAAGAATTCTGGCGTCGTTACTCCATTGGACCTTGTAGGGATGAGGGTGCTTCGTCTTGACCAATTTGAGCTTGTCGCATAGCTCTTCGCTTGCCATGTTGTGACAACTTCCTCCATCGATGATGACCTTGACGAAGCATCCATTGATGCCGGCCTTGGTATGGAAGATGTGACATTTTTTATCGTCATCTTGTTGATGTTGGAGTGTCAAGAACTTGGAGACAACGAGATTGGGACTCGAGTCATTGTCGCAAAACACTTGATGGTCTTCATCTACATTCACTTGGCGGTGCATAGCTACATGCTCAAGGGCTTCCATCTCATCATCGCTCATTGAGTCATAAGATCCGTCATCGTTGATGATCATGGTGCGAACGGTCTTGCACTCAAATGACTTGTGGCCTCGCCCTTGGCACTTGAATCATTTGATGGAACTCGTCTTGGAGTTGTCCTCGGTTGGAGTTGTAGAAGATGAAGCTCTTGGCTTGAAGTTGTTTGTAGAAGGTGGACGACTAGATGTAGTCGCATTCTTGTAGCTTGACTTGTCACCAAAGTTTGTAGATGGCTTGGTAGAGGTAGGAGGGGCCGAAGTCATTGAATCTTGGTTGTAGGAACCCAAGTTCTTGGAGGTGAACTTGGAATACTTGTAGTCCTCTTGAACTTGTCGCTCCGCTTTGGTTGCTTGGTGTACTAGCTCAAGGAGGGTCGTGTAGGGTTGAAAGTCCGCAATCTTCGTGATAGGATAGTTGAGTCCATTCAAGAATCTCGCCATTGTTTGCTCTTCATCTTCCGTGATGTTGGCTCTCATCATGGCAATCTCCATCTCCTTGTAGTACTCTTCAACGGACTTGGTGCCTTGCTTGAGGAGTTGTAGCTTCTTGAACAAGTCACGGTTGTAGTGTGTTGGCACCAAGCGTGCTCTCATGACTTCCTTCATTTGATCCCAAGTGGTGATAGGTTGTTCGCCTTTTGCTTCTCGTCTCTCGATAATTTGCTCCCACCAAATGAGGACATAGTCTTGGAACTCAAGGGAGGCCATAGCAATTTTCTTCTCTTCATCGAAGTTGTGTAAGCGGAAGATCTTATCAACTTTCAATGCCCATGAGAGGTAGTCTTCGGGATCCATGCTTTCGGAAAACTTTGGCATGGTGAACTTAAGCTTGCCGTAGCGATGCTCTTCATTGTTCGCTTGCCTATTTGGAGGGCGTTCTTGATTGGGACGATTAGCAATATCGTGTTGCTCTTGTCAGAGTAGATGTCCATTGTCATGATGTTCTTGCCGAGCTTGTGGTTCTTGTTGAGGTTGTTGCTCTTGTCGCGCTTGAGGAGGAGCTTCTTCTTGCATGCGTGCTTGATGGCGCCTATCTTGTATCTCATCGCGAGGGAAACCCTCTTCTTTACGAGTATGTCGAGTGCGAGCTGCCACATTGCAATGTGAATCACGTAATGCTCGTTGCGCCTCAAGAGCTTGAGCTTCTCGGCGGTGTTGTGCTTGACGATGAGCTTCGGCATCTTGTTCTTTTTGATGTTGATGCGTTCTGATGCGGAGCATCCGTCGTTCATCCCCATGTACACTACGACTACTACCCAAGCCCCAAGTGGACACAAGGTGAACCTGTTCCTCGATGCTTCCCCTTTTCATTCACGCGAGACATGGTTGCTACCTAATGCAAAGACACTACGTGTGCTAAGGAACCAAGGAGACGACCATGGAGATGCTCGAAGCATAGGACGAGTCCACACGGAAGCATATCAAGAAGTGCCTCAAGGGGAGTCGCTGCGGAGCTACAACGGCCGGACATCCGGCCGACCCCCGGACATCCGGCGCCCGTGTCGGGCCGGACATCCGGCGCCTACCCGGAAATCCGGACCATCCTATCCAGAGAGCATCGGGACCGAGCCCTTCAACCCGGACATCCGGCCCCTTGGCCCGGACATCCGGCTCCTCGCGAGCCGCCGGACATCCGGCCCCCGGCCCGGACATCCGGCGCCTGCCTACGCGCAGAGACGGGCCTGAGGCCCATGTATCCCTCTCCCACTTACCCCTTCGTGGACCTAGACTATATATACTCCCCCTCCTCCATTTGAGGGTTAGCTTAGGTTTAGCTCATTTGCGACAGAGATTTGCTCATCCACTAGTGGTTCATCTCCTTGTGAGTGACTGCGGCCCCTCCACGGAGAAGATCCACATGGATTCAAGACCTCCTTCACGGAGAAGATCCCGCGGGATACCCCAAGACCTCCTCACGGAGAAGAACCGGTTACCCTTTGTATCGTCCCTTGTTGATCATGGATCTTGTATCTCTTTGTGTTTCGAGGATCTAGCATATGTGTGACTTGTTCTTGTTGGTTTGAGTGTTTCTCTCATGTTTCCCCTCGTGTTCCCCTTCATGTTTTTCGTGGGATCCCCTCCATTTCGTGAAAGATTGGCCATCTAGGGTTCCACCCTACATCATATGGTATCAAGAGCCATGGTTTCTCATAAATTTGGAGCCTCCCCACCGTTTTCTAGCCTTGTTTTGTTGTGTTCTTCCCCAAATTCGAAAATTCCCCACCGAAAATAGCCCCAAAATGTTTTGTGATCTGTTGGATTCGCTGTGTTTCAAGTGGATCTAGCATTTCCCCAAGTGGATCTATGGATTCGCTGTGTTTCAAGTGGATCTAGCATTTCCCCAAGTTTCCCCATCTTTCCTCCATAAAATCCATCAAATTTTGCCCCCAAAATCATCAAATTCCGCCCCCAAATGAGTTTGGAAGTCCCAATCCCGATCTGGAATCATCGGGCCGGACATCCGGGCCATCGGGGCGGACATCCGGGGCCCCGGCCGGACATCCGGCTCCTGGAGGGCAAAATCCCGTGCGGTTCTGGACATCAGGTTCCGGAAATCCGGACCCGACCCCGGATGTCCGGCCCCTGAGAATTCAGCCACCCGTGTTTCACCATTTTGTCCATAACTAATTCATCCGAACTCCGATTTCGATGTTCTTGAGCTTGTTTTGAAGCTCTTGACATCCCCCATAACAAAAAAAATACCACCATCATCATTTGACTCCATCATATTTTGTGGATTTTGGCATCTTTGCCTAGGGCTTCCACCATATCATCTGCATAACCACCACCGACTTCCGCAACCTAACCATTTTGTCCCCCATAGCATTTGTGGTTGCTTGAGTAGTGATTTGAATCTCCTAAGGTGTTTAGGCTACTTAGGGACCATTGCTTCTTCATCGACCACCACCTCCACTTCCGCATAGCCTAGTCCACCATACATAGCTAACCCAACTTAACCAAATTTTGTTCGAGCTTGTTTGAGTTGTGGCTTGTGTCTCCTAAGGTGTTTCGGCTACTTAGGGACTGTGACTTTAACTCCGACACCGTGTATAGCGCATCATACACTTCGACCACCATAACCCATTTTGACTGGGTTTCGACCAACAATTCCGCAACCACCACCGCTTGTCCGCTACCACCATTTGACATTTGTCCTTGAGATTTTGAGTTGTGGTTTTTCCGTTTCCTAAGGTGTTTCGGCTAAGTAGGAACGGGTCTACATCAAGAACACCGCCTCTCATCATCGACTCGGACGATAACCTCGACGACATCATTGTATATTCCCCTTGCAATTGCATTGTTAGCCCCTAGCCCATTTTTGCTTCACTTACCTATCGAGACTAGCCTTTGAGTATTGCCGGCAACGTTACTTGTGCACATTAGTGATCATCGATCTGCCCTTCCATTGCATACATACCATATCATCTTGGTATCATCATATCATCCCTTGTGTCACAAGATTATTCCCGCATATACACAATAGCTATCTTGGTTTGTGCATTTCGCATTGTGTCCATACAAAAAAAAGAATAAGCTTTTAAGAAAGAAAAAAAGAGAAAGACAAAGAAGCTTGTAAGCAAGAGCCATAGCATTGCATCACAATATATCATATGCTATCATATCCGTTCATCTTGGATCATCTTGTGCTCAAAGCACCGGAACATCATACACAAATAGCATACTTGGGATAGAAAGTTGATACATTTTGCATCTTATAGGTTGTGCACAAGTGTCGTATCCGCCTATTGAGCAATCGTGCTAGCGTCTCTCTTCAGTTGTGCAACACGAGCGTTTTTCGTGGATTCCACATTTTGTGCTCATTCCTTGGTTGCACGACCCCATTTATCTATCCGTGTGTGTGTTTCCGTGTGCCACATATTGCTATTAGTCTACTTGTTACATTTGCGAATTTGTGAATCTCTTTCAACTTTATTGACTCTTGCTAACATTTTGCATCAAATTTTTGTGCCACTATCCTCACCGAGATCCACCATAAGCTTTACTTGTGTAGGTGTGAGAAACCGACAAGAATTGGTACCAATTGTGCTATTTCCTTGCTCCACATTTGAGTGATCATTGATCCATCTTCAACATCGGTCAAGGTACATTTTTTATAGTTCTTCTCTTTCTCCCACTCATACTTGCAAGCGTCTTGTGATGGATAGGCAAGGCATTTCATCTCCGGTCTTCGACATTGATGGCGCGAACAATGACATCCACGCGAAAACCATCGGACTACAACGAGCAATGCAAGAGCGCTTGGGCAACATCGCCATCGAACTACGACACTCCGAGCGAAGGATAATGGCTTCCTTCGACGACATGTGCGACTCCTTCAACAAACAAATGGCGGAGCTCCGACACTTGGTGGTGGATTACAAGTTTTCTTCCCCTTCGTCATCCTCTCGGCAGCGACGTTCAAGTAACAAGTCTTCGGAGCGCAAACATGATGCAAGTGCAACTCTTCCACGTCCACACCGCCATGGCGATCATCGACATCGTCATGAAGGGCAAGTCACCTACAAGCATCATGTGCACGACGACAACGAACGATATATACCACGAGCTCAAGCACGACTACGGCATCATCCTCATGAAGATGCTCGACAAGCGCATACATTCAAGTCTGACGAAGCTCTACATCACGCCAAGGCCAAGCTTCAAGAGCAAAAGAGAAGACCGCAAGACAAGCACACCCAAGACGGAGCTACGGCTACAACCACCACTTCAGCATCTTTGCCAAGTGCTATCAAGGCATCTTCGCCTTTCGACGTACGGCACCTTCGCCTACTTCCCATGAGTTCGCCTACATCGACGTCTTCATCATCAAGGCGATCATCTACAAGCGACGGCGACAAGAAGGTCGAGCATGGGCCATCCCCTTCGACCAAGGCGACGAGCATGAACCTCTTCGACACCATGAAGACGGCGCCCATATTGGACTACTGCTCCGGGTCAAGCTACGCGAGCAAGCATGAGACCTTCTCTTTGACCTCGGAGGAGCGTGGTGATTTTCCACATCCCACGGCATTCATCTTTGGAGGCATTACGGATGAGGAAGTTGAGCATGGAGGCTATTGCACCTACACCTCTTCGACATCCACTTATGACGACATGCCCCAATTTACATGTGAGGAGAGCCACCACCACATGAGTGATATGAGTGACTCCACCATATGTGACATTGAGAGCATTTCCTTTGAGAGGATGAGAGTGACCACTACTAGCCCCATACATGAGAGCATGCCACTTCTCCTATGTGAGGTTGAGAGCCATTCGAGTGACACCACCAACCATACGAGTGAGAGCATCTACGAGGGAGTGAGTGAGCCACAACACTTACTGAGTGAGGTAGTTGATAGGGCATGTGAGGCCACTATGATTTCTAACGACTTAACCTCTACTCCGAGTGTGTTTTCTTTGGTGCTAGGTCTCCTACAAGAGGACATGCCTACCCTCGACGAGTCCGTCCCTCCAATGGACAACCCGATGGCCATGGTGGAAGAAGATGCACCACCCACATGGTTCCATCATGATGAAGATGAGAACGATTGGATCTTGAACACCTCACCTACAACGCATGAGCGACACTCCAAAGGTAAAATAGGTGAAGGTGATGCTCTTGTCCTACTAGTGGACTATCTTGACAATGATTGCTTGCATGATGTTGACACACCTATTGCCATGCTTCATGCTAGAGCGACTTCCTCATGTCTTGACTTACCTATTTATGATGAATATGATGATGAGCATGTTTAGTTGCCTAGTTGTGATGCTATGCTCCATAGGATATCGTGTGAAAATTCTTCTGGTCACATCATGTTTGACAACCCTTTATAATCGTCATATGCTATGAGTGAGATTTCTCATATTGCTTCATTTCAATCTCAACATAGTAACTATGCATGCACCATTAAAGTAAATCCCATTTGCACTTGTGGCATAGATGACAAGATGATGGTCATTGGATTTTGTTTTTCATGCGATGATATTGCCATGCTCCCTTTACATAATTTGCGCAATTCATCTACTATGCCATTCCATGAACACATTGTTCCAAATATGCTTTGCTTTGGATGTTGTCAATATTCTCCATGTGATGTTTCCATTGATGCTCATGAGGAGACCCCCATAGTTTCCTCATACATACTAGGAGATCTTGATGCCTTCCATACCTTGCATGATTACCATGATTGTGTGCACCATATGCATTCCATGAATAGCAATGCTCTACATATTTCTTGTGATGCATTACACAATTCGAATCTCCATTATGCCATACATAACAACAAACCTCTCATGATGGATGACATGTTTCTATATCACGCATCTCATTTGTTTGAGAATTGGATATTTTTTTGCTAACCACCACACGCACGTGCGCATCATGATAGATGATGTGTACATATGCCACCCACATACAATTTTTCCTTTGCCTTTGTCTTGTGTAGGTACTTTTGCAAACTCGTCAACCTCACAATCCCATGAGTTGATGAAAAGAGCTCTTGAGAGCAATGACAATTTGGGATCTCGTGGATTGTCCCTACCACCGTTCTCTTCGCGCAACCACTACGCGCATCTCTTTTACTTGGCTCTCACACGACTATTGGTTATTTACCATTTGTCATCTTATGCCCATATTATCGTGTTCACTTTGCATGCTATACCTCTTAATATGAATTTGCCATGTTGTGACCCTTGCTTGCCGTTACACATGATTCACCATTATGCTACCTATATGTGTATTCGCATGCTTGGTGGAGATACTTGTAGCTACTACCATGATTTATTTGTGCTCCACGCTATTGATGCTTTTTGTGTTGGGAGAGTCATGATGCCCTATTGCTATTTACATATGGCCTGTCGCCAATACATTGATCCTATTTTGCTCATATCTTGCTTTCATGCTTGTGCTATGCCATGTGCATTATTCATGCCTACAATTTGCACACATGACATGCTTGCCATGATTACCTCTAGTACGTTGCATCTTTGCACTACTAGCTTGTTTGACTTGATTGCTATGATTGCTTGCTATATTGCATCACCCATGTTCCACTCTTACTTGCTTTCTTGGGTTGATGACATATATTTTCATGCATTTCACATGATATATCTTGATCATTGTCACTTGTCTCCAATAGTTGCATCTCTCATTTTCACTTATAATGAGTGCAACCGTGCTATGCTTGTTGATCTCGGAGACTTTGACACCCTTCTTGTGATGCATACTTGCTTGTTTGAGCCTAATGCCTTTGGTTGTTATCGCATCATATGCTTACATGCCATGCCACATTACCTTGTCCTTTCTTATGATAAGAATGATGCAAGCACTTGTTGGTTATTTTCCCTCACGAATGCTAGGTTTTGCATTCACGCTAACCTCAGTTGTTTTTCCGAGTGCTTGTCATGTTCTTTCATTTTGAAGGATTCACAAGGCGGTGCTATCATGCGACAACTTGGTCATGCAAAGGCATATATGATGTGCAACACCAACATTCACGAGAATATCCTAAAGCTGAACTCCTTCCCTTTGAGCCATCCTTACATACGCATATTGGATGGGTCATTCTTTCATTGTTGTCTTCTTCTTATTGTCTACATGATACATCTATTGGAGAGAGGACCTACATTGGAGATGGACCTTCAAGATGAGGAGCGCTCAGACTTATTGGATGCACCTTCGGACCTTCACTCTTGCCACGACATCGAGCATTGGTATATCAAAACTCCTTTGACACATTGCACCAAAAACTTCATATTTGTTGATTGTGTGATCACATGCTATGCTCCATGGACATATCTTTCCCATAACAAATTTGCAACTTGCACGTGGATTCACTCACATTATGATTGCCTTGTTGCATTTTGTATTCCCCTGTCATCCATGATATATGAGCTTGTGCATTTTCTTAGCAAATTTGTTGTGATATTTCTTGATTTTCATATTCATACATCATGATCATATTGTCCTCCATCAATTGCATGATGACATACACATATTGAGCATCCATTGCCATGTTCATGCTCTTGATAAACCATCACACTTTGACATCATTTTGCACAATGGTTGCATTGATCACATTCACAACACCTTTGTGTGCTCCACAAATGCATTTGATCACATGAATGCTTTACATCTCATACTATATCATCTTGCTAAGCTTCATGTACCTTGTCACACGGACACATTCTTACATGATGGACACTTTGTGTGTGCTAACCATTGTATTTCCAAGTATACTTTGTGTTTGCTCATTTTGCATGTACCACATACCGGAGACACCTTGGAGTACTTGGATTGCGACATGCCCTCAACTTCGTCCAACTACAAGTCCATTCACGACTACCATTTCCATGGTGATGAGGTTTTTGATCCGAGGTCGGATCTTTCCCAAGGGAGGGGAGATGATGCGGAGCATCCTTCGCCCATCCCCATGTACACCATTTGGACGCAATGTGATCCCGTTCCTCGATGCGTTCCCTTTCCTTTCTCGCCAGACATGGATGCTACTTTAAGCGCGGACAATGGAGAGCCCAAGGAACAAGGCCAGGAACACCTAAGGAAACCATGGAGATCCCAAGGACCAAGGCCAAGTGAGTGCGAGAGGGAAGGAAGAAGGTCTAGCACCTACAGGCTCCGGACATCCGGCCCCCAGGCCCGGACATCCGACGCCCCTTCACGGAAGCGAGCACCGCAAGATTAGACATCCGGCCCCATGCCCCGGACATCCGGCCCCTTCGCCGGAAATCCGGCCCCTCATCACAGAAGGCAACCGAAGCCGGCCACGCTCAGCCCGGACATCCGGCCAGAGGCCCGGACATCTGGCTCCTCGCGAACCGCCGGACATCCGGCCCCTGACCCGGACATCCGGCGCCTGCCTGCGCGCAGAGACGGGCCAGAGGCCCATGTATCCCCTCCTCTCTTACCCTTTCGTGGCTTAGGCTATATATACTTCTCACCCACCTCCTAGTTAGGGCTAGCTTAGGTTTAGCTTATTTGAGATAGAGCTTTTCTCATCCACTAGTGGTTCATCTCCTTGTGAGTGACTGCGGCCCCTCCACGGAGAAGATCCACACGGATTCAAGACCTCCTTCGCGGAGAAGATCCCGCGGGATACCCCAAGACCTCCTCACGGAGAAGATTTGGTTACCCTTTGTATCGTCCCTTGTTGATCATGGATCTTGTATCTCTTTGTGTTTCGAGGATCTAGCATATGTGTGACTTGTTCTTGTTGGTTTGAGTGTTTCTCTCGTGTTTCCCCTCGTGTTCCCCCTCGTGTTCTTCGTGGGATCCCCTCCATTTCGTGAAAGATCGGCCATCTAGGGTTCCACCCTACATCATTGGTCTAGCGATTGCTAAGGTGCAACGTCGTGCACGTTTGTAGTCGGATCGTCAAAGTCGTCTCCACCAAATCGATAGTTATCATCTCATCGAAAGATCGGGCCCCTCGCCTCTATGAAGTGGTATCAATTTTCAGGTTGCTCGCTAAGAATTTCCAGTTATTCCTAGATTAGATTTATTTTCTTACCTATTGTCCAAGGAAAAGCCACAAAAAGTGAGATCTATTCATCCTTTATCCTAGCCAGTCTGAGCCTTTGCAATTTTCTTTTCATTGTTTGCATTATTGAATTATCGGTTCCATAGTCGTGTCGAGTTGCTAGTCTTAGTGTCTAGTTCGTTAGAGTTTCGAGTTCTGTTCACTTTTGCTGTCCACCACCTCATCTGTCAATTTCCACCTCGTGCTACCCATCGTTCATTGTCACAATCATACTTGAAGTCGTTCACATCTTTGCTTGATCCAATCTGCATCTTATCTAGTTTGTCTTGGAAAGAGGGAGAAAGAAAAAAAAGACACAGAAAAAAAGTAAAAAAAAAGAGGAGAGAAAGATAAAGAAAAAAAAGTGTGAGAAAAAAGAAAAAGAAAAAGAAGAAAAACAAAGTTGGAGAGGGAGTTGTTGTATATTCTGCTTGGCTGTTGTTTTCATCATTATCTTTACTGCCGTTGTGATCTTCACTTATATCTTGTTGTCCAGAGCTACTTCGTATCCTTTATTGATGCTAGTTGTGCTACACCGTGACCTCATTAGTGTTCTAGGCTCGCGTCTCTAGTCCGGTCTAGCCTAGGACCAACACAGTACCGTCGTTGAGCGTTTATTCAACATTGCATCTCTGAATTGATTATTGCTAACCTTTTGCTACCATATATAGCCAACCCAGCTCCACACATTTCTACACCGTGCATATTTACGTTCACCTGGCAATCGCTTTACTCAATCTTTGGAGTTATTTGACACCGCTGGTTGCCTATCAGCACCTGCTGCATGGTAAGAACTTGTAAGATATTGATATTTGCTTTATTGTGAGCGCTTTACTGTGAGCGCTTTACCACCACATCCTAGTAGTTCATAGGAACATTATTCTCGAATTTTGTTTCTTGTTTCTACTAATCATGACAGGTATCGGAGACATAAGTTCTTGGACGACGGATATATCTTCACCATCACGAGACGTGTGACAACACGCACAAGCACATGGTTAGGTTATTTCTTTACCTTCATTTGAGGGTAGACTTAATCCTGCTATTAATTTAGCTTGGGATCTTGAAGTAGAAAAAGTTTTTAGTCACCATCATTTTTCCGAACTTGAGAGAGTACGAGCTGCCACTAGAGTATTTACTGGTTTTGCTTCTGTTTGGTGGAGTGTGCATTGTAAGAAAAACATTGATAACCAACCCATAACTTGGAAAGATTTGAAGGTTGTAATGAGAGAACATTTTTTCCCTCCTTACTATCACCGTCAATTGCTTCGCAAATTGGAACAATTAAAACAAGGCAGTAACACTGTTCATGCTTACTACCAAGAGTTCGAATCTTATATGCATCATTGTGACATAGAAGAATCTGAGGATGATACACTGATAGATTTTTTGGTGGTTTGAACCATGATATTCACGCAAGATTTCAGTATATTCCTCGTTGCATTACTGGTATGTATGTTCGTGCTTTTAGCTTTGAGAGACAAATACAGGAGGATGCATTGTGTGACTACAACAACTACTATTCCAGTTCATGCTCACCACCACTGGTTGGTTCCTCCACCATTGCACCTACTACAGCAGCCAGACCTCTGATTGTGAGCGTGACATCATCTAAAGTGTATGGTACATTGTCATCGTCCGTACCTACATCAGCTACGTCTTTGCGACAAGGTAATAGTAAAATCAATGATGATATAACTTCAGATGAGAATGATGCATATCTAGTTAACTTGAATACATCATGTATTGAATTACTTGTTGATTTGAGCACACCACCTAGTTTAGATAATCATGTTACTGTCATGAATGCGTCATGTGATCAAACAACTGAAATACCAACTATTTTGAGTGCACCCATTGAATTAACTGTTGATGCAAAAGAATCATGTGAATCGGAGAATAAATCGGATTTGGATAAAATACATTTGAAAATAATTGCGCCAATGTTTAATCATTTTGATATGACCTCTAATCTTGGTGACGATTCTATGTCAACTGACTTATTGCATGTTTGCTTATTTAAGCATGTTGTAGCCTATGAATTTCATGCAAGTCAGGTTTATTCACCAATGTTGGGATGGTTTAATGATGAACATTGTCAATCTTTTAACATGAATGAGAGCTTAACTTATTTGTGCAAACTGAGTTGCAATATTTTCATGCCTTCTACTTCTTGTGATAATATTTTGGCTTTATATTTTATGAATTACGAAAGTTACTAATCTATACATGTGTCATATGTGCAAAAATTAAGGGAAGTAAAAATGGATGACATATACATATACAACATGTACACGTTGTCTATTTTCGTACCCAAATTTCAGATTAAGCAACGACGAGGACGGCTTTATTTTCAAGAAAGGGAGGATGATGAGGACATGACTACCTTGGATACGACCAAAAATATTGCATACATGTATATTTGTGAGGAGATTTCTAATGCAAACTATGCAACAATTTATTTATGTCATCTAGGACAAAAATACTTCACAAACTTTTGTGCCATATCTAATTCCAGGTGTATGGGACATTTGTACAATCCACATAAGAAGATAAGGGAAAAAGAGAAGTTTAGGTGCTGTTCAAAAAGTTCTCTCACATCACTTTTGGGCCAAGAGAAGATAGAGTCCAAGTCTCTCACGTTCTGCATCCAGATTCGGACTCCACACACATACCTGACTCAAAACTGCAAGAACTCCTTCATACGGACTCCGAATTGGGTGATTCTTTTTTTGTTGGAAACTAAATTTCGTACAGTTTCCAACCCAATTGGATTCACCTTCAAATTCGTCCGGATCGTTGATATATCGACAAAACAATCTGACGCTGCAGCAGAATCCGAGTCAAACTATAAGTCCAAAGGTGTTGCATCACCTCCACTTGGGCCCATGAGCCTTGTACGACCTAGGGTTACTTTTAGGCTACCTTGGGACGTCCTGCCACCTCCTTGGCCACCACCCCTTGCTCCTATATAAGTAGATCCATCTATTAGCTTTTTCTTTGGGATTTGTTTAGTCAAAAGTTAGCCATTGCAACTTCGTGTACTTCAATTGTGTCCAACGACCAGACCAAGACTGCTTACGGATCCCCACCTTTATCAATACATCATTTATATTTGCAGTATTCAGATTGCTTTATCATATTCTTGCTTGTTCTTCGATTGCATGTAGGAATAGACCTTCGTGGTCAGGTTGATCGTGCTTATGGCATTGTGAGTAACCCCTGGAGATTGGTTTAGCGATTGCTAAGGCGCAACATCGTGCATGTTTGTAGTCGGATCGTCAAAGTCGTCTTCACCAAATCGATAGTTATCATCTCATCGAAAGATCGGGCCCCTCGCCTCTATCAAGTAGCTTTGTCTTTGGTATTTGTTTAGTCAAAAGTAAGCCATTGCAACTTTGTGTACTTCGTTTCTGTCCAACGACCAGACCAAGACCGCTTACGGATCCCCATCTTTATCAATACTTCATCTATATTTGCAATATTCAGATTGCTTTATTATATTCTTGCTTCTTCTTCGATTGCATGCAGGAATAGACCTTCGTGGTCAGGCTGATCGTGCTTCTGGCATCGTTAGTAACCCCTGGAGAATGGTTTAGCGATTGCTAAGGCGCAACGTGATGCACGTTTGTAGTCGGATCGTCAAAGTCGTCTCCACCAAATCGATAGTTACCATCTCATCGAAAGATCGGGCCCCTCGCCTCTATCATTTCCTATCCTACATGATTGACACTTGTGCTATGCATTCTTGCTTTTGCTAATTTTAAATGTGCTATACTCATGATCAAAGCATGAATTGAATATTCACATAGATTGCACCTCCCCTCCACAAATCACACACTCGAGTGTAAACATGTGAATTAATGACCATTATCTGAAACAGAGAAATAGGAAAGAGATGCATAAACCACATGAAACAGGGAATACGTTTTTTAAATTCTCGGTAAAAAAGCACCACCGCCACCCATCATCAGTGAAGGAGCGAGTAAACCTAACAAACCCTGACCACACTATGAACCATAGCTGCAAGGGTATCATGAGACATGAACTCAACAACGAGCAACCGCTCGCCACCCTTGCAGTAGCATCCAATGAGGTTGGACAAGTGACCGCTCTACAGTGGCCGAACTGCCCTAGCCTCCTCATCTGCATCCACAAGATGACAACCAAATTCAGTCCAGACTCCGCAACAGAGGCTAGTCGAACACTAGTGCATACGTGGTGATGATCCAACCGCATGAAGCAAAGCAAACCAAAGCAAGGTGATGCGGGGACAACCCGGCTATGGGCCGATCTTTCACGAAAAGGAGGGATCCCAAGAAAGAACACGAAGAACACGAGGGGAAACACAAGAGGAACAAGGGAAAAACACTTAGATCAACAAGTTTACGTCACACATATGCTAGATCCGGAAACACAAACGGTGATACACGATCCACGATCAACTAAGGACGATACAAGTAGCGATAGTCTTCTCCGTGAGGAGGTCTTGATTTCTTCTCCGTAAGGAGGTCTTGAATCCGTGTGGATCTTCTTCGTGGAGGCCGCGGTCTTTTGAGGAGATGAACCACTAAGGATGACTAATGCTCTAGGTTTTGATGAGCCATCACAATGCTAACCCTAAAAAGAGGGAGGATGAGGTCTATTAATAGTCTAGAGTCACGAAAGGTTACATGGGCCTCAGCCCAGAAGTAAATGGCGTGCACAGGTAGAGGACGTCCGGTGGCTCGTGAGGGACCGGACGTCCGGAAGTCCACGGATTTACACTATTTTGTTCTGTCGTGGGATTACGGGCATCCGGAGATGGCCGGACGTCCAATCGCCGGTCGTCCGGAGCCTAGGGTGTGTCGGACGTCCGGTATGGAGCGGTCGTCCGACGCCTGTAGCTCTCCGGGCAGCTTCTTCTCTTGGTCGTTGAACTTACTGTCTTTGCCACCTTGTCCAATGGGTGTAGCTACACCGTGGCCTTCACCCCAGCACCTGATCATGCATAGAGTTTCCGTCTTAGGTAGTAGCCATGTCTCGTGGGGTGAAAGTGGTGTTTCGGAGAGGAGCAAGTTCACCTTATCTTTGATAACCCTTGTACGAGCTCTTGTCATTGGTCCAAGTGGTATTTCCATGGGGATGCTTGAGGGATGCTGACGCGGAGCATCCCGAGGTCATCCCCATGGACCCTCCTTCACCTCGTCAAGTGCCTCAAGGACCAATGACACATGCTCGTGCTAGAGCTCTCGAGACCGAGGTGACGTCGCTCCTAGCCCTACCTCCATACGAATCTTGCGAGACATTGTTGCTACCTCAGATGGATGTGCTTTGTGTGCTCAGGTGTGAAGAAGACCACATTGGAGAAGGGCGTGAAGATGTACAAGTCCCCAAGTTCACGGACGAGGTGTTGCATCGAGAAGGGCAGAAGAAGGCTCCAGGCCCCGGACATCCGGCCCCCTGGCCCGGACGTCCGTCCCCTGGACAATCAGCTACAGAAAGCCAACAGCAGCAGAGGCTACAGGGCCCGGACATCCGGCCAGGCCCCGGACATCCGGCCAAGCAAGGCCCGGACATCCGGCCTCGGGCCCAGATCCGGCGCCACTCCACAGAGGGCACCCGAGACTCAACCCCTGCAGCCCGGACATCCGGCCCCTCGCCCCGGACATCCGGCGCGTCGCCCGGACGTCCGGCCCCTGAATGCCTGCACGCATCCTTTGGGCCGAGGCCTGTGTACCCCTTCGCTCCGTACACTATATATACTCCTTTCCCAACATCGTTTAGGGTTAGCTTTTGGATAGCTCATTATAGACCTCTGTGGATTCTCTCCTACGAGACCGCGGCCTCTTCGGAGAAGATCCACCTCGGATTCAAGACCTCCACATCGGGGAAGATCCCAAGGGATATCCAAGACCTCCTCCGGGAGAAGACTACCTTTGTACCACCGTGATTTGACTATGGATCGTGTATCTCGATGTGTATCGTGGATCTAGCACTTGTGTGATCATATTTGTGTTGATTTGAGTGTTTCCCCTCGTGTTTTCCTCTGTTTCCTCCTTGTGTTCTCCGTGTTCGTCGTGGGATAATCTCCAATCGTGAAAGATCTGCTGATTAGGGTTCCACCCTATATCATATTATGGTATCATGAGCATAGGTTGATCACGATTTTGGAGCCCCACACCCTGTTTTCTAGCTTGTTTTTGTTGTGTTCTTCCCAATTTCGAAAATTCCCCACAAAAATAGCCCCAAATTTTTCTTCTGATCTGTTGATTTGGCGAGATTTTGTTGACTTTGTCCCATGGATTTGCTGTGCCACGAGTGGATCTAGCTTTTCCCCACCTTTTCACCGATTTTCCTCCGCAAATTCGGGCAAGTTCGACCAATTTGTCCACGGTTCCACCAACCCCAGCCCCAACTTACCGAACGACCGATGTTTACTGGACGTCCAGCACCTCTCGAGACACCGGACGTCCGCTAAACACCGGACGAAAGAAACACCGCCTACAGAAACTTTTCCTGGACTTCCGGAACTTACCGGACGTCCAACCACTTCCGGCCAACTGGACGACCGGCAACCTCCGGACGTCCGGCAAACCCTGACGAAGCTGAACTTGTTCAGTTCCGTATCACCTTCCGCTACCTCCTACTTTTCATCCCACCTTCCGCAACCACCATCGATTAACCGCTACGATTTGGAACATCTTGTCTCCCTTTGCCTTGGATAATTGAGTTGTGGTTTCACCGTTTCCTTGGATGTTTAGGCTACCTTGGAACGACAAGACTTCGACAACACCACCGCTCAACTTCGGCAAGGACGGTAACATCAACGACACTTTGTTCATTCTACCTTGCAATTGCATTGTCACCCTATGAACCATCTTTGCGTAGCTTTCCCATCGAGACTAGCCATTTGAGTATTGCCGGGCCACGACACTTGTGCACATTAGTGATAGTCATAGATATTGCATACCATATCATCATATCTCCGTGTGCCACAAGAGTGATCCGCATACACAATAGCTACCTTGATCCAAGAAACATGCATAAGTATCCAAAGAAAGAGCTCACAAGCTTTTAAGCAAAAGAGCCAACCAAAGCTTATAATCAAAAGGATAATAGCATCATACGGCTTGCATCAAAGAGATCATACGTCATAACAATACCATCTTGTGCTAAAGCATCGGCACATCATACACTTATAGCATACTTGTGATAGTTAGTCGTTACATTTTGCCTCTTATAGGTCGTGCACAAGTGCGTATCCGCCTATTAAGCAATCGGTTAGCGTCTCTCTAGTGTTGTGCAACACGAGCATTTTCCGTGGTTTCCCACATTTTCGCTCATCCTTGGTTGCACAACCACATTTATCTATCCGTGCGTGTGTTCCGTGTGCTACTTTGCTAGTGATCTACTTGTTGCATGAGCAAATTGTGAACCATTTTCAACATTCTTGAGTCACTTTGACGATTGCATTGAATTTGTGCCACTATCCTAACCAAGCTCCTCTCAAAGCTTTACTTGTGTAGGTGTGAGAATCAACACAAAGTGGTACCAATAGTGCTATTTCCGGGTTACATTATTGAGTGATCATTGATCCATTTTCAACTTCGGTTAAGGTACATTTGGTATTGTCTTCTCCTTTCTCCCACTCACATACTTTCTTGTGATGATGGATAGGCCAAGTACATCTACGAACCCGTCTTTCGACGATCCTCAAGAAGCGAACAACTACGTCACCAAACTACATCTCTTCGGTGTCCAACGAGCTCTACATCAAGAGAGTGAAGCTATGCGCGAGTACATTAGTCAAGTCGCCGAGGACGCGCGCCAATTTGAAGCAAGAACAAGAGAACAATTTGACATCATCAACACCAACATGTCTACTCAATTCAACGAGCTCCGGACATTGATAGTCAACCGACGTTCTTCTTCAACATCCTCTCAAAGACGAAGCCGCTCAAGTCGACATTCCGACTCCACGCAAGACTCAAGTACACCTACGTCTAACACTCTTCGTCAAGCCGCACGTCAAGTTCGACATGAGAACCGGCATCCTCTTCATGACAAGAGTTCACAAGAGCTATTCGACGAGCAAGAGAGCCGACGTCGTCAAAACCAAGCTACACTTGAGCAAGCACAAGAAACGCAACGACTACGCCAACAACAACAAGAGCGAGCACGTCAACACCAAGAAGAACTAGATGCCGAGGCTAACCGCCAAGCACAACAACGTCGAGAAGCTCAAGCTATGGAGGCACAACGAGCGTTACAAGATGCACATCGCAATGTGGCAGCCCGCACTCGACACACTCGTCAAGAAGAGGATTTCCTTCGTGATGAGGTGCAAGAGAGACGCCACCAAGAAAGAATGCAACGAGAAGCTCCTCCTCAACAAGAACATCAAGCTCGACAAGCACACCATGATAATGGACATCTACTTCGACAAGAGCAACATGATATGGCAAACCGCCAAAATCAAGACCACCATCCCAATAGGCAAGGAAACAATGACGAGCATCGCTATGGCAAGCTCAAATTCACCATGCCAAAGTTTTCCGGAAGCATTGATCCCGAAGACTATCTCTCATGGGCATTGAAGGTTGACAAGATCTTTCGCCTTCACAACTTCGATGAAGAGAAGAAGATCGCATTGGCATCCCTTGAGTTCCAAGACTATGTTCTCATTTGGTGGGACCAATTCATAGAGAGAAGAGAAGAAAAAGGCGAACCTCCTATCACCACTTGGGCTCAAATGAAGGAAGTCATGAGAGCACGCTTTGTGCCTACTCACTACAACCGTGACTTGTTCAAGAAGCTACAACTCCTCAAGCAAGGTACCAAGTCCGTTGAAGAGTACTACAAGGAGATGGAGATTGCCATGATACGAGCAAACATCACGGAAGATGAAGAGCAAACAATGGAGAGATTCTTGAATGGACTCAACTATCCTATCAAGAAGATTGCGGACTTCCAACCATACAACAATCTCCTCGAGCTAGTACATCAAGCAACCAAAGCGGAGCGACAAGTTCGAGAGGACTACAAGTACTCCAAGTTCAACTCCAAGAACTTCGGCTCCTACAACCAAGCTTCAACGACTTCGGCTACTCCTCCTACCTCTACCAAGCCATCTACAAACTTTGGCGACAAGCCAAGCTACAAGAATGCGACTACATCGAGTCGTCCACCTTCTACCAACAATTTCAAGCCTAGAGCTTCATCATCTACAACTCCGACCGAAGACAACACCAAGACAAGCTCAATCAAATGCTTCAAGTGCCAAGGACGAGGCCACAAGTCATTTGAGTGCAAGACCGTTCGCACCATGATCATCAATGATGACGGATCTTATGACTCCATGAGCGATGATGAGATGGAAGCACTTGAGCTTGTAGCTATGCATCGCCAAGTGAATGAAGAAGAAGACCATCAAGTGTTTTGCGACAATGACTCAAGTCCCAATCTTGTTGTCTCCAAAGTCTTAACACTCCAACACCAACAAGATGACGACCAACAATGTCACATCTTCCATACCAAGGCCGACATCAATGGACGCTCCGTCAAGGTTATCATCGATGGAGGAAGTTGTCACAAATTGGCAAGCGAAGAGCTATGCGACAAGCTTCACTTGGTCAAGACGAAGCATTCTCACCCCTACAAGGTCCAGCGCCGGAATTCTCCGAGTCGAGCACACCGTGCAAGTCTCTTTCAAGATAGGCGCCTACGAGGACACTCTTGAATGTGATGTGATCCCCATATCCGTGTGCCACCTTATTCTTGGACGTCCATGGCAATATGATCGTGGAGTCACACACAATGGACGGACGAATCACTATAGCTTCAAGATGAAGGGCAAGGAATTCGTGCTCCGACCAATGTCTCCAAGTCAAGTAGCCGCCGACAATCTTTTACCTACCAATCATCGTGGAGATAATAGTGAGAGAGTGAGCCACCAAAAAGAGAGTGAGAGCCACAAGACAAATATGAGCGACTCCACGATGAGCGACAAGAAGCAACTAGTCCTATTTGCCACCAAAAGTGATATGAGAGAAGTGTGTGAGAACCCATCGAGTGTCTTTCACCTTGTGCTTTTATGCAAAGGGGAAGCCAAACCCACTAACACTTCACCACCTCTACCTTTAGTGTTGTCTAATTTGTTGCAGGAATTCTCGGACGTCTTTCCGGATGAACTACCTCCGGGTCTACCTCACTTCGCGGAATCGAACACCGCATCGACCTCATACCCGGCGCACCACTTCCAAACAAGGCTCCTTACCGCGTCAACCCCGAGGAAACAAAGGCGATACAACCGCAAGTGCAAAAACTCATCGACAAAGGTCATGTACGTGAAAGCTTAAGCCCTTGTGCCGTTCCGGTTATTCTCGTGCCTAAGAAAGATGGAAGTTTTCGCATGTGCTCCGATTGTCGACCCATAAATGCTATCACCGTTAGATACCATTATCCTATCCCACACTTAGACGACATGCTTGATGAATTATGTGGTGCCACCATCTTTTCAAAAATTGATCTTAAAAGTGGTTACTACCAAATTCGCATTCAAGAGGGTGATGAGTGGAAAATGGCTTTCAAAACCAAGTTTGGGTTATATGAGTGGCTTGTTATGCCAATGGGCTTATCGGAAGCACCCGGTTCATTTATGCGCCCTATGCATTTTTGTCTTCGACCATACATCGGTGTCTTTGTAGTGGTCTACTTTGATGATATCCTCATTTTTTGCAAGACGCTAGAGGACCATGTGACACACATCCATTTGGTTTTACAAACCCTTCGGAAAGAGCGCTTGTATGCTAATATGGAGAAATGCACTTTTGGCGTTGAGAAGGTTGTCTTCCTAGGATTTGTCGTTTCTTCACAAGGTGTTCACGTTGATGAAACTAAAATTGAAGCAATTAAAACTTGGCGTCATCCAACGAATCTCATGCAAGTGCGTAGTTTCCTTGGTCTAGCCGGTTTCTATCGACGTTTTGTGAAGGACTTTAGCACCATTGCTATGCCTCTACACGCTTTGAGCAAGAAGAACGCACCCTTCATTTGGGGTCCTTCGCAAGACACCGCGTTCCATGAGCTAAAGAGCTTGCTTACCCACGCACCACTTCTAGCCCTACCAAACTTTGGTAAACCTTTTGAGATTCATTGTGACGCTAGTGGTACCGACATAGGTGGCATGCTAATGCAAGAAAAGCGCCCAATTGCGTACTTTAGCGAGAAGCTATCCGGAGCGCAACTTAACTACCCCATCTATGATAAAGAGCTTTATGCCTTGGTGAGAGTTTTACGTGTTTGGGAACATTATCTTCGACCTCATGAATTCATTCTTCATACGGACCATGAGACTCTCAAGTATCTCAAAGGTCAAACTAAGTTGAACAAGCGTCATGCTAAATGGAGTGAGTTCATTGAGTCTTTTCCCTATGTCATCAAGTACATCAAAGGCAAAGAAAATGTTGTGGCGGACGCCCTTTCCCGCAAATGCATGCTTGTAACACAACTTGAGTTGAATGTGATTGGATTTGAGCACATAAAAGATTTATATGAGCATGATCATTTCTTTGCAAATGCTTACGCTAAGTGCTTGACTCACACTTCTTGGGAACGTTACTACATCAAGGATGGATATCTTATGAGAGCTAACAAACTTTGCATTCCCGAGTCTTCGCTTCATTTGCTCCTTTTGCAGGAATCGCATGGAGGAGGACTCATGGGACACTTTGGACGCGACAAGACGTTTGCTACCCTCTCTAAGAACTATTTTTGGCCCAAGATGCTCCGTGACGTCTCACGCCTCACCAACCGATGTTCTACATGCCGCAAAGCTAAGTCCAAAGCTCAATCTCATGGTCTTTACATGCCTCTTCCTATTCCATACCATCCATGGGAAGACATAAGCATGGATTTTGTACTTGGATTGCCTAGGAATCAAAATGGCAAAGATTTCGTGCTAGTTGTTGTGGATAGATTCTCTAAAATGGCTCATTTCATTCCTTGTAACAAGAGAGAAGATGCTTCACATGTTGCAAATCTCTTTTGTAGGGAGGTCATTAGTCTACATGGCGTGCCCAAAACGATCATGTCGGACCGGGACGTCAAGTTCTTGTGCTAATTTTGGAAAACCCTATGCGGTAAGCTCGAAATCAAGCTACTATTCTCTTCGGCGTACCATCCACAAACGGACGGCCAAACGGAGGTGACGAACCGCACGCTTTCGACGCTTCTTCGCGTGTTGATCAAGAGGAACATCAAGGAATGGGAGCAATGATTGCCCATTGCCGAGTACGCCTACAACCGCGCAAGACATTCGACCACCCGCAAGTCCCCCTTCGAGATCATCTACGGCTTCAACCCGTTGTCCCCATTGGACATCCTACCGCTACCTCTCCAAGAGCGCACGAACATGGACGCAAGTGCACGAGCAAGCTATCTCAAGAAGGTGCACGAAGATACAAGAGCAATGATCGAGCGACAAGTACATCGTCTCGCCACCAAGCTCAACGCCAACAAGGCACCAATGGTGTTCCAACCGGGAGATCTTGTTTGGCTACATCTTTGCAAGGACCGTTTCCCACAAGAGCGCAAGTCCAAAATACTACCTCGCGCCGACGGGCCTTTCAAGGTGCTAGCACGCTACAACAACAACGCCTACAAGATCGACATTCCACGCGACAAGTACTCCGTGAGCGACACTTTCAACATCCAGGATCTATCTCCTTTCCATGGTGACGAAGATTTCAATCCGAGGACGGATCTTTCCCAAGGGAGGGGAGATGATGCGGAGCATCCCGAGGTCATCCCCATGGACCCTCCTTCACCACGTCAAGTGCCTCAAGGACCAATGACACGTGCTTGTGCTAGAGCTCTCGAGACCAGGGTGACGTCGCTCCTAGCCCTACCTCCATACGAATCTTGCGAGACATGGTTGCTACCTCAGACGGATGTTCTTTGTGTGCTCAGGTGTGAAGAAGACCACATTGGAGAAGGGCGTGAAGATGGACAAGTCCCCAAGTTCACGGACGAGGTGTTGCATCGAGAAGGGCAGAAGAAGGCTCCAGGCCCCGGACATCTGGCCCCCTGGCCCGGACGTCCGGCCCCTGGACAATCAGCTACAGAAAGCCACCAGCAGCAGAGGCTACAGGACCCGGACATCCGGCCAGGCCCCGGACATCCGGCCTCGGGCCCGGAAATCTGGCGCCACTCCACAGAGGGCACCCGAGACTCAACCCCTCCTGGCCCGGATGTCCGACCCCTGGACAATCAGCTACAGAAAGCCACCAGCAGCAGAGGCTATAGGGCCCGGACATCCGGCCAGGCCCCGGACATCCGACCTCGGGCCCGGAAATCCCGCGCCACTCCACGGAGGGCACCCGAGACTCAACCCCTGCAGCCCGGACATCCGGCCCCTCGCCCCGGACATCCGGCGCCCTGTGAAGCCCCGGACATCCGGCCCGTCGCCCGGACGTCCGGCCCCTGAATGCCTGCACGCATCCTTTGGGCCGAGGCCCGTGTACCCCTTCGCTCTGTACACTATATATACTCCTTTCCCCACATCGTTTAGGGTTAGCTTTTGGATAGCTCATTACAGACCTCTGTGGATTCTCTCCTACGAGACCGCGGCCTCTTCGGAGAAGATCCACCTCGGATTCAAGACCTCCACATCGGGGAAGATCCCAAGGGATCCAAGACCTCCTCCGGGAGAAGACTACCTTTGTACCACCGTGATTTGACTATGGATCGTGTATCTCGATGTGTATCGTGGATCTAGCACTTGTGTGATCATATTTGTGTTGATTTGAGTGTTTCCCCTCGTGTTTTCCTCCGTTTCCTCCTTGTGTTCTCTGTGTTCGTCGTGGGATAATCTCCAATCGTGAAAGATCTGCTGATTAGGGTTCCACCCTACATCAGATGCTCTGCATCATCTCGCACCCCTTGGGAGAGATCCGACCTCGGATCAAAATCATCATCACCATGGAAAGGAGAGAGATCCTTGATGTTGAAGGTATCGCTCACATTGTATTTGTCGTGTGGGATGTCGATCTTTTTAAGCATTGTTGTTGTAGCGTGCTAACACCTTGAAGGGTCCGTCGGCTCGAGGTAGGAGTTTGGACTTGCGCTCATTGGGGAAGCGGTCCTTCCGAAGATTAAGCCATACGAGATCTCCCGGTTGGAATGCAATTGGTGTCTTGTTGACATTGAGTTTGGTGGAGAGGCGATGTACTTGGCGCTCGATTGTTGCCCTTGTATCTTCGTTCATCTTCTTGAGATAACTTTCTCGTGCACTTGCGTCCATGTCGGTGCGCTCTTGTAGAGGTAGAGGAAGAATGTCCAAAGGGGACAAAGGGTTGAAGCCGTATATGACCTCGAAGGGGGACTTGCCGGTTGTTCAGTGTCTTGCGCGGTTGTAGGCGTACTCGGCGATGGGCAAGCATTGCTCCCATTCCTTAATGTCCTTCTTGATCGACACGCAAAGAAGCATCGATAGTGTCGGGTTCGTCGCCTCCGTTTGGCCGTCCGTTTGTGGATGGTATGCCGAAGAGAATAGTAGCTTGATGCCGAGTTTGGCGCATATAGTCTTCCAAAAGTAGCTCAAGAACTTGACGTCGCTGTGCGAGACGATCGTCTAGGGCACTCCATGTAGGCACAAGATTTCCCTACAAAAGAGATTTGCAACATGTGAAGCATCATCTATCTTGTTGCAAGGAATGAAATGAGCCATTTTGGAAAATTTATCCACAATAACAACACAAAATCCTTTCCATTTTGAGTTCTCAACAAACCAAGTAAAAGTCCATGCTAATGTCCTCCGAAGGTTGGTATGGAATAGGTAGTGGCATGTAAAGACCATGAGATTGAGCTTTGGACTTAGCTTTGCGGCATGTAGAGCACCTGTTGGTGAAGCGTGAGACGTCACAGAACATCTTGGGCCAAAAGTAATTCTTTGAGAGCGTTGCGAATGTCTTGTTGCGTCCGTAATGTCCCGTAAGTCCTCCTCCATGCGATTCCAATAAAAGGAGCAAACGGAGAGACGACTCGGGAATGCAAACTTTGTTAGCAAACGAAGAGGCCAACCGCTTTGTTCCGCATCACCGCATGGCTGAGCTGCGCCACCGGGTGCAAGGTTTGCTTATTGAATCTCATTTCTACCCTACTGAAGTGGATGACCATCCTCTTGGCATTGGTATATTTGGTTTTGTGGGTTCGGTGGTGAGGGATACAGTTGTGGGCACAACGTTTGAACTAGATGAAGATGAGGCTGATGGACACACTGTTATCTCTTTTGTTCCACACGATGCTGCTCTAAATATGAGATTAACCACCTTTGGCCCTGAAGTTTGGCTGCTCTTCATTGGTGTTCCTTATGATTACCAGACACAACACTACATCCATAAATCTGTTGATAAGTTTGGTAGTCTCGTTGAATGGCATAGTTCTAGGTCTGACAGGAAGATTGTCCTTGTTAAAGTTCGGGTAATCCATCTGCGTCTTGTGCCGAAAAGCCTGGTTATGCGTTAGATAGGAGGTCCTAGGCAAAGTTGGACTGTTGTGGTAACTATTCTGCGCAGTTTGGATTGGAATGCACACCTCCCCGAGGTCCCTCCTGCAGGCGAAGATCCACCACCCGCCGACGGAATCCCGCACCCTCTCTTTGGCAATGGACTGACGGCTGAGCAAATCTATCAACAACAACTGCATAACTGGCAACTTCAGAACACTGCCGCTCGCGCAAATCATGGAGAAAGTGACAGTGAAAACATAGTTGTGGATGAAGGAAATGATGTTGATTTCCACCCTGAATGGGGAGTCTGGCCTCCAGCACCACCGCAAGCCCCGCCAATGCTCTACAACTTCCAGAAATGGTTAGCTGGGGAGGGGCTTCAGGTAAACCATGGTATTGTGCATGCTAACAACCTACAAGATAGCCCAGCATCGGCATGGAATGACTCAATCTCCATGTATGGCAGTTCAGACTCTAGTACCACCATCTCTCATTCTTATGTTCTGGTGCCTGTCTCATTAATTAATCAGTTTTGGCCACAGACAACATCCAGTTTGACCAACCACGCCATACCCAGTTCATCCATCTCTCAACCTGTTAACTCCTTGGACATCTCTATTACAGTGTCAGATAGGGGAATGCAGCTACGCATGGTAGATCAAGGCAATTTCATTCCAACTATGCTTCTGAGGGATTCTGTGCCAATGATGTGGCTCAACAGATATCTTACGGCTGCCGTTATGCCTATTGTTGCCTCTTACGGACCCTGGAGGTCCAACTATGGTTTCAGAAACAAATGTGTGGCTTTCAACTTAATGCTCTCTGAGAACCACGTTGCTGTCATGGTCACTTCTGCTACTCAAACGATCACACAGTACGATGACTCTCAGGCCTTGACTGAAGCTTATTTGAACTCCGAACACTGGAGTCTGAACACTGATGCTCCTACTGCCAACTCTGCAACTACCCTGCCTCTACTGGAGTTTGCACCAGCCCTAGTAACAAACCAATTGGATCAGATGTCTGATGCTACTGATACTACTATGACACAAGACCAACCAGTTAATGTGGACATGGCTCCCCATGGAAAGATAGAATCTGTTGTTCAACGCAAGGGGAAGGCGGTGGTGCCTGAATGCTCTGTTTCCCTGCGCCGGAGCAACCGTTCCAATAAATATGATGGTTTTCGCATCCATCCAGTCTCTGACACTAAGATGAAGGTCTCCAAGGTTAAACCACGGGTTATTCCTGCTGCCCTGAGGATCCAAGACCACACTGAAGATCAAGTACCACTGCCCACCCCTGTCAATGTTATTCAACACATTGGCACCAACCTGTGTGCTATCCCAGCAGGCGAGCTCTCTGAACATGCTCTCATGACTCCTCTGGAGGAGCAGGAGGCCTCTACTTAATACTTATTTCATCTCCTCTTTTGTTTCATGCCTTCGTTAGTGAACTGGAATGTTTTATGTGGGAATATTCGCGGGTTAAATTCTGACGACAAGCAGTTGGCGCTCTCAAACGCTATCAGGTCTAGTGGCTGCGCTGTTGTTTTTTGCAAGAGACGAAAAAGACATCTTTTGATCTACCGTTTATTAAATCATGTTGCCCGCGTAATTTCGATCAATTTGATTTTGTTGCCTCGCATGGTGCCTCGGGTGGTATTGCGACCATCTAGAACAGTTCGGTGTTCTCAGCTGTCACGTTATTCTCTGATGACTTTGCACTTGTGACTAGATTTACATCGACGCAATCTGCACAGAATTGGACACTGGTCAATATCTATGGGCCCTGCCAAGGAGAGCTACGTCAGAAATTCACCCAGTGGTTGTTTGAGGTCGATATCCCCTCCAATGAAGATTGGTTATTTGTAGGCGACTTTAACTTCATCCGTGCACCTGATAATCGCAATAAACCTGGGGGTAATATTCAGGATATGATAACTTTCAATGATTTCATAAGATCACAAAGCCTCATTGAATTGCCAATTGAAGGTCGATCCTTCACCCGGAGTAATATGTAGATAGACCCACTACTGGAACAACTAGATTGGTTCTTCACCAGTAATAACTGGATTATCACATATCCCAAAACCATGGTTAAACCGCTAGGGAAACCTGTTTCTGACCATACTCCATGTGTTGTTACCATTGAGACATCTATCCCACGATCCAAACTGTTCAGATTTGAAACTTATTGGATTCATCACCCTGGATTCATTGAGATGGTGGCAAAATCATGGGCTAAACAGGTTCACTCCACAAACTCTGCCATTGTCCTCTGCCGTAAGTTCAAGAACTTACGTCGTGATCTCAAGCATTGGAGTAAAGGGATCTCCAAACTCTCCATGGCCATTACAAACTCTAACAATGCCCTTAATGAACTAGATGAACTGTAGAATAAGAGAGTTCTGTCATTGCCAGAAAGCAACTTCAGAAAGATACTGAAAGCACACATTTTGGGACTCCTCAGATACCAGCAGCTCTACTAGAAAGAACGTTGTACGATCAGATGGGTAAAATTCGGAGATGGGAACTCAAAGTTCTTTCAAGCTCTTGCTTCGGAGAGATATAGAAGAAATAACATCGCGTCTCTAACCACTACCAGTGGAGCTATAGTGGAGGATCATGCAGGTAAAGAATCAGTCATATTTGAAACCTTTAAAGAAAGAATGGGCTCTGCCAAACCTCACAACATGAAATTTGATCTCTCCCGCATCATGAAGAAATGCGAGGGAATGGATCAACTTACAAGTCCATTCACGCATGAGGAGATCGATCGTGTCATCATCGAAATGCCGGCAGATAGGGCACCTGGTCCAGACGGTTTCACCGGAATTTTCTTGAAAAGATGCTGGCACATTATCCAAGAAGACTTCTACCGGCTATGCAATCAATTCCATGAAGGAAATCTCGACCTTGAGAGTATTAACGATGGCTACACTACTCTAATACCTAAGATTAATTTCCTAGCCTCAGTTAACGACTTCCGGCCGATCACTCTACTGAACTGCTGTCTGAAGGTGGTCACAAAAATCCTAGCGAATCGTCTGCAAAAAGTAATCTTAAAGATAATACATCGCAATCAGTATGGCTTTCTTAAAGGTAGATCCATTCAAGACTGCCTCGCTTGGGCGTACGAATACATTTACCAATGTCAATCTTCAAAAAAGAAAATTATCCTAGTCAAGCTGGATTTTGCGAAGGCGTTTGATACCATTGAACATGAAGCAATGATGGAAATTATGGCAAGCATGGGCTTCAACGAAAAATGGTTAAATTGGATGAGATGCATCTTCTCGTGGAGCAAATCTTCGGTCCTCCTCAATGGCACACCGGGACGACAATTTCATTGTATGTGTGGAGTGTGACATGGAGATCCGTTGTCCCCACTCCTCTTCGTACTTGCAGCGGATCTCCTCCAAGCAGCCATCAATGATGCTTTCTCCCACAATGAAATTCAGCTACCCTTTCCCGCACGCAACCAGTCTGACTACCCGGTGATTCAGTACGCGGATGATACCATCTTGATAATGTCAGCCTGCCCGGAACAAGCTTTAGTGCTGAAGAACATTTTAACGGATTACGCCACCTCCGTTGGTTTGAAAATAAACTTCCATAAGTCAACCATCATTCCTATCAATTGTGACGCGGATCTCTGCAGCCAATTGGCACATATTTTTGGGTGCATCATAGGAAAAATGCCGTTCACGTATCTAGGGCTGCCTTTGGGAACTACACGTCCCTCAGTTCAGGACCTTATGCCACTGGTATGTATGGTAGAAAGAAGGCTGTCTGCAACCCTCAACATGATATCGTACGAAGGAAAACTTTCGCTCCTTAACTCGGTGATTACCTCCCTGGTCATCTACGCCCTATGCACTTTGCGGCTACCTACCAAAATCATTGAGTTGTTGGACAAGATTCGACGCAAATCCCTGTGGACAAAAAAACAGATCAGGGTGACAAATGCAACTCCTTGGCGTCTTGGGATATGGTGTGTAAACCTAAAACAAGTGGAGGGCTAGGAGTCATTGATCTTCGCATCCAAGGAGATGCACTCTTGCTAAAATTCCTACACAAGTTTTATAACAATTGGGACGTTCCATGGGTGCGGCTTATCAAAGACACATACTATGACGACAGAATTCCGCATGCATCAGACACTTGTGGTTCATTTTGGTGGAGAGATGTATCTAATCTAATGCCAGTCTATAGGGGAGTCACAAAAGTACAGGTTGTGGTGGGTGACAATGTCCTATTTTGGAAAGATGATTTGTGCGCTACCATCCTAGCCGAAGAATACCCGCGTGCTTTTTCGTATGTCAAGAATGAGGACATCTCTATGAAGGATTTCTTAACCACCACGGCACTTCAAGAAGTGTTTCATCTCCCCCTCTCCCCACAGGCCTTTGATGAAGTACGGAGGCTCCAGACGGAAACTGGAGGGATTGACTTGTCAAATGGAGCTCTAAGCAATGATGTCTGGACATATACTTGGGGGGGGGGGACAAGGAATACACAACTCGCAAATATTATACCTTTTGTTTTCGAGATATCCAGGGGCACCAAGCCTTTCGATTGTTGTGGAAATCCAAATCAACCACGAAGATTAAAGTCTTCGACTGGCTATTGCTCTCAGACCGCTTAAACACAAGGAACATGCTTAAACGGCACTACTACAATGTTGGGAGCAATCAGGATTGCATACTCTATGGACGACACGTAGAAGAAACTTTGGAACACTTGTTCTTCGAATGCCACATCAACACGCAATGTTGGGACACGCTGGGGATCGATTGGCACCAAGGGATATCACGTCTGGACATGGTTTCAAGGGCAACAGAAGCCTGGAGAAGACCACTCTCTATGGAAGTTTTTCTTCTGGCTGCGTGGAGTATTTGGAAAGAACGCAACAATAAGCACTTTAGAGGAATTACTCCTTCTCGTTTAGCTTGGCTCAACAGATTTAAGTCTGATTTCTCACTCCTAGTCCATAGAGTCAAGGAGAAACATAAACACCTTATCCCTCTACTCTTATCCTCCCTACATTAGAGAAGCATTTCTCACCTTTTCACAAAGGGAAAATGGGTTTGTAATCTAATCATGTAACCTTTTACACTCATTAATTTCATTCTGTCACAATAGGGGGTTCCCCTACTGTTTACGGTAAAAAAAAAGATATCCATCCTTGATATAATATAGTTCCCAGGAAGTGTGCGTCACACATTTGGCATAAGGATTTGGAATGAAAGGATCATGCTCATACAAGTCTTTTATATGCTCAAAGCCAATAACATTAAACTCAAGTTGGGTGACAAGCATGCATTTGCGGGAAAGCGCATCCGCCACAACATTCTCTTTGCCTTTGATGTACTTGATGACATCGGGAAAAGACTCTATGAACTCACTCCACTTAGCATGACGCTTGTTTAACTTAGTTTGACTCTTAAGATACTTGAGCGTCTCATGGCCCGTGTGAAGAATGAATTCATGAGGTCGAAGATAGTGTTCCCAAACACGCAAAACTCTCACTAAGGCATATAGCTCTTCATCATATATTGGGTAGTTAAATTGCACTCCGGATAGTTTTTCACTAAAATACGCAATCAGGCGCTTTTCTTGCATTAACACGCCTCCTATGCCGGTACCACTAGCGTTGCAATGTATATCAAATGGTCTGTCAAAGTTTGGTATGGCAAGAAGTGGTGCGTGGGCAAGAAAGTTTTTATCTCATTTAACGGGGTGTCTTGCGAAGGACCCCAAAAAAAGGGTGGGTTTTTCTTGCTCAAAGCATGCAAGGGCATAGCGATCGTGCTAAAGTCCTTGACAAAATGTTGGTAGAATCCGGCAAGGCCTAGGAAACTACGCACATGATGCAAGTTCGTTGGTATTGGCCAAGTTTTAATAGCTTCAATTTTAGTCTCGTCTACATGCACACCTTTGGATGGCACAACAAATCCTAAGAACACAAGTTTGTCTACACCAAATTTGCACTTTGCCATATTCGCATAAAGTTTCTCCTTGCGGAGGGTTTTCAAAACGGTGCTAAGATGATTCACATGGTCTTCGAGAGATTTGCTAAAAACGAGGATGTCATCAAAGTACACTACTACAAAGACTCCGATGTATGGCCTTAGAACAAAGTGCATCATTCCCATAAATGAGACGGGTGCCTCGGATAAACCCATAGGCATATCAAGCCATTCATATAAGCCTAACTTCATTTTGAAAGCATTTTTCCACTCATCACCCTCTTGTATGAAAATTTGGTAATAGCCACTTTTGAGGTCAATCTTGGAAAATATTGTGGCTCCGCTAAGTTCATCAAGCATATCATCTAAGCGCGGTATTGGGTGACGGTATCTAACGGTGATAGCATTAATGGGATGGCAATCCAAACACATGCGGTAAGTACCATCTTTCTTGGCGATAAGGATTACCAGAACGACACAAGGGCTCACGCTTTCGTCAACGTGTCTGTTGTCGATGAGTTGTTGGACTTGTTGTTGGATCTACTTGGTCTCTCCTGGGTTGACGCGGTACGGGGCCTTGTTAGGAAGAGGTGCTCCGGGGATGAGGTCGATGCGGTGCTTGATGCCGCGAAGAGGAGGTAGTCCCGGAGGTAGTGTGACGCCCGAAGACCGACGTCCCAGAAGATTCCAGAAGATTCCAGATGTTCCGGGGTCTCCCGTGTGTTTCGTTTGTGCTTGCGTTATTTATTTTGCATTGCATCATGTCATCATGCCATCATGTCATATTTATATTTGCATCTCAACTTAAATAAACCGTGTGGACCTTCGGTCCATTTAAATCGAGGGAAGAATGTCTTCTCTTTAAAACATATAAAAGCCTCTCAATATATTAGGGAGCTATATTAATTATTCCATTTGTGTGGAATTAACCCAAACACACTTGCATATTCCCCATGCTTCTTTAATTCAAGTTTCACCGCCAAAAACCTTCCATGTATTTTATTTTCTCGTTTATCGAGGTTCATCCAAAAACCCTCCATCCATTTTAATTAAATTCCTCACATTTTTGTGAGTCCAGGGAATTTTCCCCATGCCCTAACTCTATTTCTAGCACCTCCCTTCTTTTCTTTCTTGTTGTTGTTTTTTTTCTGTTTTAATTTAGAAAACAGCAGAAGTAGAAGAGCAGCCTGGCCTCTTGGGCCTCCCTCCCTCCAGCCGCACCTGCCTCAGCCTCCCGACCCATCTCTCCCTTCTGGCCCAGGCCTCCCCAGGCCCAACCGCAGCGCTCCGTAACCCTAGCGCGACCCCAGCGCACATCTCCCTCGCTCCTCCCAGTCCTCCCGCAGCGCCGCCAGTACCCAGTCCCCATCTCGCGACCCTGTTCCCCTCGTACTCCTCGCCCTCTCCCAGAGAGCTCGGCGCCCCTCTCCCTCCCTCAGTCGCGTCGCTCATCCCGCAGCGCCTGGCGCCCGCGAGCCGGCCCGGCCGGCCAGGAGCGCGCCGTCCAGCGCCGGCAGCCGGCCTCCTCGAGCAGCCTGCGCCCCCCAAGCGCAGCGCCCTTCTTCCTCCCTTCCGCCGGCCGCCCCTCCTTCCTCCGCCGCGGCAGGAGCCCGCCGTCACGAGCTCCTTCCTCCTCGTCGCCAAGGTCGGCCAGGCAGCGCCCGTAGGTTGCCTCCTCCTCCTCCCGCGGCCAGGCCCGCACCCCGCGAGCCGCACCTCGTCCAGTGCGCAAGGCCGCGCCCCGTCCTCCTTCGGCCAAGGCAGCAGCCTGCCGCCCGTCTTGTTTTCCAGCGCCGCAGCGCCGTGCAGCCCTCCTGCTGCCGCCATGGAGTCCCGCAGCCACATCGCCCCGAGAAGCTCCCTGCTGCATCCCCGACTTGGAGCCGAGCTCCGAGTTTTGTCGCTGCCATAGCCATGACCGAGGCCTTGTGTTTTTTTGTGTTGTTGAAATCGCTAGACCGCCCAGGTTTTCTGCCAAGTACCACTACACCGTGAACGTCGTCGGATCTTCAAGTTCGACTACGTGGTTTGCGCCAAGTTCCACGGAGCATCAAGTTCGACTACACGACGAGACCACGAGTACCCCCTACACCAAGTACCACGACGACCGCGAGTTCGACTACCGTCGCCCCGTGTACGACTACCTTCGGAAGAAACGAGTACCCCTCCGATGACAAGTACATCTACGAACGGGAACGACTACACGACGTCGCAAGTACCACGACACGTAACGTGAACGTCTACCATCGCCGAAGACCCGTGAACAACTACTTCCTCTACGGCCGTGTACCACCACTTCCTCTACGAACGAGAACGGCTACTTCCTCTTCGGAAACGAGAACGACTTCTTCCTCTACGAACGTGTACCACGACCGCCTCGAGAACGTCTACTTCCACTACTATCTCGAACCGCTTCGAGAACGGATGTTTCGAAGGTATACCGAGATGACCCGTGTGATGCTTGTGGTTGTATGAGATGTATCGTTTGTTTGCTCCGTGCCCGTTTCGTCCTTTTGTCATGTTCCTCGGTTGCCTCGTCGCCGACTCGTGGGAACCCGGTGACGGGAACACCCCACATTTTCATCTTGTTCCGCCCGTCCACGCCACCTTTTCTTTTGCACCGGTCTCTCAACGAGTTACCGGAACCGAGATGTTGCGTTGCATCATTTTCGGATCGTTGCCGTGGCACCTTTTCCTTCCACCACAGTGACAATTGCTTCTTATCTTCTTCATGTCAACTTTAATAAAAATTGCATAAACTTGATCATATTAACAACATTATATGTGTGAATTGTTGTTGCTTTAATAATTGTTAAACATGCTCATGGGGATTTTCCAGATATGTTGTTGTTATTCTTCCGGCCTCATTTAAAATGCCTAAATAGTGTAGTTTTATTATGCTTCACCTCTTGCCATGTTAACAAACATTTAATCTTGTCTTGTAAATAACGAGAGTCAACTAAATAAAATAAATGTGGTGTTTCGTCAATATGCAACTCGTTGCATATTGAGCTCCACTTAACTTGTAGTACTTGTTTGTGCACTTGCCATGCCATGCATATTTAAACCGGACATGCATCATATTTGGATGTGCATCATGCCATGCTTATAATTGTGTGTTTACCGTGTTGTTTGCTTCTTTCCGGTTGCTTCTCTTGTTAGCTTCGGTTTCGTTCCGGAGTTGTGAGGCTTCTTCTCGTCTACTTCATGGATCCGTTCTTCTTCCTTGCGGAATCCCAGGCAAGATGATCATACCCTTGGATACCTTTACTACCATTGCCATGCTTAGTTGTCTCGATGCTATCGTTACATGTCGCGCTACCCATCTTTTATGTCAGCCTCTCCTTGTTGCCATGAAACCTCTAACATTTGAAACCTTCCTAGCAAAACCACTGTTTGGCTATGTTACCCGCTTGCTCAGCCCCTCTTATAGCGTTGTTAGTTGCAGGTGAAGATGAAGTCCGTTCTAGGAGGCTTGTTGTTGGAATATCACAATATCTATAATTATTATTAACACACCTATATACTGGGCATGGGTGGAAGGCTTGGCCTTTTGCTCGGTGTTTTGTTCCACTCATTCCACCTTAGGCGCCGATAAACCGGCATTAAGTTCCTTGATTTTACGTTCCTTACACGATGGGTGGATGGGGACCCCTTGACAGTTCGACTTTGAATAAAACTCCTCTAGCAAGGCCCAACTTTGGTTTCAATTTGCTCATAATAACAACTTAATTAATTAATTAAAATTGCATAGGGGGTCGCGTCCCCGAGGATTCTTTCTACATAGCAGGGGGACCAGTGCTGATGGTGTTGGTCCCAAACTAGAGCCACTTGCGGTGCCACCCAGTTATCTGGGGTCTTTGGTTGCTGTACGTACTGCTCATCCGGACGTGGCCTGAGACGAGATACGCGCGGCTACTATCAGGGTGTCGGCACGCCGGGAGGTCTTGCTGGACTTGTTTTACCATTGTCGAAATGTCTTGTGCTACCGGGATGCCGAGCCTGATCGGATTTCCCTAAGATAAGGAGTGATGATATTATATTTATCACTTCAGCTAATCGTGAGAGCTTTTGATGGGCTAAGTTGGGACACCCCTGCAGGGTTTTGATCTTTCGAAAGCCGTGCCCGCGGTTATGTGGCAGATTGGAATTTGTTAATGTCTGGTTGTAGAAAACTTGACAGAGGATCCGAAATAAAACACACAACTGTGTGAGTAACCGTGACTGTCTCTTTTCACTTTGAGAAGAGAACACGGTGGGGTTATGTTTGACTCGTATGTAGTTTAGCATCTTTAGCGATCACTACTTTTGCGACCGTTTGCGTAGCTTCTCATCTTATTCTGGTACTCGTAAGTTAGCCACCATATTATGCTTAGCCGCTGCTGCAACCATCACCACTTTACCTCTTCCTACCCATAAAGCTTTGCTAGTCTTGATACCCATGGTTATGGGATTGCTGAGTCCTCGTGGCTCACAGTTACTACAACACCAGATGCAGGTTCAGCCGAGTTTGACGCAGGAGCTGGTTCAAGTACTTCACTGGGAGTTCGATGAAGAGTTTGGCCGTATGCTTGTGACGTTTTGACGATCGGTAGTGGTTTCTACTAGGATTCGATCCTGACCTGTGGCTTTATGTTGTTTTGGTATCTTTCTTTTGGGTCTTCACCCGTAGTTGGGTTGTGATGTTTTGAATGATGTATTGCTTATGTATTGTATTGTGTGAAGTGGCGAGTGTAAGCCAACTATCTCCTTTTGCAATTTAATCCCTCTTTTACATGAGTCGTGCAAAGATACCAAACTTGAGATCATTCTAGGATGGGCTTATACCTTTAAGTCGTGCCTCGACACGTAGGAGGTATAGTCCCATCCTGGGCATTACAGGTAGCTCATCCGGAAAGACATCTTGGAAGTCCTGCAACACTTGAGACAACACTAAATGTAGAGGTTGTGAAGTGTTAGTAGGTTTTGCTTCCCCTTTGCATAGGAGCACAAGGTGAAAGATGCTCGATGGGTTCTCACACACTTCTCTCATCTCACTTTTGGTGGCGAATAACACTAGTTGTTTCTTGTCTCTCATCGTGGAGGCGCTCGAATTTGGCTTGTGGCTCTCACTCTCATTTTGGTGGTTCACTCTCTCACCATTCTCTCAATGATGGTTGGTAGATACTTGTTTGTCGGTAGCTACTTGACTTGGTGACATTGGATGGAGCACGAACTCTTTGCCATTCAGCTTGAAGCTATAATGGTTGGTCTGTCCATTGTGAGTGACTCCGCGATCGTATTGCCATGGTCCTCCAAGGAGAAGGTGGTAAACTGACATAGGGACCACATCACACTCATATGTGTCCTCGTAGGCTCCTATCTTGAAAGATACTTGCACGATGTGCTCGAATCGAATGGTTCCGGCGTCGCTAAGCCATTGTACCTTGTAAGGATGAGGGTGCTTCGTCTTGACCAATTGTAGCTTGTCGCATCGCTCTTCACTTGCCAAATTATGACAACTTCCTCCATCGATGATAACCTTGACGGAATGTCCGTTGATGCCGGCCTTGGTTTGGAAGATGTGACATCTTTGATATTCCTCTTGATGATGTTGATGTGTCAAGACCTTGGAAACTACGAGATTGGGACTCGAGTCATTGTCGCAAAACACTTGATGGTCTTCAACTTCATTCACTTGGCGGTGCATAGCTACATGTTCAAGGGCTTCCATCTCGTCATCGCTCATTGAGTCATATGATCCGCCTTCATTGATGATCATGGTTCGAACGGTCTTGCACTCAAATGACTTGTGTCCTCGTCCTTGGCATTTGAAGCATTTGATGGAGCTCGTCTTGGAGGTATCCTCGGTTGGAGTTGTAGATGATGAAGCTCTTGGCTAGAAGTTGTTCGTAGATGGTGGACGACTTGATGTAGTCGAGTTCTTGTAGCTTGACTTGTCACCTAAGCTTGTAGATGGTTTTCTAGAGGTAGGAGGTGCCCAGTTCGTTGATGCTTGGTTGTAGGAGCCGTAGTTCTTGGAGTTGAACTTGGAGTACTTGTAGTCTTCTTGAACTTGTCACTCCGCTTTGGTTGCTTGGCGTACTAGCTCTAGGAGATTCGTGTATCATTGAAAGTCCGCAATCTTCTTGATAAGATAGTTGAGTCCATTCAAGAATCTCGCCGGAGTTTGTTCTTCATCCTTCGTGATGTTGGATCTTATCATGGCAATCACCATTTCCTTGTAGTACTCTTCAACAAATTTGGTTCCTTGCTTGAAGAGTTGCAGCTTTTTGAACAAGTCATGGTTGTAGTGTGTTGGCACAAAACGTGCTCTCACGACTTCCTTCATTTGACTCCAAGTAGTGATAGGCGGTTTGCCTTTTGCTTCTCTTCTCTCAATGATTTGCTCCCACCAAATGAGAACATAGTCATGGAACTCAAGGGATGCCATTGCGATCTTCTTTTCTTCATCAAAGTTGTGGAGGCGAAAGACCTTGTCAACTTTCAATGCCCATGAGAGGTATTCTTCGGGATCAATGCTTCCGGAGAACTTTGGCATGGTGAACTTGACCTTGCCATAGCGATGCTCTTCATTGTTTGTTGGCCTATTGTGAGGGCATTCTTGATTTGGAGGATCGTCAACCTCATGTTGCTCTTGTTGTAGTTGATGCTCATTGTCATGTTGTTCTTGCCGAGCTTGTGGTTCTTATCGAGGTTGTTGCTCTTGTCGAGCTTGAGGAGGAACATGACGTTGCATTCGTGCTTGATAACACCTCTCTTGCATCTCATCTCGAAGTGTTTCATCTTCTTAACGAATGTGTCAATTGCGAGTTGCAACATTGTGATGTGAGTCACGTAGGGCACGCTGCGCCTCAAGAGCTTGAGCTTCTCGGCATTCTTGTACTTGACATTGTGCCTCGACATTTTGCTCTTCTTGGTGTTAACGCGCTCTCTCTTGTTGTTGTTGACGCGCTCGTTCTTCTTCTTGTTGGCATAGTCGTTGCTGTTCTTGTTCTTGCTCGAGTGTAGCTTGGTTTTGACGATGTCGACTTTCTTGCTCTTCAAATAGCTCTTGTGAACTCTTCTCATGAAGTGGGTTCGAATTGTCATGGCGATCTTGACGCGCGGCTTGACGAAGTTTCAATGTAGGTGTACTTGAGCCGGAAGTGTAGTCGATATGATGACTTGAGCGGCTCCGTCTTTGGGAGGACGTAGATGAAGAGCGTCGGTTGACTATCAAAGTCCGTAGCTTGTCGAATTGAGTAGACATGTTGGTGTTGATGATATCGAATTGCTCTCATGTGCGAGCTTCGGTTGTCGTGCGTCGGAGGAAACTTTCTCAATGCGCTCTTGCATGGATTCATTCTCTTGATGTAGAGCTCGTTGGACACCGAATAGATGTAGTTTGGTGACGAAGTTTTTCGACTCTTGAGGATCGTCGAGGAACGGGTTCGTAGATGTACTTGGCCTATCCATCATTGCAAGCAAGAATGTGTGAGTTGGAGAAAGGAAGAACTATACCAAATGTACCTTTACCGAAGTTGAAGATGGATCAATGATCACTCAATAGTATAAGCCGGAAATAGCACAATTGGTACCGTATCTTGTCGATTTATCACACCTACACAAATGAAGCTTTTGGTGGAGCTGGGTTAGTTTGGTGGACCAAAGTATGCAGTCGTTAATAAGACTCAATGATGTTGAAAATGATTCGCAATTTGCCAAAACAACAAGAAGACCAATGGCTATAAAGGTACAGGGAAACACACGCTCAAATAGATAAAATGGGATCATGGAAACCAAGGGTGAGCGGGAAATGCTCTTGTTGCACAACACTAGAGAGACGCTAGCACGATTGCACTATAGGCGGATACGAGACTTGTGCACGACCTACTAGGCAAAAATGCAACGACCTCTATCCCAAGTATGATATATGTTTGTTGTTTCCATGCGATGATCCAAGATGACCAAGTATGATACCATATGATATGATATGTTTGGATGCGATGCTATGGTTCTTGCTTAAAAGCTCTTTGCTTATCTTTCTACAAGCTTGATTGGCTATTTGTCTTTGAGCTCTTTTTGCTAGAGTACTTATGTGATGCTTTTTGAACAAAGATATCAATTGTGTATATGCTATGGCAACCTTATGACACAAGGGATGATGATAAGATATCACTATGACTTCTATTATGATATGTTCTGGCTCGATGATCTCTAATGTGCACAAGTGTCTTGCCCAACAATACTCGAATGGCTAGTCTCGAAGGGAAAGCTACGCAAAATGGCCGATGAGGGGTTATCAATGCAAAAGAAAGGTTTAGTATACAAGGTGTCGTCGATGTTACCATCCGTGTCAACGTTGAGAAGTGGTCTTGGCGATGTCGTTCTGTTCCAAGATAGCCAAAACACACAAGGAAACGGGTAAACCACAACTCAAATGATCCAAGACAAAATGAGGTAAGATCGTATTGATGGCGATTAAGCAATGGTGGTAGTGGTAGGGTATATGTGGAAGTGGAAAAGGGTAAGCGTTTGCGGAAGGTGGTATGAAAACTGACGAAGTTCAGTTTCGTAAGGGTTCAGTGGACGTCATGTGGTTGGGTGGTCGTCCTATCGCCGGACGTCCGGTACCTGGGCGATTTTGGGCTTGGGAAAAACTTGTAGGGTTCATGGGAATGGTGGCCAAATTGGTCAAAATTGACAGAACTTGCGGTGGTAACTTGGGGAAAAGATGGGGGAAAGCTAGATCCACTCATAGCAAAGCAAATTCACGAATCAAATCCAAGAAAACTTCGTCAAATCAACAAATCACGGAAAAATTGGGCTATTTTTGTGCGGAATTTTCGAAATTGGAACAAAATCAGCAAGACAAGGCTAGAAAACAAGGGCAGGGGCTCCAAATTCGCAATAAACGCGAATCATGATACCAAATGATGCGGGGACAACCCGGCTATAGGCCAATCTTTCACGAAAAGGAGGGATCCCAAGGAAGAACACGAAGAACCTGAGGGAAAACACGAGAGGAACAAGGGAAAACACTTAGATCAACAAGTTTAGGTCACACATATGCTAGATCCGGAAACACACAGAGTGATACACGATACACGATCAACTAAGGACGATACAAGTATCGATTGTCTTCTCCATGAGGAGGTCTTGATTTCTTATCCGTAAGGAGGTCTTGAATCCGTGTGGATCTTATCCATGGAGGCTGTGGTCTCTCGAGGAGATGAACCACTAAGGATGAGCAATGCTCTAGGTTTTGATGAGCTATCACAATGCTAACCCTAAAAAGAGGAAGGATGAGGTCTATAAATAGTCTAGAGTCACGAAAGGGTACTTGGGCCTCGGCCCAGAAGTAAACGACGCGCACAGGTAGCGGACGTCCACTGGGCACCGAACGTCCGGTGGCTCGTGAGGGACCGGATGTCCGGAAGTCCTCGGATTTCCGCTATTTTGTTCTGTCGTGGTATTACATGCGTCCGCAGATGGCCGGACATCCGGTTACTGGTCGTTCGGTGAAGAGCGGTCGTCCGGAGCCTAGGGTGTGCCGGGCGTCCGGTGTGGAGCGGTCGTTCCGCGCCTGTAGGTCTTCGGGCATCTTATCTTGGTCGTTGATCTTGCCGTCCTTGCCACCTTGTCCAATGGGTGTAGCTACACCGTGGCCTTCACCCAAGCACCTAATCGTACATAGAGTTTCCGTCTTAGGTAGTAGCCATGTCTTGTGGGGGTGAAAGTGGTATTTCGGAGAGGAGCAAGTTCACCTTATCTTCGATAGCCCTTGCATGAGCTCTTGTCATTGGTCCAAGTAGTATGTCCATGGGGATGCTTGAGGGATGCTCCACATCACAAGGGGCACGAACCAAGAACTGGCGTGCGTCAAGCCAGGCGGAGCGGTCGAAGTGCTTGATGGCGATGGTGGTGCCAAAGCTCAAGAGGGTGCCATGGTAGATGGCGTTGGGCTCCATCTCGTAGTGCTCAAAGACGATGTGGTCAGTTGTGAAGCCGTCGGTGGAGGCGCGGAGCTCGTCTAGACTATTCTACATGAACACGGGCACGCTGCTATTGTCCTCCTCGGCGACGCCGTTCTCTGCAAGGGCACGGAGACAAACAAGTGAGCGTGTGTGTGCGTCGGGATTAGCAGTGGATCGATCCCCCGACCAATCAACAAAATAATCCCAATGCAAGGTAAGCAAGGCATAGTCAATCTAAAAAGCAGGAAGAAAATCGTATTGAACTGGCCAGTAAAACTGAACATTTTTATGATATTCTAAAAGCTTTCATACACATAAACGATGCATTTAACAAGGACTGAAACATACCGGCACATGGTTGTTACATGATTAAACTGAAAAAACCTCTAAAGGACCACTTAAATCTAGAGTTAGTGAAGCCAATTATCTGAGCACCTTCTCTGAACACATTTCTACCACATAAATATAGAATTATCTAAATAGTTGCTACAATATCAAGTTTGAAACAATTGAACACAAAATAGGGAAGGGGGCAGGAGGAGCGAGCTGTAGCAGGGTAGCTGTACCTACTTGAGCTGGCTCCTCCTCTTAGAAAGGACAACGATCTTGTAGTTAAGCGTCTTCCACGCGCCATACTTGAAGGAGAGCTCGACGATGTCCTTACTGATGCTAGCCACATCGCCGGCCAGGCACCACTGCTTCTCCGCATTCAGGAGTGATTCAATCGCCATGTCGAGGCTGTTGCCCTCTTGCCTCACCACGAATGACCATTATCACACGTGTGGTAATAGCGCATCAGATCGAAAACCCTATGCATGGGGACAAGAACATGTGAAGCAAAGCAGACCAGCATGTTACCTCGTGTAAAAGTTCTGTCACAGATACATGGTTTTCTTTATACAATTGAAACTCCTGTTTTTTAGGTGCGGTGGCAATTCTCTGAAAAGATCCATTATACAAAAAGTTAGATATTTCAATGTGAGGCTACACAAAGAAAAGGAATACACTGGGTGTCGTGGTTCTAAGTCTGGCAGTAAGAATAGGGGGTACGTAGGAGGAGCAAGATCCTAGCTACGGTGTGATTGTACACAAGGTGTTTACGAGTTCAGGCCCTTCTCGGAGGAAGTAATAGCCCTACGTCTCGGTGCCCGGAGGTGGTCGACACGAATATGTATGTGTGTGTAATTTACAGGGGTGCGAACCCTTGTACCAGAGGAGGGGGTGGCTTATATAGAGTTTGCCAGGACCTCAGCTGTCCCCATGTTACCAAGGGTTCAATGTAAATTAAGGCATGACGTTACTGATAACGCCTGTAATAAAGGATAGTAAAGGCCGTTGTTAATATGGATTGAATGTATGGCCGTTGCTGATCTTAAGGGACCTTTGACCTTCGTGGGTCGAGTGGATTATGTATGGTCGAGTGTCTTCGCCTTTCCGAGTGCAGTTGAGTCATCCGAGTGAGGGTAAGCAGTCGAGTGCAATTTCCTCTTGGGCCATACCAGTCGACTGTTTTGTCGTCTTCGAATTGTCTTTGAGCTTCTAGGGTAGTGACCTTGGGTGGGGTGTCTAGATTGGGCCTGTGACCCCACTCTAGGTTTGTGGCATCGTTAGTAGCCCCCGAATGGATTGAGCTCCGAATGGAGAAGAGGGTTGAGGTCCGTCTTGGTCCAAGTTCGATGTCCCTGGGGAATCTCCCTCGAATCCGTGGACCAGGTTGGCCCTTCAACCTCAACTCAATAGCCTTAATCGATTCAAGAGTCGTCGAGCGAACTTGCACGCGTAATCCGTCGAGTGAACTTTCACACATAGCTCCGAGCGTCAGCGGGTTGCACGACTTTCGGCGCGATTGGTTGTTCTCTGGCTTCCGGATTTTGCGGGATTTGAATTTTGGGGAAGCACGCAGGACGGGGCGTGCCGCGGTAATCGGATCAGATATGCCCGGGCGCCTCGATTTCTATGCCGCCTATTTCGCCACGTATCAAGCGCGCGTCTGTTGCGGGATTTGACAGGATTGCCTGGGTCCACCAGTCAGCCACTCGACCACCGTGCTATAAAGGAGCACCGCGGTCGAGGCAAGGCATTGTGCGCCCAATTTCTGCTTCTTCTTCCTCTGCTCCTCCCCTGCGCCTTTTCCCCCGCTCTCCACCGCTCCGCCCGCCCGGCTCGCCCTCATGGGAAAGGACAAGACGACGGCCCTGGAGCGCTCTAAGAAAGCGGCGGTGACAGGGAAGGGGAAGAAAACCAATCGGGGATCATCGTCGAGGACCGGGCTCCCGCCTGGTTGCATCCAGGGGGACTGGATCAAGTCCACGATGCAGGCGGAGGACATGGAGGAGCTGGTGGAGGAGGGCCTGATCGCTCGCGACTCCTGGCAGTTGCCGGAGGATGAGCTCTAGCCGCAACCGCAAGAGGGCGTCGACCGAGGTTTCAGCCTCCCTCCACATCCTTTCTTTCGCGGTTTCTTGACTTTCTACGATGCTCACCTACACCATTTCACCCCCAACACGATCACGTACCTTGCCGCCTTCGTTTCCTTGTGTGTGAACTTTCTGGGGTGTTGACCGTATTGGGGCTTGTTTAAGCACATTTTCACTTGTCGCTCCCAAACTGTTAAGAAAGCAAACCCGAGTGACAAGAAGACGCACATGATCCAGATGTGCGGTGGTTTGGGTATTCAGACTAGGGGTAGGATCACTTTCCCTGCCATGGTCCGTCCTGAGTCAGTCCGAGGATGGCAGTCGACTTGGTTTTATTGCAAGGACGTCCCGACTGCCGATCCGTCGACCGGACACCCTCTGTTTTCTTTAGATCGAGCTGGCCAGCCACCTACGCTGCTCGTGAGTCGGGCTGAAAAGGTAGAGGTGGACATGCTGGTGGAGCGGGTGGTCCAGTTGGTCCGCAACGGGGTCACCGGGGTGGATCTGATGGAGGTGTTCCTCAAACGACGGATCCAGCCTCTCCAAACTCGGGACCATCCAATGTGCATGTACTCGGGCGTCGACGACACTTCCCGGGTCCACCCAGAGGAAGCCGCCACGAAGACGGTGGAACATTGCCTAAAGTGCATGATGGGGAACAAGGATAATCCTCGGGGGACCGGAAGAGTCCGCCCGTTCGACGCAGACCACGAACCAGACAAGGTTCGACCCTAGCTTCTGAGTGAATTCACTGATTCTTCCTGGCAGGCGTTGATGAATCTGACTGGTGTTCAATTGTCCCTTCTTACTACAAATTTTTACTGAAATGTATTCGGTGCGCAACTGCGAACAGACCTGGGAGGGGGAGGAGGGCGTATGCAAGGATTCCGACTGTAAGTCCGACAAGGAGACCGAGGAAGAGAGCGAGGACTCCAGTAGCGGCGAAAAAGTCGAGTCACCGCCCCGTGTCGAGAAGCGTTCCAAGCAGAGCCACGACCCAGAGAATGTGCGCGCCAGGACAGGTCCTTCCAGCTCTCAGGTGCAGAACCGCACTCGGACGTCTACCCCAAATCCAACTGAGAAAGCTCCGAAATAGCCCAAGGTCACCGCCTCCAGGACTCGGAAGGCCTTGCCAAAGATCAAAGTGGATGTCCCGATTGCCTCCACGTAAGTGTTACTCTGCTTCACTCTTCTTTCGTTCCAGAAACCTGATTTGCCTTTGTTGATTCACTAATCCATCTCACCCACTGTTATGTGAAATCTTCAGCGCTGCTGGTTTTGGGACCTCAATGGATGTAGATAAGGGTCGTGACGATGAGGAGACCGCAGTCGTGGCCACGTCCCACGCAGGTATAGCTTTTCGGCTACAGCTTGGCTTTCGTTCACCAGACTATCGCTCGACTGAATTTCTTCTTGGATGACTGTTCCCCGTAGGGCCGCGCAATGTCGTTGAATTGCCTGATGATGATGATGAGGAGGAGCGCGAGGAGTTGTCTCGAAGAGGCACAGTAAGGAGGGGTCGGAAGACACCCTCTGGCTTGGAGGCCCAGCAACAAGGGGACGTGGCTTGGGCCTCGGTCTCTTTTGCTGTTCCCGTGTCGACTGACCATCCATCCGCGTCGACTGTCCAAGTTGCGGACCCTGCGGTTGCTCCGACTGCCCCACCGTCCGTGCTTTTTTCTACCCATCACGTCCCGGAGGACCCCGTGAGCGTAGCCAAGGAGGCCGTTTGTCAAGTAGGGCTAATGATGCAGCGGACGAAGGCGGCGTACGAGGCTAGAATGGCTGCCTATAATGCTAGTTCGGTTCTTTGAACCAATGTCCAGGTTCGTCTGTTCCGACTGACTTGCTATGCTGTTGGGGTCTTCATTCTGAAAACTGCTGCTTTGTTCGTAAGATGACTTTTCCGCTTTGTTCGTAAGATGATGTTTCCGCTTTGTTCATAAGATGATGTTTCACCCACTGGGTGTTCTTGATCTTGTTACTTAGCTCTTGTAATCCAATCGGCCTTGTCGTGGCGGCTGGACCAGTGGGGGCACGCTTAGTGCACCCACTGGGTGTAGTCCCCGAGGCCATGGTCGACTGAAGTCAGTCGGCCGTGGTCTTAGAATTGATCTCGTGTACTTGTTTCGAACTCCTTTCACTCACGCGGGGCTGATTCGGTCGAGTGAGGACCGGTGGGGGCACGCTTAGTGCACCCACTGGGTGTAGTCCCCGAGGCCATGGTCGACTACTGGCAGTCGACCATGGTCTAAGAACAAAATGCACCATTTTTTTGAACTCGGATAGGAATGATCCGGCCGAGTGAGAACTGGTGGGGGCACGCTTAGTGCACCCACTGGGTGTAGTCCCCAAGGCTACTGTTGAGTATTTGACTCGGCGGTAATCTTAGAACTCTGTGTTCTTTTGTTGATCGCAGAAATCTTGTGAGTTTGGAGCCAAATTCGCGGACCTTAAGAAGAAGCAGGCTCAACTCAATCTTGATCTGGAGCTGGCCAGGGAGCATTTGAAGAAAACCAAGGATGAAACGTCCGGTAAGAAAAGTGCATAACTCGTCGACTGAATCCAATGAGTGTGCCGTGGGCATCCTTATGTTCATGTGTCTAGTATTGTTCCTTGTAGATCAAATGAAGGCAGCTCTGGATCAGAAGGAGCTTGACCTGGCAGCGGTGCAGTAGAAGCCGCAAGAAAAAAGTGAACTCGCCAAACAGAAGCTGGCTTCAGTAGGCAAGCTTGAAGAAGAGATCGCCAAGCTGAATGTCTCTCTTGGTGAAGCAAACAAGGAGGTAACGCGACCGAAGAGGGCAAATCTCGCTCTGGACGAGAAGGTAGGGGCCTTCACGCAGAAGAAGAATGGGTTGGAGACTTATCTGGGTGACCTCACAAAAAAGTGGTTCCTCATGCTTGAAGGTATGTTCTTTTGTCCGACTGAATCAGGGTTGTCGACTCATATTTTGATCGTTAACTCATCGTGTCTTCGTCCATGCAGAATTCTGTCAGAACTTCGAGGAGGGGACTGGGCGGGTCGAGATGGGTCTGGGCCCTGCCAATTCCCGCGTAAAGGATGAAGTGGCGATGAACGTCTTGCGACTGGAGTCTCGTCTTACCAGCGCCACTAGCTACCTTGCTCGACTGAAGGCGGTGATGTCCCGGATCGACACTGCGCTTTGGAGGGGGACGGTGCATGAGAACGATCTCGAGTCTCTGATGACTAGACTTAATGAGATCCCCGGTCGAGTGCAGGAGTGGAAGAAGTCATCCGCCTGGTGCGGTGCCGATGTTGCATTGTCTCTGGCCCGTGTGCACTGCAAAGAGGTAAAGGAGGAAAGACTGGTTGCGCTCAAGGTTGCTAACACAAAGAAGCTCCAGTTCCAGTCATTCATGTAGACTTTCTTGGAAGCCGCTACCCGTATTGCTGACGGGATCGACCTGGACGAGTATGTCGCGCCTGCAAGTCCTCCTCCCCCCGAAGAGTGAACAAACTTTTGTGCTCCGATTAAATTTGCCTCGGAATGCCGAGTGATTTTGTAGCCGTTAAACGCTCGCGGGTTCGATGCCCGAGTACTTCTGCCCAAATCTTGCGGGGCTTTATCTGAACTTGATTTCCTTTAAAATGCGCTTGCTTTGCTTCTGATATCTTTTGACCTCCTTGAATTTCGAATCGACATTGTGTTTGTGGTGCAGCTCGGAGGTCGAGTCACGTACTTGTGGCGTAGCTTGGAGGGCTGACCCACATTATACTTGTGGCGTAGCTCGGAGGACCAGGCCACATTGTATTTGTGGCGTAGCTCGGAGGGCCGAGCCACATTTGTATTTGTGGTGTAACTCGGAGGGCTGACCCACATCGTACTTGTGGTGCAGCTCGGAGAGCTGAGCCACATTTGTATTTGTGGCGTAGCTCGGAGGGCCGAGCCACACTGTACTTGTGGCGTAGCTCGGAGCGTTGAGCCACATTTGAATTTGTGGCGTAGCTCGGAGGGCTGAGCAACGTTGTACTTGTGGCGTAGCTCAGAGGACTGAGCCACATTTGTATTTTTGACGTAGCTCGGAGTGTTTTGGTAGCTTAGGCGATTACGGGGTCGCAACTAAGCCCCCGAGTGAGAGGATTGCTCTTCACTCGTAGTGTTTTTTAACTTAGGTGATTACGGGGTCACAGCTAAGCCCCCGAGTAAGAGGGTTGCTCTTCACTCGAAGTGTTTTTGTAACTTAGGCGATTACGGGGTCGCAGCTAAGCCCCCGAGTGAGAGGGTTGCTCTTTACTCGGAGTGTTTTTGTTACTTAGGCGATTATGGGGTCGTAGCTAAGCTCCCCGAGTGAGAGGGTTGCTCTTCACTAGGAGTGTTTTTGAAACTTAGGCCAATCAGATTCGCAGCTAAGCCCTCGAG
>LR738710.1:417771799-417783798 GCA_902687465.1 Secale cereale
TAGGTGAATCGGATTCGCAGTTAAGCCCCCGAGTGAGAGGGTTGCTCTTCACTCGGGGTGTTTCTGTAACTTAGGCGATTACGGGGTCGCAGCTAAGTCCCCGAGTGGAGGGTTGCTCTTCACTCAGAGAGTTTTTGTAACTTAGGCGGTTACGGGGTCGCAGCTAAGTGCTCGAGTGAGAGGGTTGCTCTTCACTCGGAGTTTTTTTGAAACTTAGGCGAATCAGATTCGCAGCTAAGCCCCTGAGTGAGAGGGTTGCTCTTCACTTGGAGTGTTTTTGTAACTTAGACGATTACGAGATCGCAGCTAAGCCCCCGAGTGAGAGGGTTTCTCTTCACTCGGGGTGTTTTCGAAACTTAGGCGAATCGAATTCGCGGCTAAGCCCCCGAGTGAGAGGGTTGCTCTTCACTCGGAGTATTTTTGAAACTTAGGCGAATCGGACTCGCGGCTAAGCCACCCACTGGGGGATTAGAGAACATGTGCCTTTGTAACAGCAATCATTATGGAATTGTCGCAAACTTGTCTTTGAAAAACAAACTGGAAGGTTCTTATTACAATTCGACTGGTCGAGTGCCATAAGTATAGAAGCGGCGGAGCAGATCCGTGTTCCACGAACGAGGCTCGTCTTTTTTGTTGGCTACGTTGTAGATGTGGTACGCCCCATTGTGTAGTACTTTGGTGATGATGAAGGGGCCTTCCCAGGCCGGAGCAAGCTTGTGCGGTCGCTTCTGACGTAGTCGAAGTACAAGATCTCCTTCGTGGAATACCCGGCTTCAAACATTGCGGGCGTGGAATCGACGCGGGTCTTGTTGGTATATGCTCGAGCAGATCCGGGCCATCTCACATTCTTCTTCCAGGAGGTCGACTTCATCTTGACGCGCTTGCTCTGCTTCTGCCTCGGAGAAGAGTTCCACCCGAGGGGCATTGTGCAACAAATCACTCGGCAATACGGCCTCCGCGCCATAGACCATGAAGAAGGGGGTACGGTCGGTCGACCGGTTTGGGGTTGTCCTCAGCCCCCATAAGGCAGACGGTAGTTCAGTCACCCAAGCGCCAGCGGCGTGCTTGAGATCGCGCATCAGCCGTGGCTTCAGGCCTTGAAGGATCAAACCATTTGCTCTTTCTGCTTGACCATTCGACTGCGGATGTGCTACAGATGCGTAGTCAACCCGAGTACCTTGGGAGGAACAGAATGCTTTGAATTCTTCCCAGTCAAAGTTGGAGCCATTATCTGTGATGATGCTGTGGGGGACCCCATATCTGAATATCAATTCTCTAATGAAGCTGATGGCGGTGCTCGAGCCGAGGTTCTTGCTGGGCTTGGCCTCGATCCATTTAGTAAACTTGTCGACCGCCACGAGCAAGTGAGTGAAGCCGCTCCTGGCGGTCTTGAAGGTTCCAACAATGTCTAATCCCCAAACGGCAAATGGCCAAACCAACGGGATAGTCTTCAAGGCAGACGCAGGTTTGTGAGACATGTTGGAGTAGAACTGGCAGCCATCGCATTTGTCAACGATATCTTTTGCCATCTCATTTGCTCGGCGCCATTAAAATCCAGCTCGGTATGCCTTGGCCACAATGGTCCGAGAGGAAGCGTGGTGGCCACAGGTTCCCGAGTGAATCTCATTTAAGATCATTCGACCTTCCTCGGGGGTGATGCAGCGTTGACCTACTCCCGTGACACTTTCTCTGTAAAGCTGACCCTGTATGACTGTGAAGGCTTTGGATCGACGAACGATTTGACGTGCTTCCTCTTCATCCTCTAGGAGTTCTTGCCTGAGAAAGTATGCTATGTACGACACTGTCCAGTCGGGCGTGATCACCAAGACTTCCATGATTAAGTCGACCACGGCTGGAACTTCAATCTCAGTCGGATCTGACACACTTATCGGTTGTGGGGGCTCCTCTGTGAAGGGGTCCTCTTTGATTGACGGGGCGTGTAAATGCTCTAAGAACACATTCTTGGGTATAGGTTTCCGAGTGGACCCTATCTTCGCGAGATCATCAACAAGCTGGTTCTTGATCCTGGGCACGTGGTGGAGCTCTAAACCTTCAAATTTCTTCTCCAGCTTCCACATCGCACTGCAATAACTGGTCATTAATGGGCTCCTAACATCCCACTCCTTCATTACCTGATTGACCACTAAGTGTGAGTCGCCGTATACCATCAGGCGACGGACGCCGGGTGAGATGGCCATACGCAACCCGTACAAAAGCGCCTCGTATTCAGCTTCGTTGTTTTTAGAACCGAAGTAAATTTGGAGGACTTAACTGAGTTTGTCGCCTCTGGGGGACACCAAGACAACACCTGCACGGATCCGTTCAACATCTTGGACCCATCGAAGAACATGGTCCAATGATCCGACTGGATCTGAGTTGGCTGCTCCTGTTCGATCCATCCGGCCACAAAATCTGCTATCGCTTGAAACTTGATAGCTTTCTTTGCCTCAAACTTGATATCCGGTGGAAGGAGTTCAATCGCCCATTTGGCCACTCAACCGGTTGCATCTCGATTGTTCGGAATTTCTGATAACGGGGCATCGCTGACGACTGAAATTGAATGTTTTGAGAAGTATTGTGCAACTTTCTTGGTGGTCAAGTAAATCCCATACACAAGTTTCTGATAATGTGAGTATCTCTGCTTGGAGGGAGTCAAAACTTCAGAAATGTAATAGATTGGGCATTGGACTTTGTAGGCTTTGCCTTCTTCTTCTCGCTCGACCGTGAGTACAATGCTGACAACTTGTCCAGTGGTTGCGATGTACATTAAAAGAGGATCTTTGCTGACTGGGGCAGCAAGCTCCAGCTGGGTGGAAAGCAGGGCTTTGAGTTCCTCGAACGCTTCTTCAGCTTCAGAATTCCACTCGAACTTTTCAAACTTCTTCATCGGTCGGTAGATAGGTAATTCCTTCTCACCGAGACGAGAGATGAATCGACTCAATGCGGCCAAACAATGAGTGAGCTTCTGGACGTCGTGTATACACACAGGGCGCTTCATTCGGTGGATGGCGCTGACTTTCTCTAGGTTAGCGTTGATTCCCCGTTCGGAAACGAGGAAACCGAAGTAACTTGCCGCCCGGAACTCCGAATGTGCATTTTGATGGGTTGAGCTTGATATCATAGCTTCTCAGGTTTGCGAATGTCTCAGCAAGGTCAGTCAGCAAGTCAGAACCTTTACGTGACTTGACCATGATGTCGTCCATGTATGCTTCCATGTTCCGACTGATCTGCTTCATCATACACTTTTGAATCATGCGCATGAAAGTTGCGTCGGCATTCTTGAGACCAAAAGGCATGGTGACATAACAAAAACACCTAAATGGGGTGATGAAGGTTGTCTTTATTTCGTCTGGTACAAACAGTCGGATCTGATGGTACCCGGAATATGCATCCAGAAAAGACAAACGCTCGCACCCCGCAGTTGAATCGACTATCTGATCGATGCGGGGGAGAGGGAAATGATCTTTTGGGTAGGCCCGATTGATATGCTTGAAATCGATGCACATGCGGAGATTTGTCCTTCTTGGGGACCATGACCACATTGGCGAGCCACTCGGAGTGGTAAATCTCGCGGATGAGCTCAGCTGCCAAAAGCCGAGCCACCTCCTCGCCAATCGCTTTCCTCTTCTCCACGGTGGACCGACGGAGATGTTCTTCACGGGTTTCACTTTTGGGTCGACTCGCAAACGGTGCTCCGCCAGTCCCCTGGGTACAGCTGGCATATCGTATGGTTTCCATGCAAATATGTCACAGTTCTCACACAGGAACTGGATAAGCACTTCTTCCTATTTGCTGTCGAGTGTGGTTGAGATGTTAGTCGGAGCTGCATTGGGGTCGGTGGGATGAATATGCACAGGCTACGTCTCTCCCGCCGACTGGAACACTGACTAGGAAGCGGGCTTCTTAGCACGCAACAAATCACTCGGATCCACATTCTTTTGGTATTCTTCCATCTCCACTGATGCTATCTGCTCGTCAGCAATTTTTGAGCCTTTCTGGAAGCACTCTTCTGCCTTGTGCCGATTCCTTGTGACAGTGATCACGCCTTTAGGCCCCGGCATCTTCAGTTTGAGGTACACATAGCACGGTCGAGCCATGAAACGAGCGTAGGTGTGCCTACCCAATATGGCATGGTAAGCGCTGTGGAAGTGATCTGGGGGTAACCTCCATCCCCTTCTTTGTCCTTGGTGTGTGTCGAATCGCCAAAAACCACATCGAGGGAAATTGGACCAAGTGAGTCGACCTTCTTTCTGAGGATGACCCCGTGAAATCTCATGTTGCTCTCACTTAACTTGGACATCAGAATGCCCATCCCCCGGAGGGTTTCAGCGTACAGTATATTCAGACCACTGCCGCCATCCATCAGAACTTTAGTCAATCATGTACCATCGACAACTGGGTCAACCACCAACACCTGCCGCCCAGGGGTAGCGATGTGCGCAGGGTGGTCAGACTGGTCGAATGTAATGGGAGTCTTGGACCACTTTAGGTACGTCGTTGTTGCCGGAGCAACCATGTTGACTTCTCTGTTGATGACTTTCAATCGACTCTTGCTCTCGACATCAGCAAAAATCATCAAGGTGGAGTTGATCTGGGGGTAACCTCCATCCCCTTCTTTGTCCTCCGTCTCCTCGAATTATTTTCTTCTTCTCAGTGGGCTGGTCTTTCTGGAAATTTTGAATCGGGAGCCTAATTGGCGAGTGGTATGTTTGGGGTAAACCAAATTCCCCTCTTCATTCTTCTTCGTGTGAATAGGGCACAGTAGATCAAGCACGTCATTCCCTGCTTAGTCTTTCACTTTCTTGGGGATCCAAGGACCTTTAGGCTTCCCTTTGCCTTTCCCCTAGGTAACGATTGCAGCTTCTCCTGGAACTGCTGGCTCTGCTTTGCGCTTTGGCTTCCGATTGGAATTCTGATCATCTTGGCCGACCGGTTTCTTGCCGCTACGCACTCGGTCGGCCTCTTCTCCATTAGCATACCGACTGGCTATCTCCATCATCCGAGTCAAAGACATATCTCCTGTCCGACCGAACTTCAGGTTCAGCTCTCTGTATCATACGCCCTCCTTGAAGGCGCACACTTCCTGATGTTCGGACACATTCTCCACCGTATGATGCAAGGTGGTCCACCTCTGGATGTAATCTCTCAGGGTTTCATTCGGTTTCTGAACAGAATGATGTAACTCTGCCAGTCCCGCGGGTCATTCGCAGGTAACCTCGAAGGTCCTAACAAACACTCGGGCCAACTCCTCCGAGCTATAAATGCTCCTAGGGGAAACTGATTTAGCCAAGCTCTGGCCGAGCCACCTAATATCAGGGGGAGATGCTTCATAGCCACATCATCATTGCCACTACCGATCTGCACAGCTACACGGTAATCATCCAGCCAGGTGGCCGGCTTCGACTGGCCGGTGAACTTGCTTACTCCCGCTGCCAATCTAAAGTTGGGGGGAATCTCGGCAGCCCCGATGGCATTGCTGAAACACTCGGGCCTAGAGACAGGCGCTCTGCTGCCACTCGGATGATCTCTGCCTTGTTCTTCTCTATATGCTCGGTTCCTGTCGACCAGGCCTTGCACGAGGATCGATCTCGCGTCAAAACCGGGTCTTCTGGGATCTGGGGTGATCCTTCGCTTGTCGTCATGCAGACGCCTACCGTCATGTCGCCGGGGCGAGTACGATCCGCTTCTTGGGGAGGCGTAGGCACTCAGCGGCGATCGTTGTGACCGAGTCGACGGTCAAACTCCTCATCATTCTGACCCATGTGTTTCTCTTGACGGGACCCATGGCCCTCGCTCCTCGGAGGCGATCTTGGGCTATGAGCCAACCAGACGGTGTATGCCGCCACTGATCTGCTGTGAATTCTGTTGAGCGACTGAGAAACGGCCGCGTTTTGCTCTCCAGCTGTCCGGAGCAGCTCCTGAATCTGCTGCAAGCTTCTCCCGGCCTCCGATTGAGACGGCTGGATTGAATCTGCGATGCAGGCCGCAACCGCGAGGTTCTGGATAGGTGTTCAGAATACCTGAGGTTTGCGCGGGAACGGTTGCCGCGGCCGCCGACTGGATTCGGGAATCAATCGACGAGCCCGATCGTCGAGTGAACGCTAAAGGTTTTCCAGCTGCGCGTGCTCGGCCATGGTGGCAAGGCGCGTGGCCTCCAGAGCTCGAGCTTCTAGAGTATCCCCCAAGATTGGGGTGTAGAGTGCATCTTCATTGCGGCGGCAGAGCTCTTCCCTTTGCTCGGCAGTGAGGGCCTCAGGTAGGTACCCGTCATGGTCATATGACTGACCGTCGTTGCTGATAATGCTTGTAATAAAGGACAGTAACGGCCGTTGTTAATATGGATTGAATGTATGGCCGTTGCTGATCTTACGGGACCTTTGGCCTTCGTGGGTCGAGTGGATTTTGTATGGTCGAGTGCCTTCGTCCTTCCGAATGCAGTTGAGTCATCCGAGTGAGGGTAGGCAGTCGAGTGAAATTTCCTCTTGGGCAATACAAGTCGACTGCTTTTGTCGTCTTTGAATTGTCTTTGAGCTTCTAGGGTAGTGCCTTGGGTGGGGTATCTAGGTCGGGCCTATGACACCACTCTATGTCTGTGGCATCGTCACTGGGTCCCTATATGCCTAAGTATCTACATACATCTAATTAAATTCATATATCCTGTGAAGTGTGTAAGGCTCACCAAAATGTAGAACGAAGGGACTGCTCGATTGAGTATTTTCCAAGCCCAATTCATACCAACAATGTTTAATGGGGTTTTGCAGTTCTGAAATTGGTCATGACCATCTTCAATCAGGAGAAACACCAAAATTAATTGAAGGAAACTTGCACATGTATTAATACTATGAGTAACTCTACTGATTGCTAGCAACCTCTAGCAACCTCTGAGATTATCCTAACAAAATCTCACCCAAGCAATCCGTTTAATTCACATAGAGAAGAACCGTCGTTTCAGTGATGCTACTGGCTGGAAAACTAATACAGAATTCAGTTTGCATGCATTTACTGATCAACATCTCTACATATCTACATGAAATGTGCCATGGAGAAAAACAGCTAGCTACACATGTATAGATCAACCAGTTCAGTTCTAGTGTTGTTGGACTTCTGGAACTGCACAAACATGTAGTATTGGTATTAAATCTTTACCATAGATAGCTTCATGAGCAGAAGGTTCCAAAGAGCAAGCCGGTAGTATTTCAAGCTCCTAGTAAACAATAGGCTCTTTGATTAGTAATATAGTTAATTAATAAGTTTCTGAGATTAGAGCTAATGTATTATCCATCTACAGTCTATACATGTAGGGAATGCAAGATGAAACATGTGCTTCGACAGATAATCTAATGTGTTGGCATAAAGTTAAATAAACGATAATTAATCATTAATTTCTCGGCCAGCTATTAGACGCGTTGGTGCTCCATTTACGATCCAGAGATATACTACCTTCATTAATTATCAGGTGGCAAAGAATTCCAAGTGCATGAGCCCAACTATACAATAATAGACAACAGATAAAGATGATTAATTACAGTTTATAGCACAAGAAATCACAAGCAAAGACCTGGCGAATGATAAAACATTTAAATTCATATTGAATAACCATCAAAATTCAGTTAAAGATGACAGACACATCCCAGTAATAATGTATACTAACATACATATTCAGATCATGGTAAGTCAAAACTACATGGATCATCAGCCAACTCATCAAGGTCTTGAACCTTGGTACAAGTAACAAAAAGAACATGCCATGTTTCAGTAAAAATACAGCTGAGCAGAGTATCGATTCTCAGTATAACCCTCTGAATTTAGTTTGTCAATTAGGATAGCTTCAATTAACTCAAATAAGATCCGAGTGCCAAAGCTACAAAGTTGAAAACAAGGAACCTGTCAGACACCCATTTCACTATATACACAAAGAATTGTGGACTTATACATGCATTAAGTAGGCGAAGGAATGGAGTTCACTTGTGAGAGATTAAGCAGTAAAGGCGAAGCATGTGAGGCATACAACGAGTGTGTATAGCATTTGTTCAAGAATACTATGATGTTTATTCCATTATATAGGAATATCATGATGTTTAACAGACCATAGGCATTAGTGCAACACATGAACGCTCCCTAGAAGTCAAAGCGCCTGATGGATTTCAAACTACATCTTAAAGTCAAATTTTGTTTCCCCCGACAATTTTTTGTACAACTTTGTGAATAGGATAGTGTGAAACTATTGGGCAATAAGTTTCTTTTTAAATCTGCACAATTAATAAGGGCCCAACTCTTTATTCCGAGACTGATATAATCCTATCAGGGAATATCTACAATTCTGCTCGATACCACTTGATGATGTAGGGTGGAAGCCTACGTGGCCGATCTTTCACGAAAAGGAGGGATCCAGAGGAAGAACACGAGGGGCACGAGGAAAAACACAAGAGAGACAAGGAGAAGACACTCAAATCAACAAACTAAGGTCACACAAATGCTAGATCCGGGTACACAGAGTGCAACACACGATACACGATCAACTAAGGATGATACAAGTAGCGGTAGTCATCTCCGTGAGGAGGTCTTGATGTTCTTCTCCGTATAGGAGGTCTTGAATCCGGTGGATCCTCTCTGAAGAGGCCGCGGTCTTGTAGGAGAGGAACCACTAAGGTTTTGGATGAGCTAACACAAAGCTAACCCTAGATATTTTAGGTAGAGTGACTTATATAGGCTAGGAGGGGCGAAGGGGTACATGGGCCTCAGCCCAATATCAAGCACGCAGGCACTGTCCGGATGATCCGGACATTTGTCGGGATGATCCGGGCTTCGGGGGTTCGGATGATCCGGGGCAGCGTCCGGATGATCCGGACGTGTCTGATCTTTTGCGGGTGGTCCGGATATCCGGGACTTGGTCCGGACGTCCGGGTTCGTCCGGATGATCCGGGTTGGGGTCCAGATGATCCAGCTTCAGCTGGGGCTCTCGGGTGTCCTCGGGCACATTTGCCGGATTGTCCGGACGTTTGTCCGGATCATCCCGGCTTCGGCCGGATCGTCCGGGACTTCGTCCGGATCGTCCAGGCTGGCTGAGTCTCGGCTGTTTTTCTCCTCCTTCTTCCTCCTTCGATCCTTCTTGTTCCTTGACTTCTCCATGGTTGCTCCCGAGGTGCCTGAGTATGCAAAGAGTCTCTCATGAGGGTAGCAGCCATGTCTCATGTGAATCAAAGTGACATAGAAAGAGGAGTGAAGTCACCTCGGTATCGAGAGCTCGTGCTCGAGCACGTGTCATGGGTCCACTTGGCTCTTGTTGAGACGATGGTAGGTCCATGGGGATGACCTTGGGATGCTCCGCATCACCACTCCTCTCCAAACTTGGGCGGATCAAGATGGCGTGCCGCGTGGGCGCACCGGCACACCCCAAAGTTGTGAAGCTCGGTCCGATTTTACAAATCGCTAGGTGAAACAACCCCATACCTTGAAACTCAATCACCTAGGATGGGGTGGAGATAGCGGGAACGTGATCTCCCGGCGAGGGAGGAAGGGGAAGGCAATGGCGGTGACGCGCACGAGACGTGAGAGCGGGGGTGGGGGCAGGATTGAGGCGGCTGGGGAGGAAGAAGAGCGCATTGATGGCTCAGTTAAGCCTTTAGAATTATGGCTAGATAAAAACAGAATCAGTGATTGTTTTCATACATCAGAATTATGGTTGAAAAATGTAATTAGAGTTATTACTCTTGAACAAAAATAAGGCCCATGAAACACACACTTTGAAACCACGAGTCCTACGAATTTATCTATGCAAACCTACAACAAAATTATGGCTGAAATGACATGCCATGAAACTGGAGGTGTAGTGCATGTTTCAGAAAAATGATCGAGGTTCCCTAATCCTAGTAATGTGAGCATGAACCCTTGTGTGACAACCTACCTTAAGTGGCAGACCTATAAACTACCAAATAGACCAAAATGAAGCTATCGATAAAATCAGTCATTTACCTAGGTGGAGAAACCGAACAGGAAGTAAAATATAGGAAGAGGCTTTCATATCCATGAATAAACAACATCTATCAATAAAGCCAATAGAGCGTAGGTAGAGAGAAACCTCACCTGCAGACGTCACCAAGAGTAGCTCAAGTGGGCCTCGGAACTACACACACCACCATGGAAGTTCTATGCACTGGGGATTAGTCCCAGAGGTGTTGTCACTTCAGACTTTTACCTCGCTAACACACTTGTACCCCTCATTCAGGAGCCGCTGGAGGAAGAAGGAGAACTTCAATGAACACACACTGAAATGTAGAAATTTCCAATGAACAATATATAGCAAATTTTAGACTAACATGTGCTTTATTGTAAAATGTAAAACAGAGCAGAAACACCTTAAAACTATTTGATCCCGATCATCACATTCTTCCAAACAAATGCTTAGAATAGAATGTCAAAATATGACATGCGAAGTCTAATACTGACGTGTGCAACATAAACTGATTCACAGTAACTATGACAAGTGAGGATTAGATCCAATTTTTTCTATTTCATAGCTGAATTTGTGTATAGCTTCAGCCCACATGACAACACGAAATTAAGCACGTGCAAATGGAATTTTCTTTAGGAGGAATCAAGGAAGAAATAATGGCAACTCAGTGAATAATAACTATAGCAAAATAGGAACATAGCAAAACAAGAAAAATAGGCATGCAAGAGCAACACCTAGCATTCGGGGCGACATGGAAGTGCTCACTCGGTTCCTTTATCTTAAAATCAACCTAATGTAAACATATGTGAAGTTTCCTCTAAATGTTAACATATCTAAAGTTTCCAAACAATGAGTATTGTAGCACACAAGCTCTGCAAAAGTTCCAGCGTGATATTGTAAAGAGGTGTTATTCACATAAAAAGTTAAAGGGTGGATCTGGTACCTGGAACCGTTAACTCTTCATTCCGATCAAATGGTCCATTACTTTGAGATATTTAATTGCATTTTGTGCTTGGAACAAATACAATGGAATAATTTATCAGGTCATCTGAACAAATGAAGGATAAAATGTGTGATTGTGGTAACCAAGAGTGAGAAGAAAGGTACCGATAGAGACTCAATTACTGCAAGCTTGAGATAAAAATTCTGAGATTCTCCCAAGCCGCAACCTTTTTATTTGCAAACATGGGTTGGAGAGGGGTTCTCAAAAGTTCCGGTAACCGGTAGTCAGCGAAAAAATTATATAGACGCTCTGGATAGAGATGGAAGCATTACCCTGATTGAAACTAATATGGATAATAAGGAGAAATTAAGATGAGAAATTAATGGTCACCTGATTCTTCTTTTATCTGTACTATAGAAACCTTACAACAAATTTTTAGAGCTGGACCAACAGAAGCAAATGTGGACGGGAGAAAAAAAGTAGAAAGTATCATCCACTTGTCATACTTGCATACCAGCCGATTTACCCCAAGGCCATGCTAATTGATCTTGAGACATCACTTTCTTTCAAATCGTGGAGAACTGCATCAAACAAAGATTGATTTGGTTAGAGGATGTACAATCTACATACGACAAAATGTATGATGCAAAATAATATAATGAAAGCTCTAATTCATGCACATGCATCCAATTGAGCTATTACCTTTCGAGTCCGTGGAAGTACTAAACTTGATGATAAACAAAGAGTATACATGGATTAGCCAATTGAGCTATTCCCACAACCATTAATAAGCGTCTTATCTGCAGAGAAACTTCTGGATACGTGCTCGTCGCACTAACCTGCCATGAATTAAGTACATTTTATCAAAGGTGCAATTCATTGAACTATGCACACAATACTAAAGAGCTAGTCAGCAACTTAATTGAACATATGGTCAAAAAAATTATTCAAGCTAGGTTATGAATAGCCCATAAGGCACCCTCCTATCAATGCGACTGCAGGCCATTGGAATATTCAGTGTTTATGTGACTACTCGGCTAATCAATATTGCAGCCACTGAACAATGAATCATTGTAGCATGTAAGTCAACTACTAATGAATAGT
>LR738710.1:417783941-417853118 GCA_902687465.1 Secale cereale
CCCCCGTGGATCTTGCCACAGATAGCAGAGCCATCCCAGATGAGAAGCCAGCACACCACTAAAAGAATCTAACACAATAAAATTGAACGGGGCACATGATAAACTCGTCGTGCGTAGAATAGAGTAAACGGAGAGGAGCTGCCTTCAAGCAATCTGGACCCAAAATCAGAACCCACGCTCGGGACCTGGGCTCTCCCTCTCCCTCTGGTGCATGGAGGTGGAGAGGTGGATGGGCGTGGTGCATGTTTCTACCAGAGAGCTCATCCAGGCGTGTCCATCATCGGCGGCTCACGGTGTATCTCCTTGTCCACACAGGCGGCTGCTCTCCACGAACAGAGCCCAAGGGGGAGGAGCGATAGCGAGACCATGGAGAAGAGGAGGCACATGCCCGGGCTCGAGCTCGGCCATGGCCGCCACCTTGCCCGGATCTGGATCCGGAGCACCCTTCGACCTCTCGACGCTCAGCAAAAGGAGCTCTGCTCGCCACCGGGCCTCACAGGAGTGGTCCCGCCCCGCCGTCTTCGGATCTTGACCCGCCACTCCCCCTAGGCGCACTCCTCCTATGGCGGCGAGAGAGTGAGCAGATGAGACCTCTGCCATCTCTACGGCCGGCAGACGTCCAGGGCCGTGAGGTACAGCGACGGCGCCACAGGCAGCTCGACCACCTCGTCATCTTCATGGGTCGCTAATGTAGGGTGGAACCCTAAGTGGACGATCTTTCACGAAAAGGAGGGATCCCAAGGATGAACACGTGAAACGCGAGGGGCAAACACAAGAGGGACAAGAAGAAACACTCAAACCAACACGTTTAGGTCACACAAATGCTAGATCCGGGTACACAAAGTGCGATACACGATACACGATCAACTAAGGACGATAAAGTGGCGGTAGTCAATTCCGTGAGGAGGTCTTGATGTTCTTATCCGTGAAGGAGGTCTTGAATCCGGTGGATCTTCTCCAAGGAGGCCGCGGTCTCGTAGGAGAGGAACCACTAGGTTTTTAGATGAGCTATCACAAAGCTACCTAGCACGAAAGAAGTCAACGAGTATATATTACATGGGGTGGGTGACGCCGTCTGGTCGGACGTCCGCTGGGTCACCGGACGTCCGGTGGCTCGGGAGGGACCGGACGTCCGGTAATCCTTGGATTTCCGCTAATTACGTTTTGTAGTCGGTGTCACGGACGTCCGGTGGCTTCCGGTCGTCCGGTCGTCTGGGAGTCGCCGGTCGTTCGGTGAACGTCGGACGTCCGGTGCTTGGGAGTGACCGGTCGTCCGGTTGGGGTCGGACGTCCGGTGCCTGTAGCGTCTTCAGCCGCCCTTCTTCTTGTTCCAAGCACTTGTCGATCCCGCCGCCTTGTCCACTGTGCAGAGCTATCCCGTGGCCTTCATCCACGTACCTGAGTATGCATAGAGTTTCCGATGAGGGTAGAAGCCATGTCCCATGTGACTCTAGAGGAAATTGATAAAGGAGCGAGTTCACCTCGGCTTCGAGAGCTCTTACACGGGCTCGTGTCATTGGTCCTTTGGGCGCTTGGTGAGTCGACGTCAGGTCCATGGGGATGACCTTGGGATGCTCCGCATCATCTCCCCTCCATTGGGAAAGATCCGACCTCGGATCGAAATCGTCATCACCATGGAAAGAATATAGGTCCTTGATGTTGACGGTATTGCTCACGTTGTACTTGTCTTGTGGAATGTCGATCTTGTATGCATTGTTGTTGTAGAGTGCTAGCACCTTGAAAGGTCCGCAGGCTCGAGGTAGTAGTTTCGAATTGCGTTCGTTGGGGAAGCGGTCCTTTCGAAGATGAAGCCATACAAGATCTCCCGGTTGGAACACCATTGGTGCCTTGTTGACGTTGAGCTTGGTGGTGAGGCGATGGATTTTTTGCTCGATCGTTGCCCTTGTATCTTCATGCACCTTCTTCACATAGCTTGCTCGTGCACTTGCGGCCATGTTGATGCGTTCTTGTAGAGGTAGAGGTAGGATGTCCAATGGGGACAACGGGTTGAAGCCGTAGACGACCTCGAAGGGGGACTTGCCAGTAGTCGAATGTCTTGTGCGGTTGTAGGCGTACTCGGCGATGGGCAAGCATTGCTCCCATTCCTTGATGTTCTTCTTGATCAACACGCGAAGAAGCGTCGAAAGTGTGCGGTTCGTCACCTTCGTTTGGCCGTCGGTTTGTGGATGATATGCCGAAGAGAAGAGGAGCTTGATGCCGAGCTTGGCGCATAGAGTCTTCCAAAAGTAGCTCAAGAAGTTGACGTCCCAGTCCGACACGATCGTCTTGGGTACTCCATGGAGACGAATGATTTCCCTACAAAAAAGATTTGCAACATGTGAAGCATCGTCTATCTTGTTCCAAGGAATGAAATGAGCCAAGAATCTATCCACGACAACAAACACGGAATCTTTTCCATTTTGAGTCCTAGGCAATCCAAGTATAAAGTCCATGCTTATGTCTTCCCATGGATGGTATGGAATAGGAAGTGGCATGTAAAGACCATGAGATTGAGCTTTTGACTTAGCTTTGCGGCATGTAGAGTATCGGTTGGTGAGGTGTGAGATGTCACATAGCATCTTGGGACAAAAGTAGTTCTTTGATAGCGTAGCAAATGTCTTGTCGCGTCTAAAGTGTCCCATGAGTCCTCCTCCATGAGATTCCTGCAAAAGTAGCAAACGAAGCGAAGACTCGGGGATGCAAAGTTTGTTAGCTCTCATAAGATATCCATCCTTTATGTAGTAGCGTTCCCAAGAATTGTGAGTCAAACACTTTGATGAGGACATGACTACCTTGGATACGACCAAAAACATTGCATACATGTATATTTGTGAGGTGATTTCTAATGCAATCTATGCAACAATTTATTTATGTCATCCTGGACAAAAATACTTCACAAGCTTTTGTGCCATATCTAATTCCAGGTGTATGGGACATTTGTACAATCCACATATGAAGATAAGGGAAAGAAGAGAAGTTTAGGTGCTGTTCAAAAAGTTCTCTCACGTCACTTTTGGGACAAGAGAAGATAGAGTCCAAGTCTCTCACGTTATGAATCCAGCTTCGGACTGCACAGACATACCTGATTCGAAACGGCAAGAACTCCTTCATACGGACTCCGAATTGGGTGATTCTTTTTTTGTTAGAAACTAGATTTCGTAAACTTTCCAACCCAATTGGATTCACCTTCAAATTTGTCCGGAGCGTTGAGATATCGACGAAACAATGTGACGCTGCAACAGAATCCGAGTCAAACTACAAGTCCAAAGGTGTTGCATCACCTCCACTTGGGCCCATGAGACTTGTACGACCTAGGGTTACTTTTAGGCTGCCTTGGGACGTCCTCCCACCTCCTTGGCCGCCATACCTTGCTTCTATATAAGTAGATCCATCTAGTAGCTTTTTCTTTGGGATTTGTGTAGTCAAAAGTTAGCCATTGCAACTTCGTGTACTTCGTTTGTGTCCAACGACCAGACCAAGACCGCTTACGGATCCCCACCTTTATCAATACATCATTTATATTTGCAATATTCAGATTGCTTTATCATATTCTTGCTTGTTCTTCGATTGCATGCAGGAATAGACCTTCGTGGTCAGGCTGATCGTCGTTCTAGCATTGTCAGTAACCCCTGGAGATTGGTTTAGCGATTGCTAAGGCGCAACGTCGTGCACGTTTGTAGTCGGATCGTCAAAGTCGTCTCCACCAAATCGATAGTTATCATCTCATCGAAAGATCGGGCCCCTCGCCTCTATCAAGTGGTATCAGTTTTTAGGTTGCTCGGTGAGAATTTCCAGTTATTCCTAGATTAGATTTATTTTCTTACCTATTGTCCAAAGAAAAGCCACAAAAAAAAGTTAGATTTATTCATCCTTTGTCCTAGCCAGTCTGAGCCTTTGCAATTTTCTTTTCATTGTTTGCATTATTGAATTATCGGTTGCATCGTCGTGTCGAGTTGCTGGTCTTAGTGTCTAGTTCGTTAGAGTTTCGAGTTCTGTACACATTAGTCACGTCACCGCTACATCGTTATCCCTTCCGTTGTCCATCACCTCATCCATCAATTTCCACCTCGTGCTACCCATCGTTCATTGTCACAATCATACTTAAAGTCGTTCGCATCTTTGCTTGATCCAATCTGCATCTTATCTAGTTTGTCTTGGAAAGAGGAAGAAAGAAAAAAAGACAGAGAAAAAAGTAAAAAAAAAAGAGGAGAGAAAGAAACGGAAAAGTGTTAGAAAAAAGAAAAAGAAAAATAAAAAATAAAAAAGTGTGAGGTGAAAAAAAAGAGACAAAATTCGGATCTATTAGAGTCGATCTCGTAGTTGAATTCGGATTGAAATATGTTTTCTGTACTATTCAGTAAAACAGGCATATCTTCCTCATACGAAGTCCGTTTTGGCTCCACAAGTACTCAAATTAAAGCTAGCGACGAGCCGCATCTGAATAGTTGCAGGATGTAGTTCAATATTTTGTACCTCAAAATCGGCTTTTAAATAGGTCTTTTTGCCCTCTGAAGTTCGCCAACATAGCTTGTTTCAGTTTTTCATACCAGTTTTAGATATTTTTAACACCTCATATCAACTTGGAATTGTGCGATTCTTTGTGCGTTTGAAAGCTTGAGTCAGTAGCATTATGTAGAAAAAATTATCACAAAATTGGCTCAAACTTTTCAAGAGGAAAGTTGGAGAGAGAGTTGTAATGTATTCTGCTTGGCAGTTGTTTTCATCATTATCTTTACTACCGTTGTGATCTTCACTTATATCTAGCTGTCCAGAGCTACTTCGTATCCTTTATTGATGCTAATTGTGCTACATCGTGACCTCATTAGTGTTCTAGGCTCCCGTCTCTAGTCCGGTCTAGCCTAGGACCAACACAGTACCGTCATTGAGCGTTTATTCAACATTGCATCTCTGAATTGATTATTGCTAATCTTTTGCTACCATATATAGCCAACCCAGTTCCACATATTTCTACACCGTGCATATTTACGTTCACCTGGCAATCACTTTACTCAATCTTTGGAGTTATTTGACACCGCTGGTTGCCTATCACCACCTGCTGCATGGTAAGAACTTGTAAGATGTTGATATTTGCTTTACTGTGAGTGCTTTACCACCACATCCTAGTAGTTCATAGGAACATTATTCTCGAATTTTGTTTCTTGTTTCTACTAATCATGACAGGTATCGGAGACATAAGTTCTTGGACGACGGATACATCTTCACCATCACGAGACGTCGGACAACACACACAAGCACATGGTCAGGTTATTTCTTTACCGTTATTTGAGGGTAGATTTAATCCTGCTATTTATCTAGCTTGGGAGCTTGAAGTATAAAAAACATTAGTCACCATCATTTTTCGGAACTTGAGAGAGTACGAGCTGCCACTAGAGTATTTACTGGTTTTGCTTCTGTTTGGTGGAGTGTGCACTGTAAGAATAATATTGATAACCAACCCATAACTTGGAAAGATTTGAAGGTTGTAATGAGAAAACATTTTTTCCTCCTTACTATCGCCGTGAATTGCTTCGCAAATTGGAACAATTAAAACAAGGCAGTAACACTGTTCATGCTTACTACCAAGAGTTCAAATCTTATATGCATCATTGTGACATAGAAGAATCTGAGGATGATACACTGAATAGATTTTTTGGTGGTTTGAACCATGATATTCACGCAAGATTTGAGTATATTCCTCGTTGCATTACTGGTATGTATGCTCGTGCTTGTACCTATTTTTGTCCTGGATGACATAAATAAATTGTTGCATAGTTTGCATTAGAAATCACCTCACAAATATACATGTATGCAATATTTTTGGTCGTATCCAACGTAGTCATGTCCTCATCACACTTAGCATAAGGATTTGCAAAGAAAGGATCATGCTCATATAAATCTTTTATGTGCTCAAAACCAATAACATTCAACTCAAGTTGTGTAACAAGCATGCATTTGCGGGAAAGAGTATCAGCCACAACATACTCTTTGCCTTTGATGTACTTGATGACATAGGGAAAAGACTCAATGAACTCACTCCACTTAGCATCACGCTTGTTCAACTTAGTTTGACCCTTGAGATACTGATGCAGAGCATTCCAAGGTCATCCCCATGGACCTACCATCGTCTCACCAAGTGCCAAGTGGACCCATGACACGTGCTCGAGCACGAGCTCTCGAGACCGAGGTGACTTCACTCCTCTCTCTACGTCACTTTGATTCACATGAGACATGGCTGCTACCCTCATCAGAGACTCTTTGCATACTCAAGCACCTCGGGAGCAACCATGAAGAAGTCAAGGAATAACAAGAATCGAAGGAGGAAGAAGGAGGAGAGAAACAGCCAAGATGCAGCCAGCCCGGACGATCCGGACGATGTCCCAGACGATCCGACCGAAGCCCGGATGATCCGGACAAACGTTCGGACGATCCGACAAATGTGCCCGAAGATACCCGAAGCTCCACGCCGAAGCCAAATCTTCCGGACCCCGGCCCGGATCATCCGGACGCACCCGAACATCCGGGCCACCCGCAGCAGATCAGGCATGTCCGGATCATCCGGATGCCACCCCGGATCATCCGGACCCCCGCAGCCCGGATCATCCGGACCAACGTCCGGATCATCGGGACAATGCCTGCGTGCATGATGTTCGGCCGAGGCCCATGTACCCCTTCGCCCTTCCTAGCCTATATATACCACTCTACCTAAACTATCTAGGGTTAGATTTTGTGTTAGCTCATACAAAAACCTTAGTGGTTCGTCTCCTACGAGACCGCGGCCTCTTCGGAGAAGATCCACCAGATTCAAGACCTCCTATACGGAGAAGAACATCAAGACCTCCTCACGGAGATGACTACCGCTACTTGTATCGTCCTTAGTTGATCGTGTATTGTGTATCACACTTTGTGTACCCGGATCTAGCATTTGTGTGACCTAAGCTTGTTGATTTGAGTGTTTTCTCCTTGTCTCTATTGTGTTTTTCCTAGCGCCCCTCGTGTTCTTCCTCGGGATCCCTCCTTTTCGTGAAAGATCGGCCACGTAGGGTTCCACCCTACATCATATATGGTATCATGAGCCTTGGTTGATCACGAATTTGGAGCCCCACACCTTGTTTTCTAGCTTGTTTTTGTTGTTTCTCGTCCAAATTTAAAAATCCCCACAAAAATAGCCCCACAATTTTTTTGTGATTTGTGTGTTTTTATGAGATTTTGTTGATTGTGATCCGTGGTTGAGTTGTGTGACAAGTGGATTACCCTTTTCCCAACCTCCCCCACCCTCAAATCCGCCTAAAAAACCACCGAAAATCCGAGAAAAATACTTTTTCCACCTCTTCCCCGAGCTCATCCCGCAAGGTTTGACAAAACCGGATCATCCGGACATTCATCCAGATCATCTGGCCATAGCCCGGATCATCCGGCCAGACGCTCGGATCATCCGGACAACCCTGTCGAAACTGCATTTTGCAGTTTTTCTTCGCCACCTTTCCGCCACCGCAAAAACCCTAGACACCTCTTCCGCTATACCCTCAACATATCCACCACCACCACCATTACCTAACCAACATCACTACGGTCTTACCTATCTGTGTCTTAGATCATTTGAATTGTGGTTTTCTCCGTTTCCGTTTGTGTTTCGGCTATCTCGGAGCGAAATGACATCGACAAGACCACATGTCAACCTCGACAAGGACGGTAACATCAACTACACTTCGTTTACTACCTTGCAATTGCATTGATAGACCCTCATCGACCATTTTGCGTAGCTTTCCCTACCGAGACTAGCCATTTGAGTATTGTTAGGCCACGACACTTGTGCACATTAGTGATAGTCATAGACATTGCATACTACATTGTCATATCTTCGTCTGACACAAGAGTGTTCCTCATACACAATAGCTACCTTGATCCGAGAAGCATGCATAAGTGGCCAAAGAAAGAGCTCGCAAGCTATTAAGCAAAAGAGCCATCCAAAGCTTATAAGCAAAAGCACAATAGCATCAAACGCCTTGCATCAAAAGAGATCATATGAGATAGCAATACTTCATCTTGTGCTAAAGCATCGACACTGTGACGGCCTGATTTTTTTACCCTTTTTTGTTTGCCAAAGATTTATTTGAGTTCATTTCAAACCCTGGTGTTTTCGAATCATTTCATATGGACTTAAACCACTTGGGTACCCTTGGCTTTCACCCAAGTGCCTCCCATCCATCTCAAACTATTACCTATCTCTGGACCACCCCAATATACTCCATGGAATATTTTTTCTTATTTGAAAAATATTCATTTATCTCCCTAAAACCCTAGCTAAATTCTTGGTGCTCCAAAGCAACCCCTATTTTTCTGGCTCCAAAAATTCTGGCGAAATTCCTAAATATTATTTGGACCCTTAGGCACATTCATGAGCAAAAATATTGCACTACTTTTTGGAATATTTGTGCTACGGAAAATCTTTTCCTTTCTGGACATAAATGGTTGTTTCTACAACAACTACCATTTTACTTGCTCCAATACTCCTGAAACTTCTTGTACAGATTCACCTTAGTAACTCATGACTAGCCTCCAAAGCACAGCCTCCAACTATTCACCATTTTACCATAGCAAGCTCTCAAAGTTTCTGTCCAGAAACTTACCAGGCCAGTTAATCTCATTCCACTGTGTCCGGAATCAAAGCAACCCTAGGTAACTTACCTATCTACCATGAACAACACGCCAGACATTGTTTTTGGCACCAAGTCAACCTGCAGACACGGGTTCGCACGGTGACCGCGTGTGTACACCGTGCCATGGCATGCAGCCGGCACGCTCTGGATGCCGCCAGCGCTCTATAGAGCGCGTGCTCGCTTCCGAGCCTACCCAACCGCGCCAAACCCCGCCCCCATCGTCGTCCTCATCTTCACAGTGCACCCCTGGCACTCGCCGACGCTGGCGCTCGCTGCAGCGAGCATGGGCGCGGTCCGGCCAAGGCACAGTGCGGTGCGCACTGTGCTCGTCGCCATCTCTAGAGCCCTCGTGCTCGTCTCCGCACGGCCACAGCTCCCTTGTGACCCCATCTTCTTCTTCCCCCTCTCACTGACACCGTTTCGTCGCCGGGCACGGCCAGGTGTCGCCGGCGGAGCACCGCTTCCCCCCCTCTCGCTCGCCTATAAATAGACCCTTCCCCAGCCAGTTCGAGCACACCACTCCACTCCCACACGACTCTAGATAGAGTAGAACCTCATGGCCCGGCCGGGCAGGCCTCATGCCACCGTTCCCAAGCCGAGCTCACCGGCGATCCCCCTTGGGTCGTCGAGGTAGCTCCCAGTCCTCTCCGTTGAAGGCGACCGCACCAGGGCATCCACCACTCTCTGGTGAAGCTACTTCACCTAGCTGGAGCTGCTGGAGGTGTCGTAGCTCCTCGTCTTCCCCAACTCCGGCGAGTCCCCCGTTCTGCCTCCGCCTCCGAGCTCCATTCCATCACCGTCCGCCCACCTCCAGCCACACCACGGGTACAGGCAGGTGCGCCTCAACCTTCTCCGTCGATCTATCCTCTCCGTTTGAGCCAAGGGGCAACATCGCCGGCGTACGCTCTGGCGAAACGACGGCCGCCTCTGCCCATCTCTCTCTCTCCCTCCCACCTGACTAGCGGGGCCCGCTATCAGTGTATCCACTCCCGCGCGAAGCAGTATAAGTGGTGGCGCTCGGGGCGTTTACGCTTTCGACGTCCCCCCCCCCCTATTCTTTTATTTAAACTTCTAAATTTAAATTAAATCGAGAGAACTTCAAAATGCTGTAACTTTTTAAGCATAAGTCCAAATGAATTCATTCTTTTTGCATTGTGTTCCTGGTGAAGAAATCTTGCAGCACACCAAAAATGAAACCATTTGGTGCTGTATAGATTTTCTGGTAATTTTATTAATGAATCTTGATTATTTCTTTTTGAACTTTTATTTGTTTTCAGAAGAAGAGGATTGTCCTAAGGATCACCAGGAGGCTTGTGAGCCTCATTTGAACTAAGGCAAGCCACAGCAACATTTTCATAATGCCATTTCAATATTTGTGATTTTTCCAACTTGAACAAATGATTTATTTTATGCATGTTAAATATTTTGATAAATAGTTCTTTTGGTTGCTGTAGTTAATAGTTTCATTTCACTTTACAGAAGGTTGGAGTTTGGCTTAAGTCATTTAGATACTTAAAATAAAGTTGGGAGATTGTGAATGATTATGGACATACCTATGCGAAGTTATTTCTCTTGCATTAAGTATCTATGATAAAATTTTGCCAAGTTAGATTTTGTTGGAAGTCAAGTATAACCAGAGTAATATTGAAGTTAAGATGATAGTTGACTAAGTTTTATCGTTGCATGGCATTTTACTTATGTACTGCACTTTGGTATATTGCATGGCATTGTATGACACCGGTTACTTTATTTCTTTCTAAGTTGAAACTGATAATAACTCAACTTGAATAAAATGTTGACTGGGTCATGGTGCCACTGAATCGAGTCTTTCCCGGTGCAACCACATTTACCTTTATGGGAAGATCTTGATTTTTTCCCATTGACATGCCTCCTGGCGGTACCTCCAGATAGGGAAGGTTATGGGCGTGTAGTACCCTGGCCCGGTAAGCAGACATAACCTTGTGTGCCCGTAGTTAGTTTTATGGTACCGAGTTCCTGTTTGGGACAGTTATTTTTGTTTGTCCACGACGGTGGCAGGTGTGTCTTGGGTAGACACAGGGGCCACCCAAGACTGTTCCAGTGAGGGAACGAGTCGGTGTGGCCGGAGGAGTGTTATGGCAATGGAGGCCGAATGGGATAAAGAGGCCATGGGTTCCGTGGTGTGGGTATAGTGCACTACCTTAGCAGAGTGTATTAATCTATCGATAGCCGAGTCTACGGTCACGGACACGCTCGAAAGTAGGTCACACCATGGGTCAACAGATAATAAAATTTTGCTTACTAAGTTCTAAATTTCTGGTACTATGATAAGTTGATGGAAGAGCTTATGAGATGCTTTGAGACCCAGTATGGGTAGGTTTGTGATCGCCGGAAGGATCACGAGTGATATGAGAATAAATTTTTAGAGCTTCCGAGATGTTTTGAGACCCAGTATGGGCAGGGTTGTGATCGCTGGAAGGAACACGAGTTATATCTGGTTAAGATGAATAAGTTGGTGGTTATGATAAAATATCATGAGTAAGATAGACTGAGGTTTTATTTATGCACAGTCATGAGCATAGCATGGTATTAAATATATTTTAAGTCTATTGCTGCATATTTAATATTGACTAATTATCATGGTATTGATTGTCATTATGATTCTGTTTTGCTGTAAGCTTGCAAGTACATTCAAAGTACTGGCCTGGCGTGTCATGCCAGATTTCAGGAAAGTTCCGCTGGGAAGGAGTGACGTCTGAGTCTAGTTCGTATCCACATCGGTGTCCCTGTGAGATTGAGTTCCGCTACGATGATGTTTCGCTGCTACGTAGTTTATGTCTGAGGCCCTTTTATGTTCATTAAATAATGTACATATTGTCTAGCCGCACCGTGTGTGCCGCTTGGCCTCGCTAACTGTTGTATTGTAAAACTTTGGTCTGCTAGTATCAATAAAGCGGCTGTTTCCTGTACCAAGATGTTGTGTGCTACCAGAAGACAAGGTCTCTGGGCTGGCAATGCAAGGTAAACCGGTCGCTCTGATCCGGGGTGCCACAACGCTTGGTATCAGAGTCGCACTGACTGTAGGATGCGTTAGACTAAGACGTGCCATTTAAATGCTAGATACACGTTTAGTTTGAGTGCTGGTAGTCTATCTAGTTGGTTATTGCTTTATCTATACCTGTGTTATTTATATGCTAACCCACTAATGCTTGTGAGTGTAGATGGCTCTGGTGCCGTATCCGTGCCAGTTGCAGCTGATGCCGTACACGTCGCCGCACCTCCTCCGCAACGTGTGGTGTCGGCTGTACCCTTATGGAGACGACCCAGTTTATGGTGTGTACCGAGAGCATCTAGCTGACTCAGTTTATGAATATCAGGCAGTGGTGACTCTATGCGCTCGTACTAATTCCAGCTCCTATTCTCGTACTTCTCGAAGCGGTCATGCTTCTACCGCTTCACTAGTCGTCCAGTTTGCTGCATTCGAGATCCTCGTTGAGCTCCGCCACAGCGAGGTCCGCATGCAGGACCACCCAGGTTTCCAATACTATTCTTCTTTGAATGAAAACGGTCATATTCTTTTCCCTGAAATTGATCCGGAGTCTGATAGTGTCGCTAGCCATCTTTCCCGTTATATCACTGCCAGTTACATCACACTCCACGAGCTAGCACGCGAGTTGACTCACGCTCGTGTTGCTTTAGCCTCTACTAGGTCTCTCACAATTGCCGCTTCCTTGGGATTTGCCACGTATGTCCCCAGTTCCGTTTCCCCTAATTCGCCAGTAACTCCTCCTAGTAGTTCGGGCACCTCGACCATAAGTCCTCTTAGTGCCCTTGCCGAGTGGATCTCCCTCCTCACTACCCCTGTAGCCCCTATGATCCACCCTCCTCCTGCCCCGGAAGGAGAGCCTCCGAGGCAGCGTCGCCATGTTACCTTTAACCCTGAGGTTTCCGTTAATCTCGTCAGTTCGGGATCGGAGTCGACTTCAGGAGAGAACCCCGCAGCACCCGTAGAGCAGTAGAGCTCCAGAGTAGTAGCAGTAGTCAGACTTTTGTACAACGTACGAGTCGTGATGTTTTATGTATGAGAGTAGTGTAATCGGGCATGCTGATTTCTTTTCATGTATGCGTCCTTGTATAATTATGCTGAAATTGTGTATTTTCTACTCGCTGTCTTCTTCGCAATTCTGTGTTTCCCTCGGTTTTTGTTGCTGGCTTTTCCCCACCTATTTTTGCTTTTGAATGCTTCTCATCTCGATTGCGTTGTCATGGAAAAAATCCAATACAGGATGACGCGGGGAGGCAACAGTAGCAGTGCTCACGAGGATCTTCATGTTCGTCGCTCCGCCCGACAGGCAGGACACTCCCCCGAGCCATTCATACCACCGCCTCCACCGCCACATCCGCCTACCACTGAACAATTCCTGCGTATGTTTGAGGAAAGAAGAAATGATGATCTGCTGGAAGTATTTTGAAAGTGTTCAAGCTATGATTGGTCATAATGGGCAGCAGAATGGTCATTTCTCCAAGCTATCAGATTTTCAGCGAACTCAACCTCCCAGTTTCAGTCAGGCAGTTGACCCGTTGGATGCTGATGATTGGTTGCGAACCATTGAGAGGAAGCTTGAAATTGCCCGTACAGCGAAGATGACAAAGTTCCATATGCAACCCACTATCTTGAAGGCGCTGCTGCCGTATGGTGGGAAAATACAAAAGCCATGTGGCCTGCTGATGATGCACTCACCTGGACCAAATTCAAGGAGCAGTTCCGGAAATATTACATCCCCACTGGAGTAATGAAGACCAAGCAGCGTGAGTTCCTTGCCCTCAACCAAGGAAATCTATTTGTGGGAGAATATCTGCAGCAATTCAACCATCTGTCCCGTTATTCCCTGTATGACGTGGCCACAGAAGAGAGAAGGATTGATCGGTTTCTTGGAGGATTAAACTAGCAACTCAGGTGCACTCTTAGTATGCTTGATTTCCCCGATTTCCAAACTCAGGTGAATAAAGCTTTTATTGCGGAAAGAGAACACAAGCTCGTACTGGACACCCGGCCCGCTAATAACGAGAACAAACGCAAGTTTGAACCAAGGAAGGAAGGACCACCGGTGTAGAAGGCCCGAACCTGGCATCAAAGTCGGGTAGACTACAAGCCCAATTGGCAAAAAAATGTTAACAAGACTACTACCCAAGTCAAGAATGTTATTACCAACCCAGTGCATGAGGAGCACCAACGCAATAATTCCTGCTTCAGTTGCGGGCAAAGTGGACATTATGCCCGCCAGTGTCCCAAGAACAGCAAGGCAAACACCTTATTCCGGCCACAAGTCAACTTCATGGGATCATACCCGGACCAGCAAAACATCACCGGGCACGTCAATCACCTCTCCGCAGATGAAGCCCAAGAAAACCCCGAAGTGGTCATCGATATGTTTTCTATTAATAGCATACCTGCAGTAATTTTATTTGACTCGGGGGCTTCCCACTCTTTTATTTCTCGGAGTTTTGTTGCCCAAAACAATTTTTCTTGTTCTCTCTTGGGCAAAAATATGCTGGTACAAACCCCGGGATCTTTAATCAAGAGCAGTCTGGTCTGCCGTAACTTGGTAATCAATATCAATGGGATAAGCTTTCCAACATCCTTGATGCTCACCGAATTAGCACTATTGGATGTTATTTTGGGCATGAATTGGCTGACTCAATACCAACTATGCATAAACTGTGCAACCCGAGAAGTCACTTTGATCAATCAAGAAGGGCAGATTACAAAGTTCTACTCGTGCAGAAGCATACCAAAGAAGGGGATGATGTTTACCGCTGTGGCTGAATTGGAATTAATTCCTGTGGTCAGTGAATTTCCTGATGTATTTTCGGAAGAGCTACCAAGCATGCCGCCAGACCGAGATCTTGAGTTTGCAATAGATCTGGTACCTGGAACCACACCGTTATTCAAGAAATATTACAGGATGCCCTCATGAGAGTTGGTGGAATTAAAGAAGCAGCTCGATGAAATGCTCCACAAATGGTACATCCGTCCTTGTTCCTCGCCATGGGGATCGCCTGCACTCTTGGTAAACAAAAAGGATGGGAGCCTCCGCATGTTTGTAGATTATCAGCAGCTGAATGACGTCAGCATAAAAAATAAATACCCGCTGCCAAGGATTGATGACTTGTTTGATCAGCTCAGTGGTGCCAAGGTATTCTCCAAAGTTGACTTAAGGACCGGATACCATCAGCTCAAGATTAAAAAGGAAGATATTCCTAAGACCGCATTCACCACTCGATATGGTCTTTACGAATATACGGTCATGTCCTTTGGTCTCACCAATGCCCCTGCCTTCTTCATGCACATGATGAATAAAGTGTTCATGGATTTCCTCGTTAAGTTCGTGGTAGTGTTTATCGATGACATACTCATATATTCAAAAAGTGAAGAAGATCACAAGGGACATCTTCGAGCAATATTGCAGCGACTCAGAGACCATCAGCTTTACGCCAAGTTCAGCAAATGTGAGTTTTGGCTTAAACAAGTCGGATTTCTTGGACAGTGCTATCCGCCGAAGGTATAGCCGTAGACCCCAGCAAGGTAAAAGATGTGCTCAACTGGTTGCCACCCACAACCATATCTCAGATCCGAAGCTTCCTTGTACTGGCGGGATATTACTGTCGTTTCATTAAAGGATTCTCCAAGATAGCCAAGCCCATGACCGAGCTACTCAAAAAGGACAAGAAGTTTGAATGGACACAAGACTGTGAGCAAAGCTTCAGTGAGCTAAAGAAACGTCTGACCACCGCTCCCATATTAACTCTTCCAGACATATATCGCAGTTTTGATGTCTACTGTGACGCATCCAGACAAGGAATTGGCTGCGTACTCATGCAAGACGGCAAGGTGGTGGCTGATGCATCACGACAGTTGCGACCACACGAGGGGAATTACCCTACGCATGATCTGGAATTGGCCGCAGTGGTGCATGCTCTCAAAATATGGAGACATTATCTCATTGGAAAGAAGTGTCAAATTTTTACCGATCACAAAAGCCTCAAGTATATCTTCCCTCAACCTAATTTGAATCTCCGTCAGCAAAGGTGGCTTGAACTGGTCAAAGATTATGATTTGGGAATAAACTACCACCCGGGTAAAGCCAACGTGGTAGCTGATGCACTCAGTCGAAAGCCGGTCAGTTTAAATACTATATTAAAATCCTTGCCCGTTGAACTTCAAGAGGAGATTTCTCAACTCCATCTGAACATCGTTGAGGCTGGTCTCGCTAACACATTAGAAGTTACCCCCACACTTGAAGAAGAAATCCGCAAGGCCCAGCCAGATGATCCTGTCCTGCAAAAGCATGCCCATGACCTGCAGGCAGAACGTGCATCGGACTTCTCAAAAGATCACCATGGGACTCTCCGATTTCGTGGAAGGATTTGTGTACCAAATCAGTCAGACCTAAAAGGGAAGATCTTGACAGAAGCCCACGAGTCCTCATATTCTATTCACCCTGGGGGAACAAAAATGTATGAAGACCTTCGCCAAATATTCTGGTGGGATGGCAAGAAAAAGGATATTGCCTATTTTGTGGCTTGCTGCGACATATGAAACAAGGTAAAGGCAGAACATCAGAAGCCAGCCGGACTTCTTCAACCGCTGCCAGTTTCACAGTGGAAATGGGATGATGTTTGCATGGATTTCATCACAGGATTACCCAAGACTCAGCGGGGCAATAATGCAATATGGGTCATTATGGAAACTGTAACCAAGGTAGCCCATTTTGTTCCGGTCAGGACCACCTATCGAGCAGACCAACTCGCACAACTGTATGTGTCCAGAATAGTCATTCTACATGGAGTACCTCGAACCATCACTTCTGACCGAGGTTCACTCTTTACATCCGCTTTCTAGACACATCTCCATCAAGCTTTGGGAGCAGCCCTCAGATATAGTACAACCTATCATCCTCAAACAGATGGACATACCGAGCGAGTAAACCAAATACTGGAAGATATGCTGCGAGCTTGCGTCTTGGCCCAAGGATCCAAATGGGAAGATTGTCTACCATACACCGAGTTCTCCTACAACAACAGCTTCCAAACAAGTCTAAAGATGTCACCATACGAGGCTTTTTATGGCTGTAAATGCTGTACCCCGTTAAACTGGTCCCAGACGGGAGATAGCCATATTTTCGGAAAGGACCTCATGATGGAAGCCGAGAAACAAGTCAAGGAAATCAGAGACAGATTACAGTTGGCCAAGTCTCGGCAAAAGAGTTATTACGATGCGAGGCACCGACAGATCAGTTTTGAACCTGGAGAGCACGTATACCTCCGAGTCACTCCTATGAAAGGAGTCAAGAGATTCCAAACACGCGGGAAGTTGGCACCCAGATTTATTGGTCCCTTCCCAATTATTTCTCAAGTGGGCACTGTTGCTTACCAGTTGGAATTACCCCCAGAATTTTCAGATGTGCACGACGCATTCCACGTCTCATAGTTGAGGCGATGCATATCCCCGCCTGAGAAAAAGACTGCAGTAACCGACATAGAATTGGCAGAGGATTTAACGTATGCAGAAAGGCCGTTCAAAATTATAGATCAGATGGAAAGAGTCACCCGCAGTAAAGTACGGAAGTTTTATAAAGTCCAGTGGGAGCATCACACCGAGTCAGAATCAACCTGGGAACAAGAAAGTTCCTACAGACATATTATCCGGAATGGTTTTCCCAAGCAACCAAATCTCGAGGACGAGATTCATTCTAAGTGGGGGAGGTTTGTGACAGCCTGATTTTGTTTGCCCTCTTTTATTTGCCAAAGATTTATTTGAGTTTATTTCAAACCCTGGTGGTTTTGAATCATTGCATATGGACTTAAACCACTTGGGTAGCCTTGTCTTTCACCCAAGTGCCTCCCGTCCATCTCAAACTATTACCTATCTCTGGACCACCCCAATATACTCCATGGAATATTTTTCTTATTTGAAAAATATTCATTTTTCTCCCAAAAACCCTAGCTAAATTCTTGGTGCTCCAAAGCAACCCCTATTTTTCTGGCTCCAAAAATTCTGAGGAAATTCCTAAATATTCTTTTGATCCTTAGGCACATTCCTGAGCAAAAATATTGCACTACTTTTTGGAATATTTTTGCTACAGAAAATCTTTTCCATTCTGGACAGAAATGGTAGTTTCTACAGCAACTACCATTTTACTTGCTCCAATCCTCCTGAAACTTCTCGTGCCAATTCACCTTAGTAACTCATGACTAGCCTCCAAAGCACAGCCTCCAACTATTCACCATTTTACCACAGCAAGCTCTCAAAGTTTCTATCCAGAAACTTACCAGGCCAGTTAATCTCATTCTACTACGTCTGGAATCAAAGCAACCCTGGGTAACTTACCTATCTACCACGAACAACACGCCAGACAAGGTTTTTGGCACCAAGTCAACTTGCAGACACGGGTTCGCGCGGTGACCGCGTGTGTACACCGTGCCATGGCATGCAGCCGGCGTGCTCTGGATGCCGCCAGCGCTCTGTAGAGCGCGTGCCCACTTTCGAGCATGCCCAACCGTGCCAAACCCCACCCCCATCGTCGTCCTCATCTTCACAGTGCACCCCTGGCGCTCGCCGACGCCGGAGCTCGTCGCAACGAGCACGGGCGCGGTCCGGCCAAGGCACAGTGCGGTGCGCACTGTGCTCGTCGCCATCTCTAGCGCCCCATGTGCTCGTCTCCGGACGGCCACAGCTCCCTTGTGACCCCGTCTTCTTCTTCCCCCTCTCACTGACGCCGTTTCGTCGCCAGGCGCGACCAGGTGTCGCCGGCGGAGCACCGCTTCCCCCCCCCTCTCGCTCGCCTATAAATAGACCCTTCCCCAGCCAGTTCGAGCACACCACTCCACTCCCACACGGCTCTGGATAGAGTAGAACCCCCTGGCCCGGCCGGGCAGGCCTCAGGCCACCGTTCCCGAGCTGAGCTCACCGGCGATCACCCTCGGGTCGTCGAGGTAGCTCCCAGTCCTCTCCGTTCAAGGCGACCGCACCAGGGCATCCGCCACTCTCTGGTGAAGCTACTTCACCTAGCTGGAGCTGCTGGAGGTGCCGTAGCTCGTCGTCTTCCCCAACTCCGGCGAGTCCCCCGTTCTGCCTCCGCCTTCGAGCTCCATTCCGTCGCTGTCCGCCCACCTCCAGCCACCCCACGGGTACAGGCAGGTGCGCCTCAACCTTTTCCGTCGATCTATCCTCTCCGTTTGAGCCAAGGGGCAACGTCGCCGGCGTACGCTCCGGCGAAACGACGGCCGCCTCTGCACATCTCTCTCTCTCCCTCTCACCTGACTAGCGGGGCCCGATAGTCAGTGTCTCCACTCCCGCGCGAAGCGGTATATGTGGTGGCGCTTAGGGCGTTTACGCTTTCGACGTCACCGCCCTATTTTTTATTTAAACTTCCGAATTTAAATTAATTCCAGAGAACTTCAAAATGCTGTAACTTTTTAACAATAAGTCCAAATGAATTGATTCTTTTTGCATTGTGTTCATGGTGAAGAAATCTTGCAGCACACCAAAAATGAAACCATTTTGTGTTGCATAGATTTTCTGGTGAATTTTTGAATGAATCTTGACGATTTCCTTTTGAACTTTTATTTGTTTTCAGAAGAACATGCTTGTCCTAAGGATCACCAGGAGGCTTGTGAGCCTCATTTGAACTAAGGCAAGCCACAATAACATTTTCATAATGCCATTTCAATATTTGTGATTTTTCCCACTTGAACAAATGATTTATTTTATGCATGTTAAATATTTTGTTAAATAGTTCTTTTGGTTGCTGTAGTTAATAGTTTCATTTCACTTTATAGAAGGTTGGAGTTTGGCTTAAGTCATTAAGACACTTAAAATAAAGTTGGGAGATTGTGAATGATTATGGACATACATACGCGAAGTTATTTTCTCTTGCATTAAGTATCTATGATAATTTTTTGCTAAGTTAGATTTTGTTGGAAGTCAAGTATAATCAGAGTAATATTGAAGTTAAGACGATAGTTGACTAAGTTTTATCATTGCATGGCATTTTACTTATGTACTGCACTTTGGTATATTGCATGGCATTTATGACACCGGTTACTTTATTTCTTTCTAAGTTGAAACAGATAATAACTCAACTTGAATAAATTGTTGACCGGGTCATGGTGCCACTGAATCGAGTCTTTCCCGGTGCAACCACATTTACCTTTATGGGAAGGTCTTGATTTTGTCCATTGACATGCCTCCTGGCGGTACCTCCAAATAGGGAAGGTTATGGGCGTGCAGTACCCTCGCCTGGTAAGTAGACATAACCTTGTGTGCACGTAGTTAGTTTTATGGTACCGAGTTCCCGTTTGGGACAGTTATTTTTGTTTGGCCACGACGGTGGCAGGTGTGTCTTAGGTAGACACAGGGGCCACCCAGGACTGTTCCAGTGAGGGAACAAGTCAGAGTGGCCGGAGGAGTGTCATGGCAATGGACGGGTTTCGTCAGAATGTCATTGGTCCACCCGAATGGGATAAAGATGCCATGGGTTCCATGGTGTGGGTACAGTGCACTACCTCTGCAGAGTGTGTTAATCTATCGATAGCCGAGTCCACGGTCACGGACACGCTCGAAAGTAGGTCACACCATGGGTCAACAGATAATAAAATTTTGCTTACCAAGTTCTAAATTTCTGGTACTATGATAAGTTGATGGAAGAGCTTATGAGATGCTTTGAGACCCAGTATGGGTAGGTTTGTGATCGCCGGAAGGATCACGAGTGATATGCGAATAAAATTTTAGAGCTTCCGAGATGTTTTGAGACCCAGTATGGGCAGGGTTGTGATCGCCGGAAGGATCACGAGTTATATCTGGTTAAGATGAATACGTTAGTGGTTATGATAAATTGTCATGAGTAAGATAGACTGAGGTTTTATTTATGCACAGTCATGAGCATAGCATGGTATTAAATATATTTTAAGTCGATTACTGCATATTTAATATTGAATAATCATCATGGTATTGATTGTCATTATGATTCTGTTTTGCTGTAAGCTTGCAAGTACATTCAAAGTACTGACCTGGCGTGTCATGCCAGATTTCAGGAAAGTTCCGCTGGGAAGGAGTGCCGTCTGAGTCTAGTCCGTATCCACATCGGTGTCCCTATGAGATGGAGTTCCGCTACGATGACATTCCGCTGCTGCGTAGTTTATGCCCGAGGCCCTTTTATGTGCATTAAATAATGTACATATTTTCTATCCGCACCGTGTGTGCCGCTTGGCCTCGCTAACTGTTGTAATGTAAAACTTTGCTCCGCTAGTATCAATAAAGTGGCTGTTTCCTGTACCAAGATGTTGTGTGTTGCCAGAAGACAAGGTCTCTGGGCTGGCAATGCAAGGTAAACCGGTCGCTCTGATCCAGGGTGCCACAGGCACATCATACACTCATAGCATACTTGTGATAGGAAGTCATTACATTGCTCTTATAGGTCATGCACAATTGGGTATCCGCCTATTAAGCAATCGGTTAGCGTCTCTCTAGAGTTGTGCAACACGAGCATTTTCCGTGGATTCCACATTTTCGCTCACTTTTGGTTGCACAACCGCATTTATCTATCCGTGCGTGTGTTCCGTGTGCTACTTATTGGTTGTGATCTACTTGTTGCATGAGCCAATTGTGAATCATTTTCAACATCATTGAATCTTACTCACTTTTTGCATTGATTTTGGCCACCATCCTAACCAAGCTCCTCTAAAAGCTTTACTTGTGTAGGTGTGAGAATCGACAAGACTTGGTACCAATAGTGCTATTTCCGGGTTACATTATTGAGTGATCATTGATCCCTTGTCAACTTCGGTCAAGGTACATTCGGTATTGTCTTCTCCTTTCTCCCACTCACATACTTGCTTGTGACGATGAATAGGCCAAGTACATCTACGAACCCGCTCTTCGATGATCCTCAAGAATCGAACAACTACGTCACCAAACTATATCTCTTTGGTGTCCAACGAGCTCTACATCAAGAAAGTGAAGCTTTGCGAGAGCACATTGAGAAAGTCACCGCCGACGCACGACAATTTGAAGCAAGAACAAGAGAGCAATTTGACATCATCAACACCAACATGGCTACTCAATTCGATGCACTATGGACTTTGATAGTCAACCGACGCTCTTCTTCCACATCTTCTCAAAGACGAATCCGCTCAAGTCGCCACGCTAACTCCACGGACGGCTCGAGTACACCTACATCAAATACTCTTCGTCAAGCCGCACGTCAAGATCGACATGACAACCGGAATCCACTTCATGACAAGAGTTGTCAAGAACTACTTGACGAACAAGAAAGTCGACATCGTCAAAACCAAGCTTCACTTGAGCAAGCACAAGAACGGCAAATACTACGCCAACAACAACAAGAGCGAGCACGTCAACACCAAGAAGAAGAAGATGCCGAAGCTCATCGTCAAGCACAACACCGCCGAGAAGCTCAAGCTCTTGTGGCGCAACGAGCATTACGTGATGCACATCGCAATGTGGCCACGCGCAATCGACACAGTTGTCAAGAAGAGGATTTCCTTCGTGATGAGATGCAAGAGAGGCGCCACCAAGCACAAATGCAAGAAGAAGTTCCTCCTCAAGCACGACAAGAGCAACAACCTCAACAAGAACCACAATCTCGGCAAGTACACCATGACAATGAACATCTACTCCGCCAATAGCAACACGAGGTTGACAACCATCCAAATTAAGAACGACTTCCCAATAGGAAAGCCAATAATGAAGAGCATCTCTATGGGAAGCTTAAGTTCACCATACCAAAGTTTTCCGGAAGCATTGATCCCGAAGACTACCTCTCATGGGCACTGAAAGTTGATAAAATTTTACGCCTCCACAACTTTGATGAAGAGAAGAAAATTGCTATGGCCTCCCTTGAGTTCCAAGACTATGTTCTCATTTGGTGGGAGCAAATCACTGAGAGAAGAGAAGCAAAAGGCGAACCTCCCATCACTACTTGGGCTCAAATGAAGGAAGTGTAACACTCCAAATTTTTGGATTTGTTTTCATCAAACTTTTTGGTCTTTTGGAAGGGGGATATTTGATCTTTTCTTAAAACCCTTTCTAAAAACTTTAATGACAAAAGTTTGTGTGTCCTTCTCAACCTGATTCTGGTCTTGAAGGTTTTCTACTTGTGTTAACTCAACACAAGTTATTTTCAAAAAGGTTTTGTTTGTCAATTTTTCCCTTCTTGAACAGACCTTCATATTAAAAAGCATGGACTTGTCTTCCCCTTTCAAACTTTTCCTCTTGCCATGACACCCAATTAAAGTCTTTCTCTCCAAAACCTCCTTTCCACCTTAAAACAAGTCTCTCATCAATTCCAGTAGGTTTCAACCTCATGGGGATTTTTCTTCTAATTATTTTATCCCCAAAACAAATTATGTCTATTAATTTGAGCCTTGGTGATTTACAAAGGAACCACCAATTCCCTTTCGATTTTTGATTCCAAACCAACTCCCCTGGCTAGTCCTTAGTACCCTCGACCTAGATCCGTCTTGTTTCACTAGCCCAAAGTTCAAAAATTTCAAATTTCACTTGCTGCAAGTTTGGACCAGATTTGCCATTTTTGATGAAATTCATATTTTTCACTTCCTAAAAATTTGTGAAAATTCAGGCAGCCTCTGGATGCATCAAGAGACCACCTCACCAAATATCAGCTCTAGAAAGATTTTCCACATGCCAAAAACATTTCATCGAACACCTGGCGTGCACCGTTTCTATTAAGATTTAGAAAAGTTAATTGAAGAATGCAGTCGACAGTGTAGTTTCGTCAGAACCTCTCGTAAATCTCACCAGTGTCGCCTTGGCTCCTTGCTGCACTGCTCCTCGCGCTTATCTTGAGCGCCACACGCTCGCTTGGCTCGTTGCGAGCATCGGTGGCGCCGTGGCCTGCCTGCGCCGTGTCGGTGTATTTGGATCGACACCTATGGGATCACAAGAATCCCTACTACGGTTGCGGGTCACGGGGTTGAGAGAAGAACGGATCTGATAGTCGGGACACGGTTCCTTTACCCAGGTTTGGGCCGCAAAGATGCATAAAACCCTACTCCTGCTTTGGTGGATTATATGTTTGTGTTCTTCAGCTAGTGTGGAGCTCCCAAAGAGTCGTGAGGAGTTCTAAAAAGCCGAATTCTCCTCCTGGTCGCCTCGGGCCTCCTTTTATAGGGAAAAGGGGTCGCCACAGTGGCACACAGGAGGTGGAAAGGGTACAGTGATGCGAGGTCATCCCTCGCATTACAGGACAAGGCGCATTTAATGCGCTTATCTTAGGTGTCCTTGCTTTATCCGCGCGCTGCAGCGCGGGGTGGAGGGGCGTGCGTGACGTGGGCGGCATGCGTGGGGCGGTTTCCGCAGGCATGCGTCACGTCGCAGTAAACGGGGGGAGGCGTAGAGGCGCGGCCTGCTTACTGGATGGGGCCGAGGCGCGGTCGCCTAGGCGTCCACTCCCCATGATCACGGGGTGGGAGAGATCGCCTCACCCGTCCCTTCGGTCCTGCACGTTCGCCACGTGCCTTCCATGCGTTCGAGGTGGCGAGCGGTGGAGGCGGGAAACCGAGCCGTCGCTGGTTGGGGCGGTGGGTCGGCCCCGGCCCCCCTCGCCTTCTGCGTCTTGATTGGCCGAGCGGGGCGGTCGAGCTCCAGCCCCGCCCCTTTATAAAGGGCGGAGGGAGGGGACGGCGCCCCGCACTCCTCCATCTTCTTTCTCCTTCAGCTTCTGCTCCTCTCTTCTGTCCGCCATGAAGAGAGAAAACCTCGGCTCCTCAACGGTGGCGGCGAGGGTTGCTGCTCGACAACGCGTCCCCCCTTCTCCTGCACCTGCGGTGGCCGAACCAGCCACGAGGGGAAGAGGGAGGGGGCGGGGCCGTGGGCGAGGCCGGGGTGCTCGGGGAAGAGGAGGACGGGGCGGCCCACCGGCCTCGCCCCCGCCAGCAGCTCCTCCTCCAATGGAAGGTCATATTGGAGATAACCCTTGTGAGTTCTTCGTTAGGATGCGGGGGTCACCGCGTCGTCGCCTTCGTCTCCCGACTCCATTTGTGCAGGAGATGGAGGTGGATCCGCCGGAGTCGCTGCGGCTGCACATGAGGGGTTGCGGGATCAGTGGCACGCGGGCCTGCGTTGACTTCCCTGCCCCTGATGTGATGTATCTTCGCCAAGGATGGAAGAGGTTCGCTCGCATCCACAACCTGACGGATGGGCTCACCCTCCACTTAAACTTGATGGAGGATGACCACCTCTCCGTCAAGGTCTTCGGGCACCTCGGGACTCGCGCGAGGTGCTGCATATAGAGCTCCTCTGATGACGAAGACTCCTCCTCGAACGAGCGTGACGAGGAGGACAGCAACAGCGATGACGAGGGCGGTGGACGACAGGATGACGGGTCCGACTAGGTGTCGGGCGCCGCTCCTGGTGGCACCGGCGACCCCATCATCCGCGTCGCCGTCTCCTTGAAAATCTCGGGGCCGTCTCCTTGGCGGTTGGCGTAGGGAGGCTGCGGAAGAGGAAGAGGAAGAAGGCGGGCGGCAAGGTCGTCATGTCGGAGTACGCGGGCACCGACGCCTTTGACGCGTACTGATGTCCTGCCGCCTCGTCTTCGAGCTCTGCCTCCGGCGCCGTCATCACCGTCCAGCCCTTGGGAGGCCGCCGAGATGCCTTCTCGGTGTCTTCTGCCACCCGTAGCTCGCCTAGGCGCCCCTTTTGCCCTTCTCGCCTCCTTGACCTGCCTCCTGAGGAGAGGGATAAGAAAGGCATTACGGGCATCTTATCTCTTTTAGTCTGTAAGCCTTCGGGCATCTGTTAAGTTTAACACGTGTAATCCCCTTATTCATGTTTTTCATTCCCTATGGACTGTACCTGAATGGAATGCTTTTAATGAAAAAGGAATGTTTGCCGGGTAATTTGTTCGTAGGTAAAAACCCGCAACAGGGAATAAATCCCTAATATCTTTAAGATAAACATTTCTTCGCCCGGCAACAGGCCCTGCCGTTTCCCTACTTCACTCGACCTTTCTCACGCCCTTGGCGGAGGCATGGATGAAGTGGGCTCAGGCTCCTCGTTTCATCCTTCTGCTGCCGCAACTACGACCAAACTTAGTCCCAGGAACGAGCCCTAGGGCCTAGAGTTATGGGAGCACGGTAGCTTAAGGAAAAGAACGAGGTTTCACATACCTCAGTCCATAATGGAATGCATGATAAGGGATAAAGAACTTATCTGAAGCTGCAGCCCCCGGCAACCCTGGTCAGCCGTGGACGAATTCTTGCCCTTGCAGCCTCCGGCAACACTGGCTCGCAGGGGCCTAGGCGCTGGTCTGTTCTTCTTTCCTTCCCTCAAGTGGCTTCGGCAAGGATGTCTGCGCGTTGTGTGAACCAAAGAATACAGAAGAAAGACAAAGACTCGACCTCTAAGCTAGGGGTTAGCCGCCGCTAAGCACTATCAACCCTAACCAAGGACGAGACTCGACTCAGCATGCATGCTATAACTTAGGGCGCCAGCGCTTCATTTATTTATGCTCAGGGTCTGCGCCTGGCTTTGTACAAAGGGTTACATGCCTTGCCGGCAAGGCTTGTACAGAAGGGTGGCTTGCCGGGGGGCCCGGCAAGCCGCGCCTTATGGGTAAAACTTGCGAAGATGCTCGATGTTCCAGGAATTACTCACCGGAACGGCATCTTCGGTCTCCAGGCGGACAGCGCCATACCTGGTGACTCGTATTACCCGATAAGGGCCTTCCCACTTCGGCATCAACTTGTTCGTATTCCTGGCCGATTGAACGCGCCGGAGAACAAGGTCGCCTTCCTCAAAGCTTCGGGCACGGACCTTGCGGCTATGGTAGCGGCACAAGGCTTGCTAGTAGCGTGCTGCTCTCACAGCCGCCCGAAGACGATCTTCCTCAAGGAACATTGCGTTGTCTCATCGCAGTTGCTCTTGCTCAAGCTGATCATAAGCGAGCACTCGAGGTGACCCGTATATGAGTTCTGTGGGGAGAACTGCTTCTGCCCCGTATATCAGGGCAAAGGGTGTCTGGCCGGTGGCCTGATTTGGCGTCGTTCTGATCGACCAAAGAACCGTCGGCAATTCATCAATCCAGCGCCTCCCGCTCTTGTGCAGCCTATCAAAGGGCTTTGTCCTTAATCCTCGCAACACTTCAGCATTTTCCCTCTCAGCTTGACCATTGCTTCGGGGGTGACCAACGGAAGCGAAACAGACCTTGCTGCCGTGGTCTTGGGTATATTGCATGAAGGTGCGGCTTGTAAACTGTGTGCCATTGTTGGTGATGATCCTGTTGGTACACCAAAACGGCACACTAGTCCCTTGAAGAACTTGACGGCTGACTGAGCTGTGACCTTCCTTACTGCCTCCACCTCTGGCCACTTTGTGAACTTGTCGATTACAACGTACAATTACTCAAAGCCCCCGACGGCGCGGGGGAAAGGGCCCAGTATGTCGAGCCCCGAGACCGAGAAGGGCCAGGAGAGAGGAATGGTTTGAAGGGCTTGAGCTTGTTGATGAAGTTTCTTTGAATGGAACTGGCACGCTTCACACCTAGCGACCAGTGCCGTCGCATCCTTGAGGGCAGTGGGCCAGAAGAAGCCTTGCCGGAATGCCTTGCCGGCAAGGGCTCTCGACCCTATGTGGGATCCACATATGCCTCCATGTATCTCTGCCAACAGCTCCAGTCCTACCTCTCGAGGGATGCACTTCAATTTCACAACGTTCGGTCTCCTTCTGTATAGGACGTCATCGACGAACTGGTACATGGAAGACCGACGGGCTACTTTCTTCGCTTCTTCCTGCTCCTCAGGAAGTTTCCCAGTCTGAAGGAATCGGACGGTATGCTGCGCCCACGCTGGAGCCTGGGGCTCGACGGAGAGTACCAAAGGCATTTCCTCCTCCAAGGGAGCGGCCATCTCGACGGCAAAAGCTTGACGCTCCGCCGGAGTTAGCCCTCCGGTGGTGGGCTCAGTGTCTCTGGCAACATCCTTGCCGGCGGCTCCGGGGAGCTCGGCGGGAAAGTACTTGCCAGGCCCTGATTTCCTCCTCTTGTTCTGCTCTATTGATGGATCAACAGATGGATGAGAAAGCTGAAGCACAAAGGTACCTGGTTCCACAGGAAGCTTGAGGGCAGCGCGCTTTGACAGGTAATCGGCGATGTCGTTCTCCGCTTGGGGAACGTGCTCCGCCTATATACCGTCAAAGCACTCTTCCAACTTTCTCACTTCATCAATGTAGGACTTCATCAACGGCTCTGGTAATCCTTGTTGACTTGTTTGACGACAAGCTGCGAGTCGCCCCTGACAATGAGCTTCTTGATTCCGAGGTCTGCCGCGATCCTAAGACCAGCAAGCAGCCCCTCGTACTCGGCAGTGTTGTTCGTTGACACCTCCCTAGGGAAGTGCATCTGGACCACATACTTGAGGTGCTCCCCAGTGGGCGCGACCAGCAGTACACCAGCCCCGACGCCCTTCAAGGAGAAAGCTCCATCAAAGTACATGATCCAGTTGCAACTTGCCTCTTTGCCGGGGAGAGCAGTTTCCTGGACTTCTTCATCAGGCGTTGCGGTCCATTCTGCGACGAACTCTGCCAGGACTCGGCTCTAAATTGTCGAGGTGCTTTCAAACTTGAGGCCAAAGCTGGACAGCTCCAGTGCCCACTCCACAATCCTTCCCGTCGCGTCTGGATTGTGCAATATCCGTTGTAGAGGGAGGCGAGTGATGACAGTGATCTCGTGCGCCTGGAAGTAGTGACACAGCTTCCTCGAGGCCATAAGAAGGCCGAAGAGCAATTTCTGCACACCGGAGTACCTTGACCTAGCCCCCTGCAAGAGGGAGCTAACAAAGTAGACCGGGTGTTGCATCATTTTCTTCTTCGGCTGCACTCCAACCGGCTGTGTCGCCTCTGCGCCAGTGGCACCAGGCTCTGTTGCTGCTATCACCTCATCATCGATTTCTCTCTATGCCACTAGTGCGGCGCTGACCACCTGGTTTGTTGCCGCTAAGTATAGCAGCAACGGTTCTTGTGGTCTAGGCGCAACCAGTATTGGCGTGGAGGAAAGATACCTCTTCAGATCTTGTAATGCTGCTTCGGCTTCTGGCGTCCACTCCACTGGGCCCGCCTTTTTCAAAATCTTGAAAAAGGGGAGGGCGCGCTCGGCAGACTTGGAAATAAATCTGCTCATGGCGGCAACGCAGCCAGCAAGCCGATGTACATCCTTGACCCGTTTGGGCGCTTCAATATGCTCTATAGCTTTGATGTTGCCCGGATTGGCTTCTATCCCATGCTGCAACACAAAGAACCCGAGAAGCTTGCCAGACGGGACGCCGAAGACACACTTCTCAGGGTTCAGCTTGAGGTTGATCTTGCGTAGGTTTACAAATGTTTCTTGTAAATCCGGTACAAGGATTGCCTTGTTCTTGGTTTTGACCACTATATTATCCATATAAGCTTCCATATTTCTATGGAGCTGGGGTTTAAAACCAATCTGGACTGCCCTTGCAAACGTCGACCCAGCACTCTTCAACCCGAAAGGCATTCGTACGAAACAGTACGTACCACATGGGGTGATGAATGTTGTCTTCTCTTCGTCTTCTCTTGCCATGAAGATCTGGTGGTAGCCGGAGTAGGCATCGAGGAATGACAGCAGGTCACACCCTGCCGTGGAGTCAAACATCTGGTCTATGCGCGTCAACGGGAATGGGTCCTTGGGACAAGCTTTATTGATATCCGTGTAATCCATACACAGCCTCCACTTCCCATTTCCCTTGCGCACTACCACTGGATTGGCCAACCACGTTGGGTGGAGCACTCCTCTTACCAAACCCGTAGCTTCCAATTTCCGGATCTCCTTGGTGATGAACTCTTGCCGTTCCAAAGCTTGCTTCTTGACCTTCTGCTTGACGGGCCACGCATGAGGACAGACAACAAGGTGGTGCTCAATCACCTCCCTGGGAACACCGGGGATGTCGGATGCTTACCAGGCAAACACGTCGACATTCGCCCGCAGGAAGGTGACGAGCGCATCTTCCTATTTGTTGTCAAGGACGGAGCTTATGGTAAAAGCCCCTCCCATGCCGTCCTCCTTGACGGAAACCTTCTTGGTCCCTGGCGGTGTGGCCCTGGATCTCTTGTTTCTGCTGGTGCAGCGCTCTGGCACGTCCTCAACGGGAGCGCGACACTCCGAAGAGGTGCGCTTGCCGGAGTGGGTGTCTGAGGTCTCACCAGTCTTCTTCTTTCCGGTGGAGCTCTCTGGCACGTCCTCGACGGGAGCACAACACTCCGAAGAGGTGCGCTTGCCGGAGTGGGAGCCCGAGGTCTCGCCGGTCTTCTTCTTCTTCCCTCCCGGGGCTCCAGTGGTAGGAGCAAGTGCCCTCGTAGCGGCAGTTGCTGCAACTGCTTGCTGGTACAATTGGTCAGCGCAAATCAGCACGTCTTTCTTATCGGAGGGGAAGGTGATGATCGTCATGGGCCCTGACATCTTCAGGGTGTTGTAGGTATAGTATGATGCTGCCATGAACTTGGTCGGTGCTGGGCGGCCAAGGATCCCGTTGTAAGGCAGGGGGATCTTGGCAACATCGAACACGATCCTCTCTGTCCTATAGTTCAGATCACTTCCAAAAGTCACGGGCAGCGTGACTTTCCCCTTCGGTTGACTTCTCCCTGGGCTGACCCCCTGAAACGTGCCCGTCTCTTCGAGGTCTCCATCAAGAATTTGTAGCTTCTCGATCACGGTGGGCGAAAGTAGGTTCAGACCAGCCCCGCCATCGACTAGCATCTTCGTCACCTTGAGGTTGCGTATTGTCAGTGAAACCAAAAATGGCAAGCACCCAACCGCAGTGGTGCGATCAGGGTGATCCTCGGCGTCATAGATGATAGCTGTGTTGGACCATTTCAACGGCTTTTGGGCACCAGATGATAGCTCTGCCGCAATAATCTCACGCGCCCATTGTTTAAGCTGGCGGTGAGAAGCATGCAGCGAGGCGCCACCATCGACGCACATGGCGTCTGTACCCTTCTGAAACTCTTGGCCGCCGGACTCGTCGTCCTCTTCGTGATCGTCGTCTTCAGGTCTTCTGTCGCGGCCCCGGGCGGGCCTTTCCTGCTGTTTCTCCTTGCCCCGACGGCCAAGCTTCTTGATGGACCCCTCAGCGCTGTCTATGGCCCTTCTCCTTGTACCGCCTCTCGTATTCAGCCCTTTGCTTCTCAACAAGGAGCTCAACCTGGTGGCAGTCCTGGAGATCATGGCCTTTGGTGCGATGGATCTTGCAGTACCGCTTGCCGGAGTTTCCTGGCTTCTCGGCAGCCGCCAAGGCCCGGCAGGCGACACACGCGGCAATTTCCTTGCCAGGGTCACCCGCCTTGGTTTTCTTGGCGGAGCCGGTGTCATCGGATCCCTCGACGGAAAGCACAGCCTTCCCCTTGCGCTTCCTATTATGGTTCCGGCCCTTCTTCCCTGGGGTGGTAGTATCGTCGTCCGAAGAGTCAGTTTCCGCACCGGCGCCTTCGCCGAGGTACTTCCTTCCCTCTTCCGCTCGGGCACATCTATCAGCAAGAACATAGAGTTCCGCCACATCCTTCACCTTGTTCATCGCTAGTTCTTCGCGCATCTTGCGGTTGCGCACGTTCTGGTGGAACGTGCTGATGATGGCGACAGGGTGAACATCGGGGATATTGTATTGTACCCGGCTGAATCTCTGTATGTACTTGCGCAGACTCTCGCCTTCCTTCTGGGGTATGACATGGAGGTCACTTGCTTGGCCATGGGCTTGGTGGCCTCCGGTAAAGGCGCCAACAAACTCATGACACAAGTCGGACCAGGAGGAAATAGAGTCTACTGGCAAGTGCATCAACCACGACATGGCATTAGGTTTAAGAGCCAACGGAAAGTAATTCGCAAGCACCTTATCATCGTGGGCCCCGGCAGCTTGCATCGCGATGGTGTAGATGCTGAGGAACTCCGACGGGTGGGTCTTGCCGTTGTACTTCTCGCCAACGTCAGGCTTGAAGGTGCGGTGAGAGGGCCACTGGAACTGTCGCAGCTCACGGGTAAAAGCTGGACAGCCTACCTCGTAATGTAGACCTCTAGGGCTTTCCGGTTCTGGGCGGTCCGCAGCAGGCCCTGCTCGCCTATCTGACTCGTGGCGAGTTCCGCGTCGGCGCTCGATGGTGGTTCGAGCGTCTTCATGAGCTCGCTCCTCAAGAACTTGACGCTGGTCGCCGCGGGTCCGCGGGTCGGACGACGCTATGGAGATGGCGTCGCCGGCGACGTCTCGACAAGTCGACGCACACGGCACCGGGCGAGGAGGAGGCGAATGCACCGTAGCCACGGCGCTGCCGGCTCTCCCGCTGCCGGTGCGTCGGACTCCATCGGAGCGTTGACTTGGGAGCTCCATTGGATTTAGATCATCCGTGTTGGCGACCGCGACAAGGCTTCGGATGGAGGCTCTCCATTCGTCGAGTTTCCCCGTAACGGGAGGAAAGTAGAGGAGCAACTGCACGCACCAAAGCTTCGGCCGGTGTCAACGGTAGCGAAACCTGCACGGACCGTGACGCGCTTCGACCCCTGACCGTGTCAGGGGGAGCTCCATCACGATCCCACGGCCGCCTATCGTCTCCACCAGCGCTTCGGCGGGCGGGCAGGTCTTCTACGTCTCGGGAGTGGCGCTCGGGGCTATTCCCATGGCGACGCCCGAGACCTTCAGGGTGACGACGCCGTTCGTCGCGTGCTGCTTGAGAAAAGCGTGCTGTTGGCGCCGGCGTGGGAGTTCTGGAGGCCCTTGCATCGCCTTCGGGTGATGCGGCCGTGACCTTGGAAGGCCCCGCGCCACCCGTGGAGGGCCGGGCTCCATCATTGGAACTGGCGGTGTGTGGCCCGTTACCAGGTGCACAAACATCGCCACCTCCCAAACTCCGGCTGCCGGGATGGCGTTGGTGTTCGCGAGAAGCCCCCCGGGTTCTTTCCGCGACCGGTCCGTTGCTCGCACGCGTCGGGATGGGCTGTCCGGCTTCCGACTGGCCAACCGCCACCATCGTCTTCTTCTTGGGCTCCATGACGATGAAGAAGCGTCGAACTGACTGCCAAAGCCGATTCTCACAACTGCGACCCCCTACCTGGCGCGACAAAGATGTCGGTGTATTTGGATCGACACCTATGGGATCACAAGAATCCCTACTACGGTTGCGGGGCGCGGGGTTGAGAGAAGAGCGGATCTGATAGTCGGGACACGGTTCGTTTACCCAGGTTCGGGCCGCAAAGATGCGTAAAACCCTACTCCTGCTTTGGTGGATTATATGTTTGTGTTCTTCAGCTAGTGTGGAGCTCCCAAAGAGTCGTGAGGAGTTCTAAAAAGCCGAATCCTCCTCCTGGTCGCCTCGGGCCTCCATTTATAGGGAAAAGGGGTCGCCACACTGGCACACAGGAGGTTGAAAGGGTACAGTGATGCGAGGTTATCCCTCGCATTACAAGATAAGACGCATTTAATGCGCTTAGCTTAGGTGTCCTTGCTTTATCGGGGACGGGGGGAGACGTCCGTCTTGTCCGTTGCCGCTCCTCCTCGTGTTGACACGCGCCCTGGCTAGCGGTGCCTGAGGTGCCATGTAGGCAAACCTGTAGCTGAGGTGGCACAACGGTGGGTCTCCACGAAGATCGGCGGGTTGCCACGCACGAGCCTGTCCAGCTGGTCGGGTCGGCAGCTGCGTGGGTCGGTGGAAAACTGGTTGGTGCGGGCCTGACGGTGGCCCTGCGGGTGCCCTCGGCAAGGGCCTTGTCGGGGCTCCGGCAAGGGTCCTGCCGTGGCGCCTGCTGTCATCCCCGGCAAGGTGCTTGCCGGGGGCCTTGTAGTTCTCCTTGGCTGGGATCCCGCCAAGGGTCATCGTCTTCTCAACTTGTATCTGATCTTGGATGTCTTCACAAAGATCTGCATGCCACCACGGGGATATCTTCCGAATCCTCGCCCCATGGGGGCGGTGGACTCAAGGGTGATCCGCTCTGTAGGCGCGGGGCGAGCTGCCGCGGCAAGGGTCTTGCCGGGGCCGCCAGAGCCGGCTCCCGGCAAGGACCTTGCCAGGGGAGGCCGCTTCGTCCCTTTGCTCTTTGTGGTCTTGTTCTTGGCGTTGTTCCAGTCTCCATCAAGCTTCGACCTTACCCTGGCTCACCTCCCTTGCCATGCTTGGTCTGGTGGTGCCCGTGGCTTAGACTACCCGTGCACAGTCATAGGGGTACAAAAAGTGTACCCCTCTTTTTGTACACCGACACGCCGTCGTCTTCCGCGGCGGCAGAGCCACCCGTGGCGGCCGACAGGGTGCACACTACAACGCAACGCCGTTCGGCACCGCCCAAGCCACTTGGAAGGTCCGCGTGGCCGTCTCCTTGCCAGCGCACGCTGCAGCACCGTCGCCGTGGCATGAGATGCGCAGAGCGCGCTCTCTGCCGCCGACGTGCCCGCACGGCCGTTCCGTTGGGGAAATGTCGTAAGCGCCCTTGCCTTGCTAAGTTCTGCACCGAAATGGAACCAGTACACCGTCTAGTCGATGCTCAAGTGCCTAAGCCACCTGTCCAGCCACAGCATCGCCGTAATCGCTCGCCGAACTTATCCCGTTTGCGGCAACCGCCTCGGGCCGGCTATAAATAGAACCCCCATGCTTGCTCTCGACCCCGCACAACTCCACCACCTCACCACACCCCGCCCAGCCACTGGAAGAGCCTCGAGGGGCCCTTCTCCTCCAACTCCGGCCGCCTCGATCCGCTTCGGGCTCCGGCAGCTTCCTCTCTGGTGAGAGCTTCTCCACCGCCCTAGTTTTGCCAGTAGCTTCCTGGCACACCTAGACAACTAACCCCCACTCCAATTTGACCCCAGCAGCCCTCTCCGACGAGACCCACAACCACCCGAGCCGCCGTCCGCCGGAGATAGGGTCGCCGTCGAAGTGGTGCTCGCTGACGTCCAACTCCACCACCCACCGACGTGGAAGAGCACCAGGAACACGTAGGTACCACCCACTCCCCCTACCTCGCCGTGGATCGGCGCCGGCGACCACCGCAGCTCTCTGGCGCCGGCGAGACTCTGTTTTCTGTTTCAATTTTCAAACCTGACGAGTGGGACCCCCTCGTCAATCTCTCAATCACATTTGAATCATTTTCAATGGAAAGTGCCTTCGGGCAAAGTATGTTTTCCCTATTCGGCTGACGTACTACTTACCGAATCATTTTCTGTTTTTATATTCTAGCCCCTGGAAACGTTCTGTTTCATTACAGACAAGTCCCTGGACAGAAACTTTAATAACTTTTAAACAAAAGATGATTTTGAGTTGATTCTTTTTCTGTCCTCTTTAGTTTTTTGTCTAGTTTTTTATAATATTTATTTGAAAAATAATTGGGACAACTTTTATACACGCACGGTATTTATGTTAGTACCTGTTTTATTTGTATACGTAGATACCGAAGGAGGTGACGGAGCCGCGAACTTCACCGAGTTAGACTCCGACTACTCCGAACCAGGCAAGCATGTTTGAACCTTTGATATGATGAGTGTGTTGCATGTTTGCTTGAGTAGTTCTTCTTCATAGCATGGTTATATAAGCATTTGTGGATGTTATATTTCATGGAAGCAAGCTTCGGGTGAGCCCCGAAAGATGATGATGAACCAACCTGGTCATGTGGTGACATGAGGGGTTGTGAGCTGGTACTGTTGAAGCATGGCAGTCAACTGTTAACTCTAGTATCAACGTGGATCAAGTCATGATCCCGTTCGTCTCCTTTTTGGTACTGTCACATGTCTTCTGCAAAGATTACGGTTTAGTGAGCTGCAAACCTCTTTCCATGTACACAGCAAATAGAGGGGCCGGGATGAGGGTTCCATGGCCCTGGATTAAAGCCCGTCATCCGGTCAGGGGGCATGGGTGTTTCCGGTTGGGACCGAGAGGGGGCCACCCCTTAGAGCGCGCGATATAAATTTGATCCCATGCTATTCGAGGATGTAGCCTCCCCGTCTTAAAGTTTTTTGTGAGTGTTGTCTCGGGTGATTCCGGGCAGCAGGATGTGAAATGGGTGTGTACTGGTTAGTTGTGCTTCTGCTATAACACCGTAGATGGAACTAGTCCTTGTGGCTAGTGAAATCTGTTGGCTGCGATTCAAGAGTACAAACTCTACAGAGTCAAAAATCTTCCGAGTAGCCATGTCTATGGCCTAGTGTCAATCTTCGTGTCAACCCCAGTGACCATCTCGGTTAATTTATGATAATGATAAGAATGGTGATCTAGTCAAGAGTCATTTTGGCAGATGAACTAACCAGTTATTTCTGCACTGATTGATCTCTTGAAATAATTTACTGTTATACCAAAGATTATATAAGCCGTTTATGTGATGTCGCTCAGAGGTCCGACTGTGGCATTCTTGTATTTACTTTCGAATATAAGCCCTTTATGTGATGTCGCTCAGACGTCCGACTGTGGCATTCTTGTTATTTACTTTCAAATATAAGCCCTTTATGTGATGTCGATCAGACGTCCGACTTTGGCATTCTTGTTATTTACTTTTGAATATAATCCCTTTATGTGATGTCGCTCAGACGTCCGACTGTGGCATTCTCATTATTTATTTGTGTTATAAGCCCTTTATGTGATGTCGCACAGATGTCCGACTGTGGCATGTTTTAATTCATTTTTCCTCACGAGGCGTCGCTCGGACACTCGTTTGGTATTCTTTTATTTCCCTTTGGGATTTCGGGAGGACTACCACCCGACTTCCATTTTTACTTTGCAGCGCAAATTATATTATTCGACTACATATTACTAGTTTGCTCATATGCATCATGTTTGCAATTGTTATATCTTATGTCCGAACTGTCTTGCGAGTACAATCAAAGTACTCACCTGGCTTGTTGATTTGGCCAGATGTTGACGAAGGCGATCTCATGGGTGAAGATTTTGATAGCGAGTCCGACGTCTAGTGGAGTCCTAGTCAGTCTCTTGCGATCCTGGAGTTGATCACTGTTTTATAACCGCTTCCGCCAACCACCAAATAAATTCATCGGGCCTCACTCCGACACTCGATGTACTGTAAGATATTGGAGTCATGTCACTCACTACACTGTGACATATCCACCACCTCTTTTTATTACGAGTCAGTAGTTATGCCAGCCTACCCTTGTGTCATATCCGCCCTTATGTATTATATCAGCGTGCTTGTAATAAATTGGTGAGCAACCTCAGCTCAACCATGTATAATATTTAGTACTCTGCAATGGCCGGTAATCTCGATGGCTCTCCCACCTCCTCCCCCCTCCTCCTCTCCTCTCTCCTCTCTCCACCTACTGCCCACCAACAATGGCGATCTCTAGCCATGTAACCCATCATGGAAGGCCTTCTACATTGGGATTTTGCACCAGGCTTAGCCCTGGACGATCAGGTGAGAAAATTATTTGGTTCTACGGTCCATTTTTCACCCTCTCGAGACACCAAGGAGTTCTTTTTGGTGGTCTCATTCTCTTCGGCCTCCTTCCCCTTGACCGTGGAATCTGTGGGCATTGCACTCCAATGTTGCATTGGTGGTCTGAGCACTGGATTCAAGGTACTCCAGATCAACCCTCGATCTTTTCGGTTTTCTGTGGCAAACAACAAAGTGGGGCATTTTATCTATAGACTCAAGGATCGCATTTGGCCGGATTTCATTTGCCACTTTCACCTATATAAGAAGGATTCTCCCAAGGTTATATCCCACAATTTGGGTTGGCATGCAGATATACCTCTTTCTGATATTTCGGCGCGCCGACGTATGGCTATTAATCCTGTTGGGGTCTTTTCTTTTGATGAGAATGCTAACAAGTCTAGTAGAGTGGATATGACATCTTCGTGCAAATCAGTGGCTCAAACACATATGGATTTCTCCAACAAAAATGCTGCTGAGGCCTCTTCTTCATCACTTAATATTTCGCCACCGTTCCCTCAAGAACACAGGCATGATCAAGCTCACTCGGGATCATCTTGCGTAATTTCCTCGTCGAAACCTGACCATATCGCTTTGAAGGAGCTCTTTATGTCAGAGGCTGATTCTGAGGAAAAGCATTTGCCGAATTTCCTCCGACTGGGTGCATTTAATTGCCCACTGAATATTCCCTACCCGCCTTTACCGCGGTGTTTCCTCCGGTCGGCTTTCAAATATGCCCCCGAGTGTGATCTTTGGCCACCTTCGCTCCAGGCCAAGCACAAGGCCGACTTGGACCAAGCCCAATACACCTTGCTGGATATTATCAATCTCTCCACCAATTGGGCCTCTCTTTGCTCACGTTGCCTCCAATGGGGACATAATAAATCTGACTGCCATGCCAGACTGATTTGCATCAATTGCTCTGCACCTGATCATAAGGCAATACTTTGCCCCAAATCTGGTAAGTCCCCCAAATTTAATGATACGGTTTTGGAATATACCTCCCCCTCCATGGCAACTCAGCCTCCTGCCCCCCCCCCCGCTTAGCTCCACGGCCATGCGTCCAAGGCCCAGTGCCAGCGTCCGATGCACTGCCTGTGCCTTCTATGGCCACACGGCCCATTCCTGCCGAAAACGCCTCCGCGCCCTTAGGTGGAAATGGATTCCTAAATCACCGGTGCCTTCCACTACTACCTCGCTAGCCACCCCCCTCACGCTCCACCTTCCGCCTCGGTTCTCCAACCGCCGCGCTCCTGCCCAGTCCCATCGCCACCACCGCCGCACCTCTGCCCTGTCCCATCGACATTACCTCGCTCTGACCAGAACCCACCACTCTGCTTCTCCTCCCTCGCGACCATGGCCAACTACCCCCTCAACCCCGTCCCGTTCCTCCCCCCGGGCTTTGCCGTTGAGCCGGGGCCGGCGGACCGTGTGGTCCGAAGTGGCATGATAGTGGGGCCTATACCGCCGCTCAACCATGACTTCTTGGCAATCGCTGAAGCAAGCGAATATGTTCCTCTTCATCGCCGGGCCTCCATTCGCACTGCCATTGTAGGTCAGCTCAACGCCTCTCAACTTTATACCACGGAAGTCAGCGACCATCCATTTGGTATTGGGATTTTCGGTTTTGTGGATTCTTTTATGCGAGACACTGCTATCAATACCCCCATTGAGCTAGAGGATGAAGATCTGCTCATCACTTTCGTTCCTCATAATGAAGCGCTCAATCGGCGCACGACGTCCTTTGGGCCTGAGGTTTGGTTGATGTTTTTTGGTTTCCCCTATGACTATCAGACCGACTACTACATCACCAAAGCTTTAGGTGGTTATGGATCTCTTGTTCATTGGTACAACCCCCGCGAGGACAGAAGGTTTATGATGATCAAAGCCAGAGTTCTCCGCATGCGCCTAATCCCTAAAAGCTTTGTGGTTTGGCAATTGGGTGGAGCCAGAGACTGCTGGACAGTGCAGGTTACGATCCTCCGCAGCAATGACTGGAACGGACTCCTGCCTGAGGTGCTGCCCGCTGGAGAAGAGCCGCCGCCACCGGATGGTAATCCCCACCCCCAATTTGGACCAGAACTCACCGCCGAGCAGCTCTATCAACAACAAGTCCATAACTGGCTGGTTCAGAACTCTGCCCCTGCTGGCCCTAACGCCGGCGCCAACCCTGGTGGCAACAACAATGCCAATGCTGGCTGGGGAGTCTGGCCGGAGCCGACAGCTCCGCCGCTACCTCCGCTCCCTCCGGACCTGGTCAACTATCAGGCTTGGCTTGCTTCCCAGGGCCTGACTTTCCAAGATGGAATAGTACCTGACAACAATCTCATGGACAGCCCCACGCAGGCCTGGAATGACTCCTTCTCTGTGTCTGATGATAACACCAGCTCTGACAATTCCGCAATGCTAATTGTGCCCCAACTTCACCCTCCACCGTCAGAACACCCAATGCCAAACGAAGAGCTCACTATCGCAGTTGCTCTGCATGATCGCGGGATATAGTTTGGACTGTCTTCTCAAGGCACGGACCTGCTCGCTCTACTGATTGGTAACCCAATTCCAAGACAGCGCCTGAACACTATCATTTTTGATGCTCTCCGTCCAGCACTTGCATCTATTGGCCCTTGGAGATCTGCTTTTGGCATCAGGCCAGCCAACTTTGCAGTTTCTGTGTCTATGGCTCACTCTGCTGATAACAACCTCATCAGTTTCGACAGCACACCTGCTTCTTCTGTGGTCCTCCAAGAACTGCCAGTGGAGGAGGATATTCGCCCCCCTCAGCTTGAGGAAGATGCCCTCCCCAACCTGATACATGACTCCATGGAGGTGAGTGATATTCAGCAAGGTTTGTCTCACCCTGATCCCCAGATGGACTCGACACCTCTTTCTTCAGACCTTACTGTTGCTGCTCCGATGGAAATCTGCAATGCCACTACTGAATACCAGCCCTCAGTGACAACCCGTGGCCGCCGTGCAAAAACCAATACGGTGCCTATCTCCACTACTGAGGTTCGTCGCAGTACCCGCTCCACTAAGTATAAGGGCTTTAAAGTTCATATGCCATCTGACAGCCGCAAGCCTATGTCTAAAGTGAAGCCCAGGATCATACCTGCCATTGGCTCCTCTTCATCAACTCAGCCCATGCATGACGCTGTTGACATCCCGCCGCCAACACCAATTTCAACACTGCAGGACATAGGAATCTACCAATGTGCGATCCCAGCAGAGGAGTTGACTGAAGAAGCACTACTTGCAGCTCCAGCATCGGCCGAATCTACACCCGCCATGCAGCAGGCTGAGGTTTCTGATGCCGTCGCCGATGAAGCACCCAACTCTGCTTAAACTTTTAGAAGTTGTCTCATGTCTCTTTTGCGATCGTGGAATGTCCTCTCGTGGAACATTCGTGGGCTTAATGCCGAACCAAAACACCTAGCGCTTCATAATGCGATCCTCTCTAGCGGATGCGCAGTTGTTTGTTTGCAAGAAACAAAAAAGACATCGTTTGACCTGGCGCTTATCAAGCCGTGCTGTCCACGACAGTTTGATCGTTTTGCTTTTGTACCTTCGCGCGGTGCTTCAGGTGGCATCATCACCATCTGGAAGAGCTCGATGTTCACGGGCTCTGTTCTCATTTCAGAACCTTTTGCGCTAGTTATCAATTTTGTTAGCACGCAATCCCAACAAGCCTGGACGTTAGCAAATATCTATGGGCCGTGCTCGGGAGAGGAACGTTCTACTTACACCAATTGGCTCTATGATCTGGATATACCAATAGCACAAGATTGGCTTTTTGTTGGTGATTTCAATTATATTCGTGCTCCGGACAACCGCAACAAACCGGGAGGTAATGCTCAGGATATGTTCATATTTAACGATATCATTCGCACGCAAAACCTTTTTGAGCTCCTAGTAAAAGGACGAACCTACACCTGGAGTAACATGCAAGTCGACCCGCTGCTAGTACAATTAGACTGGTTCTTCACGTCACTACACTGGACCCAATCTTACCCCAACACAATGGTAAAACCCCTTGGTAAATCTACCTCTGATCATATCCCTTGCGTTGTTACTATCGAAACCAATATACCCCGCAGCAAAATCTTCAGGTTTGAATCGTTCTGGATTTTACATCCTGGTTTCTTAGATGTGGTACGAACCTCTTGGAACAAGCCAGTCCACTTGACAAATGCAGCTTCCATCTTGTGCCTTAAACTCAGAAGGCTCAGGCACGCTCTCAAATCTTGGAGTAAAAACATTTCACGACTGAAGATTGCAATTGACAATTGCAACAACTTTTTAGCTCGTTTGGATGAACTTGAGAACAAGAGACCACTCTCTACACCTGAATTCAACTTCCGGACCATACTCAAAAAGCACACTCTGCGTCTACTTCAGTACCAGAAACTTTACTGGAAAAAAAGATGCAGCATCAGTTGGGTAAAATTTGGCGACGAAAACACGAATTTTTTTCAAGCCATGGCAACTGAACGGTACCGGCATAATAACATTGCCTATTTAACTGATGTGGATGGCAATCAAGTAGATGACCATGTCAGCAAAGAGGCTCTGCTCTTCAATGCCTATAAAAATCGTCTTGGTACTATCTCCCCTGCTGATATGAAATTCGACCTGCCCACTCTTATACAGCGCTCCAACAACTTGGACCATCTCACGGAACCCTTCTCACACAAAGAAATTGATGATGTGATTAAAGCTATGCCGGCCGATAGGGCTCCGGGACCTGATGGATTCAGTGGAGCTTTCCTCAAAAGTTGCTGGCCCGTGATCAAGCATGATTTTTACGCCCTTTGCTCCCAACTCCACGCAGGAAATCTTGATCTCACAAGCATTAACGATGGCCTTATTACCTTGATCCCTAAAGTTCAGTCACCTACAACCGTCAATGATTTCAGACCGATAACTCTACTCAACTGCTGCCTAAAACTGCTCACCAAACTGTTGGCTGATCGATTACAAAAGGTAATTCTCAGACTTGTTCATCGTAACCAATATAGTTTTCTCAAAGGAAGAACCATCCAAGACTGCCTAGCTTGGGCCTTTCAGTATATTCATCAATGCCAAGCCTCCAAGGAAAAAATCATTCTTCTGAAGCTAGACTTTGCTAAAGCGTTCGATACAATTGGGCACGACCCGATGATCAACATCATGCGTCACATGGGCTTCAACGACCGGTGGCTTAACTGGATACAATGCATTTTCTCAACTGGGCGATCCTCGGTCCTACTTAATGGCGTGCAAGGCAGACAATTTCACTGTAAGAGCGGGGTACGCCAAGGTGATCCACTCTCCCCCCTACTTTTCGTCATCGCGGCCGACCTCCTGCAAGCTGCCATTAACCAAGCCTTCAGGCAAGGACGCATTTGCCTCCCCTTTCCTTGCCCTGGCCAAACAGATTACCCAGTTATTCAATACGCAGATGACACGATACTCGCCCTCCCCGCATGCTCCACACAAGCAACGACGATCAAAAACATCCTATCTGACTACGCAACTTCCATTGGTCTCAAGATCAACTTTAACAAGTCCACCCTCATCCCTATTAATCTTGATGGCAACTCCACTGCGGAACTTGCGGACATCTTTGGCTGTTCAATTGGCACCATGCCTTTCACGTACCTTGGACTACCCATGGGCACGACAAAACCCACGGTACAAGACCTAATGCCCCTAGTATGTAAAACGGAGCGCAGACTCACTGCCACTATCTCCATGATGTCATACGGTGGAAGGCTCTCTTGGTTAAATGCAACTGTCACCTCGGTCCTCATATATGCCATGTGCACAATCAAAATCAACTCCCAAATTCTGGAAATGCTGGATAAAATCAGACGCATGTGTCTTTGGAACAAGATGACAGAACATGGTGAGAAATGCAACTCCTTGGCCGCATGGGACTTAGTTTGCAAGCCAAAGAAACACGGTGGTTTGGGGGTCCTCAATATCAAACTCCAAAACGAAGCATTACTCATGAAGTTCCTACATAAGTTCTATAACAAGCTTGATGTACCATGGGTACACCTTATTTGGGACTCGTACTATCAAGGCAAAGTCCCTCATGCCCTAGACCTAATGGGGTCCTTCTGGTGGCGTGATATACTTAAACTTACACCTCTCTATCGTGGGATCTCCTGCGTTCAAGTGGTTGATGGAGCGTCTGCTCTCTTGTGGAAAGATCTATGGCTACCAGACATACTAGAAACATCGCACCCTCGAGCCTTCTCCTTTGCCAGAGATGAAGACATATCTATCAAAGAATTCTTGGAGAGCACGACACTGCATGATACATTCCACTTACCCCTATCACCAGAAGCTCTCGAGGAAGTTCAACACCTGAAGCGCCTGTCCATCCACCTGAGCCCCTCCACTTCATCCACAGATGTTTGGTATTACACCTGGGGAGCAGCTGACTTTAAAGCTGCTGATTATTACAAATTCTGCTTCAGACACACCCCAAAGCACCCAACTTTCCAACTCCTGTGGCGATCCAAATGCACAATGAGAATAAAGGTATTCGGTTGGCTCTTCTTAATCGATCGGCTTAATACAAGAAACATGCTCAAGAGAAGACACTATGACATTGGAGATGTCCTTGATTGCCTCCTTTGCGGTCAAAACACTGAAGAAACGGTTAACCACATGATCTTCACGTGCCCATTCAGTAGGGCGTGCTGGGAAAAAGTTGATATTTATTGGCCCACGTCAGACTCCAGACTTGACTTACTTGATCAGACCAATAGGGGAGACTCTAGACCCCTCTTCATGGAAATCTTCCTAATAGCAGCGTGGAGCCTATGGAAAGAACGCAACAACAAACACTTCAGAAGAATCAACCCCAGTACTACGTCCTGGTTAACACGTTTTAAGGAGGACTTTAGCCTACTCCAGCACAGGGTAAAAGACTCTCAAAAGGCCTTTGTAATTGCCTATTGTAACTCTCTAAACTAGCTCTCTACACACCTACTTGTCTGACCTTTTAGCAAACATCTCATTCAACTTCCCTGACACCTCACCCCCCCTCCCCTCTCTTTGAGGTAAAAGGATCAGGGCTTGAAGTGCACATGTAGTTGCAATGCCATATGTAACACAATTGTAACACCCCTGTATATTTATATACATATACAGTAGGAGCCTCTCCTACTGTCGTTTCCTCAAAAAAATATTTAGTACTCTGGAATTCTGTATCAAGGATTTGTCTACCAGTGAGAAGTATTCTTCTGTACTGGTTCGATAAAAAGGTCGGTTCTCTCGGTAAATATTTTATCGGAAAACCGGTCCTGACAACCTTGGTATCAGAGCCAGGCTGACTGTAGGAAGCCACTAGGTGCGATCGCTAATCAGTTATTAGCATATTGAGTGCTATTTCAGCATTTTTACATTTGTAGCAATTTTCTGTTAGTCATCATAAATTTATGATTTGACTATTCGGAATTTTTGTCTACTTTTGTAGATGGCCAGCAACGACTGTGATTCACAGGTGTTCGCCAACATTCCTGAGGGGTTTATCAAGCTCCTCGTCGCCATCACCAAGGTCGCGATCGGGCCATCGACTCGTCCAGAGTTCACACTCTACCGGCACAAGATCAGCAACAGTGTGTCGATGCACCAGGCCGCGGTGCAATTCAAGGGAGGGCGTTCTGAAGCATGCCGCTTCCGATTTGTGGGCAGGGCCATGCCTACGGAGAGGCATGCCATGCAGATGTCTGCCCATGAGGCGATAGCTCGTCTCCGGGATGCTCTTCCCTCGATGAAGACTCGTCGCTACCGTTACCTCCCCTGCCACGTACCTTACACGTGCCACTATGTGTTTGCTTGCGCAAGGGGCGAACATGATGAAGCCATCAAATCCTTGGTTAAATACCTCAAGGCTCTTGAGGCAGCCTTTGATAACCTTGTGGACGACTTGGTGGCTGCTCGTATGGACTTAGTTCAGAACGGTTCCGCCAACAGGAGGGAGCTTCTCCATACTTCACCACCACTGACTTATGTCTCGTCCTCACCATCTTATGCACCTGCCATATTAGCCACTGCTCGCCGCCTACCTACCACTGAGGAGTTTGACCAGGTCATTGCTCCTACACCAGTCAGAGCTGCACCACCTACCGCGCCCGTACCAACTCCTCGAACCAGTATTCCACGCCTGGAGCCTATTAGTGAGGAGGAGTTTGAGTATCCATCGCCACTGGGTCTTACCCTCGATAGGCCGAAGGAAGTGTTCACCATCTCCGACTAGTACGCCTGTCCGTGACGCGAAGTGTCCGCTTGTGTGATATGTTTTTATTTGTAAAATAGGTTGATGAGAAGTAGTCTGTTTGCGCATCATGTAGGAACTCGGAGAAGTGCATTAGCATAAATAACATGTCAGGAATGTGTACGCGCATCCTGAGTGACGTATTGTATAATTATGACTCGCGTGTAAGATATATACTAAGCAGTCCTTCTCCATGCGCAATCAAGTATTTTCTTTGAAAATCTTTGGAGTTTGTGTATTTGCTGCATTTGCAAAATCATTGGTTTATTTTTGCCGCTCAGTTCTTCTCATGAGTTATGCAATAATACCCCAAAGTGGAAAATGACTCGTCCCTGGACTCGTTCCATGCCAAGTCCGCCAGAGGAAAATTATGGCACACAAACAAGCAACAATTTCACGCAAGGGCAGTCAAGTCAGCAAGGCAGTGAAACAACATTTTCTCAAGTATGCCGCCTTTACGAGCAAAGCCAGCAGCAGCACCAAGAAATGATGAACCATGTTATCAACATGGGGAATCATCGTGAGCCACACCAGCGGCATTCTAAATTGTCTGAATTACAGAAGACACGTCCGCCAACATTTTCTCACACTAACAGACCTCTTGAGGTCAATGATTGGCTTCGAGACATTGAAAGGACATTGATTATTGCACGGTGTTCAGATCGTGAAAAGTTACTTTATGCACCACACTATCTTACTAGAGGAGCTGCATCATGGTGGGAGAATTTTCTACATATGCACCCCAATGAAAATGATATCACTTGGGGGGATTTGAAAGAAGGTTTTCATGGGGCGCACATCCCTAGAAGCATTATGAAGATCAAGAAAAGTGAGTTTGATGACCTCAAGCAAAGGGGCATGACAGTGTCTGAGTACAACAACCAGTTTACTCAATTATCTCGTTATGCCAACGAAGAGCGTATGACTGAAAATAAGAAGATGGAAAATTCCTAGACGGTCTGGCACCAGCACTTAAATGCCAGCTAGTTTGTCGGTGTATTTGGATCGACACCTATGGGATCACAAGAATCCCTACTACGGTTGCGGGGCGCGGGGTTGCGAGAAGAGCAGATCTAACAGTCAGGACGCGGTTCCTTTATCCAGGTTCGGGCCGCAAAGATGCGTAAAACCCTACTCCTGCTTTGGTGGATTATATGTTGGTGTTCTTCAGCTAGCGGGGAGCTCCAAAAGAGTCGTGAGGAGTTCTAAAAAGCCGAATCCTTCTCCTGGTTGCCTTGGGCCACCTTTTATAGGAAAAGGGGTTGCCACAGTGGCACACAGGAGGTGGAAACGGTACAGTGATGCGAGGTTATCCCTCGCATTACAGGACAAGGTGCATTTAATGCGCCCAACCTAGGTGTCCTCGCTTTATCGGGGACGCGGGGGTGACGTCCGTCGCCGCCCCTCCTCGTGTTGACACGCGCCCTGGCCAGCAGTGCCTGAGGCGCCATGTAGGCAGACAGGCAGCTGAGGTGGCGCAACGGCGGGTCTCCGTGAAGATCTGTGGGTTGCCACGCAGGAGCCCGTCCAGCTGGTCGGGTCGGCAGTTGCGTGGGTCGGTGGAAACCCAGTTGGTGTGGGCCTGGCAGTGGCCCAGCGGGTGTCCTTAGCAAGGGTCTTGCCGGGGCTCCGGCAAGGGTCCTGCCGTGGTGCCTCCTGTCATCCCCGGCAAGGTGCTTGCTGGGGGCCTTGTGGTTCTCCTTGGCTGGAATCCGGCCAAGGGTCGTATTCTTAACTTGTATCTGATCTTGAATGTCTTCACAAAGATCTGCATGCCACCACGGGGATATCTCCCGAATCCTCGCCCCTTGGGGGTGGTGGACTCAAGGGTGATTCGCTCCGTAGGCGCGGGGCGAGCTGCCGCGGCAAGGGTCTTGCCGGGGCTGCCAGTGCTGGCCCCGGCAAGGATCTTGCCGGGGAGAGCCGCTTCGTCCCTTTGCTCTTTGTGGTCTTGTTCTTGGCGTCGCTCCAGTCTCCATCGAGCTTTGGTCTTACCCAGGCTCACCTCCCTTGCCATGCTAGGTGTGGTGGTGCCCGTGGCTCAGACTGCCCGTGCACAGTCATAGGGGTACAAAAAGTGTACCCCTCTTTTTGTACACCGACAGGAGCCCCCGGTTCTGGGCCACACATAAGCACGACACGTTGCTGGGCCAGGCCCAGAATGATGCGCGGGCAGGCGGGGTGGTTTTCACCGTGGTAAAGTTTCCGCGCGCTGCACCTCCCATGACCCGCGCGCGTGGCGCGGGGTGGAGGGGTATGCGTGACGTGGGAGGCATGCGTGGGGTGGTTTCCGCACGCATGCGTCACGTCACAGTAAATGCGAAAGGAGGCGGCCCGCATTTTCCCCGTAAACGGGGGGGGGAGCGTGGAGGCGCGACCCGCTTACTGGACGGGGCCGAGGCACGGTCGTCTAGGCGTCCACTCCCCACGATCACGGGGTGGGGAGTGGTCACCTCACCCGTCCTTTCGGTCCTGCACATTCGCCACGTGCCTCCCATGCATTCGAGGTGGCGAGCGGTGGAGGTGGGAAACCGAGCCACCGCTGGTTGGGGCTTCGGGTCGGTCCCGACCCCCCTCGCCTTCTGCGTCTTGATTGGCCGAGCGGGGCGGTCGAGCTCCAGCCCCGCCCCTTTATAAAGGGCGGAGGGAGGGGACGGCGCCCCGCACTCCTCCATCTTCTTTCTCCTTCAACTTCTGCTCCTCTCTTCTGTCCGCCATGAAGAGAGAAAACCTCGGCTCCTCAACGGTGGCGGCGAGGGTCGCTGCTCGACAATGCGTCCCCCCTTCTCCTGCACCTGCGGTGGCCGAACCGGCCACGAGAGGAAGAGGGAGGGGGCGGGGCCGTGGGATAGGCCGGGGTGCTCGGGGAAGAGGAGGACAGGGCAGCCCACCGGCCTCGCCCCCGCCAGCAGCTCCTCCAGTGGAAGGTCATGTTGGAGATGACCCATGTGAGTTCTTCATTAGGATGCGGGGGTCGCCGCGCCGTCGCCTTCGTCTCCCGACTCCATTTGCGCGGGAGATGGAGGTGAATCCGCCGGAGTCGTTGCGGCTGCACATGAGGGGTCGTGGGATCAGTGGCACGCGGGCCCACGTCGACTTCCCTGCCCCTCATGTGATGTATCTTCGTCAAGGATGGAAGAGGTTCGCTCGCATCCACAGCCTGATGGATGGGCTCACCCTCCACTTCAAATTGATGGAGGACGACCACCTCTCCGTCAAGGTCTTCGGGCACCTCGGGACTCGCGCGAGGTGCTGCATGGAGAGCTCCTCTGATGACGAAGACTCCTCCTCGAACAAGGGTGACGAGGAGGATAGCGACAGCGACGACGAGGGCGGTGGACGGCAGGATGACGGGTCTGACTAGGTGTCGGGCGCCGCTCCTGGTGGCACCAGCGACCCCACCATCCGTGTCGCCGGCTCCTTGAACTTCTTGGGGCCGTATCCTTAGCGGCTGGCGTAGAGAGGCTGCGGAAGAGGAAGAGGAAGAAGGCGGGCGGCAAGGTCGTCATGTCAGAGTATGCGGGCATCGACGCCTTCGACGCGTACTGACGTCATGCCGCCTCGTCTTCGAGCTCTGCCTCCGGCACCGTCATCCCCGTCCAACCCTTGGGAGGCCGCCAAGATGCCTTCACGGTGTCTTCTGCCACGCGTAGCTTGCCTAGGCGCCCCTTTTGCCCTTCTCGCCTCCTTGACCTACCTCCTGAGGAGAGGGACAAGAAAGGCATTGCGGGCATCTTATCTGTTTTTAGTCTGTAAGCCTTCGAGCATCTGTTAAGTTTAAAACTTGTAATCTCCTTATTCATGTTTTTCATTCCCTATGGACTATACCTGAATGGAATGTTTTTGATGAAAAAGGAATGTTTGCCAGGTCATTTGTTCGTAGGTAAAAACCCACAACAGGGAATAAATCCCTGATATCCTGAAGATAAACATTTTCTCGCCCGGCAACAGGCCCTGCCGTTTCCCTACTTCGCTCGACCTTTCTCACGCCCTTGGCGGAGGCAGGGATGAAGCAGGCTCAGGCTCCTCGTTTTATCCTTCTGCTGCCGCGACTACGACCAAACCTAGTCCCAGGAACGAGCCTTAGGGCCTAGAGTTATGGGAGCACGGTAGCTTAAGGAAAAGAACGAGGTTTCACATACCTCAGTCCATAATGGAATGCATGATAAGGGATAAAGTACTTATCTGAAGCTGCAGCCCTCGGCAACCCTGGTCTGCCGTGGGCGAATTCTTGCCCTTGCAGCCTCCGGCAACACTGGCTTGCCGGGGCCTAGGCACTGGTCTGTTCTTCTTTCCTTCCTCCAAGTGGCTTCGGCAAGGATGTCTGCGCGTCCTGTGAACCAAGGAAGACAGAGGAAAGACAAAGACTCGACCTCTAAGCTAGGGGTTAGCCGCTGCTAAGCACTATCAACCCTAACCAAGGATGTGACTCGACTCAGCATGCATGCTATAACTTAGGGCGCCAGCGCTTCATTTATTTATGCTCAGGGTCTGCGCCTGGCTTTGTACAAAGGGTTACATGCCTTGCTGGCAAGGCTTGTACAAAAGGGTGGCTTGCCGGGCCGCGCCTTATGGGTAAAACTTGGGAAGATGCTCGATGTTCCAGGAATTACTCACCGGAATGGCATCCTCGGTCTCCAGGCGGACAGCGCCAGGCCTGGTGACTTGTATTACGCGAGAAGGGCCTTCCCACTTCGGCGTCAACTTGTTCGTATTCCTGGCCGATTGAACGCGCCGGAGAACAAGGTTGCCTTCCTCAAAGCTTCGGGCATGAACCTTGCGGCTATGGTAGAGGCACAAGGCTTGCTGGTAGCACGTTGCTCTCAGAGCCGCCCGAAGACGATCTTCCTCAAGGAGCACTGCGTCGTCTTGTCGCAATTGCTCTTGCTCAAGCTCATCATAAGCGAGCACTCGAGGTGACCCGTATATGAGTTCCGTGGGGAGAACTGCATCTGCCCCGTATATCAGGGCAAAGGGCGTCTGGCCGGTGGCTCGATTTGGCATCGTCCTGATCAACCAAAGAACCACCGACAATTCATCAATCCAGCGCCTCCCGCTCTTGTGCAGCCTGTCAAAGGTCTTTGTCCTTAGTCCTCGCAGCACTTCAGCATTTTGCCCTCTCAGCTTGACTATTGCTTCGGGGGTGAGCAACAGAAGCGAAACAGACCTTGCTGCCGAGGTCTTGGGTATATTGCATGAAGGTGCGGCTTGTAAACTGCGTGCCGTTGTCGGTGATGATCCTGTTGGGTACACCAAAACGGCACACTAGTCCCTTGAATAACTTGACAGCTGAATGAGCTGTGACCTTCCTCACTGCCTCCACCTCTGGCCACTTTGTGAAGTTGTCGATTGCAACGTACAAGTACTCAAAGCCCCCGACGGCGCAGGGGAAAGGGCCCAGTATGTCGAGCCCCCAGACCGAGAAGGGCCAGGAGAGAGGAATGGTTTGAAGGGCTTGAGCTGGTTGATGAAGTTTCTTTGAATGGAATTGGCATGCTTCACACCTGGTGACCAGCGCTGCCACATCCTGGAGGGCAGTGGGCCAGAAGAAGCCTTGCCGGAATGCCTTGCCGGAAAGGGCTCTCGACCCTATGTGGGATCCACATATGCCTCCCTGTATCTCCGCCAACAGCTCCAGTCCTTCCTCTCGAGGGGTGCACTTCAATTTCACACCGTTCGGTCTCCTTCTGTACAGGACGTCATCGACGAACTGGTACATGGCAGACCAACGGGCTACTTTCTCCGCTTCTTCCTGCTCCTCAGGAAGTTCCCCAGTCCGAAGGAATCGGACGGTATGCTGTGCCCACGCTTGAGCCTTGGGCTTGACGGCGAGGACTAAAGGCATTTCCTCCACCAAGGGAGTGGCCATCTCGACGGCAAAAGCTTGACGCTCCGCCGGAGTTAGCCCTCCGGTGGCGGGCTCAGCATCCCCGGCAACATCCTTGCCGGCGGCTCCAGGGAGATCGGCGGGAAAGTACTTGCCGGGCCCTTACTTCCTCCTCTTGTTCTGCTCTGTTGATGGATCAACGGATGGCTGAGAAAGCTGAAGCACAAAGGTACCTGGTTCCACAGGTAGCTTGAGGGCAGCGCGCTTTGACAGGTAATCGGCGATGTCGTTCTCCGCTCGGGGAACGTGCTCCTCCTGTATACCGTCAAAGCGCTCTTCCAACCTTCTCACTTCATCGACGTAGGCCTTCATCAACGGGCTCTGGTAATCCTTGTTGACTTGTTTGACGACAAGATGCGAGTCGCCCCTGATAATGAGCTTCTTGATTCCGAGGTCCGCCTCGATCCTAAGACCAGCAAGCAGCCCCTCGTACTCGGCAGTGTTGTTCGTTGATACCTCCCTGGGAAGTGCATCTGGACCATGTACTTGAGGTGCTCTCCAGTGGGCGCGACCAGCAGTACGCCGGCCCCGACGCCCTGTAAGGAGAAAGCCCCATCAAAGTACATGATCCAGTTGCAGCTCACCTCTTTGCCGGGGGGAGCAGTTTCCTGGACTTCTGCTTGACGGGCCGCGCATGAGGACAGACATCAAGGTGGTGCTCGATCACCTCCCTGGGAACGCCGGGGATGTCGGATGCTTGCCTGGAAAACACGTCGTCATTCGCCCGCAGGAAGGTGACGAGCGTGTCTTCCTATTTTTTGTCAAGGGCAGAGCTTATGGTAAAAGCCCCTCCTGTGTCGTCCTCCTTGACAGAAACCTTCTTGGTTCCTGGCGGCGTGGCCCTGGATCTCTTGTTTTTGCCGGTGGAGCCCTCTGGCACGTCCTCGACGGGAGAGCGACACTCCAAAGAGGTGGGCTTGTCGGAGTGGGTGTCTGAGGCCTCGCCGGTCTTCTTCTTTCCGGTGGAGCTCTCAGGCACGTCCTCGACGGGAGCACAGCACTCCGAAGAGGTGCGCTTGCCGGAGTGGGCGGCCGAGGTCTCGTCGGTCTTCTTCTTCTTCCCTCCCGGGGCTCTAGTGGCAGGAGCAAGTGCCCCCGTAGCGGCAGTTGCTGCAACTGCTTGCTGGTACAATTGGTCGGCGCAAATCAGCGCATCTTTCTTATCGGAGGGGATGGTGATGATCGTCACGGGCCCTGGCATCTTCAGGGTGTTGTAGGCATAGTGTGATGCTTCCATGAACTTGGCTAGTGCTGGGCGGCCAAGGATCCTGTTGTAAGGCAGGGGGATCTTGGCAACATCGAACACGATCCTCTCCGTCCTGTAGTTCAAATCACTTCCAAAAGTCACGGGCAGCGTGACTTTCCCCTTCGGTTGACTCCTCCCTGGGCTGACCCCCTGAAACGTGCCTGTCTCCTCGAGGTCCCCATCGGGAACTTGCAGCTTCTCGATCACGATGGGCGAAAGTAGGTTTAGACCAGCCCCGCCGTCGACTAGCATCTTCGTTACCTTGAGGTTGCGTTTTGTCGGTGAAACCAACAATGGCAAGCACCCGACCGCAGTAGTGCGATCAGGGTGATCCTCGGCGTCAAAGATGATAGGTGTGCTGGACCATTTCAGCGGATTTTGGGCACCGGACGATGGCTCTGCCGCAATAATCTCACGCGCCCACTGTTTAAGTTGGCGGTGAGAAGCATGCAGCGAGGCGCCACCATCGACGCACATGGCGTCCGTAGCCTTCTGAAACTCTTGGCCGCCGGACTCGTCGTCCTCTTCGTGATCGTCGTCTTCAGGTCTTCTGTCGCAGCCCCGGGCGGGCCTTTCCTGCTGTTTCTCCTTGCCGCGATGGCCTGCTTGGCCGTCACGCTTCTTGCTGGATCCCTCAGCGCCGTCTTGGCCCTTCTCCTTGTCCCACCTCTCGTATTCAGCCCTTTGCTTCTCAGCAAGGAGCTCAACCTAGTGGCAGTCCTGGAGATCATGGCCCTTGGTGCGATGGATCTTGCAGTACCGCTTGCCGGAGTTTCCAGGCTTCTCGGCAGCCGCCAAGGCCCGGCAGGCGACACACCCAACAATTTCTTTGCCAGGGTCACCCTCCTTGGTTTTCTTGGCGGAGCCGGTGTCATCAGATCCCTCGACGGCAAGCACAACCTTCCCCTTGCGCTTCCTGTTACGGTTCCGGCCCTTCTTCGCTGTAGCGGCAGTATCCTCGTCTGAGGAGTCGGTTTCCGCACCGGCGCTTTCGCCGGGGTACTTCCTTCCCTCTTCAGCCCGGGCACATTTGTCGGCAAGAACGTAGAGTTCCGCCACATCCTTCACCTTGGTCATCGCCAGTTCTTCGCGCATCTTGCGGTTGCGCACGTTCTGGTGGAACGCGCTGATGATGGCGGCAGGGTGAACATCGGGGATATTGTACTGTACCCGGATGAATCTCTGTATGTACTTGCGCAGAGTCTCGCCTTCCTTCTGGGGTATGACGTGCAAGTCCCTTGCTTGGCCATGGGCTTGGTGGCCTCCGGTAAAGGCGCCAACAAACTCATGGCACAAGTCGGACCAAGAGGAAATATAGTCTACTGGCAAGTGCATCAACCACGACATGGCGTTAGGTTTAAGAGCCAATGGAAAGTAATTCACAAGCACCTTATCGTCGCAGGCCCCGGCAGCTTGCATCGAGATGGTGTAGATACTGAGGAACTCCGACGGGTGGGTCTTGCCGTTGTACTTCTGATGTAGGGTGGAACCCTAATCAGCGGATCTTTCACGTTTGGAGAGTATCCCACGATGAACACGGAGAACACAAGGAGGAAAACGGGGAAAACACGAGAGGAAACACTCAAATCAACACAAAGATGATCACACAAATGCTAGGTCCACGATACATATCGAGCTACACGATCCATAGTCAACGTCAGAGGTACAAGGGTAGTCTTCTCCGTGAGGAGGTCTTGGTTATCCCGTAGGATCTTCCCCGATGTGGAGGTCTTGAATCCGTGGTGGATCTTCTCCGAAGAGGCACGCGGTCTCGTGGGACAGAATCCACACAAAGGTCTGAAATGAGCTATCCAACAGCTACCTCCAAAGGATGGGAGTCAACGAGTATATATTACACGAATGGTCACCGTCGGGGCGGACGTCCGCTGGTTACCGGACGTCCGGAGGTTCCGGAGGGACCGGACGTCCGGTAATCCTCGGATTTCCGCTATTTAGCTTCTGTGGTCGTTGTCACAGACGTCCGGTGGCTTCCGGTCGTCCGGTCGTCTGGGAGAGGCCGGACGTCCGGTGGCTTCCGGTCGTCCGGTGCCTGGGAACCGCCGGTCGTCCGGCATGGGCCGGACGTCCGGTGCCTGTAGCATCTTCAGCCTTCCTTCTTCTTGTTCCCGGCACTTGTCGAACTCGCCTTCTTGACCATTGTTCAGAGCTGTCCCGTGGCCTTCGTCCAGGTACCTGAGTATGCACAGAGTTCTTGATGAGGGTAGAAGCCATGTCTCAAGTGAATCCGAAAGATGTAGAGAGAGGAGCGAAGTCACCTCGGTCTCGAGAGCTCTTGCACGGGCTTGAGTCATTGGTCCTTTGGGCACTTGGTGCGGCGATGAAGGATCCATGGGGATGACCTTAGGATGCTCTGCATCATCTCCCCTCCTTGGGAAAGATCCGACCTCGGATCGAAATCTTCATCACCATGGAAAGGAGATAGGTCCTTGACGTTGAAAGTGTCGCTCACGGAGTACTTGTCTTGTGGGATGTCGATCTTGTAGGCGTTGTCGTTGTAGCGTGCCAGCACCTTGAAGGGTCCGTCGGCGCGAGGTAGAAGTTTGGACTTGCGCTCGTGTGGGAAACGGTCCTTGTGAAGGTGAAGCCAAACAAGATCTCCCGGTTGGAACACCATTGGTGCCTTGTTGACGTTGAGCTTGGTGGTGAGACGGTGTACTTGTCGCTCGATCATTTCCCTTGTATCTTCGTGCACCTTCTTGAGATAGCTTGCTCGTGCACTTGCGTCCATGTTCGTGCGCTCTTGGAGAGGTAGAGGTAGAATGTCCAATGGGGACAACGGGTTGAAGCCGTAGACGACCTCGAAGGGAGACTTGCCTGTGGTCGAATGTCTTGCGCGGTTGTAGGCGTACTCGGCGATGGGCAAGCATTGCTCCCATTCCCGGATGTTCCTCTTGATCAACACACGAAGAAGTGTGGAAAGCGTGCGGTTCGTCACCTCCGTCTGGCCGTCCGTTTGTGGATGGTACGCCGAAGAAAAGAGTAGCTTGATTCCTAGCTTGGCACATAGTGTTTTCCAAAAGTAACTCAAGAACTTGACGTCCCGGTCCGACACGATCGTTTTGGGCACGCCGTGTAGACGAAGTATCTCCCTACAAAATAGATTTGCAACATGTGAAGCATCGTCGATCTTGTTACAAGGAATGAAATGAGCCATTTTAGAGAATCTATCTACCACGACAAGCACGAAATCTGTGCCATTTTGAGTCCTAGGCAAGCCAAGAATGAAATCCATGCTTATGTCTTCCCATGGATGGTATGGAATAGGAAGAGGCATGTAAAGACCATGAGATTGAGCTTTGGACTTAGCTTTGCGGCATGTAGAACATTGGTTGGTGAGGCGTGAGGCGTCACGAAGCATCTTGGGCCAAAAATAGTTCTTAGAGAGGGTAGCAAACGTCTTGTCGCGTCCAAAGTGTCCCATGAGTCCTCCTCCATGAGATTCCTGCAAAAGAAGCAAACGAAGCGAAGACTCGGGAATGCAAAGTTTGTTAGCTCTCATAAGATATCCATCCTTGATGTAGTAATGTTCCCAAGAAGTGTGAGTCAAGCACTTAGCATAAGCATTTGCAAAGAAAGGATCATGTTCATATAGATCTTTTATGTGCTCAAAGCCAATCACATTCAACTCAAGTTGTGTTACAAGCATGCATTTGCGGGAAAGCGCGTCCGCCACAACATTTTCTTTGCCCTTGATGTATTTGATGACATAGGGAAAAGACTCAATGAACTCACTCCATTTAGCATGACGCTTGTTCAACTTAGTTTGACCTTTGAGATACTTGAGTGTCTCATGGTCCGTATGAAGAATGAACTCATGAGGTCTAAGATAGTGTTCCGAAACACGTAAAACTCTCACCAAGGCATAAAGCTCTTTATCATAGATGGGATAGTTAAGTTGCGGTCCCGAAAGCTTCTCGCTAAAGTACGCAATTGGGCCCTTTTCTTGCATTAGCACGCCACCTATGCCGGTACCACTAGCATCACAATGAATCTCAAACGGTTTGTCAAAGTTTGGTAGGGCTAGAAGTGGTGCGTGTGTAAGCAAGCTCTTAAGCTCATTGAACGCGGTGTCTTGCGAAGGACCCCAAATGAAGGGTGCGTTCTTCTTGCTCAAGGCATGTAGAGGCATAGCAATGGTGCTAAAGTCCTTCACAAAACGTCGATAGAAACCGGCTAGACCAAGGAAACTACGCACTTGCATGAGATTCGTTGGTTGAGGCCAAGTTTTAATTGCTTCAATTTTAGTTTCATCAACGTTAACACCTTGGGAAGACACGACAAATCCTAGAAAGACAACCTTGTCAACGCCAAAAGTGCATTTTTCCATATTAGCATATAATTGTTGGTTGCGAAGGGCTTGCAAAACCAGATGGACATGGTCAACATGTTCCTCAAGCGACTTGCTAAAGACTAGAATGTCATCAAAGTAAACCACTACAAAGACACCTATATAAGGTCGGAGAACAAAGTGCATAAGGCGCACGAATGTGCCGGGCGCTTCCGATAAGCCCATCGGCATGACCAACCACTCATAGACTCCAAACTTGGTTTTGAAAGCTGTTTTCCATTCATCACCCTCTTGAATGCGAATTTGGTAATAGCCACTTTTAAGATCAATTTTGGAAAAAAATTGTGGCACCACATAATTCATCAAGCATGTCATCTAGTCGTGGAATAGGGTGACGGTATCTAACGGTGATAGCATTTATCGGACGGCAATCGGAACACATGCGAAAACTTCCGTCTTTCTTAGGCACGAGAATAACCGGAACGGCACAAGGGCTTAAGCTTTCACGTACATGACCTTTGTCGATGAGTTTTTGCACTTGCCGTTGTATCTCCTTTGTTTCCTCGGGGTTGACACGGTAGGGAGCCTTGTTTGGAAGTGGTGCAACGGGTATGAGGTTGATGCGGTGTTCGATTCCGCGAAGTGGAGGTAGACCCGGAGGTAGTTCATCGGGAAAGACGTCCGAGAATTCCTGCAACAATTGAGACAACACAAAAGGTGGAGGTGGTGAGGTGTTAGTAGGTTTGGCTTCCCCTTTGCATAAAAGCACAAGGTGGAAGACGCTCGATGGGTTCTCACACACTTCTCTCATCTCACGTTTGGTGGCAAATAGGACTAGCTGCTTCTTGTCGCTCATCATGGAGTCGCTCATATTTGGCTTGTGGCTCTCAATCTCTTTTTGGTGGCTCACTCTCTCACCATTCTCTCCACGATGGTTGGTAGGTGAAAGCTTGTCGGCGGCTACTTGCCTTGGAGATATTGGTCGGAGCACGAATTCCTTTCCCTTCATCTTGAAGCTATAGTGATTTGTCCGTCCATTGTGTGTGACTCCATGATCATATTGCCATGGACGTCCAAGAATAAGGTGGCACACGGACATGGGAATCACAGCACATTCAAGAGTGTCCTCGTAGGCGCCAATCTTGAAAGAGACTTGCACGGTGTGCTCGACTCGAGGAATTCCGGCGTCGTTGAGCCACTGGACCTTGTAGGGGTGAGGATGCTTCGTCTTGACCAAATGAAGCTTGTCGCATAGCTCTTTGCTTGCCAAGTTGTGACAACTTCCTCCATCGATGATAACTTTGACGGAGCGTCCATTGATGCCGGCCTTTGTATGGAAAATGTGACATCGTTGGTCGTCATCTTGTTGGTGTTGGAGTGTCAAGACTTTGGAGACAACAAGATTGGGACTTGAGTCATTGTCGCAAAACACTTGACGGTCTTCTTCTTCATTCACTTGGCGATGCATCGCGACATGATCAAGTGCTTCTATCTCATCATCGCTCATGGAGTCATAAGATCCGTCATCATTGATGATCATGGTGCGAACGGTCTTGCACTCAAATGACTTGTGGCCTCGTCCTTGGCACTTGAAGCATTTGATGGAGCTCGTCTTGTTGTTGTCTTCGGTTGGAGTTGTAGTTGAGGAAGCTCTTGGCTTGAAGTTGTTGGTAGAAAGTGGACGACTCGATGTAGTCGCATTCTTGTAACTTGACTTGTCGCCGAAGTTTGTAGATGGCTTGGTAGAGGTAGGAGGAGTAGCCGAAGTCGTTGAAGCTTGGTTGTAGGAGCCGAAGTTCTTGGAGTTGAACTTGGAGTACTTGTAGTCCTCTTGAACTTGTCGCTCCGCTTTGGTTGCTTTATGTACTAGCTCGAGGAGATTGTTGTATGGTTGGAAGTCCGCAATCTTCTTGATGGGATAGTTGAGTCCATTCAAGAATCTCGCCATTGTTTGCTCGTCGTCGTCCGTGATGTTTGCTCTTATCATGGCAATCTCCATCTCCTTGTAGTACTCTTCAACGGACTTGGTACCTTGCTTGAGGAGTTGTAGCTTCTTGAACAAGTCACGATTGTAGTGTGTAGGCACAAAGCATGCTCTCATGACTTCCTTCATTTGAGCCCAAGTGGTGATAGGAGGTTCGCCTTTTGCTTCTCTTCTCTCTATGATTTGCTCCCACCAAATGAGAACATAGTCTTGGAACTCAAGGATGCCATTGCGATCTTCTTCTATTCATCGAAGTTGTGAAGGCGAAAGATCTTGTCAACTTTCAATGCCCATGAGAGATAGTCTTTGGGATCAATGCTTCCGGAAAACTTTGGCATGGTGAATTTGAGCTTGCCATAGCGATGCTCGTCATTGTTTCCTTGCCTATTGGGAGGGCGGTCTCGATTTTGGCGGTTTGCCATATCTTGTTGCTCTTGTTGATGTAGATGTTCTTGTTGGAGTTGATGTTCTTGCCGCGCTTGAGGAGGAGCTTCTCGTTGCATTCTTGCGTGATGTCCTCCCTCTTGCACCTCATCCCGAAGGAACTCCTCTTCTTGACGAGTGTGTCAAGTGCGGGAAGCCACATTGCGATGTGCATCTTGTAGAGCTCGTTGCGCCTCCATAGCTTGAGCTTCTCGACGTTGTTGTGCTTGGTGATTAGCCTCGGCATCAAGTTCTTCTTGGTGTTGACGTGCTCGCTCTTGCTGTTGTTGGCGTAGTCGTTGCCGTTCTTGTGCTTGCTCAAGTGTGGCCTGGTTTTGACGACGTCGACTTTCTTGGTCGTCGAATAGCTCTTGTGAACTCTTGTCATGTAGAGGCTGCCGGTGGTCATGTCGAGCTTGACGTGCGGCTTGACGAAGAGTGTTGGACGTAGGTGTACTTGAGTCTTGCGTGGAGTCGGAGTGTCGACTTGAGCGGCTTCGTCTTTGAGATGATGTTGAGGAAGAACGTCGGTTGATTATCAATGTCCGAAGCTCATTATATTGAGTAGTCATGTTGGTGTTGATGATGTCGAATTGTTCTTTTGTCCTTGCTTCAAATTGGCGCGCGTCCTCGGCGACTTGACCAATGTACTCACGCATAGCTTCACTCTCTTGATGTAGAGCTCGTTGGACACCGAAAAGATGTAGTTTGGTGACGTAGTTGTTCGCTTCTTGAGGATCGTCGAAGATCGGGTTGGAAGATGTACTTGGCCTATCCATCATGACAAGCAAGTATGTGAGTGGGAGAAAGGAGAAGACAATACCAAATGTACCTTAACCGAAGTTGAAAATGGATCAATGATCACTCAATGATGTAACCCGGAAATAGCACTATTGGTATCACTTCGTGTCAATTCTCACACCTACACAAGTAAAGCTTTGAGAGGAGCTTGGTTAGGATGTGGCACAAATTCAATGCAATCGTCAAAATGACTCAATGATGTTGAAATTGGTTCACAATTTGCTCATGCAACAAGTAGATCACTAGTAAAGTAGTACACGGAACACACGCACGGATAGATAAATGTGGTTGTGAAACCAAGGGTGAGCGAGAATGTGGAAACCACGGAAAATGCTCGTGTTGCACAACACGTAGAGAGACGCTAACCGATTGCTTAATAGGCGGATACGCACTTGTGCACGACCAATAAGAGGCAAAACATAACGACTATCTATCACAAGTATGCTATGAGTGTATGATGTGCCGATGCTTGAGCACAAGATGATGTTGCTATGATGTATGATCTCCTTTGATGCAAAGCGTATGATGCTATTGTCTTTTTTCTTTGGTTGGCTCTTTTGCTTAAAAGCTTGTGAGCTCTTTCTTTGGGCACATATGCATGCTTCTCGGATCAAGGTAGCTATTGTGTAAGCGGAGCACTCTTGTGGCACATGGAGATATGATGATACCAAGATGAATGTAGTATTCAATATCTATGACTATCACTAATGTGCACAAGTGTCGTGGCCCGGCAATACTCCAATGGCTAGTCTCAATGGGAAAGCTATGCAAAGATGTGTCATAGGTTGACAATGCAATTGCAAGGTAGAAGGAACAAAGTGTCGTCGATGTTACCGTCCTTGCCGAAGTTGAGCAATTGTGTTGTCGAAGTCTTGCCATTCCAAGGTAGGCTAAACATCCAAGGAAACGGTGAAACCACAACTCAAGTATCCAAGGCAAAGGGAGACAAGATGTTCCAAATCATAGCGGTGAAGTGATGGTGGTTGCGGAAGGTGGGAAGAATGGTAGGTGGTAGCGGAAGGTGGTACGGAACGGAACAAAGTCAGGGTCTGTCGGACGTCCGGAAGTTACCGGTCGTCCGGTCGGTCGGAAGGGGTCGGACGTCCGGATGTTCCGGAAATCTGGTAAAAGTTTTTGTAAGTAGGGTGCCGGTCGTCCGGTGTTTAGCGGTCGTCCGGTGTCTCGAGGCGTGTCGGACGTCCGGTAAATGTCGGTCGTCCGGTAGGTCTGGTGCTAGTTTTCTCGGTTCCGTAGAGAAATTGGTCCAACGTGGTTGAATTTGCGGGGGAAAATCGGTGAAAAGGTGGGGAAAAGCTAGATCAACTCGTGGCACAGCAAATCCATGGAACAAAGTCAACAAAATCTTGCCAAATCAACAGATCACAAAAAAATTTTGGGGCTATTTTTGTGGGGAATTTTCGAAATTGGGAAGAACACAACAAAAAAAAGCTAGAGAACAGGGTGTGGGGCTCCAAAATCGTGATCAACCTATGCTCTGGATACCAAGATGATGTAGGGTGGAACCCTAATCAGCGGATCTTTCACGTTTCGAGAGTATCCCACGATGAACACGGAGAACACAAGGAGGAAAACGGGGAAAACACGAGAGGAAACACTCAAATCAACACAAAGATGATCACACAAATGCTAGGTCCACGATACATATCGAGCTACACGATCCATAGTCAACGTCAGAGGTACAAGGGTAGTCTTCTCCGTGAGGAGGTCTTGGTTATCCCATAGGATCTTCCCCGATGTGGAGGTCTTGAATCCGTGGTGGATCTTCTCCGAAGAGGCGCGCGGTCTCATGGGAGAGAATCCACACAAAGGTCTGAAATGAGCTATCCAATAGCTACCTCCAAAGGATGGGAGTCAACGAGTATATATTACACGAATGGTCAACGTCGTGGCGGACGTCCGCTGGTTACCGGACGTCCGAAGGTTCCGGAGGGACCGGACGTCCGGTAATCCTCGGATTTCCGATATTTAGCTTCTGTGGTCGTTGTCACGGACGTCCGGTGGCTTCCGGTCGTCCGGTCGTCTGGGAGAGGCCGGACGTCCGGTGGCTTCCGGTCGTCCGGTGCGTGGGAACCGCCGGTCGTCCGGTATGGGCCGGACGTCCGGTGCCTGTAGCATCTTCAGCCTTCCTTCTTCTTGTTCCCGGCACTTGTCGAACTCGCCTTCTTGACCATTGTTCAGAGCTGTCCCGTGGCCTTCGTCCAGGTACCTGAGTATGCACAGAGTTCTTGATGAGGGTAGAAGCCATGTCTCAAGTGAATCCGAAAGATGTAGAGAGAGGAGCGAAGTCACCTCGGTCTCGAGAGCTCTTGCACGGGCTCGAGTCATTGGTCCTTTGGGCACTTGGTGCGGCGATGAAGGATCCATGGGGATGACCTTAGGATGCTCCGCATCAACTTCTCGCCAACATCAGGATTGAATGTGCGGTGAGAGGGCCACTGGAATTGTCGTAAGGTAGACCCCCAGGGCTCTCCGGTGCTGGGCGGTCTGCAGCAGGCCCTGCTCGCCTTTCTGACTGGTGGCGCGTTCCGCGCCGACGCTCGATGGTGGTTCGAGCGTCTTCTTGAGCTCGCTCCTGATGAACGACGCTATGGAGATGGCGTCGCCCACGACGTCTCGACGGGTCGACGCACACGACACCGGGCAAGGAGGAGGCGAATGCACCGTAGCCACAGCGCTGCCGGCTCTCCTGCCGCCGGTGCGTGGGACCCCATCGGAGCGTCGGCCTGGGAGCGCCGCTGGATTTAGGTAATCCCTGTTGGCGACTGCGACAAGGTTTCGGATGGTGACTCTCCATTCATCGAGTTTCCCCATAATGGGAGGAAAGTCGAGGAGCAACTACGCGCGCGCCAAAGCTTCGGCTGGTGTCAACGGTAGTGAAACCTGCACGGATCGCGACGCGCTTCGACCCCTGACCGTGTCAGGGGGAGCTCCATCACGATCCCGCGGTTGCCTAACATCTCCACCACTGCTTTGGTGGGCGAGCAGGTCTTCTACGTCCCGGGAGTGGCGCTCGGGGCCCTTCCCATGGCGACGTCCGGGATCTTCGGGGTGACGACGCCGTCCGTCGCGCGCTGCTTGAGAAGAGCGCGCTGTTGGCGCCGGCGTGGGAGTTTTGGAGGCCCTTGCGTCGCCTTCGGGTGATGCGGCCACGACCTTCGAAGGCCCCGCGCCACCCGCGGAGGGTCGGGCTCCATCTTTGGAACTGACGGTGTGTGGCCCGTTACCAGGCGCACAAACATCGCCACCTCCCAAACTCCAGCTGTCGGGATGGCGTTGGTGTTCGCGAATAGCGCCCCGAGTCCTTTCCGCGACTGGTCCGTTGCTCGCCCGCGTCGGGACGGGCTGTCCGGCTTCCGACTGGCCAACCGCCACCGTTTTCTTTCTCTTGGGCGCCATGACGATGCAGGAACGCCGAACTAACCGCTAAAGCTGATTCTCACAACTGTGCGGCCCCGACCTGGCGTGCCAAAGATGTCGGTGTATTTAGATCGACACCTATGGGATCACAAGAATCCCTACTACGGTTGCGGGGCGCGGGGTTGAGAGAAGAGTGGATCTAACAGTCAGGACGCGGTTCCTTTACCCAGGTTCGGGCCGCAAAGATGCATAAAACCCTACTCCTGCTTTGGTGGATTATATGTTGGTGTTCTTCAGCTAGCGGGGAGCTCCAAAAGAGTCATGAGGAGTTCTAAAAAGCCGAATCCTTCTCCTGGTCGCCTCGGGCCTCCTTTTATAGGAAAAGGGGTTGCCACAGTGGCACACAGGAGGTGGAAAGGGTACAGTGATGCGAGGTTATCCCTCGCATTACAGGACAAGGTGCATTTAATGCGCCCAGCTTAGGTGTCCTTGCTTTATCGGGGACGGGGGGGGGGACGTCCGTCTTGTCCGTCACCGCCCATCCTCGTGTTGACACGCGCCCTGGCCAGCAGTGCCTGAGGCGCCATGTAGGCAGACAGGCAGCTGAGGTGGCGCAACAGCGGGTCTCCACGAAGATATGTGGGTTGCCACACAGGAGCCCGTCCAGCTGGTCGGGTCGGCAGTTGCGTTGGTCGATGGAAACCCAGTTGGTGTGGGCCTGACGGTGGCCCTGCGGGTGTCCTTGGCAAGGGCCTTGCCGGGGATACGGCAAGGGTCTTGCCGTGGTGCCTGCTGTCATCCCCGGCAAGGTGCTTGCCGGGGGCCTTGTGGTTCTCCTTGGCTGGAATCCCGCCAAGGGTCGTCTTCTTAACTTGTATCTCATCTTGAATGTCTTCAGAAAGATCTGCATGCCACCACGGGGATATCTCCCGAATCCTCGCCCCTTGGGGGTGGTGGACTCAAGGGTGATTCGCTCCGTAGGTGCGGGGCGAGCTGCCGCGGCAAGGGTCTTGCCGGGGCTGCCAGTGCTGGCCCCGGCAAGGATCTTGCCGGGGAGAGCCGCTTCGTCCCTTTGCTCTTTGTGGTCTTGTTCTTGGTGTCGCTCCAGTCTCCATCGAGCTTTGGTCTTATCCTGGCTCACCTCCCTTGCCATGCTAGGTGTGGTGGTTCACGTGGCTCAGACTGCCCGTGCACAGTCATCGGGGTACAAAAAGTGTACCCCTTCTTTTTGTACACTGACATAGTCGTACACACATTCCCAGATTTCAAGACACTTGTGGACAAGGCTATTACTTTGGAAAATGAGCGCCGCAGTCTGGAAGACATTCGCAAGCGAAAAAGGGATAAGACCACCCACACTCGCAACAACAAGAACAAGATTAATTTTCAGAAAAATGGGGCGAACAAATCCATGACCAATGACACGCGTCCGAACAAAAAATTTCATGCAAGGGACAAGGATTTCACGTATCGCCCAGGTGTTACTTGCTACGCTTGTGGAGAAGAAGGACACTATGCCAAACAATGCCCAAAACCAAGGAACTCGACCCCGAAGCCGAACAGCAATGGAAACAATTCTGCGCCCAAGCGTAACAACTTCAACCACAATAACAACCACAAGAAAGGCCACCTGAACCATGTGACCAAGGAGCAAGCACAGGATGCCCCGGATATCGTACTCGGTACGTTCCCTGTCAACACAATACCTGCCACGGTTTTGTTTGATTCTGGAGCTTCTCATTCGTTCATTTCGAAGAACTTTGCTTTGCAACATGATTTTTCGATGCATCCCTTGGGAAAATCAATGACCATCAAGTCCCACGGAAGTAAGCAGATCACTCAGAATTACTGCCAAGGTGTGACTATTGAGATTGAAGGATTAAAGTTTCATGCAAACCTCATCGTGTTGGAAAATAAGGGATTGGATGTTATCCTAGGTATGGACTAGCTAACCACCAACAAAGGATTTATCGACTGCTTCAATCGAACTGTGATTCTTACTCATCATCACGGAAAGACAATAAGAGTCGCAGCTCAAGAAAGACCAGTATCACGGCAACCAAAATTGAACCAGGTAGACACTTCTGAGTTAAGCAAGGTTCCAGTAGTATGTGAGTTTTCGGACGTATTTCCCGAAGAACTGCCAGGCATGCCACCAGACAGGGAAATAGAATTCATCATTGAGCTAGCACCTGGAACCACCCCCATTTACAAGAAACCATACAGAATGGCACCGTCCAAATTGGTTGAACTAAAGAAGCAATAAAGGAATTACTGGACAAAGGATTTATACGGGCGAGCTCCTCACCTTGGGGTTCACCGGTATTATTTGCCAAGAAGAAGGATGGGACTATGAGATTATGTATAGACTACCGAGCGCTCAACATGGTCACCATCAAGAACAAATATCCGATGCCACAAATAAATGATTTATTTGACCAGCTCGCTAAAGCCAAGGTTTTCTCAAAAATTGATTTAAGGTCGGGTTATCATCAATTAAAAGTACGGACAGAAGATATCCCGAAAACAACATTCACCTCCAGATACAGACTATATGAATTTAGAGTAATGCCGTTTGGACTGACCAACGCCCCCGCATATTTTGTCCACCTCATGAACAAAATGTTTATGAAATTTATGGACAAATTTGTTGTGGTATTTATTGATGATATCCTGGTATATTCAAAGACACCAGAAGAACATGTTGAACATCTCCGAATTGTACTAGGAGAATTAAGGAAACATCAACTATACGCCAAATTCAGCAAATGCGAATTTTGGCTAAGACAGGTTGGTTTTCTTGGCCATGTATTGACGCAAGAAGGAGTTGCTGTGGACCCGGAAAAAGTCAAGGCATTACTTGGTTGGAAGCCACCAGCCAATGTAACAGATGTACGAAGTTTCCTCGGAATGGCTGGATATTATTGAAGGTTTATTGAGGGATTTTCCACCAGAGCCAAACCAATGACACAGTTACTCAAGAAAGATAAGAAATTCGTATGGACTGAAGCTTGTGAGAAAAGCTTCCAGGAACTCAAAAGGAAATTAACAACAACCCTAGTATTGGTCGTACCAAACATACACAAAAGTTTTGAGCTATATTGCGACGCATCCCGGAAAGGCCTCGGGTGCGTACTGACGCAAGAAGGCAAGGTAGTCGCATACGCTTCCAAGCAACTACGGAAACATGAAGAAAATTATCCTACTCACGACTTGGAATTGGCAGCAGTCATTCAGGCACTCAAGGAGTGGAGGCACTTTTTGCTTGGGAATCGTTGTGAAATATATACGGACCATAAGAGCCTCAGATATATTTTCACACAACCAGAACTCAATTTACGACAACGATGCTGGTTGGAATTGGTGAAAGATTATGACGTTGGCATTCACTATCACCTAGGAAAGGCGAACATAGTAGCAGATGCTCTCAGCTGTAACCCCAGCTCGGACAACACCAACCTACAAAACTTGAGACCTGAGTTTCAGCAGGAATTCACCAAGCTCAACTTTATGATGGTCACCGAAGGCGAAGTGTCCAATATGGAAATACGGCCTACACTAATAGAACAAATTAAGAAGGCTCAGCATGGACACCGCAGCATTGAAGGCATAAAAAGAAAAGTGAGTCTGCGCAAGGCCTCAGAATTTGTCATAGACGGTGAGGGAATATTATGGTTCGGAGACAGGCTTTGCGTACCCAATAATGAAGACCTCAAACAGAAAATTCTAGCAGAGAGCCACAACGCTCCATATTCAATTCACCCTGGAGGGACCAAAATGTACAAGGACATTCATGAAAGGTTTTGGTGGCACGGTATGAAGAGGGATATAGCCACATACATTGCATGTTGTGATTCATGTCGACGCATTAAAGCTGAGCACCAAAAACCCGCAGGACTGTTACAGCCAAACAAGATACCTGAGTGGAAATGGGACGATATTGGGATGGACTTTATTGTTGGACTACCACGGTCACAGCACGGAAATGATGCCATATGGGTCATCACAGATAGACTAACTAAGGTGGCACACTTCATCCCAGTCAAGACAACCCACACCACCCAGAAGCTTGCCAAACCTTACCACGCCCGTATAGTATACCTGCATGGAGTTCCAAAGACTATAATATCCGACAGAGGCACTCAATTCGTCTCTAAATTTTGGGATCATTTACAACAAGCTCTGGGGACACAACTAGTATTCTATACAGCATATCACCCCAGACCGGAAGACAAACTGAACGGGTAAATCAAATTCTAGAAGACATGCTGAGGGCATGTGTTCTCACCTATGGAACCAGTTGGGAAGCAAGCTTGCCGTATGCCGAGTTCGCATACAACAATAGCTACCAAGCCAGTCTGAAAATGGCACCTTTCGAAGTCTTGTACGGACGAAGATGCTATACCCCATTAAATTGGTCAGAAACAGGGGACAGTCGTATCTTCGGCCCAGACATGCTCAAGGAAGCTGAAGAGAAAGTTAGACTAATATGGGATCGACTCAAGACAGCTCAAAGCCGGCAGAAGAGTTATTACGATCAGAAACATCATGAAGTCAGTTTTGAACCCGGTGAAAACGTGTATCTATGTGTATCTCCTATTAGGGGCCTACAACGATTCAACGTCAAAGGAAAGCTAGCACCACGGTTTATCGGACCCTTTCGTATAGTCGCACGGAGAGGCACATTAGCCTACCAGTTGGACCTTCCCAAAGAACTATCAGACGTCCACGACGTGTTCCACGTCTCACAACTAAGGAAATGTGTAAGCAACCCAGAGAAGCATGTGTCGCATGAAAACCTTGATGTGCAACCAGACCTCATCTACAGGGAACGCCCAATAAAAATATTGGAGGAGTCTGAAAGAAGATCCCGTCAGAAGACAATTAAATTTCTCAAGGTTCAGTGGAGCAATCACACCGAGGATGAGGCAACATGGGAAAGAGAGTATTTTCTTCGGACAGAGTACCCACACCTATTTGAGAATCAGCTGAAATCTCGGGGACGAGATTTTTCCTAATGGGGTAGGTGTTGTAACACTCCAATTTTTGGATTTGTTTTCATCAAACTTTTTGGTCTTTTGGAAGGGGGATATTTGATCTTTTCTTAAAACCCTTTCTAAAAACTTTTATGACAAAAGTTTATGTGTCCTTCTCAACCTTGATTCTGGTCTTGAAGGTATTCTACTTGTGTTAACTCAACACAAGTTATTTTCAAAAAGGTTTTGTTTGACAATTTTTCCCTTCTTGAACAAACCTTCATATTAAAAACCATGGACTTGTCTTCCCCTTTCAAACTTTTCCTCTCACTACTGGAATCTGGGTTTTTGCCATCAGCCAGCTCTTTGCCATCTGCTTATAAAAAACATATGGCAAAGAACTGACATATGGCAAAGAACATGGTTGCCATCTGCCAGCAGATGGCAAAGAGGTTGGCAAAGCATGTGGCCGTCAAGAGGGTAAAGGCGTACCAGCCCCACCTCTTTGCCATCTGCCAGCAGACGGCAAAGATTCTTTGCCATCTGCTGGCAGATGGCAAAGAGATGGGTTATTTTTTCCAGGTAAAAAAACTGTGGGGTTATCCCCTCCCTCTCTCCCCACCCATCCACATGTAAAAAAATACATCCCATCTCATCCAGACAGAGCCCGTCGACGATGGCGCTCTAGCTTGCCCGCCAACACCCTATCGCCGGCCCCGTCGCTCCCCCGCCCCATCGCCGTTGCTCCCCCGTCCTGTCGCCGGCCCTCCCCCGCCCCGTCCCCGGCCCTCCCTCGCCACCCCGCCACTTC
>LR738710.1:417853168-417876359 GCA_902687465.1 Secale cereale
CTTCGCCGTCGCTCCCCCGCCTCGTGGCCGTCGCTCCCCCGCCCCGTCGCCGGCCCTTCACTGCCCCGTCGCCGGCCCTCCCCGCCCCGTCGCCATCAGCTCATTTCATTCCAGGTAAATTTAGATGATCCATATGTTTACTGCTCAATATGTTTACTGCTCAAGTTCAAAAATCTTTACTGCTCCATATGTTTACTGCAACCAGAAGAATAAATTAGAAAGAAAAGGAAGTAAAATATATTTACTGCTCCAATGAAAAAGTATGTGAGCATCATCAGAAATATCTTTGAGTACATGAGAATTAATTCATCCATTTCAAGCAAACATAGATTTCAAACTGCACTATCACAGCCATGAAACAGAAGGTACCTATTTTGACTAGATAAAGTAATAACTAGCGGAAAAACAACCATTTTTAGAGAGAAATAACTTGACAGTAAACGTTGATGTGAAACTTAACCAAACAAATCGTGAGGCGGGCACCTACTAAAACTAGTATTTATTACAGCACGGCAAGGCCGTATGTTCTATTCACGTTCTACTCTACTCTCTTCTTACCTAATGAATTGAACTAGTACAGGCAAAACACGAGACAGATAGTTGTAGTTACGTACAGTAGTAAACGAAATCTGCTAGAAGCCAGGAGTACTGTCGAAGCACCAACTGCATGTCAACACACGCGAAGTACTACTTTTATTTGCAGAATAAATATAAATAGAGCAACATGGGGTACAGTTGCAAACGAACAAGGATGAGGAACTGGAGTAGATCGCCAGCTCCTTAACCTTTCAGCCGGAGATGGCGCAGTGTGCCTAGTCAGTTGAGGAAGGAGAAAATAGGGTGGAGGTAGCAGCTGGAGGAGTGTGCCTGCTTGGGCTCCGCACCGTTCGTGAAGGCGGCGCAGGCGCAGCTCCGGGGAAGCGGCTGGATCGGTGGAGATGTGCCGGAGTGGGTGTCTGTCGTCTGCGCTCGAACGGAACATGGGAGGAAAGAGGCGCTCGTTCAGTTCTATTGGGCGGTGGCATTTTCCTTGTAATAACGGGGAGAAAACATGGCACACTGGTATTGGGGTAAGTGGTAGCTCGGGAATCTGCGGGAATCACCTAAAACACAGCTTTCAGCTGGGGGTGCGTGCTAGTTGATTTTTCTGCAGCGATTCTACGAAGCTAAGTTCAAAATCTGAGTGTTTGTTTTAGATTTGGATTTTCTGATGTCTAGAATCCAAGAATCTGTAGCTGTAGCCCAAACAAAGGTGGTCTTAAGATTCAGCATATTACAGGTTTCAAGGACCACTAAATAGCAGAAATACCAATGCGAAAAAATGGCAGTGAACAAAAGGCAGTTTAATGACTCCTGTACAAACGAGCTACCATCGATGAAATCTTGATTTTAAGCACTATTGACCGATTCCATGACTAAGAACAAATTTGTAGAAAACAACATCACACAAGGTATTAACAAAATGTTAGGTACATCAACATATTATTAACTTTCTTAGACGGATGTTCTCACCTGATGTACCTAACTTTTGTGGCCATTGCAACTATGGGCTATCCTAATGTCGAAGTAGCGCTGCTCCCCTCCATTATTAAATCCTAAGATGAGATGTTTTTTTTGACTTCTCCTGATATGAGAATTGCAAAGTCAGAAATGAGATCATCTTATGTAGGTCAGACGTTAGGCACAAGGATCAGATAAAGACGTAGCCTACGGCAACAGTCTATGAGTCATCAGAAAAAATGTTATGACACTTCCAATTGTTGACCCTCAGTATTCCGACAAATAAATTGTTGACCCTCGATATCAGCATCTTTGGGGATCATAATTCATATATACTGGGGCACTTGTTTCTATTCCCTGTTAAAATAGATCGATTTTCAGCGGTGAATCATGTATACATGAATCAAAATATATCGATTTCCAGCTTTTCAAGCTATAGACTCTGTATAAGAAACTACATGTACTAACCTTTTTAGTGAATTGTCCTAAACTTTATGCCGTTGGGATTACCTAACCACCCTCAACCTTCCAAGTTGATCCTCCAGAATACTAATCAGTGAAACAAAATGTTCAAATTACATTACAGTACTAAAACACCTAAACAGTAGCAATGCACCATCAAATCTGAGTTGTTAAAATGCATCATCCACACCTGGGACACAAGAATAAGAAAAAAAAGAAGTAGAGAAATGTAGCACAAATCTACCTGAGAGTAAAATTGGAATGTAGCACAAATCTGCTTATTTGGATGAACAAACCGGTGTGTTCACGACACACAGACACGACACCCCTGACACCCGACACCTCTTCGGCCTCTAGTTGATCGAAAAGGTGCTCTTCGGCCTTCCAGAGGCCGACATGGTCATATATTTGTGAATTATGAGTTAGGTCCTATATTTTCCAATTATGTTATGAAAAACATCATATATATTTGCGTTGATCGGGTGTATTTAAATGTGCAGTTGTTTCATCGCTGTGAGGGTCTGGTGTTCAGCGACCTCCCCGTGAGTTCGACGAGCTCCGCCCCTGCGTTCGTGGGTGAGCACAAATGACATCTCCTCCTCTCCCCCTTCATTTGCTCTGTTCTGGTCTTCCTGCCGATGAAACTTGCTAGCTATAGGTGTATTCAATCATCAGTATGGGTGACCACTATCCGTCTCCCATTCGAAAGGGTTACATCTATAAATATGCATTCATTTGCATATTTATAACCGTAATTCTTTCAAATTGTGCAACGTTATCCATGGACAGCCCGAGTATATGTAGATTGGATTCGTTTTCCCATATGCTCTGCTCCGGATCCGATGCAAAATTTCGTTAGTGCCTCTTTGTTGTTCTCCGAGTACACATTCTCTGTGCTTATTGCCGAGACGTGTATCAGGAGAACATCGGGAAGGTGCTGCCGAAATTTTGTGTCAGATCCGGAGCAGAGCATGGGAAAACGAACCCAATCTACACATACTCGGGTGGGATTAGGACCTATCTTTACCTATTAGCATCTAGGTTGCGTGGACGTAATAAAACTAAGAAACTCTATTTACTGATGAACATGGTTTGCTGAATTATGTATGTATTTCTTGTGTGTCTAGTAGCTAGGCGAAATGAGTGATCGTGCGTGGATGTACACCGGTCACCCGAGTCAGAAAGACATGACCCCTGAATAAGGGGTTTATCAGAGCCGCATTTGCAAATGGACAGGAAACAACCTGGTGCCCCTATGTCGTGTGCGACAACTATCGTAAGATGTCAGAATTTGAAATGATCAAACACGTGCAGAACTGGGGTTTTACGCCCGGTTATACAATGTGGACATTTCATGGTGAGTTTGCCCAATGTTCCAGAGATGAGGAGGGCCGTCGTCGCATGGACGAGCATGGTACCGGGATGGAAGACATGGTGCAAGACTTTGATGATGGTCGGGATTCGGACGATGAGATGGAGGAATCTGCAAAGGCCTTCAATGATATGTTGGAGTCTTCAAAGCGTCCTCTCCACGAGCACACCGAGCTTTGTCAGCTGGATGCCATCACACAAGTAATGGCTCTGAAGGCTCAATTCAACCTGGGCAGAGAATGCTATGACGCGATGGTGACACTATTTGGACGCTTGCTACCCACAGGCCATATAATGCCTGCAAACCTGTACCAGTCGGACAAAATCCTCCGTGTACTTAAGATGCCCTATGAGAAGATAGATGCCTGTGAGAATGGATGTGCCTTATTTAGGCTCCAGTATGCGGACTTGAACTATTGTCCCATTTGCAAGTCTTCCAGGTATGTTGAGGTAGACAACAGTATGGGTGAGAAGAGTCAGACCAAAATCCCCATTAACGTTCTTCGGTATATGCCAATCATACCAAGACTTCAACGTCTATTCATGGTTGAAGGGACGGCCACACAGATGACATGGCACAAATTGGGCAAAAGAACCGAACGGGATGCACATGGGTATCTGATGATGGTACACACATCGGATGGTGTTGCATGGAAACACTTCGATGCATTGCATGATGAAAAAGCGGCAGATCCAAGGAATCCTCGAGTAGCCATCAACACGGATGGGTTCAATGTGTTTGGTAAGATGGCAGCCCAATACAGTTGTTGGCCTGTATTTGTCATTCCACTCAATCTCCCCCCCCGGACAGATTATGCAAAGAAAGAACATTTTCCTGACGTTGATAATTCCGGGCCCCAACTATCCGGGGAAGAATATGAATGTGTACATGCAGCCGCATAAGGATGAACTGCAAGAAGCTTGGGATAATGGGATCAAGCCATACGACGCCGCTACAAAAAAAACTTCCTAATGCGTGTGTGGTACATGTACTCGATGCATGACTTGCTGGCGTATGCGCTATTCGTTGGCTGGTGTGTGCATGGAAGGTTCCCGTGCCCCACATGCAAGGCAGCTCTTGAGTTTCATCGGCTGCAGGCGGGTCGCAAGTTTTCTTGCTTCGACATGCATAGACAGTTCCTGGATCCTCACCATAAGTTCAGGAAAGACAAGAAGAACTTCATCAAAGGTAGAGATGTCAAAAACTCTGCACCACCTGCGTTGACAGGCCAATAGACCCTGGATCAGTTAAACGCTCTCGAGCCGGATCCAGAGCGTCCAGGGTATTTCAAGGGGTATAATACGGAACACGCCTAGACCCACAAGATATGCTTGTGGGAGCTGCCGTACTTCAAAGACCTCCTTTGCCCACACAACATCGACGTGATGCACACTGAAAAGAATGTCGGCGAGGCCCTCTTTGGTACATTGTTCGGCATAGAGGGGAAAACGAAGGATAATACTAAGGCTAGAGTCGATTAGGAGGCTCTATGTGATAGACCGCTACAAAACATGAAACAACCAAAAGGAAAGAAGAACTGGGCGAAGCCAAAGGCATGGTTCAATCTTGGAAGGCCGGTTATGAGGGAAATACTCCTGTGGGTGAAAAAGGAGTTGATGTTCCCCGATGCGTATGCATCGAATCTAAATTGGGGAGCGAGCCTTGAAAAATTGAAAATATTTGGTCTCAAGAGTCATGATTGGCACATATGGCTTGAGCTGGTAATGCAGGTGATGTTGCGTGGCTTTATCCCTGAGGATGAATGGCTAGTACTGGCAGAGCTGAGCTATTTCTTCCATGTTCTATGCACGAAAGAATTATCGCCTGGCTTGCTAGAAGAAATGGAAGAGTTGGCACCGGAGTTGATCTGCAAGTTGGAGAAGATCTTTCCACCTGGCTTCTTTAATCCAATGCAGCATTTGATTTTGCACCTCCCGACCGAGGCACGATTGGGGGGGCCCGTGCAGAATCGTTGGTGCTACGCAACTGAGAGGATGCATAAGACGCTTCGAGCAAAATTTAAAAATAAACGTCGAATTGAAGCATCGATGGCCGAGGCATTCATTACTGAGGATGCGGCAAACTTTGTGACATCACACTACAAAGCCAAAAATCGTCATTTGCATAATCCGAAGCTTCGGTACAATGTTGGCGACCCTAAAAAGGGTGAATCCAACCTCAGCCTATTCAAAGGGAAGCTCGCACCAGCCGGTGCTTATACTCCCTTATTGTTGGATAACGACGAATGGCGGACCATTACGTTGTATATCTTGAACAATCTAACAGAAGTGCGGCCGTACATCGAGTAAGTTCTCGGTACATTGTTTCGCAACCTCTACTTCATTTGAACTTCTCTTATTCTTGGATATTTGATACAGTCGATACGTCGCCAAATTCTCGTATGGAGCGGTTATCCAAAAGGATTCCGTCGAAGAGTATGAGCTTCTGGCAATGCATGGAGGCGGCTATCCCGGTTTCATCTCTTGGTTCAAACAAACGGTAATTTCCATTAGACCATTTCATTTCTTCTTCTAATTTCTGGCTAATGCAACAATCCTTTCATATTAAACTTGTAGGCTAGTTCAGAGTCTATGGATGACAAATTGAGGCAAGTCGCTAATGGTTTTGACTATAAGGTCCATTCATTTGACAAATACGACATCAACGGGTATCGCTTTTGTACCTATGGCAAAGAGCTATCTATGGCCGACCGAAAGTCTACAAATTGTTGTGTCTCTGCTATCGGTGAAGGAGATACCGAGTATTATGGAAGAGTTGAAGCAATTTATGAACTTCTATCTATGATGCAAACCCACCGAACGTCGTAGTCTTCAAATGTCATTGGTTCCAGCCGAAAGAGACTAGAAGGACTCATGAACATCTAGGGCTAGTCGAAATCAAACAAAGCACCCATTTGGATGTTCTCGATGTCTATATTACTGCTCAACAGGAAACCCAAGTTTTCTATCTACCATGGGCCTGCCAAAGTGATCAAAATCTCGAAGGTTGGGATGTCGTTTATGAAGTGCCGCCACGTGTTAGACCACCTACCCCCAATGAAGAGGATTATGAACCTCACATTAATCCAGACACATATGAAGGAGAATTGTTCCAAGAAACACGTCTTTCCAAAAAATGTTTCAAGAACCGCTCACCTCAGAACATTCAAGTAGACAGCGGCAGTGAATCCGAGCCTGAGCAGGAACAAGAAGAGACGGAACAAGAAGAGGTTACTGCTGCGGATGACCTGTCAATGCTTGACCGATTACATACAGGAGGCCTTCCAGATGTTGATGAATTTATTGATGATGATGATGATGAGCACGTCATTACTGATAGTGATGAGGATGATGCATTTATTGACCCCGAAGCATATATAGACGATGATGATGTATTTATTAATGATGACGATGAAGATTAATATTATAGTTCATGTCACGTATTCCATTATTATTATATATGTATTATTAATTAGTTCAAGTTTTAACCTAGCTAGCTCAAAAATGACCTATTTAACATAGGATAGCTCTAAAATGAGCTATACTTAGCATTTATTCCTCCAAAATGAATTTATATGCTTAGCTAGCTCAAAAATGATATAACAACCTTAAATAGCTCAAAAATGACCTATTTAACCTAGGATAGCTTTAAAATGAGCTATACTTAGCATTTATTCCTCTAAAATGAATATATATACATATTATTATTCATGTCAGGTATTCATTTTTTTATGTTGTACTAATTTCGTTTACTCTTTGTCATTCCAGGTGTTAACAGATGGTGGGTGCGGGTCGAGAGCGCTCCGAGGCTCCTACCTCGGCGCGTGGTGGGAGGGGTAGTTCCATTCCTCCCCATAGCCTCCGGAGAGCGCTAGATCTCAGTTTGCAGAGTCCAGCGACGGTCGCTTCTTCTTCGGCCGGGAGAAGTCGGGGGGTAAGAAGAAGGAGAAGGCTGCTAGAGGTGGACGTGGCGGCGGGAGAGGTAGGAAGGCTGCTACGCCTTCCTCGCCGCCACCCCCAACTGAGTCACCCGACCACAGGACTGCTCCGTCTAAGATCGAGCCATCTGAGGTGGACCCGTCTCGGACTCCACTCCACGAGCCTCCGGCCGACGAGCCTCGGGCCGACGAGCCTCGGGCCGCCGAGTCTTCGCCCCACGAGACTACGGAGCTCAGACGGGGTCACGCTGAGTCGGAGACGAGCCCATGGGAGGACTGGACGGAGTCGAGTGCACATGGTCGTGTTCAGGGTGCAGACTATAGTTCTGATAGCTACAGCGAGGGTGAGTGGGTTGAGGGGCGCAAAGTCTACCAGCGTGGTGGTACAAAGCTCCCGCCCACCCCGGCGACCCCCGACCGGAGGTGGTTGATTGCATCTAACGGGGAGAAGTAAGTGCATTTACTCTTTTTTAACCTTTTGCCTTGACGTTTCTTCGAATATCTAATGCGTTGGCCTTGTCATACTACAGTTCTTGGACACACTCAGACGGGTTCCGCAGGCCCAACACTGTCCTTGGTGTGATTTGTCGCCAGTGCTTCCCGGGGTGGGTCATGTTGCTCGGTGAGGGCCGGGTTCCAGAGCTAGGAATGACCTGGGAGCACTACTTGGCTGCCCCGGCCCCGCCGGAGCATAGGGTCCGCGATGTCGAGTGCGACACGGTGGCCGACATTGTGATCGCCACGTTTTGGGTATTTTCTTCTTTGCCATTTACGTTATGTTTTCTTCTTTGATTGCATACCTTCTACATGTGTTTTCTTGTTTGATTGCATACCTTCTAATCCGTGTTTTCTTGTTTGATTGTAGACCTTCTATAGGTGTGCTGAGGGACAGGAGGAGGTCGCGGCTCGGGTTATCGACGCCGTGTGCAGGCGCCTACTTGGAAACTTTCGGCACGAGGCTCGGACGCAGGCTGTTCGAGACTACTTAGCACAGACTGGTATTAGGAGGAGAAAAGAGAAGTGCCGGAACAAGTATGTGAGTAAGGAGAAGTACATGAAGGTAATTACCTATTCTTAAGGCCTTGTACTTAGTTTCCTTGATTTGATTCGTAGGCGTAGCGCTCAAATTTCTCTTGCTTAACTTAGGTGCCCCCGAGATGGTGTGCGGACAAGATGGACTGCTGGGAGGCGTTGGTGGATGAGTGGTGCTCTCCCCAATGGCGCGTCGCCCACAACATTGCAAAGGAGAAGCGTCTCAAAATGAAAGGCGTGCCACACCATCTAGGCAGCGTCAACCTATATGGGTACGGGAATAACTGGGTATGTGTGGTTTGCTTGATGATTCATGCAAATTCATTCTTTGTGCTAGCTTGAGTCCTTAACTAATACTCTGTTCCTCTCTTTTAGTCAAAACACAACAAGGCTCCAGTGCCAGAGCTGTTCGACCTCTATGGCATGTCTAACATTGCACCGTACAAGAAGGCCAAGGCATTCTGTGAGTCTGACCTCGAAAATGCAAATAACTTCAGCAACGAGGCCTCCCACCACAAGATGGTGTAGTACGTTAAGCAAGGGAAGGCGAGGAAAGGGCCGGACTTTAACCCGAGCCGGCCTCTTGATCCAGAGCTGGTGATGATATCTGGTGGTGGGAGGTCCCATGGCTCGTTAGCCATGGGTAATGGACTGATACGTTGTAGTACCACCCTCCCGCAGATCAAGAAGTGCCAGACCAGCTCTGATCCTGAGATACCGTCTCGTTTACGACCAGTGGAAATCAAATTCTAGGTTTGTTATATAGACTCAGTAGCCTTTCCTCCATTACATTGTGTTTGTGGCCGTCGATGATTACAATGCTAACGAGTGGTGTTGCAGGCTGCTATTGAGGCAGAGAGAGCGAAGACCCGGGCTGCTTTTGAGGAGAGGGACCGGCAGTTGGCAGAGAGGGACCAGCAGGCGGCGGAGAGGGAGAGGGAGAATGAGGAGAGGATGGCTAGGCTATTGGAGGAGGAGAGGAACCGGAACGACTCGGCTAACCGGGTCATGTACGATCTCTTCGTAGTAAGTTTCTTCTGCATATTAGCTAAATCATGCATGCAATGTTCCTTTCATTAGTAACTAATATGACTGACTCGTCAAAACCAAATGTGCAGTCCATGTGCGAGAAGAATGTGCAGTCCATCTTTGACGGTGTACAGGTTCCTTTACCCAGGTTCGGGCCGCAAAGATGCATAAAACCCTACTCCTGCTTTGGTGGATTATATGTTTGTGTTCTTCAGCTAGTGTGGAGCTCCCAAAGAGTCGTGAGGAGTTCTAAAAAGCCGAATTCTCCTCCTGGTCGCCTCGGGCCTCCTTTTATAGGGAAAAGGGGTCGCCACAGTGGCACACAGGAGGTGGAAAGGGTACAGTGATGCAAGGTCATCCCTCGCATTACAGGACAAGGCGCATTTAATGCGCTTATCTTAGGTGTCCTTGCTTTATCCGTGCGCTGCGGCGCGGGGTGGAGGGGCGTGCGTGACGTGGGCGGCATGCGTGGGGCGGTTTCCGCAGGCATGCGTCACGTCGCAGTAAATGCGAAAGGAGGCGGCCCACGCCTTTCCCGTAAACGGGGGGAGGCGTAGAGGCGCGGCCCGCTTACTGGATGGGGCCGAGGCGCGGTCGCCTAGGCGTCCACTCCCCATGATTACGGGGTGGGAGAGATCGCCTCACCCGTCCCTTCGGTCCTGCCCGTTCGCCACGTGCCTTCCATGCGTTCGAGGTGGCGAGCGGTGGAGGCGGGAAACCGAGCCGTCGTTGGTTGGGGCGGTGGGTCGGCCCCGGCCCACCTCGCCTTCTGCATCTTGATTGGCCGAGCGGGGCGGTCGAGCTCCAGCCCCGCCCCTTTATAAAGGGTGGAGGGAGGGGACGGCGCCCCGCACTCCTCCATCTTCTTTCTCCTTCAGCTTCTGCTCCTCTCTTCTGTCCGCCATGAAGAGAGAAAACCTCGGCTCCTCAATGGTGGCGGCGAGGGTTGCTGCTCGACAACGCGTCCCCCCTTATCCTGCACCTGCGGTGGCCGAACCAGCCACGAGGGGAAGAGGGAGGGGGCGGGGCCGTGGGCGAGGCCGGGGTGCTCGGGGAAGAGGAGGACGGGGCGGCCCGCCGGCCTCGCCCCCGCCAGCAGCTCCTCCTCCAATGGAAGGTCATATTGGAGATAACCCTTGTGAATTCTTCGTTAGGATGCGGGGGTCACCGCGTCGTCGCCTTCCTCTCCCGACTCCATTTGTGCAGGAGATGGAGGTGGATCCGCCGGAGTCGCTGCGGCTGCACATGAGGGGTTGCGGGATCAGTGGCACGCGGGCCTGCGTTGACTTCCCTGCCCCTGATGTGATGTATCTTCGCCAAGGATGGAAGAGGTTCGCTCGCATCCACAACCTGACGGATGGGCTCACCCTCCACTTAAACTTGATGGAGGATGACCACCTCTCCGTCAAGGTCTTCGGGCACCTCGGGACTCGCGCGAGGTGCTGCATATAGAGCTCCTCCGATGACGAAGACTCCTCCTCGAACGAGCGTGACGAGGAGGACAGCAGCAGCGATGACGAGGGCGGTGGACGACAGGATGACGGGTCCGACTAGGTGTCGGGCGCCGCTCCTGGTGGCACCAGCGACCCCATCATCCGCGTCGCCGGCTCCTTGAAAATCTCGGGGCCGTCTCCTTGGCGGCTGGCGTAGGGAGGCTGCGGAAGAGGAAGAGGAAGAAGGCGGGCGGCAAGGTCGTCATGTCGGAGTACGCGAGCACCGACGCCTTTGACGCGTACTGATGTCCTGCCGCCTCGTCTTCGAGCTCTGCCTCCGGCGCCGTCATCACCGTCCAGCCCTTGGGAGGCCACCGAGATGCCTTCTCGGTGTCTTCTGCCACCCGTAGCTCGCCTAGGCGCCCCTTTTGCCCTTCTCGCCTCCTTGACCTGCCTCCTGAGGAGAGGGATAAGAAAGGCATTACGGGCATCTTATCTCTTTTAGTCTGTAAGCCTTCGGGCATCTGTTAAGTTTAACACGTGTAATCCCCTTATTCATGTTTTTCATTCCCTATGGACTGTACCTGAATGGAATGCTTTTAATGAAAAAGGAATGTTTGCCGGGTAATTTGTTCGTAGGTAAAAACCCGCAACAGGGAATAAATCCCTGGTATCTTTAAGATAAACATTTCTTCGCCCGACAACAGGCCCTGCCGTTTCCCTACTTCACTCGACCTTTCTCACGCCCTTGGCGGAGGCATGGATGAAGTGGGCTCAGGCTCCTCGTATCATCCTTCTGCTGCCGCAACTACGACCAAACTTAGTCCCAGGAACGAGCCCTAGGGCCTAGAGTTATGGGAGCACGGTAGCTTAAGGAAAAGAACGAGGTTTCACATACCTCAGTCCATAATGGAATGCATGATAAGGGATAAAGAACTTATCTGAAGCTGCAGCCCCCGGCAACCCTGGTCAGCCGTGGACGAATTCTTGCCCTTGCAGCCTCCGGCAACACTGGCTCGCAGGGGCCTAGGCGCTGGTCTGTTCTTCTTTCCTTCCCTCAAGTGGCTTCGGCAAGGATGTCTGCGCGTTGTGTGAACCAAAGAATACAGAAGAAAGACAAAGACTCGACCTCTAAGCTAGGGGTTAGCCGCCGCTAAGCACTATCAACCCTAACCAAGGACGAGACTCGACTCAGCATGCATGCTATAACTTAGGGCGCCAGCGCTTCATTTATTTATGCTCAGGGTCTGCGCTTGGCTTTGTACAAAGGGTTACATGCCTTGCCGGCAAGGCTTGTACAGAAGGGTGGCTTGCCGGGGGGCCCGGCAAGCCGCGCCTTATGGGTAAAACTTGCGAAGATGCTCGATGTTCCAGGAATTACTCACCGGAACGGCATCTTCGGTCTCCAGGCGGACAGCGCCATTCCTGGTGACTCGTATTACCCGATAAGGGCCTTCCCACTTCGGCATCAACTTGTTCGTATTCCTGGCCGATTGAACGCGCCGGAGAACAAGGTCGCCTTCCTCAAAGCTTCGGGCATGGACCTTGCGGCTATGGTAGCGGCACAAGGCTTGCTAGTAGCGTGCTGCTCTCACAGCCGCCCGAAGACGATCTTCCTCAAGGAGCATTGCGTTGTCTCATCGCAGTTGCTCTTGCTCAAGCTGATCATAAGCGAGCACTCGAGGTGACCCGTATATGAGTTCTGTGGGGCGAACTGCTTCTGCCCCGTATATCAGGGCAAAGGGCGTCTGGCCGGTGGCCCGATTTGGCGTCGTTCTGATCGACCAAAGAACCGTCGGCAATTCATCAATCCAGCGCCTCCCGCTCTTGTGCAGCCTATCAAAGGGCTTTGTCCTTAATCCTCGCAACACTTCAGCATTTTCCCTCTCAGCTTGACCATTGCTTTGGGGGTGACCAACGGAAGCGAAACAGACCTTGCTGCCGTGGTCTTGGGTATATTGCATGAAGGTGCGGCTTGTAAACTGTGTGCCATTGTTGGTGATGATCCTGTTGGTACACCAAAACGGCACACTAGTCCCTTGAAGAACTTGACGGCTGACTGAGCTGTGACCTTCCTTACTGCCTCCACCTCTGGCCACTTTGTGAACTTGTCGATTACAACGTACAATTACTCAAAGCCCCCGACGGCGCGGGGGAAAGGGCCCAGTATGTCGAGCCCCCAGACCGAGAAGGGCCAGGAGAGAGGAATGGTTTGAAGGGCTTGAGCTTGTTGATGAAGTTTCTTTGAATGGAACTGGCACGCTTCACACCTAGAGACCAGTGCCGTCGCATCCTTGAGGGCAGTGGGCCAGAAGAAGCCTTGCCAGAATGCCTTGCCGGCAAGGGCTCTCGACCCTATGTGGGATCCACATATGCCTCCATGTATCTCTGCCAACAGCTCCAGTCCTACCTCTCGGGGGATGCACTTCAATTTCACAACGTTCGGTCTCCTTCTGTATAGGACGTCATCGACGAACTGGTACATGGAAGACCGACGAGCTACTTTCTTCGCTTCTTCCTGCTCCTCAGGAAGTTTCCCAGTCTGAAGGAATCGGACGGTATGCTGCGCCCACGCTGGAGCCTGGGGCTCGACGGAGAGTACCAAAGGCATTTCTTCCGCCAAGGGAGCGGCCATCTCGACGGCAAAAGCTTGACGCTCCGCCGGAGTTAGCCCTCCGGTGGTGGGCTCAGTGTCTCTGTCAACATCCTTGCCGGCGGCTCCGGGGAGCTCGGCGGGAAAGTACTTGCCAGGCCCTGATTTCCTCCTCTTGTTCTGCTCTATTGATGGATCAACGGATGGATGAGAAAGCTGAAGCACAAAGGTACCTGGTTCCACAGGAAGCTTGAGGGCAGCGCGCTTTGACAGGTAATCGGCGATGTCGTTCTCCGCTTGGGGAACGTGCTCCGCCTATATACCGTCAAAGCACTCTTCCAACTTTCTCACTTCATCAATGTAGGACTTCATCAACGGCTCTGGTAATCCTTGTTGACTTGTTTGACGACAAGCTGCGAGTCGCCCCTGACAATGAGCTTCTTGATTCCGAGGTCTGCCGCGATCCTAAGACCAGCAAGCAGCCCCTCGTACTCGGCAGTGTTGTTCGTTGACACCTCCCTAGGGAAGTGCATCTGGACCACGTACTTGAGGTGCTCCCCAGTGGGCGCGACCAGCAGTACACCAGCCCCGACGCCCTGCAAGGAGAAAGCTCCATCAAAGTACATGATCCAGTTGCAACTTGCCTCTTTGCCGGGGAGAGCAGTTTCCTGGACTTCTTCATCAGGCGTTGCGGTCCATTCTGCGACGAACTCTGCCAGGACTCGGCTCTAAATTGTCGAGGTGCTTTCAAACTTGAGGCCAAAGCTGGACAGCTCCAGTGCCCACTCCACAATCCTTCCCGTCGCGTCTGGATTGTGCAATATCCATTGCAGAGGGAGGCGAGTGATGACAGTGATCTCGTGCGCCTGGAAGTAGAGACACAGCTTCCTCGAGGCCATAAGAAGGCCGAAGAGCAATTTCTGCACACCGGAGTACGTTGACCTAGCCCCCTGCAAGAGGGAGCTAACAAAGTAGACCGGGTGTTGCATCATTTTCTTCTTCGGCTGCACTCCAACCGGCTGTGTCGCCTCTGCGCCAGTGGCACCAGGCTCTGTTGCTGCTATCACCTCATCATCGATTTCTCTCTACGCCACTAGTGCGGCGCTGACCACCTGGTTTGTTGCCGCTAAGTATAGCAGCAACGGTTCTTGTGGTCTAGGCGCAACCAGTATTGGCGTGGCAGAAAGATACCTCTTCAGATCTTGTAATGCTGCTTCGGCTTCTGGCGTCCACTCCACTGGGCCCGCCTTTTTCAAAATCTTGAAAAAGGGGAGGGCGCGCTCGGCAGACTTGGAAATAAATCTGCTCATGGCGGCAACGCAGCCAGCAAGCCGATGTACATCCTTGACCCGTTTGGGCACTTCAATCTGCTCTATAGCTTTGATGTTGCCCGGATTGGCTTCTATCCCATGCTGCAACACAAAGAACCCGAGAAGCTTGCCAGACGGGACGCCGAAGACACACTTCTCAGGGTTCAGCTTGAGGTTGATCTTGCGTAGGTTTACAAATGTTTCTTGTAAATCCGGTACAAGGATTGCCTTGTTCTTGGTTTTGACCACTATATTATCCATATAAGCTTCCATATTTCTATGGAGCTGGGGTTTAAAACCAATCTGGACTGCCCTTGCAAACGTCGAGCCAGCACTCTTCAACCCGAAAGGCATTCGTACGAAACAGTACGTACCACATGGGGTGATGAATGCTGTCTTCTCTTCGTCTTCTCTTGCCATGAAGATCTGGTGGTAGCCGGAGTAGGCATCGAGGAATGACAGCAGGTCACACCCTGCCGTGGAGTCAACAATCTGGTCTATGCGCGGCAACGGGAAGGGGTCCTTGGGACAAGCTTTATTGATATCCGTGTAATCCATACACAGCCTCCACTTCCCATTTGCCTTGCGCACTACCACTGGATTGGCCAACCACGTTGGGTGGAGCACTCCTCTTACCAAACCCGTAGCTTCCAATTTCCGGATCTCCTTGGTGATGAACTCTTGCCGTTCCAAAGCTTGCTTCTTGACCTTCTGCTTGACGGGCCACGCATGAGGACAGACAACAAGGTGGTGCTCAATCACCTCCCTGGGAACGCCGGGGATGTCGGATGCTTACCAGGCAAACACGTCGACATTCGCCCGCAGGAAGGTGACGAGCGCATCTTCCTATTTGTTGTCAAGGACGGAGCTTATGGTAAAAGCCCCTCCCATGCCGTCCTCCTTGACGGAAACCTTCTTGGTCCCTGGCGGTGTGGCCCTTGATCTCTTGTTTCTGCTGGTGCAGCGCTCTGGCACGTCCTCAACGGGAGCGCGACACTCCGAAGAGGTGCGCTTGTCGGAGTGGGTGTCTGAGGTCTCACCAGTCTTCTTCTTTCCGGTGGAGCTCTCTGGCACGTCCTCGACGGGAGCACAACACTCCGAAGAGGTGCGCTTGCCGGAGTGGGTGCCCGAGGTCTCGCCGGTCTTCTTCTTCTTCCCTCCCGGGGCTCCAGTGGTAGGAGCAAGTGCCCTCGTAGCGGCAGTTGCTGCAACTGCTTGCTGGTACAATTGGTCAGCGCAAATCAGCACGTCTTTCTTATCGGAGGGGAAGGTGATGATCGTCACGGGCCCTGACATCTTCAGGGTGTTGTAGGTATAGTATGATGCTGCCATGAACTTGGTCGGTGCTGGGCGGCCAAGGATCCCGTTGTAAGGCAGGGGGATCTTGGCAACATCGAACACGATCCTCTCTGTCCTATAGTTCAGATCACTTCCAAAAGTCACGGGCAGCGTAACTTTCCCCTTCGGTTGACTTCTCCCTGGGCTGACCCCCTGAAACGTGCCCGTCTCTCCGAGGTCTCCATCAAGAATTTGTAGCTTCTCGATCACGGTGGGCGAAAGTAGGTTCAGACCAGCCCCGCCATCGACTACCATCTTCGTCACCTTGAGGTTGCGTATTGTCAGTGAAACCAAAAATGGCAAGCACCCAACCGCAGTGGTGCGATCAGGGTGATCCTCGGCGTCATAGATGATAGCTGTGTTGGACCATTTCAACGGCTTTTGGGCACCGGATGATAGCTCTGCCGCAATAATCTCACGCGCCCATTGTTTAAGCTGGCGGTGAGAAGCATGCAGCGAGGCGCCACCATCGACGCACATGGCGTCTGTACCCTTCTGAAACTCTTGGCCGCCGGACTCGTCGTCCTCTTCGTGATCGTCGTCTTCAGGTCTTCTGTCGCGGCCCCGGGCGGGCCTTTCCTGTTGTTTCTCCTTGCCGCGACGGCCAAGCTTCTTGATGGACCCCTTAGCGCTGTCTATGGCCCTTCTCCTTGTACCGCCTCTCGTATTCAGCCCTTTGCTTCTCAACAAGGATCTCAACCTGGTGGCAGTCCTGGAGATCATGGCCTTTGGTGCGATGGATCTTGCAGTACCGCTTGCCGGAGTTTCCTGGCTTCTCGGCAACCGCCAAGGCCCGGCAGGCGACACACGCGGCAATTTCCTTGCCAGGGTCACCCGCCTTGGTTTTCTTGGCGGAGCCGGTGTCATCGGATCCCTCGACGGAAAGCACAGCCTTCCCCTTGCGCTTCCTATTATGGTTCCGGCCCTTCTTCCCTGGGGTGGTAGTATCGTCGTTCGAAGAGTCAGTTTCCGCACCGGCGCCTTCGCCGGGGTACTTCCTTCCCTCTTCCGCTCGGGCACATCTATCAGCAAGAACATAGAGTTCCGCCACATCCTTCACCTTGTTCATCGCCAGTTCTTCGCGCATCTTGCGGTTGCGCACGTTCTGGTGGAACGTGCTGATGATGGCGAGAGGGTGAACATCAGGCTCCGTTGGATTTAGATCATCCGTGTTGGCGACCGCGACAAGGCTTCGGATGGAGGCTCTCCATTCGTCGAGTTTCCCCGTAACGGGAGGAAAGTAGAGGAGCAACTGCACGCACCAAAGCTTCGGCCGGTGTCAACGGTAGCGAAACCTGCACGGACCGTGACGCGCTTCGACCCCTGACCGTGTCAGGGGGAGCTCCATCACGATCCCACGGCCGCCTATCGTCTCCACCAGCACTTCGGCGGGCGGGCAGGTCTTCTACGTCTCGGGAGTGGCGCTCGGGGCTATTCCCAAGGCGACGCCCGAGACCTTCAGGGTGACGACGCCGTTCGTCGCGTGCTGCTTGAGAAAAGCGTGCTGTTGGCGCCGGCGTGGGAGTTCTGGAGGCCCTTGCGTCGCCTTCGGGTGATGCGGCCGTGACCTTGGAAGGCCCCGCGCCACCCGTGGAGGGCCGGGCTCCATCATTGGAACTGGCGGTGTGTGGCCCGTTACCAGGTGCACAAACATCGCCACCTCCCAAACTCCGGCTGTCGGGATGGCGTTGGTGTTCGCGAGAAGCCCCCCGGGTTCTTTCCGCGACCGGTCCGTTGCTCGCACGCGTCGGGACGGGCTGTCCGGCTTCCGACTGGCCAACCGCCACCGTCGTCTTCTTCTTGGGCTCCATGACGATGAAGAAGCGTCGAACTGACTGCCAAAGCCGATTCTCACAACTGCGACCCCCTACCTGGCGCGCCAAAGATGTCGGTGTATTTGGATCGACACCTATGGGATCACAAGAATCCCTACTACGGTTGCGGGGCGTGGGGTTGAGAGAAGAGCGGATCTGATAGTCGGGACACGGTTCGTTTACCCAGGTTCGGGCCGCAAAGATGCGTAAAACCCTACTCCTGCTTTGGTGGATTATATGTTTGTGTTCTTCAGCTAGTGTGGAGCTCCCAAAGAGTCGTGAGGAGTTCTAAAAAGCCGAATCCTCCTCCTGGTCACCTCGGGCCTCCATTTATAGGGAAAAGGGGTCGCCACACTGGCACACAGGAGGTGGAAAGGGTACAGTGATGCGAGGTTATCCCTCGCATTACAAGACAAGGCGCATTTAATGCGCTTAGCTTAGGTGTCCTTGCTTTATCGGGGACGGGGGGAGACGTCCGTCTTGTCCGTTGCCGCTCCTCCTCGTGTTGACACGCGCCCTGGCCAGCGGTGCCTGAGGTGCCATGTAGGCAGACCTGTAGCTGAGGTGGCGCAACGGTGGGTCTCCACGAAGATCGGCGGGTTGCCACGCAGGAGCCTGTCCAGCTGGTCGGGTCGGCAGCTGCGTGGGTCGGTGGAAAACTGGTTGGTGCGGGCCTGACGGTGGCCCTGCGGGTGCCCTCGGCAAGGGCCTTGCCGGGGCTCCGGCAAGGGTCCTGCCGTGGCGCCTGCTGTCATCCCCGGCAAGGTGCTTGCCGGGGGCCTTGTAGTTCTCCTTGGCTGGGATCCCGCCAAGGGTCGTCTTCTTCTCAACTTGTATCTGATCTTGGATGTCTTCACAAAGATCTGCATGCCACCACGGGGATATCTTCCGAATCCTCGCCCCATGGGGGCGGTGGACTCAAGGGTGATCCGCTCTGTAGGCGCGGGGCGAGCTGCCGCGGCAAGGGTCTTGCCGGGGCCACCAGAGCCGGCTCCCGGCAAGGACCTTGCCGGGGGAGGCCGCTTCGTCCCTTTGCTCTTTGTGGTCTTGTTCTTGGCGTTGTTCCAGTCTCCATCAAGCTTCGACCTTACCCTGGCTCACCTCCCTTGCCATGCTTGGTCTGGTGGTGCCCGTGGCTTAGACTACCCGTGCACAGTCATAGGGGTACAAAAAGTGTACCCCTCTTTTTGTACACCGACACGCCGTCGTCTTCCGCGGCGGCAGAGCCACCCGTGGCGGCCGACAGGGTGCACACTACAACGCAACGCCGTTCGGCACCGCCCAAGCCACTTGGAAGCTCCGCGTGGCCGTCTCCTTGCCAGCGCACGCTGCAGCACCGTCGCCGTGACATGAGATGTGCAGAGCGCGCTCTCTGCCGCCGACGTGCCCGCACGGCCGTTCCGTTGGGGAAATGTCGTAAGCGCCCTTGCCTTGCTAAGTTCTGCACCGAAATGGAACCAGTACACCGTCTAGTCGATGCTCAAGTGCCTAAGCCACCCGTCCAGCCACAGCATCGCCGTAATCGCTCGCCGAACTTATCCCGTTTGCGGCAACCGCCTCGGGCCGGCTATAAATAGAACCCCCATGCTCGCTCTTGACCCCACACAACTCCACCACCTCACCACACCCCGCCCAGCCACTGGAAGAGCCTCGAGGGGCCCTTCTCCTCCAACTCCGGCCGCCTCGATCCGCTTCGGGCTCCGGCAGCTTCCTCTCTGGTGAGAGCTTCTCCACCGCCCTAGTTTTGCCAGTAGCTTCCTGGCACACCTAGACAACTAACCCCCACTCCAATTTGACCCTAGCAGCCCTCTCCGACGAGACCCACAACCACCCGAGCCGCCGTCCGCCGGAGATAGGGTCGCCGTCGAAGTGGTGCTCGCTGACGTCCAACTCCACCACCCACCGACGTGGAAGAGCACCAGGAACACGTAGGTACCACCCACTCCCCCTACCTCGCCGTGGATCGGCGCCGGCGACCACCGCAGCTCTCTGGCGCCGACGAGACTCTGTTTTCTGTTTCAATTTTCAAACCTGACGAGTGGGACCCCCTCGTCAATCTCTCAATCACATTTGAATCATTTTCAATGGAAAGTGCCTTCGGGCAAAGTATGTTTTCCCTATTCGGCTGACGTACTACTTACCGAATCATTTTCTGTTTTTATATACTAGCCCCTGGAAACTTTCTGTTTCATTACAGACAAGTCCCTGGACAGAAACTTTAATAACTTTTAAACAAAAGATGATTTTGAGTTGATTCTTTTTCTGTCCTCTTTAGTTTTTTGTCTAGTTTTTTATAATAGTTATTTGAAAAATAATTGGGACAACTTTTATACACGCACGGTATTTATGTTAGTACCTGTTTTATTTGTATACGTAGATACCGAAGGAGGTGACGGAGCCGCGAACTTCACCGAGTTAGACTCCGACTACATCGAACCAGGCAAGCATGTTTGAACCTTTGATATGATGAGTGTGTTGCATGTTTGCTTGAGTAGTTCTTCTTCATAGCATGGTTATATAAGCATTTGTGGATGTTATATTTCATGGAAGCAAGCTTCGGGTGAGCCCCGAAAGATGATGATGAACCAACCTGGTCATGTGGTGACATGAGGGGTTGTGAGCTGGTATTGTTGAAGCATGCCAGTCAACTGTTAACTCTAGTATCAACGTGGATCAAGTCATGATCCCGTTCGTCTCCTTTTTGGTACTGTCACATGTCTTCTGCAAAGATTACGGTTTAGTGAGCTGCAAACCTCTTTCCATGTACACAGCAAATAGAGGGGCCGGGATGAGGGTTTCATGGCCCTGGATTAAAGCCCGTCATCCGGTCAGGGGGCATGGGTGTTTCCGGTTGGGACCGAGAGGGGGCCACCCCTTAGAGCGCGTGATATAAATTTGATCCCATGCTATTCGAGGATGTAGCCTCCCCGTCTTAAAGTTTTTCGTGAGTGTTGTCTCGGGTGATTCCGGGCAGCGGGATGTGAAATGGGTGTGTACTGGTTAGTTGTGCTTCTGCTATAACACCGTAGATGGAACTAGTCCTTGTGGCTAGTGAAATCTGTTGGCTGCGATTCAAGAGTACAAACTCTGCAGAGTCAAAAATCTTCCGAGTAGCCATGTCTATGGCCTAGTGTCAATCTTCGTGTCAACCCCAGTGACCATCTCGGTTAATTTATGATAATGATAAGAATGGTGATCTAGTCAAGAGTCATTTTGGCAGATGAACTAACCAGTTATTTCTGCACTGATTAATCTCTTGAAATAATTTACTGTTATACCAAAGATTATATAAGCCGTTTATGTGATGTCGCTCAGAGGTCCGACTGTGGCATTCTTGTATTTACTTTCGAATATAAGCTCTTTATGTGATGTCGCTCAGACGTCCGACTGTGGCATTCTTGTTATTAATTTCAAATATAAGCCCTTTATGTGATGTCGATCAGACGTCCGACTGTGGCATTCTTGTTATTTACTTTTGAATATAAGCCCTTTATGTGATGTCGCTCAGACGTCCGACTATGGCATTCTCATTATTTATTTGTGTTATAAGCCCTTTATGTGATGTCGCACAGATGTCCGACTGTGGCATGTTTTAATTCATTTTTCCTCACGAGGCGTCGCTCGGACACTCGTTTGGTATTCTTTTATTTCCCTTTGGGATTTCGGGAGGACTACCACCCGACTTCCATTTTTACTTTGCAGCACAAATTATATTATTCGACTACATATTACTAGTTTGCTCATATGCATCATGTTTGCAATTGTTATATCTTATGTCCGAACTGTCTTGCGAGTACAATCAAAGTACTAACCTGGCTTGTTGATTTGGCCAGATGTTGACGAAGGCGATCTCATGGATGAAGATTTTGATAGCGAGTCCGACGTCTAGTGGAGTCCTAGTCAGTCTCTTGCGATCCTGGAGTTGATCACTGTTTTATAACCGCTTCCGTCAACCACCAAATAAATTCATCGGGCCTCACTCCGACACTCGATGTACTGTAAGATATTGGAGTCATGTCACTCACTACACTATGACATATCCACCACCTCTTTTTATTACGAGTCAGTAGTTATGCCACCCTACCCTTGTGTCATATCCGCCCTTATGTATTATATCGGCGTGCTTGTAATAAATTGGTGAGCAACCTCAGCTCAACCATGTATAATATTTAGTACTCTGCAATGGCCGGAAATCTCGATGGCTCTCCCACCTCCTCCCCCCTCCTCCTCTCCTCTCTCCTCTCTCCACCTGCTGCCCACCAACAATGGCGATCTCTAGCCGTGTAACCCATCATGGAAGGTCTTCTACATTGGGATTTTGCACCAGGCTTAGCCCTGGCCGATCAGGTGAGAAAATTGTTTGGTTCTACGGTCCATTTTTCACCCTCTCGAGACACCAAGGAGTTCTTTTTGGTGGTCTCATTCTCTTCGGCCTCCTTCCCCTTGACCGTGGAATCTGTGGGCATTGCACTCCAATGTTGCATTGGTGGTCTGAGCACTGGATTCAAGGTACTCCAGATCAACCCTCGATCTTTTCGGTTTTCTGTGGCAAACAACAAAGTGGGGCATTTTATCTATAGACTCAAGGATCGCATTTGGCCGGATTTCATTTGCCACTTTCACCTATATAAGAAGGATTCTCCCAAGGTTATATCCCACAATTTGGGTTGGCATGCAGATATACCTCTTTCTGATATTTCGGCGCGCCGACGTATGGCTATTAATCCTGTTGGGGTCTTTTCTTTTGATGAGAATGTTAACAAGTCTAGTAGAGTGGATATGACATCTTCGTGCAAATCAGTGGCTCAAACACATATGGATTTCTCCAACAAAAATGCTGCTGAGGCCTCTTCTTCATCACTTAATATTTCGCCACCGTTCCCTTAAGAACACAGGCATGATCAAGCTCACTCGGGATCATCTTGCGTAATTTCCTCGTCGAAACCTGACCATATCGCTTTGATGGAGCTCTTTATGTCAGAGGCTGATTCTGAGGAAAAGCATTTGCCGAATTTCCTCCGACTGGGTGCATTTAATTGCCCGCTGAATATTCCCTACCCGCCTTTACCGCGGTGTTTCCTCCGGTCGGCTTTCAAATATGCCCCCGAGTGTGATCTTTGGCCACCTTCGCTCCAGGCCAAGCACAAGGCCGACTTGGACCAAGCCCAATACACCTTGCAGGATATTATCAATCTCTCCACCAATTGGGCCTCTCTTTGCTCACGTTGCCTCCAATGGGGACATAATAAATCTGACTGCCATGCCAGACTGATTTGCATCAATTGCTCTGCACCTGATCATAAGGCAATACTTTGCCCCAAATCTGGTAAGTCCCCCAAATTTAATGATACAGTTTTGGAATATACCTCCC
>LR738710.1:417877312-417919369 GCA_902687465.1 Secale cereale
CCCCCCGCTTAGCTCCACGGCCATGCGTCCAAGGCCCAGTGCCAGCGTCCGATGCACTGCCTGTGCCTTCTATGGCCACACGGCCCATTCCTGCCGAAAACGCCTCCGCGCCCTTAGGTGGAAATGGATTCCTAAATCACCGGTGCCTTCCACTACTACCTCGCTAGCCACCCCCCTCACGCTCCACCTTCCGCCTCGGTTCTCCAACCGCCGCGCTCCTGCCCAGTCCCATCGCCACCACCGCCGCACCTCTGCCCTGTCCCATCGACATTACCTTGCTCTGACCAGAACCCACCACTCTGCTTCTCCTCCCTCGCGACCATGGCCAACTACCCCCTCAACCCCGTCCCGTTCCTCCCCCCGGGCTTTGCCGTTGAGCCGGGGCCGGCGGACCGTGTGGTCCAAAGTGGCATGATAGTGGGGCCTATACCGCCGCTCAACCATGACTTCTTGGCAATCGCTGAAGCGAGCGAATATGTTCCTCTTCATCGCCGGGCCTCCATTCGCACTGCCATTGTAGGTCAGCTCAACGCCTCTCAACTTTATACCACGGAAGTCAGCGACCATCCATTTGGTATTGGGATTTTCGGTTTTGTGGATTCTTTTATGCGAGACACTGCTATCAATACCCCCATTGAGCTAGAGGATGAAGATCTGCTCATCACTTTCGTTCCTCATAATGAAGCGCTCAATCGGCGCACGACGTCCTTTGGGCCTGAGGTTTGGTTGATGTTTTTTGGTTTCCCCTATGACTATCAGACCGACTACTACATCACCAAAGCTTTAGGTGGTTATGGATCTCTTGTTCATTGGTACAACCCCCGCGAGGACAGAAGGTTTATGATGATCAAAGCCAGAGTTCTCCGCATGCGCCTAATCCCTAAAAGCTTTGTGGTTTGGCAATTGGGTGGAGCCAGAGACTACTGGACAGTGCAGGTTACGATCCTCCGCAGCAATGACTGGAACGGACTCCTGCCTGAGGTGCTGCCCGCTGGAGAAGAGCCGCCGCCACCGGATGGTAATCCCCACCCCCAATTTGGACCAGAACTCACCGCCGAGCAGCTCTATTAACAACAAGTCCATAACTGGCTGGTTCAGAACTCTGCCCCTGCTGGCCCTAACGCCGGCGCCAACCCTGGTGGCAACAACAATGCCAATGCTGGCTGGGGAGTCTGGCCGGAGCCGCCAGCTCCGCCGCTACCTCCGCTCCCTCCGCACCTGGTCAACTATCAGGCTTGGCTTGCTTCCCAGGGCCTGACTTTCCAAGATGGAATAGTACCTGACAACAACCTCATGGACAGCCCCACGCAGGCCTGGAATGACTCCTTCTCTGTGTCTGATGATAACACCAGCTCTGACAATTCCGCAATGCTAATTGTGCCCCAACTTCACCCTCCACCGTCAGAACACCCAATGCCAAACGAAGAGCTCACTATCTCAGTTGCTCTGCATGATCGCGGGATATAGTTTGGACTGTCTTCTCAAGGCACGGACCTGCTCGCTCTACTGATTGGTAACCCAATTCCAAGACAGCGCCTGAACACTATCATTTTTGATGCTCTCCGTCCAGCACTTGCATCTATTGGCCCTTGGAGATCTGCTTTTGGCATCAGGCCAGCCAACTTTGTAGTTTCTGTGTCTATGGCTCACTCTGCTGATAACAACCTCATCAGTTTCGACAGCACGCCTGCTTCTTCTGTGGTCCTCCAAGAACTGCCAATGGTGGAGGATATTCGCCCCCCTCAGCTTGAGGAAGATGCCCTCCCCAACCTGATACATGACTCCATGGAGGTGAGTGATATTCAGCAAGGTTTGTCTCACCCTGATCCCCAGATGGACTCGACACCTCTTTCTTCAGACCTTACTGTTGCTGCTCCGATGGAAATCTGCAATGCCACTACTGAATCCCAGCCCTCAGTGACAACCCGTGGCTGCCGTGCAAAAACCAATACGGTGCCTATCTCCACTACTGAGGTTCGTCGCAGTACCCGCTCCACTAAGTATAAGGGCTTTAAAGTTCATATGCCATCTGACAGCCGCAAGCCTATGTCTAAAGTGAAGCCCAGGATCATACCTGCCATTGGCTCCTCTTCATCAACTCAGCCCATGCATGACGTTGTTGACATCCCGCCGCCAACACCAATTTCAACACTGCAGGACATAGGAATCTACCAATGTGCGATCCCAGCAGAGGAGTTGACTGAAGAAGCACTACTTGCAGCTCCAGCATCGGCCGAATCTACACCCGCCATGCAGCAGGCTGAGGTTTCTGATGCCGTCGCCAATGAAGCACCCAACTCTGCTTAAACTTTTAGAAGTTGTCTCATGTCTCTTTTGCGATCGTGGAATGTCCTCTTGTGGAACATTCGTGGGCTTAATGCCGAACCAAAACACCTAGTGCTTCATAATGTGATCCTCTCTAGCGGATGCGCAGTTGTTTGCTTGCAAGAAACCAAAAAGACATCGTTTGACCTGGCGCTTATCAAGTCGTGCTGTCCACGACAGTTTGATCGTTTTGCTTTCGTACCTTCGCGCGGTGCTTCAGGTGGCATCATCACCATCTGGAAGAGCTCGATGTTCACGGGCTCTGTTCTCATTTCAGAACCTTTTGCGCTAGTTATCAATTTTGTTAGCACGCAATCCCAACAAGCCTGGACGTTAGCAAATATCTATGGGCCGTGCTCGGGAGAGGAACGTTCTACTTACACCAATTGGCTCTATGATCTGGATATACCAATAGCACAAGATTGGCTTTTTGTTGGTGATTTCAATTATATTCGTGCTCCGGACAACCGCAACAAACCGGGAGGTAATGCTCAGGATATGTTCATATTTAACGATATCATTCGCACGCAAAACCTTTTGGAGCTCCTAGTAAAAGGACGAACCTACACCTGGAGTAACATGCAAGTCGACCCGCTGCTAGTACAATTAGACTGGTTCTTCACGTCACTACACTGGACCCAATCTTACCCCAACACAATGGTAAAACCCCTTGGTAAATCTACCTCTGATCATATCCCTTGCGTTGTTACTATCGAAACCAATATAACCCGCAGCAAAATCTTCAGGTTTGAATCGTTCTGGATTTTACATCCTGGTTTCTTAGATGTGGTACGAACCTCTTGGAACAAGCCAGTCCACTTGACAAATGCAGCTTCCATCTTGTGCCTTAAACTCAGAAGGCTCAGGCACGCTCTCAAATCTTGGAGTAAAAACATTTCACGACTGAAGATTGCAATTGACAATTGCAACAACTTTTTAGCTCGTTTGGATGAACTTGAGACCAAGAGACCACTCTCTACACCTGAATTCAACTTCCGGACCATACTCAAAAAGCACACTCTGCGTCTACTTGAGTACCAGAAACTTTACTGGAAAAAAAGATGCAGCATCAGTTGGGTAAAATTTGGCGCCGAAAAGACGAATTTTTTTCAAGCCATGGCAACTGAACGGTACCGGCATAATAACATTGCCTGTTTAACTGATGTGGATGGCAATCAAGTAGATGACCATGTCAGCAAAGAGGCTTTGCTCTTCAATGCCTATAAAAATCGTCTTGGTACTATCTCCCCTGCTGATATGAAATTCGACCTGCCCACTCTTATACAGCGCTCCAACAACTTGGACCATCTCACGGAACCGTTCTCACACAAAGAAATTGATGATGTGATTAAAGTTATGCCGGCCGATAGGGCTCCGGGACCTGATGGATTCAGTGGAGCTTTTCTCAAAAGTTGCTGGCCCGTGATCAAGCATGATTTTTACGCCCTTTGCTCCCAATTCCACACAGGAAATCTTGATCTCACAAGCATTAACGATGGCCTTATTACCTTGATCCCTAAAGTTCAGTCACCTACAACCGTCAATGATTTTAGACCGATAACTCTACTCAACTGCTGCCTAAAACTGCTCACCAAACTGTTGGCTGATCGATTACAAAAGGTAATTCTCAGACTTGTTCATCGTAACCAATATAGTTTTCTTAAAGGAAGAACCATCCAAGACTGCCTAGCTTGGGCCTTTCAGTATATTCATCAATGCCAAGCCTCAAAGGAAAAAAATCATTCTTCTGAAGCTAGACTTTGCTAAAGCGTTCGATACAATTGGGCATGACCCGATGGTCAACATCATGCGTCACATGGGCTTCAACGAGCGATGGCTTAACTGGATACAATGCATTTTCTCAACTGGGCGATCCTCGGTCCTACTTAATGGCGTGCAAGGCAGACAATTTCACTGTAAGAGCGGGGTACGCCAAGGTGATCCACTCTCCCCCCTACTTTTCGTCATCGCGGCCGACCTCCTGCAAGCTGCCATTAACCAAGCCTTCAGGCAAGGACGCATTCGCCTCCCCTTTCCTTGCCCTGGCCAAACAGATTACCCAGTTATTCAATACGCAGATGACACGATACTCGCCCTCCCCGCATGCTCCACACAAGCAACGACGATCAAAAACATCCTATCTGACTACGCAACTTCCATTGGTCTCAAGATCAACTTTAACAAGTCCACCCTCATCCCTATTAATCTTGATGGCAACTCCACTGCGGAACTTGCGGACATCTTTGGCTGTTCAATTGGCACCATGCCTTTCACGTACCTTGGACTACCCATGGGCACGACAAAACCCACGGTACAAGACCTAATGCCCCTAGTATGTAAAACGGAGCGCAGACTCACTGCCACTATCTCCATGATGTCATACGGTGGAAGGCTCTCTTGGTTAAATGCAACTGTCACCTTGGTCCTCATATATGCCATGTGCACAATCAAAATCAACTCCCAAATTCTGGAAATGCTGGATAAAATCAGACGCAAGTGTCTTTGGAACAAGATGACAGAACATGGTGAGAAATGCAACTCCTTGGCCGCATGGTACTTAGTTTGCAAGCCAAAGAAACACGGTGGTTTGGGGGTCCTCAATATCAAACTCCAAAACGAAGCATTACTCATGAAGTTCCTACATAAGTTCTATAACAAGCTTGATGTACCATGGGTACACCTTATTTGGGACTCGTACTATCAAGGCAAAGTCCCTCATGCCCTAGACCTAATGGGGTCCTTCTGGTGGCGTGATATACTTAAACTTACACCTCTCTATCGTGGGATCTCCTGTGTTCAAGTGGTTGATGGAGCGTCTGCTCTCTTGTGGAAAGATCTATGGCTACCAGACATACTAGAAACATCGCACCCTCGAGCCTTCTCCTTTGCCAGAGATGAAGACATATCTATCAACAAATTCTTGGAGAGCACGACACTGCATGATATATTCCACTTACCCCTATCACCAGAAGCTCTCGAGGAAGTTCAACACCTGAAGCGCCTGTCCATCCACCTGAGCCCCTCCACTTCATCCACAGATGTTTGGTATTACACCTGGGGAGCAGCTGACTTTAAAGCTGCTGATTATTACAAATTCTGCTTCAGACACACCCCAAAGCACCCAACTTTCCAACTCCTGTGGCGATCCAAATGCACAATGAGAATAAAGGTATTCGGTTGGCTCTTCTTAATCGATCGGCTTAATACAAGAAACATGCTCAAGAGAAGACACTATGACATTGGAGATGTCCTTGATTGCCTCCTTTGCGGTCAAAACACTGAAGAAACGGTTAACCACATGATCTTCACGTGCCCATTCAGTAGGGCATGCTGGGAAAAAGTTGATATTCATTGGCCCACGTCAGACTCCAGACTTGACTTACTTGATCAGACCAATAGGGGAGACTCTAGACCCCTCTTCATGGAAATCTTCCTAATAGCAGCGTGGAGCCTATGGAAAGAACGCAACAACAAACACTTCAGAAGAATCAACCCCAGTACTACGTCCTGGTTGACACGTTTTAAGGAGGACTTTAGCCTACTCCAGCACAGGGTAAAAGACTCTCAAAAGGCCTTTGTAATTGCCTATTGTAACTCTCTAAACTAGCTCTCTACACACCTACTTGTCTGACCTTTTAGCAAACATCTCATTCAACTTCCCTGACACCTCACCCCCCCTCCCCTCTCTTTGAGGTAAAAGGATCAGGGGTTGAAGTGCACATGTAGTTGCAATGCCATATGTAACACAATTGTAACACCCCTGTATATTTATATACATATACAGTAGGAGCCTCTCCTACTGTCATTTCCTCAAAAAAATATTTAGTACTCTGGAATTCTGTATCAAGGATTTGTCTACCAGTGAGAAGTATTCTTCTGTACTGGTTCTATAAAAAGGTCGGTTCTCTCGGTAAATATTTTATCGGAAAACCGGTCCTGACAACCTTGGTATCAGAGCCAGGCTGACTGTAGGAAGCCACTAGGTGCGATCGCTAATCAGTTATTAGCATATTGAGTGCTATTTCAGCATTTTTACATTTGTAGCAATTTTCTGTTAGTCATCATAAATTTATGATTTGACTATTCGGAATTTTTGTCTACTTTTGTAGATGGCCAGCAACGACTGTGATTCACAGGTGTTCGCCAACATTCCTGAGGGGTTTATCAAGCTCCTCGTCGCCATCACCAAGGTCGCGATCGGGCCATCGACTCGTCTAGAGTTCACACTCTACCGGCACAAGATCAGCAACAGTGTGTCGATGCACCAGGCCGCGGTGCAATTCAAGGGAGGGCGTTCTGAAGCATGCCGCTTCCGATTTGTGGGCAGGGCCATGCCTACGGAGAGGCATGCCATGCAGATGTCTGCCCATGAGGCGATAGCTCGTCTCCGGGATGCTCTTCCCTCGATGAAGACTCGTCGCTACCGTTACCTCCCCTGCCACGTACCTTACACGTGCCACTATGCGTTTGCTTGCGCAAGGGGCGAACATGATGAAGCCATCAAATCCTTGGTTAAATACCTCAAGGCTCTTGAGGCAGCCTTTGATAACCTTGTGGACGACTTGGTGGCTGCTCGTATGGACTTAGTTCAGAACGGTTCCGCCAACAGGAGGGAGCTTCTCCATACTTCACCACCACTGACTTATGTCTCGTCCTCACCATCTTATGCACCTGCCATATTAGCCACTGCTCGCCGCCTACCTACCACTGAGGAGTTTGACCAGGTCATTGCTCCTACACCAGTCAGAGCTGCACCACCTACCGCGCCCGTACCAACTCCTCGAACCAGTATTCCACGCCTGGAGCCTATTAGTGAGGAGGAGGTTGAGTATCCATCGCCACTGGGTCTTACCCTCGATAGGCCGAAGGAAGTGTTCACCATCTCCGACTAGTACGCCTGTCCGTGACGCGAAGTGTCCGCTTGTGTGATATGTTTTTATTTGTAAAATAGGTTGCTGAGAAGTAGTCTGTTTGCGCATCATGTAGGAACTCGGAGAAGTGCATTAGCATAAATAACATGTCAGGAATGTGTACGCGCATCCTGAGTGACGTATTGTATAATTATGACTCGCGTGTAAGATATATACTAAGCAGTCCTTCTCCATGCGCAATCAAGTATTTTCTTTGAAAATCTTTGGAGTTTGTGTATTTGCTGCATTTGCAAAATCATTGGTTTATTTTTGCCGCTCAGTTCTTCTCACGAGTTATGCAATAATACTCCAAAGTGGAAAATGACTCGTCCCTGGACTCGTTCCATGCCAAGTCCGCCAGAGGAAAATTATGGCACACAAACAAGCAACAATTTCACGCAAGGGCAGTCAAGTCAGCAAGGCAGTGAAACAACATTTTCTCAAGTATGCCGCATTTACGAGCAAAGCCAGCAGCAGCACCAAGAAATGATGAACCATGTTATCAACATGGGGAATCACCGTGAGCCACACCAGCGGCATTCTAAATTGTCTGAATTACAGAAGACACGTCCGCCAACATTTTCTCACACTAACAGACCTCTTGAGGTCGATGATTGGCTTCGAGACATTGAAAGGAAATTGATTATTGCACGGTGTTCAGATCGTGAAAAGTGACTTTATGCACCACACTATCTTACTGGAGGAGCTGCATCATGGTGGGAGAATTTTCTACATATGCACCCCATTGAAAATGATATCACTTGGGGGGATTTGAAAGAAGGTTTTCGTGGGGCGCACATCCCTAGAAGCATTATGAAGATCAAGAAAAGTGAGTTTGATGACCTCAAGCAAAGGGGCATGACAGTGTCTGAGTACAACAGCCAGTTTACTCAATTATCTCGTTATGCCAACGAAGAGCGTATGACTGAAAATAAGAAGATGGAAAAATTCCTAGACGGTCTGGCACCAGCACTTAAATGCCAGCTAGTCTGTCGGTGTATTTGGATCGACACCTATGGGATCACAAGAATCCCTACTACGGTTGCGGGGCGCGGGGTTGCGAGAAGAGCAGATCTAACAGTCAGGACGCGGTTCCTTTATCCAGGTTCGGGCCGCAAAGATGCGTAAAACCCTACTCCTGCTTTGGTGGATTATATGTTGGTGTTCTTCAGCTAGCGGGGAGCTCCAAAAGAGTCGTGAGGAGTTCTAAAAAGCCGAATCCTTCTCCTGGTTGCCTTGGGCCTCCTTTTATAGGAAAAGGGGTTGCCACAGTGGCACACAGGAGGTGGAAACGGTACAGTGATGCGAGGTTATCCTTCGCATTACAGGACAAGGTGCATTTAATGCGCCCAGCCTAGGTGTCCTTGCTTTATCGGGGACGCGGGGGTGACGTCCGTCGCCGCCCCTCCTCGTGTTGACACGCGCCCTGGCCAGCAGTGCCTGAGGCGCCATGTAGGCAGACAGGCAGCTGAGGTGGCGCAACGGCGGGTCTCCGTGAAGATCTGTGGGTTGCCACGCAGGAGCCCGTCCAGCTGGTCGGGTCGGCAGTTGCGTGGGTCGGTGGAAACCCAGTTGGTGTTGGCCTGGCAGTGGCCCAGCGGGTGTCCTTGGCAAGGGTCTTGCCGGGGCTCCGGCAAGGGTCCTGCCGTGGTGCCTCCTGTCATCCCCGGCAAGGTGCTTGCTGGGGGCCTTGTGGTTCTCCTTGGCTGGAATCCCGCCAAGGGTCGTATTCTTAACTTGTATCTGATCTTGAATGTCTTCACAAAGATCTGCATGCCACCACGGGGATATCTCCCGAATCCTCGCTCCTTGGGGGTGGTGGACTCAAGGGTGATTCGCTCCGTAGGCGCGGGGCGAGCTGCCGCGGCAAGGGTCTTGCCGGGGCTGCCAGTGCTGGCCCCGGCAAGGATCTTGCCGGGGAGAGCCGCTTCGTCCCTTTGCTCTTTGTGGTCTTGTTCTTGGCGTCGCTCCAGTCTCCATCGAGCTTTGGTCTTACCCAGGCTCACCTCCCTTGCCATGCTAGGTGTGGTGGTGCCCGTGGCTCAGACTGCCCGTGCACAGTCATAGGGGTACAAAAAGTGTACCCCTCTTTTTGTACACCGACAGGAGCCCCCGGTTCTGGGCCACACATAAGCACGACACGTTGCTGGGCCAGGCCCAGAATGGTGCGCGGGCAGGCAGGGTGGTTTTCACCGTGGTAAAGTTTCCGCGCGCTGCGCCTCCCATGACCCGCGCGCGTGGCGCGGGGTGGAGGGGTGTGCGTGACGTGGGCGGCATGCGTGGGGTGGTTTCCGCACGCATGCGTCACGTCGCAGTAAATGCGAAAGGAGGCGGCCCGCATTTTCCCCGTAAACGGGGGGGGAGCGTGGAGGCGCGACCCGCTTACTGGACGGGGCCGAGGCACGGTCGTCTAGGCGTCCACTCCCCACAATCACGGGGTGGGGAGTGGTCACCTCACCCGTCCTTTCGGTCCTGCACATTCTCCACGTGCCTCCCATGCATTCGAGGTGGCGAGCGGTGGAGGTGGGAAACCGAGCCACCGCTGGTTGGGGCGGCGGGTCGGTCCCGGCCCCCCTCGCCTTCTGCATCTTGATTGGCCGAGCGGGGCGGTCGAGCTCCAGCCCCGCCCCTTTATAAAGGGCGGAGGGAGGGGACGGCGCCCCGCACTCCTCCATCTTCTTTCTCCTTCAACTTCTGCTCCTCTCTTCTGTCCGCCATGAAGAGAGAAAACCTCGGCTCCTCAACGGTGGCGGCGAGGGTCACTGCTCGACAACGCGTCCCCCTTCTCCTGCACCTGCGGTGGCCGAACCGGCCACGAGGGGAAGAGGGAGGGGGCGGGGCCGTGGGATAGGCCGGGGTGCTCAGGGAAGAGGAGGACGGGGCGGCCCACCGGCCTCGCCCCTGCCAGCAGCTCCTCCTCCAGTGGAAGGTCATGTTGGAGATGACCCATGTGAGTTCTTCATTAGGATGCGGGGGTCGCCGCGCCGTCGCCTTCGTCTCCCGACTCCATTTGCGCGGGAGATGGAGGTGAATCCGTCGGAGTCGTTGCGGCTGCACATGAGGGGTTGTGGGATCAGTGGCACGCGGGCCCACGTCGACTTCCCTGCCCCTCATGTGATGTATCTTCGTCAAGGATGGAAGAGGTTCGCTCGCATCCACAGCCTGATGGATGGGCTCACCCTCCACTTCAAATTGATGGAGGACGGCCACCTCTCCGTCAAGGTCTTCGGGCACCTCGGGACTCGCGCGAGGTGCTGCATGGAGAGCTCCTCTGATGACGAAGACTCCTCCTCAAACAAGGGTGACGAGGAGGATAGCGACAGCGACGACGAGGGCGGTGGACGGCAGGATGACGGGTCTGACTAGGTGTCGGGCGCCGCTCCTGGTGGCACCAGCGACCCCACCATCCGTGTCGCCGGCTCCTTGAACTTCTTGGGGCCGTATCCTTAGCGGCTGGCGTAGAGAGGCTGCGGAAGAGGAAGAGGAAGAAGGCGGGCGGCAAGGTCGTCATGTCAGAGTACGCGGGCACTGACGCCTTCGACGCGTACTGACGTCATGCCGCCTCGTCTTCGAGCTCTGCCTCCGGCACCGTCATCCCCGTCCAACCCTTGGGAGGCCGCCAAGATGCCTTCACGGTGTCTTCTGCCACGCGTAGCTCGCCTAGGCGCCCCTTTTGCCCTTCTCGCCTCCTTGACCTACCTCCTGAGGAGAGGGACAAGAAAGGCATTGCGGGCATCTTATCTGTTTTTAGTCTGTAAGCCTTCGAGCATCTGTTAAGTTTAAAACTTGTAATCTCCTTATTCATGTTTTTCATTCCCTATGGACTATACCTGAATGGAATGTTTTTGATGAAAAAGGAATGTTTGCCAGGTCATTTGTTCGTAGGTAGAAACCCACAACAGGGAATAAATCCCTGATATCCTGAAGATAAACATTTTCTCGCCCGGCAACAGGCCCTGCCGTTTCCCTACTTCGCTCGACCTTTCTCACGCCCTTGGCGGAGGCAGGGATGAAGCAGGCTCAGGCTCCTCGTTTTATCCTTCTGCTGCCGCGACTACGACCAAACCTAGTCCCAGGAACGAGCCTTAGGGCCTAGAGTTATGGGAGCACGGTAGCTTAAGGAAAAGAACGAGGTTTCACATACCTCAGTCCATAATGGAATGCATGATAAGGGATAAAGGACTTATCTGAAGCTGCAGCCCTCGGCAACCCTGGTCTGCCGTGGGCGAATTCTTGCCCTTGCAGCCTCCGGCAACACTGGCTTGCCGGGGCCTAGGCACTGGTCTGTTCTTCTTTCCTTCCTCCAAGTGGCTTCGGCAAGGATGTCTGCGCGTCCTGTGAACCAAGGAAGACAGAGGAAAGACAAAGACTCGACCTCTAAGCTAGGGGTTAGCCGCTGCTAAGCACTATCAACCCTAACCAAGGATGTGACTCGACTCAGCATGCATGCTATAACTTAGGGCGCCAACGCTTCATTTATTTATGCTCAGGGTCTGCGCCTGGCTTTGTACAAAGGGTTACATGCCTTGCTGGCAAGGCTTGTACAAAAGGGTGGCTTGCCGGGCCGCGCCTTATGGGTAAAACTTGCGAAGATGCTCGATGTTCCAGGAATTACTCACCGGAATGGCATCCTCGGTCTCCAGGCGGACAGCGCCAGGCCTGGTGACTTGTATTACGCGAGAAGGGCCTTCCCACTTCGGCGTCAACTTGTTCGTATTCCTGGCCGATTGAACGCGCCGGAGAACAAGGTTGCCTTCCTCAAAGCTTCGGGCATGAACCTTGCGGCTATGGTAGAGGCACAAGGCTTGCTGGTAGCGCGTTGCTCTCACAGCCGCCCGAAGACGATCTTCCTCAAGGAGCACTGCGTCGTCTTGTCGCAATTTGTCTTGCTCAAGCTCATCATAAGCGAGCACTCGAGGTGACCCGTATATGAGTTCCGTGGGGAGAACTGCATCTGCCCCGTATATCAGGGCAAAGGGCGTCTGGCCGGTGGCTCGATTTGGCATCGTCCTGATCAACCAAAGATCCACCGGCAATTCATCAATCCAGCGCCTCCCGCTCTTGTGCAGCCTGTCAAAGGTCTTTGTCCTTAGTCCTCGCAACACTTCAGCATTTTGCCCTCTCAGCTTGACTATTGCTTCGGGGGTGAGCAACAGAAGCAAAACAGACCTTGCTGCCGAGGTCTTGGGTATATTGCATGAAGGTGCGGCTTGTAAACTGCATGCCGTTGTCGTTGATGATCCTGTTGGGTACACCAAAACGGCACACTAGTCCCTTGAATAACTTGACAGCTGAATGAGCTGTGACCTTCCTCACTGCCTCCACCTCTGGCCACTTTGTGAAGTTGTCGATTGCAACGTACAAGTACTCAAAGCCCCCGACGGCGCGGGGGAAAGGGCCCAGTATGTCGAGCCCCCAGACCGAGAAGGGCCAGGAGAGAGGAATGGTTTGAAGGGCTTGAGCTGGTTGATGAAGTTTCTTTGAATGGAATTGGCATGCTTCACACCTGGTGACCAGCGCTGCCGCATCCTGGAGGGCAATGGGCCAGAAGAAGCCTTGTCGGAATGCCTTGCCGGAAAGGGCTCTCGACCCTATGTGGGATCCACATATGCCTCCCTGTATCTCCGCCAACAGCTCCAGTCCTTCCTCTCGAGGGGTGCACTTCAATTTCACACCGTTCGGTCTCCTTCTGTACAGGACGTCATCGACGAACTGGTACATGGCAGACCAACGGGCTACTTTCTCCGCTTCTTCCTGCTCCTCAGGAAGTTCCCCAGTCCGAAGGAATCGGACGGTATGCTGTGCCCACGCTTGAGCCTTGGGCTTGACGGCGAGGACTAAAGGCATTTCCTCCACCAAGGGAGTGGCCATCTCGACGGCAAAAGCTTGACGCTCCGCCGGAGTTAGCCCTCCGGTGGCGGGCTCAGCATCCCCGGCAACATCCTTGCCGGCGGCTCCAGGGAGATCGGCGGGAAAGTACTTGCCGGGCCCTTACTTCCTCCTCTTGTTCTGCTCTGTTGATGGATCAACGGATGGTTGAGAAAGCTGAAGCACAAAGGTACCTGGTTCCACAGGTAGCTTGAGGGCAGCGCGCTTTGACAGGTAATCGGCGATGTCGTTCTCCGCTCGGGGAACGTGCTCCGCCTGTATACCGTCAAAGCGCTCTTCCAACCTTCTCACTTCATCGAAGTAGGCCTTCATCAACGGGCTCTGGTAATCCTTGTTGACTTGTTTGACGACAAGCTGCGAGTCGCCCCTGATAATGAGCTTCTTGATTCCGAGGTCCGCCTCGATCCTAAGACCAGCAAGCAGCCCCTCGTACTCGGCAGTGTTGTTCGTTGATACCTCCCTGGGAAGTGCATCTGGACCACGTACTTGAGGTGCTCTCCAGTGGGCGCGACCAGCAGTACGCCGGCCCCGACGCCCTGTAAGGAGAAAGCCCCATCAAAGTACATGATCCAGTTGCAGCTCACCTCTTTGCCGGGGGGAGCAGTTTCCTGGACTTCTGCTTGACGGGCCGCGCATGAGGACAGACATCAAGGTGGTGCTCGATCAACTCCCTGGGAACGCCGGGGATGTCGGATGCTTGCCAGGAAAACACGTCGTCATTCGCCCGCAGGAAGGTGACGAGCGTGTCTTCCTATTTTTTGTCAAGGGCAGAGCTTATGGTAAAAGCCCCTCCCGTGTCGTCCTCCTTGACAGAAACCTTCTTGGTTCCTGGCGGCGTGGCCCTGGATCTCTTGTTTTCGCCGGTGGAGCCCTCTGGCACGTCCTCGACGGGAGAGCGACACTCCGAAGAGGTGGGCTTGCCGGAGTGGGTGTCTGAGGCCTCGCCGGTCTTCTTCTTTCCGGTGGAGCTCTCAGGCACGTCCTCGACGGGAGCGCAGCACTCCGAAGAGGTGCGCTTGCCGGAGTGGGCGGCCGAGGTCTCGTCGGTCTTCTTCTTCTTCCCTCCCGGGGCTCTAGTGGCAGGAGCAAGTGCCCCCGTAGCGGCAGTTGCTGCAACTGCTTGCTGGTACAATTGGTCGGCGCAAATCAGTGCATCTTTCTTATCGGAGGGGATGGTGATGATCGTCACGGGCCCTGGCATCTTCAGGGTGTTGTAGGCATAGTGTGATGCTTCCATGAACTTGGCCAGTGCTGGGCGGCCAAGGATCCCGTTGTAAGGCAGGGGGATCTTGGCAACATCGAACACGATCCTCTCCGTCCTGTAGTTCAAATCACTTCCAAAAGTCACGGGCAGCGTGACTTTCCCCTTCGGTTGACTCCTCCCTGGGCTGACCCCCTGAAACATGCCTGTCTCCTCGAGGTCCCCATCGGGAACTTGCAGCTTCTCGATCACGGTGGGCGAAAGTAGGTTTAGACCAGCCCCGCCGTCGACTAGCATCTTCGTCACCTTGAGGTTGCGTTTTGTCGGTGAAACCAACAACGGCAAGAACCCGACCGCAGTAGTGCGATCAGGGTGATCCTCGGCGTCAAAGATGATAGGTGTGCTGGACCATTTCAGCGGATTTTGGGCACCGGACGATGGCTCTGCCGCAATAATCTCACGCGCCCACTGTTTAAGTTGGCGGTGAGAAGCATGCAGCGAGGCGCCACCATCGACGCACATGGCGTCCGTAGCCTTCTGAAACTCTTGGCCGCCGGACTCGTCGTCCTCTTCGTGATCGTCGTCTTCAGGTCTTCTGTCGCAGCCCCGGGCGGGCCTTTCCTGCTGTTTCTCCTTGCCGCGATGGCCTGCTTGGCCGTCACGCTTCTTGCTGGATCCCTCAGCGCCGTCTTGGCCCTTCTCCTTGTCCCGCCTCTCGTATTCAGCCCTTTGCTTCTCAGCAAGGAGCTCAACCTAGTGGCAGTCCTGGAGATCATGGCCCTTGGTGCGATGGATCTTGCAGTACCGCTTGCCGGAGTTTCCAGGCTTCTCGGCAGCCGCCAAGGCCCGGCAGGCGACACACCCAACAATTTCTTTGCCAGGGTCACCCTCCTTGGTTTTCTTGGCGGAGCCGGTGTCATCAGATCCCTCGACGGCAAGCACGACCTTCCCCTTGCGCTTCCTGTTACGGTTCCGGCCCTTCTTCGCTGTAGCGGCAGTATCCTCGTCTGAGGAGTCGGTTTCCGCACCGGCGCTTTCGCCGGGGTACTTCCTTCCCTCTTCAGCCCGGGCACATTTGTCGGCAAGAACGTAGAGTTCCGCCACATCCTTCACCTTGGTCATCGCCAGTTCTTCGCGCATCTTGCGGTTGCGCACGTTCTGGTGGAACGCGCTGATGATGGCGGTAGGGTGAACATCGGGGATATTGTACTGTACCCGGCTGAATCTCTGTATGTACTTGCGCAGAGTCTCGCCTTCCTTCTGGGGTATGACGTGCAAGTCCCTTGCTTGGCCATGGGCTTGGTGGCCTCCGGTAAAGGCGCCAACAAACTCATGGCACAAGTCGGACCAAGAGGAAATATAGTCTACTGGCAAGTGCATCAACCACGACATGGCGTTAGGTTTAAGAGCCAACGGAAAGTAATTCACAAGCACCTTATCGTCGCAGGCCCCGGCAGCTTGCATCGCGATGGTGTAGATACTGAGGAACTCCGACGGGTGGGTCTTGCCATTGTACTTCTGATGTAGGGTGGAACCCTAATCAGCGGATCTTTCACGTTTGGAGAGTATCCCACGATGAACACGGAGAACACAAGGAGGAAAACGGGGAAAACACGAGAGGAAACACTCAAATCAACACAAAGATGATCACACAAATGCTAGGTCCACGATACATATCGAGCTACACGATCCATAGTCAACGTCAGAGGTACAAGGGTAGTCTTCTCCGTGAGGAGGTCTTGGTTATCCCGTAGGATCTTCCCCGATGTGGAGGTCTTGAATTCGTGGTGGATCTTCTCCGAAGAGGCACGCGGTCTCGTGGGACAGAATCCACACAAAGGTCTGAAATGAGCTATCCAACAGCTACCTCCAAAGGATGGGAGTCAACGAGTATATATTACACGAATGGTCACCGTCGGGGCGGACGTCCGCTGGTTACCGGACGTCCGGAGGTTCTAGAGGGACCGGACGTCCGGTAATCCTCGGATTTCCGCTATTTAGCTTCTGTGGTCGTTGTCACAGACGTCCGGTGGCTTCCGGTCATCTGGGAGAGGCCGGACGTCCGGTGGCTTCCGGTCGTCCGGTGCCTGGGAACCGCCGGTCATCCGGCATGGGCCGGACGTCCGGTGCCTGTAGCATCTTCAGCCTTCCTTCTTCTTGTTCCCGGCACTTGTCGAACTCGCCTTCTTGACCATTGTTTAGAGCTGTCCCGTGGCCTTCGTCCAGGTACCTGAGTATGCACAGAGTTCTTGATGAGGGTAGAAGCCATGTCTCAAGTGAATCCGAAAGATGTAGAGAGAGGAGCGAAGTCACCTCGGTCTCGAGAGCTCTTGCACGGGCTCGAGTCATTGGTCCTTTGGGCACTTGGTGCGGCGATGAAGGATCCATGGGGATGACCTTAGGATGCTCCGCATCATCTCCCCTCCCTTGGGAAAGATCCGACCTCGGATCGAAATCTTCATCACCATGGAAAGGAGATAGGTCCTTGACGTTGAAAGTGTCGCTCACGGAGTACTTGTCTCGTGGGATGTCGATCTTGTAGGCGTTGTCGTTGTAGCGTGCCAGCACCTTGAAGGGTCCGTCGGCGCGAGGTAGAAGTTTGGACTTGCGCTCGTGTGGGAAACGGTCCTTGTGAAGGTGAAGCCAAACAAGATCTCCCGATTGGAACACCATTGGTGCCTTGTTGACGTTGAGCTTGGTGGTGAGACGGTGTACTTGTCGCTCGATCATTGCCCTTGTATCTTTGTGCACCTTCTTGAGATAGCTTGCTCGTGCACTTGCGTCCATGTTCGTGCGCTCTTGGAGAGGTAGAGGTAGAATGTCCAATGGGGACAACGGGTTGAAGCCGTAGACGACCTCGAAGGGAGACTTGCATGTGGTCGAATGTCTTGCGCGGTTGTAGGCGTACTCGGCGATGGGCAAGCATTGCTCCCATTCCCGGATGTTCCTCTTGATCAACACACGAAGAAGTGTGGAAAGCGTGCGGTTCGTCACCTCCGTCTGGCCGTCCGTTTGTGGATGGTACGCCGAAGAAAAGAGTAGCTTGATTCCTAGCTTGGCACATAGTGTTTTCCAAAAGTAACTCAAGAACTTGACGTCCCGGTCCGACACGATCGTTTTGGGCACGCCGTGTAGACGAAGTATCTCCCTACAAAATAGATTTGCAACATGTGAAGCATCGTCGATCTTGTTACAAGGAATGAAATGAGCCATTTTAGAGAATCTATCTACCACGACAAGCACGAAATCTGTGCCATTTTGAGTCCTAGGCAAGCCAAGAATGAAATCCATGCTTATGTCTTCCCATGGATGGTATGGAATAGGAAGAGGCATGTAAAGACCATGAGATTGAGCTTTGGACTTAGCTTTGCGGCATGTAGAACATTGGTTGGTGAGGCGTGAGACGTCACGAAGCATCTTGGGCCAAAAATAGTTCTTAGAGAGGGTAGCAAACGTCTTGTCGCGTCCAAAGTGTCCCATGAGTCCTCCTCCATGAGATTCCTGCAAAAGAAGCAAACAAAGCGAAGACTCGGGAATGCAAAGTTTGTTAGCTCTCATAAGATATCCATCCTTGATGTAGTAATGTTCCCAAGAAGTGTGAGTCAAGCACTTAGCATAAGCATTTGCAAAGAAAGGATCATGTTCATATAGATCTTTTATGTGCTCAAAGCCAATCACATTCAACTCAAGTTGTGTTACAAGCATGCATTTGCGGGAAAGCGCGTCCGCCACAACATTTTCTTTGCCCTTGATGTATTTGATGACATAGGGAAAAGACTCAATGAACTCACTCCATTTAGCATGACGCTTGTTCAACTTAGTTTGACCTTTGAGATACTTGAGTGTCTCATGGTCCGTATGAAGAATGAACTCATGAGGTCTAAGATAGTGTTCCCAAACACGTAAAACTCTCACCAAGGCATAAAGCTCTTTATCATAGATGGGATAGTTAAGTTGCGGTCCCGAAAGCTTCTCGCTAAAGTACGCAATTGGGCGCTTTTCTTGCATTAGCACGCCACCTATGCCGGTACCACTAGCATCACAATGAATCTCAAACGGTTTGTCAAAGTTTGGTAGGGCTAGAAGTGGTGCGTGTGTAAGCAAGCTCTTAAGCTCATTGAACGCGGTGTCTTGCGAAGGACCCCAAATGAAGGGTGCGTTCTTCTTGCTCAAGGCATGTAGAGGCATAGCAATGGTGCTAAAGTCCTTCACAAAACGTCGATAGAAACCGGCTAGACCAAGGAAACTACGCACTTGCATGAGATTCGTTGGTTGAGGCCAAGTTTTAATTGCTTCAATTTTAGTTTCATCAACGTTAACACCTTGGGAAGTCACGACAAATCCTAGAAAGACAACCTTGTCAACGCCAAAAGTGCATTTTTCCATATTAGCATATAATTGTTGGTTGCGAAGGGCTTGCAAAACCAGACGGACATGGTCAACATGTTCCTCAAGCGACTTGCTAAAGACTAGAATGTCATCAAAGTAAACCACTACAAAGACACCTATATAAGGTCGGAGAACAAAGTGCATAAGGCGCACGAATGTGCCGGGCGCTTCCGACAAGCCCATCGGCATGACCAACCACTCATAGAGTCCAAACTTGGTTTTGAAAGCTGTTTTCCATTCATCACCCTCTTGAATGCGAATTTGGTAATAGCCACTTTTAAGATCAATTTTGGAAAAAATTGTGGCACCACATAATTCATCAAGCATGTCATATAGTCGTGGAATAGGGTGACGGTATCTAACGGTGATAGCATTTATCGGACGGCAATCGGAACACATGCGAAAACTTCCGTCTTTCTTAGGCACGAGAATAACCGGAACGGCACAAGGGCTTAAGCTTTCACGTACATGACCTTTGTCGATGAGTTTTTGCACTTGCCGTTGTATCTCCTTTGTTTCCTCGGGGTTGACACGGTAGGGAGCCTTGTTTGGAAGTGGTGCAACGGGTATGAGGTTGATGCGGTGTTCGATTCCGCAAAGTGGAGGTAGACCCGGAGGTAGTTCATCGGGAAAGACGTCCGAGAATTCCTGCAACAATTGAGACAACACAAAAGGTGGAGGTGGTGAGGTGTTAGTAGGTTTGGCTTCCCCTTTGCATAAAAGCACAAGGTGGAAGACGCTCGATGGGTTCTCACACACTTCTCTCATCTCACGTTTGGTGGCAAATAGGACTAGCTGCTTCTTGTCGCTCATCGTGGAGTCGCTCATATTTGGCTTGTGGCTCTCAATCTCTTTTTGGTTGCTCACTCTCTCACCATTCTCTCCACGATGGTTGGTAGGTGAAAGCTTGTCGGCGGCTACTTGCCTTGGAGATATTGGTCGGAGCATGAATTCCTTTCCCTTCATCTTGAAGCTATAGTGATTTGTCCGTCCATTGTGTGTGACTCCACGATCATATTGCCATGGACGTCCAAGAATAAGGTGGCACACGGACATGGGAATCACAACACATTCAAGAGTGTCCTCGTAGGCGCCAATCTTGAAAGAGACTTGCACGGTGTGCTCGACTCGAGGAATTCCGGCGTCGTTGAGCCACTGGACCTTGTAGGGGTGAGGATGCTTCGTCTTGACCAAATGAAGCTTGTCGCATAGCTCTTCGCTTGCCAAGTTGTGACAACTTCCTCCATCGATGATAACTTTGACGGAGCGTCCATTGATGCCGGCCTTTGTATGGAAAATGTGACATCGTTGGTCGTCATCTTGTTCGTGTTGGAGTGTCAAGACTTTGGAGACAACAAGATTGGGACTTGAGTCATTGTCGCAAAACACTTGACGGTCTTCTTCTTCATTCACTTGGCGATGCATCGCGACATGAGCAAGTGCTTCCATCTCATCATCGCTCATGGAGTCATAAGATCCGTCATCATTGATGATCATGGTGCGAACGGTCTTGCACTCAAATGACTTGTGGCCTCGTCCTTGGCACTTGAAGCATTTGATGGAGCTCGTCTTGTTGTTGTCTTCGGTTGGAGTTGTAGTTGAGGAAGCTCTTGGCTTGAAGTTGTTGGTAGAAGGTGGACGACTCGATGTAGTCGCATTCTTGTAACTTGACTTGTCGCCGAAGTTTGTAGATGGCTTGGTAGAGGTAGGAGGAGTAGCCGAAGTCGTTGAAGCTTGGTTGTAGGAGCCGAAGTTCTTGGAGTTGAACTTGGAGTACTTGTAGTCCTCTTGAACTTGTCGCTTCGCTTTGGTTGCTTACTAGCTCGAGGAGATTGTTGTATGGTTGGAAGTCCGCAATCTTCTTGATGGGATAATTGAGTCCATTCAAGAATCTCGCCATTGTTTGCTCGTCGTCGTCCGTGATGTTTGCTCTTATCATGGCAATCTCCATCTCCTTGTAGTACTCTTCAACGGACTTGGTACCTTGCTTGAGGAGTTGTAGCTTCTTGAACAAGTCACGATTGTAGTGTGTAGGCACAAAGCATGCTCTCATGACTTCCTTCATTTGAGCCCAAGTGGTGATAGGAGGTTCGCCTTTTGCTTCTCTTCTCTCTATGATTTGCTCCCACCAAATGAGAACATAGTCTTGGAACTCAAGGGATGCCATTGCGATCTTCTTCTATTCATCGAAGTTGTGAAGGCGAAAGATCTTGTCAACTTTCAATGCCCATGAGAGATAGTCTTTGGGATCAATGCTTCCGGAAAACTTTGGCATGGTGAATTTGAGCTTGCCATAGCGATGCTCGTCATTGTTTCCTTGCCTATTGGGAGGGCGGTCTCGATTTTGGCGGTTTGCCATATCTTGTTGCTCTTGTTGATGTAGATGTTCTTGTTGGAGTTGATGTTCTTGCCACGCTTGAGGAGGAGCTTCTCGTTGCATTCTTGCGTGATGTCGTCCCTCTTGCACCTCATCCCGAAGGAACTCCTCTTCTTGACGAGTGTGTCGAGTGCGGGAAGCCACATTGCGATGTGCATCTTGTAGAGCTCGTTGCGCCTCCATAGCTTGAGCTTCTCGACGTTGTTGTGCTTGGTGATTAGCCTCGGCATCAAGTTCTTCTTGGTGTTGACGTGCTCGCTCTTGCTGTTGTTGGCGTAGTCGTTGCCATTCTTGTGCTTGCTCAAGTGTGGCCTGGTTTTGACGACGTCGACTTTCTTGGTCGTCGAATAGCTCTTGTGAACTCTTGTCATGTAGAGGCTGCCAGTGGTCATGTCGAGCTTGACGTGCGGCTTGACGAAGAGTGTTGGACGTAGGTGTACTTGAGTCTTGCGTGGAGTCGGAGTGTCGACTTGAGCGGCTACGTCTTTGAGATGATGTTGAGGAAGAACGTCGGTTGATTATCAATGTCCGAAGCTCATTATATTGAGTAGTCATGTTGGTGTTGATGATGTCGAATTGTTCTTTTGTCCTTGCTTCAAATTGGCGCGCGTCCTCGGCGACTTGACCAATGTACTCACGCATAGCTTCACTCTCTTGATGTAGAGCTCGTTGGACACCGAAAACATGTAGTTTGGTGACGTAGTTGTTCGCTTCTTGAGGATCGTCGAAGATCGGGTTGGAAGATGTACTTGGCCTATCCATCATGACAAGCAAGTATGTGAGTGGCAGAAAGGAGAAGACAATACCAAATGTACCTTAACCGAAGTTGAAAATGGATCAATGATCACTCAATGATGTAACCCGGAAATAGCACTATTGGTATCACTTCGTGTCAATTCTCACACCTACACAAGTAAAGCTTTGAGAGGAGCTTGGTTAGGATGTGGCACAAATTCAATGCAATCATCAAAATGACTCAATGATGTTGAAAATGGTTCACAAATTGCTCATGCAACAAGTAGATCACTAGCAAAGTAGTACACGGAACACACGCACGGATAGATAAATGTGGTTGTGAAACCAAGGGTGAGCGAGAATGTGGAAACCACGGAAAATGCTCGTGTTGCACAACACGTAGAGAGACGCTAACCGATTGCTTAATAGGCGGATACGCACTTGTGCACGACCAATAAGAGGCAAAACGTAACGACTATCTATCACAAGTATGCTATGAGTGTATGATGTGCCGATGCTTGAGCACAAGATGATGTTGCTATGATGTATGATCTCCTTTGATGCAAAGCGTATGATGCTATTGTCTTTTTGCTTTGGTTGGCTCTTTTGCTTAAAAGCTTGTGAGCTCTTTCTTTGGGCACATATGCATGCTTCTCGGATCAAGGTAGCTATTGTGTAAGCGGAGCACTCTTGTGGCACATGGAGATATGATGATACCAAGATGAATGTAGTATTCAATAACTATGACTATCACTAATGTGCACAAGTGTCGTGGCCCGGCAATACTCCAATGGCTAGTCTCAATGGGAAAGCTATGCAAAGATGTGTCATAGGTTGACAATGCAATTGCAAGGTAGAAGGAACAAAGTCTCGTCGATGTTACCGTCCTTGCCGAAGTTGAGCAATTGTGTTGTCGAAGTCTTGCCGTTCCAAGGTAGCCTAAACATCCAAGGAAACGGTGAAACCACAACTCAAGTATCCAAGGCAAAGGGAGACAAGATGTTCCAAATCGTAGCGGTGAAGTGATGGTGGTTGCGGAAGGTGGGAAGAATGGTAGGTGGTAGCGGAAGGTGGTACCGAACGGAACAAAGTCAGGGTCTGTCGGATGTCCGGAAGTTACCGCTCGTCCGGTCGGTCGGAAGGGGTCGGACGTCCGGATGTTCCGGAAATCCGGTAAAAGTTTCTGTAAGTAGGGTGCCGGTCGTCCGGTGTTTAGCGGTCGTCCGGTGTCTCGAGGCGTGTCGGACGTCCGGTAAACGTCGGTCGTCCGATAGGTCTGGTGCTAGTTTTCTCGGTTCCGTAGAGAAATTGGTCCAACGTGGTTGAATTTGCGGGGGGAAATCGGTGAAAAGGTGGGGAAAAGCTAGATCAACTCGTGGCACAGCAAATCCATGGAACAAAGTCAACAAAATCTTGCCAAATCAACAGATCACAAAAAAATTTTGGGTCTATTTTTGTGGGGAATTTTCGAAATTGGGAAGAACACAACAAAAAAAGCTAGAGAACAGGGTGTGGGGCTCCAAAATCATGATCAACCTATGCTCTGGATACCAAGATGATGTAGGGTGGAACCCTAATCAGCGGATCTTTCACGTTTCGAGAGTATCCCACGATGAACACGGAGAACACAAGGAGGAAAATGGGGAAAACACGAGAGGAAACACTCAAATCAACACAAAGATGATCACACAAATGCTAGGTCCACGATACATATCGAGCTACACGATCCATAGTCAACGTCAGAGGTACAAGGGTAGTCTTCTCCGTGAGGAGGTCTTGGTTATCCCATAGGATCTTCCCCGATGTGGAGGTCTTGAATCCGTGGTGGATCTTCTCCGAAGAGGCGCGCGGTCTCATGGGAGAGAATCCACACAAAGGTCTGAAATGAGCTATCCAATAGCTACCTCCAAAGGATGGGAGTCAACGAGTATATATTACACGAATGGTCACCGTCGTGGCGGACGTCCGCTGGTTACCGGACGTCCGGAGGTTCCGGAGGGACCGGACGTCCGGTAATCCTCGGATTTCCGATATTTAGCTTCTGTGGTCGTTGTCACGGACGTCCGGTGGCTTCCGGTCGTCCGGTCGTCTGGGAGAGGCCGGACGTCCGGTGGCTTCCGGTCGTCCGGTGCGTGGGAACCGCTGGTCGTCCGGTATGGGCCGGACGTCCGGTGCCTGTAGCATCTTCAGCCTTCCTTCTTCTTGTTCCCGGCACTTGTCGAACTCGCCTTCTTGACCATTGTTCAGAGCTGTCCCGTGGCCTTCGTCCAGGTACCTGAGTATGCACAGAGTTCTTGATGAGGGTAGAAGCCATGTCTCAAGTGAATCCGAAAGATGTAGAGAGAGGAGCGAAGTCACCTCGGTCTCGAGAGCTCTTGCACGGGCTCGAGTCATTGGTCCTTTGGGCACTTGGTGCGGCGATGAAGGATCCATGGGGATGACCTTAGGATGCTCCGCATCAACTTCTCGCCAACATCAGGATTGAATGTGCGGTGAGAGGGCCACTGGAATTGTCGTAAGGTAGACCCCCAGGGCTCTCCGGTGCTGGGCGGTCTGCAGCAGGCCCTGCTCGCCTTTCTGACTGGTGGCGCGTTCCGCGCCGACGCTCGATGGTGGTTCGAGCGTCTTCATGAGCTCGCTCCTGATGAACGACGCTATGGAGATGGCGTCGCCCGCGACGTCTCGACGGGTCGACGCACGCGACACCGGGCAAGGAGGAGGCGAATGCACCGTAGCCACAGCGCTACCGGCTCTCCTGCCACCGGTGCGTGGGACCCCATCGGAGCGTCGGCCTGGGAGCGCCGCTGGATTTAGGTAATCCCTGTTGGCGACTGCGACAAGGTTTCGGATGGTGGCTCTCCATTCATCGAGTTTCCCCGTAATGGGAGGAAAGTCGAGGAGCAACTACGCGCGCGCCAAAGCTTCGGCTGGTGTCAACGGTAGTGAAACCTGCACAGATCGCGACGCGCTTCGACCCCTGACCGTGTCAGGGGGAGCTCCATCACGATCCCGCGGTTGCCTAACGTCTCCACCACTGCTTCGGTGGGCGAGCAGGTCTTCTACGTCCCGGGAGTGGCGCTCGGGGCCCTTCCCATGGCGACGTCCGGGATCTTCGGGGTGACGACGCCGTCCGTCGCGCGCTGCTTGAGAAGAGCGCGCTGTTGGCGCCGGCGTGGGAGTTCTGGAGGCCCTTGCGTCGCCTTCGGGTGATGCGGCCACGACCTTCGAAGGCCCCGCGCCACCCGCGGAGGGTCGGGCTCCATCTTTGGAACTGACGGTGTGTGGCCCGTTACCAGGCGCACAAACATCGCCACCTCCCAAACTCCAGCTGTCGGGATGGCGTTGGTGTTCGCGAGTAGCGCCCCGAGTCCTTTCCGCGACTGGTCCGTTGCTCGCCCGCGTCGGGACGGGCTGTCCGGCTTCCGACTGGCCAACCGCCACCGTTTTCTTTCTCTTGGGCGCCATGACGATGCTGGAACGCCGAACTAACCGCTAAAGCCGATTCTCACAACTATGCGCCCCCGACCTGGCGTGCCAAAGATGTCGGTGTATTTAGATCGACACCTATGGGATCACAAGAATCCCTACTACGGTTGCGGGGCGCGGGGTTGAGAGAAGAGTGGATCTAACAGTCAGGACGCGGTTCCTTTACCCAGGTTCGGGCCGCAAAGATGCGTAAAACCCTACTCCTGCTTTGGTGGATTATATGTTGGTGTTCTTCAGCTAGCGGGGAGCTCCAAAAGAGTCATGAGGAGTTCTAAAAAGCCGAATCCTTCTCCTGGTCGCCTCGGGCCTCCTTTTATAGGAAAAGGGGTTGCCACAGTGGCACACAGGAGGTGGAAAGGGTACAGTGATGCGAGGTTATCCCTCGCATTACAGGACAAGGTGCATTTAATGCGCCCAGCTTAGGTGTCCTTGCTTTATCGGGGACGGGGGGGGAGACGTCTGTCTTGTCCGTCACCGCCCATCCTCGTGTTGACACGCGCCCTGGCCAGCAGTGCCTGAGGCGCCATGTAGGCAGACAGGCAGCTGAGGTGGCGCAACGGCGGGTCTCCACGAAGATCTGTGGGTTGCCACGCAGGAGCCCGTCCAGCTGGTCGGGTCGGCAGTTGCGTTGGTCGATGGAAACCCAGTTGGTGTGGGCCTGACGGTGGCCCTGCGGGTGTCCTTGGCAAGGGCCTTGCCGGGGATACAGCAAGGGTCTTGCCGTGGTGCCTGCTGTCATCCCCGGCAAGGTGCTTGCCGGGGGCCTTGTGGTTCTCCTTGGCTGGAATCCCGCCAAGGGTCGTCTTCTTAACTTGTATCTCATCTTGAATGTCTTCAGAAAGATCTGCATGCCACCACGGGGATATCTCCCGAATCCTCGCCCCTTGGGGGTGGTGGACTCAAGGGTGATTCGCTCCGTAGGTGCGGGGCGAGCTGCCGCGGCAAGGGTCTTGCCGGGGCTGCCAGTGCTGGCCCCGGCAAGGATCTTGCCGGGGAGAGCCGCTTCGTCCCTTTGCTCTTTGTGGTCTTGTTCTTGGCGTCGCTCCAGTCTCCATCGAGCTTTGGTCTTATCCTGGCTCACCTCCCTTGCCATGCTAGGTGTGGTGGTTCACGTGGCTCAGACTGCCCGTGCACAGTCATCGGGGTACAAAAAGTGTACCCCTTCTTTTTGTACACTGACATAGTCGTACACACATTCCCAGATTTCAAGACACTTGTGGACAAGGCTATTACTTTGGAAAATGAGCGCCGCAGTCTGGAAGACATTCGCAAGCGAAAAAGGGATAAGACCACCCACACTCGCAACAACAAGAACAAGATTAATTTTCAGAAAAATGGGGCGAACAAATCCATGACCAATGACACGCGTCCGAAAAAAAAATTTCATGCAAGGGACAATGATTTCACGTATCGCCCAGGTGTTACTTGCTACGCTTGTGGAGAAGAAGGACAATATGCCAAACAATGCCCAAAACCAAGGAACTCGACCCCGAAGCCGAACAGCAGTGGAAACAATTCAGCACCCAAGCGTAACAACTTCAACCACAATAACAACCACAAGAAAGGCCACCTGAACCATGTGACCAAGGAGCAAGCACAGGATGCCCCGGATATCGTACTCGGTACGTTCCCTGTCAACACAATACCTGCCACGGTTTTGTTTGATTCTGGAGCTTCTCATTCGTTCATTTCGAAGAACTTTGCTTTGCAACATGATTTTTCGATGCATCCCTTGGGAAAATCAATGACCATCAAGTCCCACGGAAGTAAGCAGATCACTCAGAATTACTGCCAAGGTGTGACTATTGAGATTGAAGGATTAAAGTTTCATGCAAACCTCATCGTGTTGGAAAATAAGGGATTGGATGTTATCCTAGGTATGGACTGGCTAACCACCAACAAAGGATTTATCGACTGCTTCAATCGAACTGTGATTCTTACTCATCATCACGGAAAGACAATAAGAGTCGCAGCTCAAGAAAGACCAGTATCACGTCAACCAAAATTGAACCAGGTAGACACTTCTGAGTTAAGCAAGGTTCCAGTAGTATGTGAGTTTTCGGACGTATTTCCCGAAGAACTGCCAGGCATGCCACCAGACAGGGAAATAGAATTCATCATTGAGCTAGCACCTGGAACCACCCCCATTTACAAGAAACCATACAGAATGGCACCGTCCAAATTGGTTGAACTAAAGAAGCAATAAAGGAATTACTGGACAAAGGATTTATACGGGCGAGCTCCTCACCTTGGGGTTCACCGGTATTATTTGCCAAGAAGAAGGATGGGACTATGAGATTATGTATAGACTACCGAGCGCTCAACATGGTCACCATCAAGAACAAATATCCGATGCCACAAATAAATGATTTATTTTACCAGCTCGCTAAAGCCAAGGTTTTCTCAAAAATTGATTTAAGGTCGGGTTATCATCAATTAAAAGTACGGACATAAGATATCCCGAAAGCAACATTCACCTCCAGATACAGACTATATGAATTTAGAGTAATGCCGTTTGGACTGACCAACGCCCCCGCATATTTTGTCCACCTCATGAACAAAATGTTTATGAAATTTATGGACAAATTTGTTGTGGTATTTATTGATGATATCCTGGTATATTCAAAGACACCAGAAGAACATGTTGAACATCTCCGAATTGTACTAGGAGAATTAAGGAAACATCAACTATATGCCAAATTCAGCAAATGCGAATTTTGGCTAAGACAGGTTGGTTTTCTTGGCCATGTATTGACGCAAGAAGGAGTTGCTGTGGACCCGGAAAAAGTCAAGGCCCTACTTGGTTGGAAGCCACCAGCCAATGTAACAGATGTACGAAGTTTCCTCGGAATGGCTGGATATTATTGAAGGTTTATTGAGGGATTTTCCACCAGAGCCAAACCAATGACACAGTTACTCAAGAAAGATAAGAAATTCGTATGGACTGAAGCTTGTGAGAAAAGCTTCCAGGAACTCAAAAGGAAATTAACAACAACCCTAGTATTGGTCGTACCAAACATACACAAAAGTTTTGAGCTATATTGCGACGCATCCCGGAAAGGCCTCGGGTGCGTACTGACGCAAGAAGGCAAGGTAGTCGCATACGCTTCCAAGCAACTACGGAAACATGAAGAAAATTATCCTACTCACGACTTGGAATTGGCAGCAGTCATTCAGGCACTCAAGGAGTGGAGGCACTTTTTGCTTGGGAATCGTTGTGAAATATATACGGACCATAAGAGCCTCAGATATATTTTCACACAACCAGAACTCAATTTACGACAACGATGCTGGTTGGAATTGGTGAAAGATTATGACGTTGGCATTCACTATCACCTAGGAAAGGTGTACATAGTAGAAGATGCTCTCAGCTGTAACCCCAGCTCGGACAACACCAACCTACAAAACTTGAGACCTGAGTTTCAGCAGGAATTCACCAAGCTCAACTTGATGATGGTCACCGAAGGCGAAGTGTCCAATATGGAAATACGGCCTACACTAATAGAACAAATTAAGAAGGCTCAGCATGGACACCGCAACATTGAAGGCATAAAAAGAAAAGTGAGTCTGCGCAAGGCCTCAGAATTTGTCATAGACGGTGAGGGAATATTATGGTTCGGAGACAGGCTTTGCGTACCCAATAATGAAGACCTCAAACAGAAAATTCTAGCAGAGAGCCACAACGCTCCATATTCAATTCACCCTGGAGGGACCAAAATGTACATGGACATTCATGAAAGGTTTTGGTGGCACGGTATGAAGAGGGATATAGCCACATACATTGCATGTTGTGATTCATGTCGACGCATTAAAGCTGAGCACCAAAAACCCGCAGGACTGTTACAGCCAAACAAGATACCTGAGTGGAAATGGGACGATATTGGGATGGACTTTATTGTTGGACTACCACGGTCACAGCACGGAAATGATGCCATATGGGTCATCACAGATAGACTAACTAAGGTGGCACACTTCATCCCAGTCAAGACAACCCACACCACCCAGAAGCTTGCCAAACCTTACCACGCCCGTATAGTATACCTGCATGGAGTTCCAAAGACTATAATATCCGACAGAGGCACTCAATTCGTCTCTAAATTTTGCGATCATTTACAACAAGCTCTGGGGACACAACTAGTATTCTATACAGCATATCACCCCAGACCGGAAGACAAACTGAACGGGTAAATCAAATTCTAGAAGACATGCTGAGGGCATGTGTTCTCACCTATGGAACCAGTTGGGAAGCAAGCTTGCCGTATGCCGAGTTCGCATACAACAATAGCTACCAAGCCAGTCTGAAAATGGCACCTTTCGAAGCCTTGTACGGACGAAGATGCTATACCCCATTAAATTGGTCAGAAACAGGGGACAGTCGTATCTTCGGCCCAGACATGCTCAAGGAAGCTGAAGAGAAAGTTAGACTAATATGGGATCGACTCAAGACAGCTCAAAGCCGGCAGAAGAGTTATTACGATCAGAAACATCATGAAGTCAGTTTTCAACCCGGTGAAAACGTGTATCTATGTGTATCTCCTATTAGGGGCCTACAACGATTCAACGTCAAAGGAAAGCTAGCACCACGGTTTATTGGACCCTTTCGTATAGTCGCACGGAGAGGCACATTAGCCTACCAGTTGGACCTTCCCAAAGAACTATCAGACGTCCACGACGTGTTCCACGTCTCACAGCTAAGGAAATGTGTAAGCAACCCAGAGAAGCATGTGTCGCATGAAAACCTTGATGTGCAACCAGACCTCATCTACAGGGAACGCCCAATAAAAATATTGGAGGAGTCTGAAAGAAGATCCCGTCAGAAGACAATTAAATTTCTCAAGGTTCAGTGGAGCAATCACACCGAGGATGAGGCAACATGGGAAAGAGAGTATTTTCTTCGGACAGAGTACCCACACCTATTTGAGAATCAGCTGAAATCTCGGGGACGAGATTTTTCCTAATGGGGTAGGTGTTGTAACACTCCAATTTTTGGATTTGTTTTCATCAAACTTTTTGGTCTTTTGGAAGGGGGATATTTGATCTTTTCTGAAAACCCTTTCTAAAAACTTTTATGACAAAAGTTTATGTGTCCTTCTCAACCTTGATTCTGGTCTTGAAGGTATTCTACTTGTGTTAACTCAACACAAGTTATTTTCAAAAAGGTTTTGTTTGACAATTTTTCCCTTCTTGAACAAACCTTCATATTAAAAACCATGGACTTGTCTTCCCCTTTCAAACTTTTCCTCTCACTACTGGAATCTGGGTTTTTGCCATCAGCCAACTCTTTGCCATCTGCTTATAAAAAACATATGGCAAAGAACTGACATATGGCAAAGAACATGGTTGCCATCTGCCAGCAGATGGCAAAGAGGTTGGAAAATCATGTGGCCGTCAAGAGGGTAAAGGCGTACCAGCCCCACCTCTTTGCCATCTGCCAGCAGACGGCAAAGATTCTTTGCCATCTACTGGCAGATGGCAACGAGATGGGTTATTTTTTTCCAGGTAAAAAAAATTGTGGGGTTATCCCCTCCCTCTCTCCCCACCCATCCACATGTAAAAAAATACATCCCATCTCATCCAGACAGAGCCCGTCGACGATGGCGCTCTAGCTTGCCCGCCAACACCCTATCGCCGGCCCCGTCGCTCCCCCGCCCCATCGCCGTTGCTCCCCCATCCTGTCGCCGGCCCTCCCCCGCCCTGTCCCCGGCCCTCCCCCGCCACCCCGCCCCTTCGCCGTCGCTCCCCCGCCTCGTGGCCGTCGCTCCCCCGCCCCGTCGCCGGCCCTTCACTGCCCCGTCGCCGGCCCTCCCCGCCCCGTCGCCATCAGCTCATTTCATTCCAGGTAAATTTAGATGATCCATATGTTTACTGCTCAATATGTTTACTGCTCAAGTTCAAAAATCTTTACTGCTCCATATGTTTACTGCAACCAGAAGAATAAATTAGAAAGAAAAGGAAGTAAAATATATTTACTGCTCCAATGAAAAAGTATGTGAGCATCATCAGAAATATCTTTGAGTACATGAGAATTAATTCATCCATTTCAAGCAAACATAGATTTCAAACTGCACTATCACAGCCATGAAGCAGAAGGTACCTATTTTGACTAGATAAAGTAAGAATTAGTGGAAAAACAACCATTTTTAGAGAGAAATAACTTGACAGTAAACGTTGATGTGAAACTTAACCAAACAAATCGTGAGGCGGGCACCTACTAAAACTAGTATTTATTACAGCACGGCAAGGCCGTATGTTCTATTCACGTTCTACTCTACTCTCTTCTTACCTAATGAATTGAACTAGTACAGGCAAAACACCAGACAGATAGTTGTAGTTACGTACAGTAGTAAACGAAATCTGCTAGAAGCCAGGAGTACTGTCGAAGCACCAACTGCATGTCAACACACACGAAGTACTACTTTTATTTGCAGAATAAATATAAATAGAGCAACATGGGGTACAGTTGCAAACGAACAAGGATGAGGAACTGGAGTAGATCGCCAGCTCCTTAACCTTTCAGCCGGAGATGGCGCAGTGTGCCTAGTCAGTTGAGGAAGGAGAAAATAGGGTGGAGGTAGCAGCTGGAGGAGTGTGCCTGCTTGGGCTCTGCACCGTTCGTGAAGGCGGCGCAGGCGCAGCTCCGGGGAAGCGGCTGGATCGGTGGAGATGTGCCGGAGCGGGTGTCTGTCGTCTGCGCTCGAACGGAACATGGGAGGAAAGAGGCGCTCGTTCAGTTCTGTTGGGCGGTGGCATTTTCCTCATAATAACGGGGAGAAAACATGGCACACTGGTATTGGGGTAAGTGGTAGCTCGGGAATCTGCGGGAATCACCTAAAACACAGCTTTCAGCTGCGGGTGCGTGCTAGTTGATTTTTCTGCAGCGATTCTACGAAGCTAAGTTCAAAATCTGAGTGTTTGTTTTAGATTTGGATTTTCTGATGTCTAGAATCCAAGAATCTGTAGCTGTAGCCCAAACAAAGGTGGTCTTAAGATTCAGCATATTACAGGTTTCAAGGACCACTAAATAGCAGAAATACCAATGCGAAAAAATGGCAGTGAACAAAAGGCAGTTTAGTGACTCCTGTACAAACGAGCTACCATCGATGAAATCTTGATTTTAAGCACTATTGACCGATTCCATGACTAAGAACAAATTTGTAGAAAACAACATCACACAAGGTATTAACAAAATGTTAGGTACATCAACATATTATTAACTTTCTTAGACGGATGTTCTCACCTGATGTACCTAACTTTTGTGGCCATTGCAACTATGGGCTATCCTAATGTCGAAGTAGCGCTGCTCCCCTCCATTATTAAATCCTGAGATGAGATGTTTTTTTTTTGACTTCTCCTGAGATGAGAATTGCAAAGTCAGAAATGAGATCATCTTATGTAGGTCAGACGTTAGGCACAAGGATCAGATAAAGACGTAGCCTACGGCAACAATCTATGAGTCATCAGAAAAAATGTTATGACACTTCCAATTGTTGACCCTCAGTATTCCGACAAATAAATTGTTGACCCTCGATATCAGCATCTTTGGGGATCATAATTCATATATACGGGGGCACTTGTTTCTATTCCCTGTTAAAATAGATCAATTTTCAGCGGTGAATCATGTATACATGAATCAAAATATATCGATTTCCAGCTTTTCAAGCTATAGACTCTGTATAAGAAACTGCAGGTACTAACCTTTTTAGTGAGTTGTCCTAAACTTTATGCCGTTGGGATTACCTAACCGCCCTCAACCTTCCAAGTTGATCCTCCAGAATACTAATCAGTGAAACAAAATGTTCAAATTACATTACAGTACTAAAACACCTAAACAGTAGCAATGCACCATCAAATCTGAGTTGTTAAAATGCATCATCCACACCTGGGACACAAGAATAAGAAAAAAAAGAAGTAGAGAAATGTAGCACAAATCTACCTGAGAGTAAAATTGGAATGTAGCACAAATCTGCTTATTTGGATGAACAAACCGGTGTGTTCACGACACACAGACACGACACCCCCGACACCCGACACCTCTTCGGCCTCTAGTTGATCGAAAAGGTGCTCTTCGGCCTTCCAGAGGCCGACATGGTCATATATTTGTGAATTATGAGTTAGGTCCTATATTTTCCAATTATGTTATGAAAAACATCATATATATTTGCGTTGATCGGGTGTATTTAAATGTGCAGTTGTTTCATCGCTGTGAGGGTCTGGTGTTCAACGACCTCCCCGTGAGTTCGACGAGCTCCGCCCCTGCGTTCGTGGGTGAGCACAAATGACATCTCCTCCTCTCCCCCTTCATTTGCTCTGTTCTGGTCTTCCTGCCGATGAAACTTGCTAGCTATAGGTGTATTCAATCATCAGTATGCGTGACCACTATCCGTCTCCCATTCGAAAGGGTTACATCTATAAATATGCATTCATTTGCATATTTATAACCGTAATTCTTTCAAATTGTGCAACGTTATCCATGGACAGCCCGAGTATATGTAGATTGGATTCGTTTTCCCATATGCTCTACTCCGGATCCGATGCAGAATTTCGTTAGTGCCTCTTTGTTGTTCTCCGAGTACACATTCTCTGTGCTTATTGCCGAGACGTGTATCAGGAGAACATCGGGAAGGTGCTGCCAAAATTTTGTGTCGGATCCGGAGCAGAGCATGGGAAAACGAACCCAATCTACACATACTCGGGTGGGATTAGGACCTATCTTTACCTATTAGCATCTAGGTTGCATGGACGTAATAAAACTAAGAAACTCTATTTACTGATGAACATGGTTTGCTGAATTATGTATGTATTTCTTGTGTGTCTAGTAGCTAGGCGAAATGAGTGATCGTGCGTGGATGTACACCGGTCACCCGAGTCAGAAAGACATGACCCCTGAATGGATGACAAAAACTAAGGGGTTTATCAGAGCCGCATTTGCAAATGGACAGGAAACAACCTGGTGCCCCTATGTCGTGTGCGACAACTATCGTAAGATGTCAGAATTTGAAATGATCAAACATGTGCAGAACTAGGGTTTTACGCCCGGTTATACAATGTGGACATTTCATGGTGAGTTTGCCCAATGTTCCAGAGATGAGGAGGGCCGTCGTCGCATGGACGAGCATGGTACCGGGATGGAAGACATGGTGCAAGACTTTGATGATGCTCGGGATTCGGACGATGAGATGGAGGAATCTGCAAAGGCCTTCAATGATATGTTGGAGTCTTCAAAGCGTCCTCTCCACGAGCACAACGAGCTTTGTCAGCTGGATGCCATCACACAAGTAATGGCTCTGAAGGCTCAATTCAACCTGGGCAGAGAATGCTATGACGCGATGGTGACACTATTTGGACGCTTGCTACCCAAAGGCCATATAATGCCTGCAAACCTGTACCAGTCGGACAAAATCCTCCGTGTACTTAAGATGCCCTATGAGAAGATAGATGCCTGTGAGAATGGATGTGCCTTATTTAGGCTCCAGTATGCGGACTTGAACTATTGTCCCATTTGCAAGTCTTCCAGGTATGTTGAGGTAGACAACAGTATGGGTGAGAAGAGTCAGACCAAAATCCCCATTAACGTTCTTCGGTATATGCCAATCATACCAAGACTTCAACGTCTATTCATGGTTGAAGGGACGGCCACACAGATGACATGGCACAAATTGGGCAAAAGAACCGAACGGGATGCACATGGGTATCTGATGATGGTACACACATCGGATGGTGTTGCATGGAAACACTTCGATGCATTGCATGATGAAAAAGCGGCAGATCCAAGGAATCCTCGAGTAGCCATCAACACGGATGGGTTCAATGTGTTTGGTATGATGGCAGCCCAATACAGTTGTTGGCCTGTATTTGTCATTCCACTCAATCTCCCCCCCCTCGGACAGATTATGCAAAGAAAGAACATTTTCCTGACGTTGATAATTCCGGGCCCCAACTATCCGGGGAAGAATATGAATGTGTACATGCAGCCGCATAAGGATGAACTGCAAGAAGCTTGGGATAATGGGATCAAGACATACAACGCCGCTACAAAAAAAACTTCCTAATGCGTGTGTGGTACATGTACTCGATGCATGACTTGCCGGCGTATGCGCTATTCGCTGGCTGGTGTGTGCATGGAAGGTTTCCGTGCCCCACATGCAAGGCAGCTCTTGAGTTTCATCGGCTGCAGGCGGGTCGCAAGTTTTCTTGCTTCGACATGCATAGACAGTTCCTGGATCCTCACCATAAGTTCAGGAAAGACAAGAAGAACTTCATCAAAGGTAGAGATGTCAAAAACTCTGCAGCATTTGATTTTGCACCTCTCGACCGAGGCACGATTGGGGGGGCCCGTGCAGAATCGTTGGTGCTACGCAACTGAGAGGATGCAGAAGACGCTTCGAGCAAAATTTAAAAATAAACGTCGAATTGAAGCATCGATGGCCGAGGCATTCATTACTGAGGATGCGGCAAACTTTGTGACATCACACTACAAAGCCAAAAATCGTCATTTGCATAATCCGAAGCCTCGGTACACTGTTGGCGACCCTAAAAAGGGTGAATCCAACCTCAGCCGATTCAAAGGGAAGCTCGCACCAGCCGGTGCTTATACTCCCTTATTGTTGGATAACGACGAATGGCGGACCATTACGTTGTATATCTTGAACAATCTAACAGAAGTGCGGCCGTACATCGAGTAAGTTCTCGGTACATTGTTTCGCAACCTCTACTTCATTTGAACTTCTCTTATTCTTGGATATTTGATACAGTCGATACGTCGCCAAATTCTCGTATGGAGCGGTTATCCAAAAGGATTCTGTCGAAGAGTATGAGCTTCTGGCAATGCATGGAGGCGGCTATCCCGGTTTCATCTCTTGGTTCAAACAAACGGTAATTTCCATTAGACCATTTCATTTCTTCTTCTAATTTCTGGCTAATGCAACAATCCTTTCATATTAAAGTTGTAGGCTAGTTCAGAGTCTATGGATGACAAATTGAGACAAGTCGCTAATGGTTTTGACTATAAGGTCCATTCATTTGACAAATACGACATCAACGGGTATCGCTTTTGTACCTATGGCAAAGAGCTATCTATGGCCGACCGAAAGTCTACAAATTGTTGTGTCTCTACTATCGGCGAAGGAGATACCGAGTATTATGGAAGAGTTGAAGCAATTTATGAACTTCTATTCTATGATGCAAACCCACCGAACGTCGTAGTCTTCAAATGTCATTGGTTCCAGCCGAAAGAGACTAGAAGGACTCATGAACATCTAGGGCTAGTCGAAATCAAACAAAGCACCCATTTGGATGTTCTCGATGTCTATATTACTGCTCAACAGGCAACCCAAGTTTTCTATCTAACATGGGCCTGCCAAAGTGATCAAAATCTCGAAGGTTGGGATGTCGTTTATGAAGTGCCGCCACGTGTTAGACCACCTACCCCCAATGAAGAGGATTATGAACCTCACATTAATCCAGACACATATGAAGGAGAATTGTTCCAAGAAACACGTCTTTACAAAAAATGTTTCAAGAACCGCTCACCTCAGAACATTCAAGTAGACAGCGGCAGTGAATCCGAGCCTGAGCAGGAACAAGAAGAGACGGAACAAGAAGAGGTTACTGCCGCGGATGACCTGTCAATGCTTGACCGATTACATACAGGAGGCCTTCCAGATGTTGATGAATTTATTGATGATGATGATGATGAGCACGTCATTACTGATAGTGATGAGGATGATGCATTTATTGACCCCGAAGCATATATAGACGATGATGATGCATTTATTAATGATGACGATGAAGATTAATATTATAGTTCATGTCACGTATTCCATTATTATTATATACATATGTATTATTAATTAGTTCAAGTTTTAACCTAGCTAGCTCAAAAATGACCTATTTAACATAGGATAGCTCTAAAATGAGCTATACTTAGCATTTATTCCTCCAAAATGAATTTATATGCTTAGCTAGCTCAAAAATGACATAACAACCTTAAATAGCTCAAAAATGACCTATTTAACCTAGGATAGCTTTAAAATGAGCTATACTTAGCATTTATTCCTCTAAAATGAATATATATACATATTATTATTCATGTCAGGTATTCATTTTTTTATGTTGTACTAATTTCGTTTACTCTTTGTCATTCCAGGTGTTAACAGATGGTGGGTGCGGGTCGAGAGCGCTCCGAGGCTCCTACCTCGGCGCATGGTGGGAGGGGTAGTTCCATTCCTCCCCATAGCCTCCGGAGAGCGCTAGATCTCAGTTTGCAGAGTCCAGCGACGGTCGCTTCTTCTTCGGCCGGGAGAAGTCGGGGGGTAAGAAGAAGGAGAAGGCTGCTAGAGGTGGACGTGGCGGCGGGAGAGGTAGGAAGGCTGCTATGCCTTCCTCGCCGCCACCCCCAACTGAGTCACCCGACCACAGGACTGCTCCGTCTGAGATCGAGCCATCTGAGGTGGACCCGTCTCGGACTCCACTCCACGAGCCTCCGACCGACGAGCCTCCGGCCGACGAGCCTCGGGCCGCCGAGTCTTCGCCCCACGAGACTACGGAGCTCAGACGGGGTCACGCTGAGTCGGAGACGAGCCCATGGGAGGACTGGACGGAGTCGAGTGCACATGGTCGTGTTCAGGGTGCAGACTATAGTTCTGATAGCTACAACGAGGGTGAGTGGGTTGAGGGGCGCAAAGTCTACCAGCGTGGTGGTACAAAGCTCCCGCCCACCCCGGCGACCCCCGACCGGAGGTGGTTGATTGCGTCTAACGGGGAGAAGTAAGTGCATTTACTCTTTTTTAACCTTTTGCCTTGACGTTTCTTCGAATATCTAATGCATTGGCCTTGTCATACTACAGTTCTTGGACACACTCAGACGGGTTCCGCAGGCCCAACACTGTCCTTGGTGTGATTTGTCGCCAGTGCTTCCCGGGGTGGGTCACGTTGCTCGGTGAGGGCCGGGTTCCAGAGCTAGGAATGACCTGGGAGCACTACTTGGCTGCCCCAGCCCCGCCGGAGCATAGGGTCGGCGATGTCGAGTGCGACACGGTGGCCGACATTGTGATCGCCACGTTTTGGGTATTTTCTTCTTTGCCATTTACGTTGTGTTTTCTTCTTTGATTGCATACCTTCTACATGTGTTTTCTTGTTTGATTGCATACCTTCTAATCCGTGTTTTCTTGTTTGATTGTAGACCTTCTATAGGTGTGCTGAGGGACAGGAGGAGGTCGCGGCTCGGGTTATCGACGCCGTGTGCAGGCGCCTACTTGGAAACTATCGGCACGAGGCTCGGACGCAGGCTGTTCGAGACTACTTAGCACAGACTGGTATTAGGAGGAGAAAAGAGAAGTGCCGGAACAAGTATCTGAGTAAGGAGAAGTACATGAAGGTAATTACCTATTCTTAAGGCCTTGTACTTAGTTTCCTTGATTTGATTCGTAGGCGTAGCGCTCAAATTTCTCTTTCTTAACTTAGGTGCCCCCGAGATGGTGTGCGGACAAGATGGACTGCTGGGAGGCGTTGGTGGATGAGTGGTGCTCTCCCCAATGGCGCGTCGCCCACAACATTGCAAAGGAGAAGCGCCTCAAAATGAAAGGCGTGCCACACCATCTAGGCAGCGTCAACCTATATGGGTACGGGAATAACTGGGTATGTGTGGTTTGCTTGATGATTCATGCAAATTCATTCTTTGTGCTAGCTTGAGTCCTTAACTAATACTCTGTTCCTCTCTTTTAGTCAAAACACAACAAGGCTCCAGTGCCAGAGCTGTTCGACCTCTATGGCATGTCTAACATTGCACCGTACAAGAAGGCCAAGGCATTCTGTGAGTCTGACCTCGAAAATGCAAATAACTTCAGCAACGAGGCCTCCCACCACAAGATGGTGTAGTACGTTAAGCAAGGGAAGGCGAGGAAAGGGCCGGACTTTAACCCGAGCCGGCCTCTTGATCCAGAGCTGGTGATGATATCTGGTGGCGGGAGGTCCCATGGCTCGTTAGCCATGGGTAATGGACTGATACGTTGTAGTACCACCCTCCCGTAGATCAAGAAGTGCCAAACCAGCTCTGATCCTGAGATACCGTCTCGTTTACGACCAGTGGAAATCGAATTCTAGGTTTGTTATATAGACTCAGTAGCCTTTCCTCCATTACATTGTGTTTGTGGCCGTCGATGATTACAATGCTAACGAGTGGTGTTGCAGGCTGCTATTGAGGCAGAGAGAGCGAAGACCCGGGCTGCTTTTGAGGATAGGGACCGGCAGTTGGCTGAGAGGGACCGGCAGGCGGCGGAGAGGGAGAGGGAGAATGAGGAGAGGATGGCTAGGCTATTGGAGGAGGAGAGGAACCGGAACGACTCGGCTAACCAGGTCATGTACGATCTCTTCGTGGTAAGTTTCTTCTGCATATTAGCTAAATCATGCACGCAATGTTCCTTTCATTAGTAACTAATATGACTGACTCGTAACAACCAAATGTGCAGTCCATGTGCGAGAAGAACGGCCAGACCCCTCCGTCGATGCCAGTCATTGCTCCGGCGGGCACGGTAAGTTTCATTTGAATGGTCATTAGTTACTAGTCTTCACATTTGAGTTGCATCATGCTAACGATACATTTAAAATAATCTTTGGTGCATCGTAACTCCCGACAAGCATCGACCGATCCTTCTCCATCTGCCACTGGCGCGACCGGTCCTACACCTACACCTACACCTCCGTGATGACGGTAAGTTTCCCAAGTGTTTTGCTTAATAGAGTTTTGTTGTGATGCCATGTTGTATCTACACATATCGTGCATAATGTGTGTATGCTTGAAATGCATTGTATTTGTGGGATTCGACATCTAGTCGTGTGCCTTTGGTAGCCTTCCATACAGGGAAATGCCTCCTAGTGCTTCCACTGAGCCATGGTAGTTCGCTACTGCTCCGAAACACATGGATTTACCGGCATGTGTCCTTCTTTGCTCCTGTGTTTGTCCCTACGGGGAAATGTCACGCGGTGTATCACCGAAGTCCTTGTAGCTTACTACGACTTGGTTGCACTCGTTGATGACCGACACATGCATTGCTGGGTCATGTATGCATGTCCCTGTACGTTTGTGCCACCTTGGTTCTATGACTAGTCATGTCGGCCCGGGTTCTCTGCCATAAGGATACTAGCGACATAATCATATACTTAGCATTTGTTCCTCCAAAATGACTCAATATGCTTAGCTAGCTCAAAAATGACATAATAAGCTTAATTAGCTCCAAAATGACATATTTAACCTAGGATAGCTCTAAAATGACCAATACTTAGCATTTTTTTCCTCCAAAATGACTTAATATGCTTAGCTAGCTTAAAAATTACATAATAAGAGTAATGAGCTCCAAAATGACCTATTTAACCTAGGATAGCTCTAAAATGACCTATACTTAGCATTTTTCCTCCAAAATGACTTAATATGCTTAGCTAGCTTAAAAATGACCTATTTAACCTAGGATTGCTCTAAAGTGACCTATACTTAGGATCTTTTTGTACAAAATGACTTAATATGCTTAAGAAATGACATAGTTTAGCTCCTAAATGACTTCACATGCTTAGCTAGCTCCAAAATGACATAATAACCTTACTTAGCTCTAAAATGACATATTTAACCTAGGCTAGCTCTAAAATGACCTATACTTAGCATTTTTTCCTCCTAGATGACTCAATATGCTTAGCTAGCTCAATAATTACATAATAAGCTTAATTAGATCCAAAATGACCTATTTAACTTAGGATAGCTCTAAAATGACCTATACTTAGCATTTTTTCCTCCAAAATGACTTAATATGCTTAGCTAGTTTAAAAATGACCTATTTCACCTAGGATAGCTCTAAAATGACCTATACTTAGCATCTTTTCCTCCAAAATGACTTAATATGCTTAGCTAACTCCAAAATGACATAATATGCTTAAGAAATGACATATTTGAGGTCCTGAATGACTTCATATGCTTAGCTAGCTCCAAAATGACATAATAACCCCACTTAGCTCCAAAATGACCTATTTAACCTAGGCTAGCTCTAAAATGACCTATACTTAGCATTTTTTTCCTCCTAAATGACTCAATATGCTTAGCTAGCTCAAAAATGACATAATAAGCTTGATTAGCTCCAAAATGACTTATTTAACCTACGATAGCTCTAAAATGACCTATACTTAACATTTTTCCTCCAAAATGACTTAATATGCTTAGCTAGCTTAAAAATGACCTATTTAACCTAGGATAGCTCTAAAATGACCTATACTTAGCATCTTTTCCTCCAAAATCACTTAATATGCTTAATTGGCTCTAAAATGACATAATATGCTTAAGAAATAACATATTATAGCTCTTAAATGACTTCATATGCTTAGCTACCTCCAAAATGACATAATGACCTTACTTAGCTCCAAAATGACCTATTTTACGGATATAAGTTGCATCATAATAATCTTCTTCTTCTAACTTTCTTCTTTCCCATTTTACAGATTTGCTTAAGATCACAGAAGCTTGGGTTGATTGAGTGCTTGTATTTAGTTTTTATTTTGACCTTGTGAAACTTGCTCCCTATGGATGAAACTGTGTAATATTGATGAAACTATGTATATGTACGGATGAAACTTGCTTCTATTGGTAACATGTGTTGGATATATATATATATATATATATATATATATATATATATATATATATATATATATATATATATATATATATATATATATATATATATATATATATATATATATATATATAT
>LR738710.1:417920919-418077492 GCA_902687465.1 Secale cereale
ATATATATATATATATATATATATATATATATATATATATATATATATATATATATATATATATATATATATATATATATATATATATATATATATATATATATATATATGTGTGTGTGTGTGTGTGTGTGTGTGTGTTCATGACTATTGGTAATATGTGTTGAATATGCTATATTGGTCATATAAATATATTTGTGTTTTATTTTCTGTGAAAATGAATTGATATAAGAAAAACAAAATTAAATGGGGCAATATAGACACTTTGCCATCTATTGGCAGATGGCAAAGAGCTTTGCCATCAGCTGACAGATGGCAAAGAGGCCACATGTCATCCAGAGGTAAAATTTGGGATGACCTATTTGGGATCTTTGCCATCTGCCAGCAGATGGCAAAGCTCTTTGCCATTAGCTGGCAGATGGCAAAGTATGCAGCCTTTGCCATCTGCTGGCACACGGTAAATTGCATGCAGCCTTTGCCATCTGCTGGCACACGGTAAATTGCCTGCAGCCTTTGCCATCTGCTGGCAGACGGCAAAGAGCCTGCAGCCTTTGCCATCTGCTGGCAGATGGCAAAGAGCCTGCAGCCTTTGCCATTTGCTGGCAGATGGCAAAGTATGCCGTTATCCTTCTAACGGGGCTAACCCCATTAAGAGGCTTTGCCATCTGCCAGCTGATGGCAAAGGCACAGGCTCTTTGCCATCAGCCAGCGGATGGCAAAGAAGCCTTTGCCCACTGGATTTCAGACAAACTGTTTGCCATCTACTGGCTGATGGCAAAGCCTTTGCCATCCGCCGACCATGCCTTTGCAGTAGTGTCTTGCCATGACACCCAGTGAAAGTCTTTCTCTCCAAAACCTCCTTTCCACCTTGAAACAAGTCTCTCATCAATTCCATTAAGTTTCAACCTCATGGGGATTTTTCTTATAATTATTTTATCCCAAAAACAAATTTTGTCTATTGATTTGAGCCTTGGTGATTTACAAAGGAACCACCAATTCCCTTTTGAGTTTTGATTCCAAACCAACTTCCCTGGCTAGTCCTTAGTACCCTCAACCTAGATCCATCTTGTTTCACAGTCCACAGTTCAAAAATTTCAAATTTCACTTGCTGCAAGTTTGGACCAGATTTGCCATTTTTGATGAGATTCATATTTTTTTCTCTTCCTAAAAATCTGTGAAAATTCAGGCAGCCTCTGGATGCATCAAGAGACCACCTCACCAAATATCAGCTCCAGAAAGATTTTCCACATGCCAAAAACATTTCATCGAACACCTGGCGTGCATTGTTTCTGTCAAGATTCAGAAAAGTTAACTGAAGAATGCAGTCGACAGTGCAGTTTCGTTAGTTTCGTCAGAACCTCTCGTCAATCTCACCAGTGTCGCCTTGGCTCCTTGCTGCACTGCTCCTCGTGCTTAACCTGAGCGCCGCACGCTCTCTTGGCTCGTTGCGAGGGTCGGTGGCGCCGTGGCCTGCCTGCGCCATCGTCTTCCGCGGCGGCCGACAGGGTGCACACTGCAACGCAACGCCGTTCGGCACCGCTCAAGCCACCTGGAAGCTCCACGTGGCCGTCTCCTTGCCTGCGCACGCTGCAGCACCGTCGCCGTGGCCTGAGATGCACAGAGCGCGCTCTCTGCCGCCGACGTCCCCGCACGGCCGTTCCGTTGGGGAAATGCCGTAAGCGACCTTGCTAAGTTTTGCACCGGAATGGAACCTGTACACCGTCTAGTCGATGCTCAAGCGCCTAAGCCACCGTCCAGCCACATCATCACCGTAATTGCTTGCCGGACTTATCCCGTTTGCGGCAACCGCCTCGTGCCTGCTATAAATAGCACCCCCATGCTCGCTCTCGACCCCGCACAACTCCACCACCTCACCAGACCCCGCCCAGCCATTGGAAGAGCCTCGAGGGGCCCTTCTCCTCCAACTCCGGCCGCCTCGATCCGCTTCGGGCTCCGGCAGCTTCCTCTCTGGTGAGAGCTTCTCCACCGCGCTAGTTTTGCCAGTAGCTTCCTGGCACACCTAGACGACTAACCCCCACTCCAATTTGACCCCAGCAGCCCTCTCCGACGAGACCCACAACCACCCGAGCCGCCGTCCGCTGGAGATAGGGTCGCCGTTGATGTGGTGCTCGCCAACGTCCAACTCCACCACCCACCGACGCGGAAGAGCACCAGGAACACATAGGTACCACCCACTCCCCCTACCTCACCGTGGATCGGCGCCGGCGACTACCGCAGCTCTCTGGCACCGGCGCGACTCTGTTTTCTATTTAAATTTTCAAACCTGACGAGTGGGACCCCCTCGTCAGTCTCTCAATCACATTCGAATCGTTTTTAATGGAAAGCGCCTTCGGGCAAAGTACGTTTTCCCTATTCGGCTGGCGTACTACTTACCGAATCGTTTTCTGTTTTTGTATTCTAGCCCCTGGAAACTTTCTGTTTCATTACAGACAAGTCCCTGGACAGAAACTTTAATAACTTTTAAACAAAAGATGATTTTGAGTTGATTCTTTTTCTGTCCTCTTTAGTTTTCTGTCTAGTTTTTTATCATATTTATTTTAAAACTAATTGGGACAACTTTTATACACGCACGGTATTTATGTTAGTACCCATTTTATTTGTATACGTAGATACCGAAGGAGGTGACGGAGCCGCGAACTTCACCGAGTTAGTCTCCGACTACTCCGAACCAAGCAAGCATGTTTGAACCTTTCATATGATGAGTGTGTTGCATGTTTGCTTGAGTAGTTCTTCTTCATAACATGGTTATATAAGCATTTGTGGATGTTATATTTCATGCAAGCAAGCTTCGGGTGAGCCCCGAAAGATGATGATGAACCAACCTGATCATGTGGTGACACGAGGGGTTGTGAGCTGGTATTGTTGAAGCATGCGAGTCAACTGTTAACTCTAGTATCAACGTGGATCAAGTCAAGATCCCGTTCGTCTCGTTTTTTGGTACTGTCACATGTCTTCTGCAAAGATTACGGTTAAGTCAGCTGCAAACCTCTTTCCGTGTACACACCAAATAGAGGGGCCGGGATGTGAGTTCCATGGCCCTGGATTAAAGCCCGTCATCTGGTCAGGGGGCATGGGTGTTTCCGGTTGGGACCGAGAGGGGGCCACCCCTTAGAGCACGCGATATAAATTTGATCCCATGCTATTCGAGGTTGTAGCCTCCCCGTCTTAAAGTTTTTCGTGAGTGTTGTGTTGGGTGATTCCGGGCAGCAGGATGTGAAATGGGTGTGTACTGGTTAGTTGTGTTTCTGCTAAAACACCATAGACGGAAATAGTCCTCGTGGCTAGTGAAATCCGTTGGCTGTGATTCAAGAGTACAAACTCTGTAGAGTCAAAAATCTTCTGAGTAGCCATGTCTATGGCCTAGTGTCAATCTTCGTGTCAACCCCAGTGACCGTCTCGGTTAATTTATGATAATGATAAGAATGGTGATCTAGTCAAGAGCCATTTTGGTAGATGAACTAACCAGTTATTTTTGCACTGATTAATCTCTTGAAATAATTTACCGTTATACCAAAGATTATATAAGCCCTTTATGTGATCTCGCTCAGACGTCCGACTGTGGCATTCTTGTTATTTATTTTCGAATATAAGCCCTTTATGTGATGTCGCTCAGACGTCCGACTGTGGCATTCTTGTTATTTACTTTCAAATATAATCCTTTTATGTGATGTCGCTCAGACGTCTGACTGTGGCATTCTTGTTATTTATTTTTGAATATAAGCCCTTTTATATGATGTCGCTCACACGTCCGACTGTGGCATTCTCATTATTTATTTTTGTTATAAGCCCTTTATGTGATGTCGCACAGACGTCCGACTATGGCATGTTTTTATTCATTTTTCCTCACGAGGCGTCGCTCAGACACTCGTTTGGTATTCTTTTATTTCTCTTTGGTATTTCGGGAGGACTACCGCCCGACTTCCTTTTTTACTTTGCAGCGCAAATTATATTATTCGAGTACATATTGCTAGTTTGATCATATGCATCATGTTTGCATTTGTTATATCTTATGTCCGAACTGTCTTGCGAGTACAATCAAAGTACTCACCTGGCTTGTTGATTTGGCCAGATGTTGACGAAGGCGATCTCATGGATGAAGAGTTTGATAGCGAGTCCGACGTCTAGTGGAGTCCCAGTCAGTCTCTTGCGATCCTGGAGTTGATCACTGGAGTTGATCACTGTTTTATAACCGCTTCCGCCAACCACCAAATAAATTCATCGGGCCTCACTCCGACACTCGATGAACTGTAAGATATTGGAGTCATGCCACCCACTACACTATGACATATCCACCACCTCTTTTTATTACGAGTCAGTAGTTATGCCACCCTACCCTTGTGTCATATCCACCCTTATGTATTATATCGGCGTGCTTGTAATAAATTGTTGAGCAACCTCAGCTCAACCATATGTAATATTCAGTAATCTGGAATTCTGTATCAAGGATTTGTCTACCAGTGAGAAGTATTCTTATGTACTGGTTCGATAAAAAGGTCGGTTCTCTCGGTAAATATTTTACTGGAAAACCGGTCCTGACAGGAAGTCCTGAGAGCACGCTTCGTGCCAACACACTACAACCGTGACTTGTTCAAGAAGCTACAACTCCTCAAGCAAGGTACCAACTCCTTTAAAGAGTACTACAAGGAGATGGAGATTGCCATGATAAGAGCCAACATCACGGAAGATGAAGAGGAAACAATGGCGAGATTCTTGGATGGACTCAACTATCCTATCAAGAAGATTGTGGACTTTCAACCCTACACGACCCTCCTCGAGCTAGTACACCACGCAACCAAAGCGGAGCGACAATTTCAAGGGGACTACAAGTACTCCAAGTTCAACTCCAAGAACTTCGGCTCCTACAACCAAGTTTCAACGACTTCGGCTCCTCCTACCTCTACAAAGTTATCTACAAACTTCGGCGACAAGTCAAGCTACAAGAATGCGACTACATCAAGTCGGCCACCTTCTACAAACAACTTCAAGCCAAGAGCTTCATCATCTAAAACTCCAACCGAGGACAACTCCAAGACGAGTTCCATCAAATGCTTCAAGTGCCAAGGGTGAGGCCACAAGTCATTTGAGTGCAAGACCATTCGTACCATTATCATCAATGATGATGGATCTTATGACTCAATGAGCGACGATGAGATGGAAGCCCTTGAGCATGTGGCTATGCATCACCAAGTAAATAAAGATGAAGACCATCAAGTGTTTTGCGACAATGACTCGAGTCCAAATCTCGTTGTCTCCAAGGTCTTGACACTACAACATCAACAAGATGATGACCAACGATGTCAAATTTCCCATACCAAGGCCGGCATCAATGGACGCTCCGTCAAGGTTATCATCGATGGAGGAAGTTGTCATAACATGGCAAGCGAAGAGCTATGCTGCAAACTACAATTGGTCAAGACGAAGCACCCTCACCCCTACAAGGTCCAATGGCTTAACGACGCCAGAATTCTTCGAGTCGAGCACACCGTGCAAGTTTCCTTCAAGATAGGCGCCTATGAGGACACACTTGAGTGTGATGTGGTCCCTATGTCTGTGTGCCACCTTCTACTTGGACGACCATGGCAATACGATCGTGGAGTCACACACAATGGACAGACCAACCACTATAGCTTCAAGATGAAGGGCAAGGAATTCGTGCTACATCCAATGTCTCCAAGTCAAGTAGCCGCCGACAAACACTTACCTAACAACTATCTTGGAGAGAGTGGTGAGAGAGTGAGCCACCAAAAGGAGAGTGAGAGACACAAGCCAAATATGAGCGACTCCACAATGAGTGGCAAGAAACAACTAGTGCTATTCGCCACCAAAAGTGAGAAGAGAGGAGTGTGTGCGAACCCCTCGAGTGTCTTTCACCTTGTGCTTTTATGCGAAGGGGAAGCCAAACCTACTAACACTTCACCACCTCCACCTTTACTGTTGTCTAAATTGTTGCAGGAATTCTCGGACGTCTTCCCCGATGAGCTACCTCCGGGTCTACCTCCACTTCGCAGAATCGAACACCGCATCAACCTCATACCCGGCACACCACTTCCGAACAAGGCTCCTTACCGCGTTAACCACGAGGAAACCAAGGAGAAACAACGACAAGTACAACAACTCATCGACAAAGGTCATGTATGTGAAAGCTTGAGCCCTTGTGCCGTTCCGGTTATTCTCGTGCCTAAGAAAGATGGAAGTTTTCGCATGCGCTCCAATTGTCGCCCGATAAATGCTATCACCATTAGATACCGACACCCTATCCCACGCTTAGACAACATGCTTGATGAATTATGTGGTGCCACCATCTTTTCGAAAATTGATCTTAAATGTGGCTACTACCAAATTCGCATTCAAGACGGTGATGAGTGGAAAACGCCTTTCAAAACCAAGTTTGCGTTATATGAGTGGCTTGTTATGCCAATGGGTTTATCGGAAGTGCCTGGTTCATTTATGCGTGTCATGCATTTTGTTCTACGACCCTACATAGGCGTCTTTTTAGTGGTTTACTTTGATGACATCCTTGTTTTTAGCAAGTTGCTTGAGGGCCATGTGACACACATCCGTATGGTTTTACAAACCCTTCGGAAAGAGCGCTTATATGCTAACATGGAAAAATGCAATTTTGGCGTTGACTAGGTCGTTTTCTTAGGATTTGTCGTTTCTTCCCAAGGTGTTCACGTTGATGAAACTAAAATTGAAGCAATTAAAACTTGGCCTCTACCAAGGAACCTCCAACAAGTGCGTAGCTTTCTTGGTTTAGCCGGTTTCTATCGACGTTTTGTGAAGGATTTTAGCACAATTGCTATGCCTCTACACGCCTTGAGCAAGAAGAACACACCCTTCATTTGGGGTCCTTCGCAAGACACCGCGTTCAATGAGCTAAAAAGCTTGCTTGCGCATGCACCACTTCTTGCCCTACCAAACTTTGATAAACCTTTTGAGATTCATTGTGACGCTAGTGGTACCGGCATAGGTGGCGTGCTCATGCAAGAAAAGCACCCAATTGCATACTTTAGTGAAAAGCTATCCGGAGCACAACTTAACTACCCCATCTATGATAAAGAGCTATATGCTTTGGTGAGAGTTTTGCGTGTTCGGGAACATTACCTTAGACCTCATGAATTCATTCTTCATACGGACCATGAGACCCTCAAGTATCTAAAGGGTCAAACTAAGTTGAACAAGCGTCAGGCTAAGTGGAGTGAGTTCATAGAATCTTCCCCCTATGTCATCAAGTACATCAAAGGCAAAGAAAATGTTGTGGCGGATGCGCTTTACCGCAGATGCATGCTTGTCACAAAACTTGAGTTGAATGTTATTAGCTTTGAGCACATAAAAGACTTATATGAGCATGATCCTTTCTTTGCAAATCCTTACGCTAAGTGTTTGACTCACACTTCTTGGGAACATTACTACATCAAGGATGGATATCTTATGAGAGCTAACAAACTTTGCATTCTCGAGTCTTCGCTTCGTTTGCTCCTTTTGCAGGAATCTCATGGAGGAGGACTCATGGAACACTTTGGTCGCGACAAGACATTTGCTACGCTCTCCAAGAACTAGTTTTGGCCCAAGATGCTACGTGACGTCTCACGACTCACCAACCGATGCTCTACATGTCGCAAAGCTAAGTCAAAAGCTCAATCTCACGGCCTTTAGATGCCACTTCCTATTCCTTACCATCCGTGGGAAGACATACGCGTGGACTTTATACTTGGATTGCCTAGGTCTCAAAATGGAAAAGATTTCGTGTTTGTTGTCGTGGATAGATTCTCTAAAATGGCTCATTTCATTCCTTGTAACAAGATCGACGATGCTTCACATGTGGCAAATCTCTTTTGTAGGGAAATCATTCGTCTACATGGAGTGCCCAAGACGATCGTGTCAGACCGGGACGTCAAGTTCTTGAGCTAATTTTGGAAGACTCTATGCGCCAAACTCGGCATCAAGCTCCTCTTGTTTTCGGCATATCATCCACAAACCGACGGCCAAACGGAGGTGACGAACTGTGACGCCCGAAGACCGACGTCCCAGAAGATTCCAGAAGATTCCAGATGTTCCGGGTTCTCCCGTGTGTTTCTTTGTGCTTGTGTTATTTATTTTTGCATTGCATCATGTCATCATGCCTTCATGTCATTAATCTTTGCATCTCACTTAAATAAACCGTGTGGACCTTCGGTCAATTTAAATCGAGGGAAGGATGACTTCTCTTTATAACATATCCTCCTAATATTTAAGGAGCTATTTTATTAAAATATTCCATTTGTGTGGAATTAACCGTAACATACTTGCATATTTTCCCCATGCCTCCTCTTTCGCTATTCCTTGCCTCAAAACCTTGTCCTAATTCAAACCATTTGAATTAAATTCAAATGTGTTCGAATTTATCTCTTGCATTCTTGCCTCTTCTATTTTTCGTGGACCGTGGACATTTTTGCGAGTCCGGGAAAAATAGCTTCTTGCCCAAATTCTACCCATAACCCTTCCTTTCTCCTCCTTTTCTCCTTTGCATCTCATCATGAAGGAAATCCTCTTCTTGACGAGTATGTCGATTGCGAGTTGCCACATTGCGATGTGAATCACATAATGCTCGTTGCGCCTGAAGAGCTTGAGCTTCTCGGTGTTGTTGTGCTTGACGATTAGCCTCGGCATCTTGTTCGTCTTGATGTCGACATGCTCGCTCGTGTTGTTGTTGGCGTAGTCGTTGCCGTTCTTGCGCTTGGTCAAGTGTAGCTTGGTTTTGACGATGTCGACTCTCTTGCTCTTCAAATAGCTCTTCGGAACTCTTGTCGTGAAGTGGATTCCGGTTGTCATGTCGAGCTTGACGTGCGGCTTGATGAAGAGTGTTCAATGTAGGTGTACTTGATCCTTCCGTGGAGTCGGTATGGCGGCGTGAGCGGCTTCGTCTGTGAGAAGATGTTGATGAGGAGCGTCGATTGACTATCAAAGTCCGAAGCTCGTTGAATTGGGTAGACATGTTGGTCTTGATGATGTCAAATTGCTCTCTTGTTCTTGCTTCAAATTGTTGCGCGTCGGCGGCGACTTGCTCAATGTGCTCGCTCATAACTCCACTCTCTTGGTGTAGAGCTCATTGGACACCAAAAAGATGTAGTTTGGTGACGTAGTTGTTCGATTCTTTAGGATCATCGAAGAGTGGGTTCGTAGATGTACTTGGCCTATCCATCATTACAAGCAAGAGTGTGAGTGGGAGAAAGGAGAAGACAATACCAATTGTACCTTGACCGAAGTTGAATATGGATCAATGATCACTCAATAATGTAACCCGGCAATAGCACTATTGGTACCTCTTCGTGTCGATTCTCACACCTATACAAGTAAAGCCTTGAGCGGAGCTTGGTTAGGATGGTGGCACAAATTCAATGCAATTGTCAAAGTGACTCAATGATGTTGAATATGATTCACAATTTGCTCATGCAACAAGTAGATCACAAGCAATAATTAGCACACGGAACACACACCCGGATAGATAAATGTGGTTGTGCAACCAAGTGTTAGAGAAAATGTGGAACCCACGGAAAATGCTCGTGTTGCACAACACTAGAGAGACGCTAACCGATTTCTTAATAGGCGGATACGCACTTGTGCACGACCTATAAGAGGAAAAACGTAACGACTTCCTATCACAAGTATACTATGAGTGTATGATGTGCCAATACTTAGCACAAAATGATGTATTGCTATCGCATATGATCTCTTTTGATGCAAGGTGTATGATGCTATTTTCCTTTTGCTTATAAGCTTTGGTTGGCTCTTTTGCTTAAAAGCTTGTGAGCTCTTTCTTTTGCCACTTATGCATGCTTCTCGGATCAAGGTAGCTATTGTGTATGCGGATCACTCTTGTGTCACACGGAGATATGATGATGTAGTATGCAATATCTATGACTATCACTAATGTGCACAAGTGTCGTGGCCCCGCAATACTCAAATGGATAGTCTCGATGGGAAAGAGACGCAAAAATGGTCTATTGGGTGACAAAGAAATTGCAAAGCGTTGTCGATGTAACCGTCCTTGGCGAGGTTGAGAGGTGGTCTTGTCGATATCGTTTCGTTCCAAGATAGCCGAAACACACAAGGACACGGGAAAACCACAACTCAAATGATCCAAGACACAAGGGATAATATCGTAGTGATTTTGGTTAGGCAATGGTGGTGGTGGTATGGTAGATGTGGGTGTATGAAAGGGTAGGTGGTTGCGGAAGGTGGAACAAAACTGAGGAAGTTCAGTTTCGTCAGGGTTCGTCGGACGTCCGGTTGGTCGCCGATCGTCCGGTCGCCGGACGTCTGGTAAGTGTCGGAAATCCGGTAAAAGCTTATGTATAGGATGTGCCGGTCGTCCGGAGGGTGACGGACGTCTGGTGTTTCGCGGGTGGTCGGACGTCCGGTAAAACGCGGGTCGCCCGGTGGGTCTGGGGCTAGGGTTCGAGGTATTCATGGATAAATTGGTCAAACTTGGCCAAATTTGTGGAAGAAAATTGGGGAAAAGATGGGGAAACTCTAGATCCACTCGTGACACAACAAATCCATGGAACAAATTGAATAAAATCTTGCCAAATCAACATATCACAAAAAAAATTGGGCTATTTTTGGTGGGCAATTTTCGAAATTGGGAAGAACACAACAAAAACAAGCTAGAAAACACGGGTAGGGGCTCCAATTTCGTGAGAAACTGTGGCTCTTGATACCATATGATGTAGGGTGAAACCCTAAGTGGCCGATCTTTCACGAAAAGGAGGGATCCCAAGGATGAACACGTGAAACGCGAGGGGCAAACACAAGAGGGACAAGAAGAAAACACTCAAACCAACACGTTTAGGTCACACAAATGCTAGATCCGAATACACAAAGTGTGATACACGATACACGATCAACTAAGGACGATACAAGTGGTGGTAGTCATCTCCGTGAGGAGGTTTTGATGTTCTTCTCCGTGAAAGAGGTCTTGAATCCGGTGGATCTTCTCCAAGGAGGTCGCGGTCTCGTAGGAGAGGAACCACTAGGTTTTTAGATGAGCTATCACAAAGCTACCTAGCACGAAGGAAGTCAACGAGTATATATTACATGGGGTGACGCCGTCAAGTCGGACGTCCGCTGGGTCATCGGACGTCCGGTGGCTCGGGAGGGACCGGACGTCCGGTAATCCTCGGATTTCCGCTAATTACGTTCTGTAGTCGGTGTCACGGACGTCCGATGGCTTCCGGTCGTCTGGTCGTCTGGGAGTCGCCGGTTTTCCGGTGAACGTCGGACGTCCAGTGCCTGGGAGTGACCGGTCGTCCGGTAGGGATCGGACGTCCGGTGCCTGTAGAGTCTTGAGCCGCCCTTCTTCTTGTTCCAAGCACTTGTCGATCCCGCCGCCTTGTCCACTGTGCGGAGCTGTCCCGTGGCCTTCATCCACGTACCTGAGTATGCATAGAGTTTCCGATGAGGGTAGAAGCCATGTCCCACGTGACTCGAGAGGAAATTGATAAAGGAGCGAGTTCACCTCGGCTTCGAGAGCTATTGCACGGGCTCGTGTCATTAGTCCTTTGGGCACTTGGTGAGTCGACGGTAGGTCCATGGGGATGACCTTGGGATGCTCCGCATCAGTCGCACTGCTCCTCCTCTGCCTGGTCGCGATGGGGAGGAAAACGAGGGCGCACAGGAGAGGTCGTGGCTTGGGCTGCAGAAAGGGAGGATGAAGGAGGTAGAACGCGGGATGGAGATGGCACTCCTCACGTCGACGGCTGCGCGAGAGAGATACGAGGGAGAGAGAGAGACGTGAAAGGAGAGAGAGGTGACCTAGGTCTCACCCAATTGGGGACGAAGCAATGAATCGGGGGAAACCGCGCGGCAAGAGGGTAGGTGAAATCCCAATAATGCCCGCAACGGGGCACCTAATTTACAGGCGGTGGCAGCAGATATTAACCGTTGGAGGTAATGATTCATTGCTACAGGGCTTCAGTTCTGATACGGCGGCCCAGATCATCCGGGGGCTTGATCCGATGGCCCGAATTGCATCAGGAAATTGATCTGACGGCCGAGAGTGCCTAAGCTCTAAGGAGCGCCCGTGGGTGCCTTGTTTCTTATTTCTGGATTGGCAAGACAAGCCATGGCCATGGCCAGGCATGTGTGTGTGTGTGTGTGTGTGTGTGTTTGTGCATCGTGTGTGTTGTGTAGGTGTGTGTGCTGTGAGTGCAGCGGGTGTGTGTGGCCGATGTGCCAATGTGTGTGGGGCTGCCCCAAATTACTTTTGGTCTAATTTAATTAGATAGATTAGTTTTAGGATTATTTTTGCTGTTTAGTTAGTATTAATTTAGTACTAGATTATACTAATAGCCTAATGACATGTGGCCCCATTTTAATCCAAACACTAGTTTAATTTAGATGCCTATGACATGTGGGCCATACGTCACCTTTTGACCAGTCAAAGTGAAATTGTTGACCAGCCCCGGGACCCACTGTCATACACATCGACTAGAGTAACACTAGATGCCAAAAAGTATTTTAACATTTTAATTTCGAATTAAAATAATTACATAAGTTCAAAAAAATCATTTAAGCTTTAGAAATTCATAAAAATTAATCTATAACTCGGATGGAAATAATTTATATACAAAAATTGCTCAGAAAAATGTAACGAATCCAAATATGCAATCCGCTCATCTGTCACATGCCTCTAGCATGATGAACATGGAACCTTCCCCTCCGGATAGTGTGTCCGGTAAATGTCAAGCCGGGGAAATATCCACATATATTTTCGCGCTCCATCTCTGTCGGATTCAGGGCTTCGCAAAACCATTGTTAGGTTCGAACACTAGGGTGCGTGTGAAGGACTCAACTTCCCCTATTTTCCTACTAGCCGTTTCCATGAACTAGCTCGAAGAACAGGAAAGAAAATGACACAAGGCAGTTTACTTAGGTTCACGCCATCTAGCAGTGAGTGGCCCTACTCCGGCAATGTGGTGGATTGCCTCGAGGTGGGCCGAGGAAGAACTAGTACAGTGGTTGAACAACCTCAGGAGGTTTGTTCTTAGGCGTGAGGGTGCCGGTCGATCTGATTGATCCCTCGTCCTTCTGTCCCCGTGGTGGCTAAGCTATATATATAGTGGCCTTGGTTCTCTGCCCCCAAAATATAGGCGCGAAGGGATCCCACAACGACCAAATTTGAAGGCAGAGAACTAGTACATCTTATCCTGACAAAGGTGGTCTTCGCCTGCAAAGCTTCTGATCCTGACGCTATGGTTGGCTCGGTGATGACCTCTATCATGTCGTCGTGGCGATCCTGGTCTTATTGCATGCAAATGGAAACGTTTGGATGATTCCTCGAGACTTCGCGTCTACGCTTACCTCTTTAGCACCAAAGAGGAAAGTTGCTGTCTTGCGCCCGCTGGCGCCCGCCTGGCCTTGAGCGTCATGGCTTGCATCATATGAACCTTATGAGGTGGGGACTTGCATAGATATCTCCGCTCCTCAGGAGCTATCCTAGTAAGACTGCTCCTTCCGGAGGTCTTGGCGTCGTCCGCCTCGCGAGTCTTGCCCCCCCCCCCCCGCGAAGGTCTTGAGTGTTGATGCTGAAGATGGGCCGTACCAGGCCGGTGAAGAAGCCACGTCGTGGGCCACAGGCAGGCAAGTCTGGGTACCCTGGCTCCCAGAACGCCAAAGTAGCCTCCGGGCCCAAGGCGTGCTCGGACTTGGCTTCGAGGCGAAGCCAAAGGGCAAGGGCGAAGCGCTGCGGGCCCCAACCACCTGCGGACCTGATTGACGCGTGGCACCTAGATGGGACGTGGGCATCTCCGCTTCCCTACGCTGCCTCGGCAACTGTCCTGGACTGACAAAAAGGCTGGCGCTTGCGTCCAAACCTTCATTGCCTTCCTTTCGTCTTGCTCTAGATCCCCTTTCCCTTCTCGCCGTGAGTGCCTCCAGATCTGTTGAGTCCTGCCCCGAGTTCGGCGCTAATGGCCACTGAGAAGGCAAAGCCCGCCATCTCTCCTTCGGGCCCGACCCCCGAGCCTGAGCCAGCCGTCAGCCTCTCCGCCATAACCAAGGGAAATGATCTCACCATCGTGCTCCCGCTGCTGGCGTCCAGCCACAATGAGGGAGGGGAGACGGTGGTCCGGTTTGGCTCCGCCAAGCCCGAATCTTTGGCTAAGACATTCTACCCCCTCTTCTTGCACAACATGTTAGCTGGGCTCGTTCCCCCTTTCTCCAGTTTCTTCCTCGCCATCCTTAATCACTACCAGATCCATGCCCTTCATCTCTATCCCAGCTCCACCTTCCTCCTGTCGATCTTTGCCGTCTATTGCGAGGCATTCGTCGGGTGATGCCCTTTGTTGCGTTATTCCGCTACTTGTTCTACCTTCGGGGCGACACTGACCAGTGCTCCGGGAGCCTCTGCTTCGTCGCGGTACACCCCTGCAACGTGATCTCTAAGTACAAGAAGAAGGTGCACGACTTCCGGCGCAAGTGGGTCTTCGTGGATGCCAAGCGTTCCCATGTTTGGCTGGAGCTGCCAGTTATACCACCGGAGAAGCTGACCCTCTCTGCCGATCGCTGGTGCCGCAGGGTGCGCTACCACGCACTCGCCCGCCCCCAACGCGCGGCGATTCTTATGGCCGGGAAGCTTGGGGTCGCCCCACTCCTGTCCAAGAAGAGGACGTACATGGCTATCAACGACTAAGTATCTTACCATATTTCCGCTTCCGCTTTGGGTACTGTACTCAAGGCGTCCTCCTCCTAATAGCCAGGCCGCCGCCATTGACGAAGAAGAGGAAGGAGGAGGCCAGGCCTTCTAAGGCTGCATCTCTTGTGGCAGCTACTGCGGCTCTAGCGCGGAAGGAAGGGGCCATCTTGCGCTTGCCCACACCTAGGCACGCCTCTCGGGGCTCGAAGACACAAGCTAAGGAAACGACCACAGGTGTGGACAGGCCCACTCTCGAGGCCCCAGCCCCCAGTGACCTTGCTGGGGTGCAAGGGCTCAGGAGCCCCCTATCGTCCATGTTCCTGCTGCTCTGCCAACCCAGCGCCGACGCCGTCTTCTCGTCAAGCCATCACGCCGGCACGCCATTGATCCGTCACCATGCCCCGTGCCTTGGAGGATGCATGGAGCGAGGCTGAGGCCACTGCTGAAGAGGGCAGGAAGGTGGTCGGCTTGGCCATGGCTGAGCGCGATGTGGCGCGGGCCGACGAAAAGGCTGCCGAGGAATGCTGCCGCGCAGCGAAGAGCTGAAGACCCTCACTGACAAGCATGCTGGTGACGCCCACCGTCTTGAGCAGGAGGAGCCGAAGGCCTGGAAGGAGGTTCTTGACGACCGCAATGCCGACCTGGAGCAAGCAGCCCAGGAACAAGCTATGGAGTGCAGCCGCCTGGAGAAGCTGGAGAAGGAGGTGGATGTGGCCCGGGAGTCCCTTGCCGAGGCTGAGAAGGCATCCATCAAGAAGCGCAACGCCTTCATCTCCCTCGAGAAGAGGTTCCGCACTTCCATGTGATCCCTTTACGGGACAGTGTACAAGAAGCCGCTGGCGACACCGGAGGAAGGCCCCACCGGACTGCTTCACAGGCTCGCCACGGCGCTCAAGGGCATCGTCGCCGGGCTGGGCCCCTTGGTGGAGGTGGAGGATTGTGCTTTTTCCTCCTCGGTCACGACGCGCATCTACAACCACCTCCACCTCCGAGACTCCAACTTCGACTTTGGCGCCCTGCTCGAGCCTGCAGTTCCCGAGCCTCAAGGTGCCGTTGCCGAGGTCGTGAAAGACAAGGTGGAGGCTTTGCTGTAGTAGTTCCATCTGGTCGACTCCGCAATTGCGGCAACGGGAGCCGATGGAGGAGACGGCGGCCATGTTGTTGACGATGGGTCACCCCAGGCGGGCGATGGTGCATCCAGGGCTGAAGATGATGGGGGCGTTGCCGCTTCCTGTTTTATCCCTGCAACATTTATCGTGCCTCGTGGAGGCATCAAGAACTTTCACTTTGAACCTTTGAGAGACAATATGTTTTGTAATAATTTGCTAGGGTTTCTCTATCTTACTTTCAGCTTGGTTTAGTGTTCCGCGTCGGCAGGGCTCGGCCCCGCGCATACCTCAGCCGCCGTTGGGGCGTTCGGATCACCAGGACGGGACCAAGGGGGGAGGGGCTACATAGTTAGGCCCCTGGGTCGCGATGCCGAAGGGTCCCCCTTGAAGTTCGAACAACCCTCAGGAAGGAGATGTGGGTGTAGGTTCTAGCGTTCTGCGTCGGCAGGGCCCGACCCCGCGCATACCGATAACCCACAAGTATAGGGGATCGCAACAGTTTTTGAGGGTAAAGTATTCAACCCAAATCTATTGATTTGACACAAAGGGAGCCAAAGAATACTCTCAAGTATTAGCAGTTGAGTTGTCAATTCAACCACACCTGGAAAACTTAGAATCTGCAACAAGGTAATATGGAAGTAACGCTAACAGTGGCAAAGGTAGCGATAGTAGTTTTGTAGTGATTGTAACGGTAGCAATGGAAATGTAAATAAGCAACAAGTAGTATGTGAAAAGCTCGTAGGCATTGGATCCGTGACGGATAATTATGTCGGATGCGATTCCTCATGTAAGAGTTATAACATAGGGTGACACAGAACTAGCTCAAGTTCATCAATGTAATGTAGGCATGTATTCCGAATATAGTCATACGTGCTTATGGGAAAGAACTTGCATGACATCTTTTGTCCTACCCTCCCGTGGCAGCGGGGTCCTATTAGAAACTAAGGGATGTTAAGGCCTCCTTTTAATAGAGTACCAAACCAAAGCATTAACACTTAGTGAATACATGAACTCCTCAAACTACCGTCATCACCGAGAGTGGTCCCGATTATTGTCACTTCGGGGTTGCCGGATCATAACACATAGTAGGTGACTATTGACTTGCAAGATAGGATCAAGAACTCACATATATTCATTAAAACATAATAGGTTCAGATCTGAAATCATGGCACTCAGGCCCTAGTGACAAGCATTAAGCATGGCAAAGTCATAGCAATATCAATCTTAGAACATAATGGATACTAGGGATCAAACCCTAACAAAACTAACTCAATTACATGGTAAATCTCATCCAACCCATCACCGTCCAGCAAGCCTACGATGGGATTACTCACGCACGGCGGTGAGCATCATGGAATTTGTGATGGATGAAGGTTGATGATGACGACGGCGACGATCTCCACTCTCCGGAGACCCGAACGGACTCCAGATCAGCCCTCCCGAGAGAGATTAGGGCTTGGCGGCGGCTCCGTATTGTAAAATGCAATAATTCCTTCTCTCTGATTTTTTTTTCTCTCCGAAAGTGAATATATGGAGTCGCGGGAGATGTTGGTGGAGCATCAAGGGCCCACGAGGCAGGGGGGCGCCCTCCACCCTCGTGGACAAGGTGTGGGCCCGCTGGTCTGGTTCTTTCCGTAGATATTTTATATATATTCCAAAATAAATCTCCGTTTATTTTCAGGTCATTCCGAGAACTTTTATTTCTGCACAAAAATAACACCATGGCAGTTCTGCTGAAAACAGCGTCAGTCCGGGTTAGTTCCATTCAAATCATGCAAGTTAGCGTCCAAAACAAGGGCGAAAGTCTTTGGAAAAGCAGATACGCTGGAGACGTATCAACTCCCCTAAGCTTAAACATTTGCTTATCCTCAAGCAATTCAGTTGATAAACTGAAAGTGATAAAGAAAAACTTTGACAAACTCTATTTGCTCTTGTTGTTGTAAATATGTAAGGCCAACATTCAAGTTTTCTGCAAAGATCGTGAACTAACCACATTCACAATAACTTTCAGGTCTCATGTCTACTCATATCAATGACATAATCAACTAGAGAGCAATGATAATAAATCTCGGATGACAACACTTTCTCAAAACAATCATAATATGATATAACAAGATGGTATCTCGCTAGCCCTTTCTGAGACCGCAAAACATAAATGCAGAGCACCTTCGAAGATCAAGGACTGACTAGACATTGTAATTCATGGTAAAAGAGATCCAATCACAATCATACTCAATGCAAATTAATAGCAATACATGCAAATGACAACGGTGCTCTCCAACTGGTGCTCTTTAATAAGAGGATGATGACTCAACATAAAAGTAAATAGATAGGCCCTTCTCAGAGGGAAGCAGGGACTTCTAGAGGTGCCACAGCTCGATTTTGTAATAGAGATGAATAATATTTTGAGCGGTATACTTTCATTGTCAACATAACAACCAAGAGATCTCAATATCTTCCATGCTACACACATTATAGGCGGTTCCCAAACAGAATGTTAAAGTTTATACTCCCCCAACCACCAACAAGCACACTCCACGGCTGACCCGAAACAACGGGTACCGTCCAAACCAGCAACAACCCTGGGGTAGTTTTGTTTAATTATTATGATTTGAGGATAGGACTGGGCATCCCGGTTACCAGCCATTTTCTCATGAATGATGAGCGGAGTCCACTCATCGTGAAAATAACCCACCTAGCATGGAAGATATAGACATCCCTAGTTGATACATGAGTTGTTCGAGCATACAAAATAGAATTTGATTTGAAGGTTTAGAGTTTGGCACATACAAATTTACTTGGAATGGCAGGTAGGTACCGCATATAGGAAGGTATGGTGGACTCATATGGGATAACTTTGGGGTTTATGGAAGTGGATGCACAAGCAGTATTCCCGCTTAGTACAGGTGAAGGCTAGAAAGAGACTGGGAAGCGACTAACTAGAGAGCGAAAACAGTCATGAACATGCATTAAAATTAATCAACAATGAATGCAAGCATGAGTAGGATATAAATCACCATGAACATAAATATCGTGGAGGCTATATTGATTTTGTTTCAACTACATGCATGAACATGTGCCAAGTCAAACCACTTGAATTGTTCAAAGGAGGATACCACTCTATCATACCACATCACAACCATTTTAATATCATGTTTGCACGCAAGGTAAACCATTATAAACTCCTAGCTAATTAAGCATGGCATGAGCAGCTTTGATCTCTAATTCTCATTGCAAGCATGTTTCATTCATAATAGGCTGAATCAGGAATGATAAACTATCATATTTACAAAAACAAGAGAGGTCGAGTTCATACCAGCTTTTCTAATCTCAATCAATTCATCATATATCGTCATTATTGCCTTTCACACGCACGACCGAACGGTGTGGGTATTAACGATAGTGCATGTGCATTGGACTAAGCTGGAATATGAAAGCATTTAATACAAGGGAGAAGACAAAGTAATGTGGCTCATGGTTTATTCAACACTAATGCATACGAGAGCCACTAAGCATTTTCAATTATGGTATTCTCCTCTTGACCCCCTAAGAAAGGAAAAGAAAATATTTACATGGGAAAGCTCCAAACAAGCAAAATAAGAACGATAAATCTTCTTGAGTTTTCTTTTAATTACTACTACTACAGGCATGGAATGTAAACTAGCTAAAAAAACTACAACTATTTTTTTCTTTTTCTTAAGGTTTTTCTAACACACAAGAAAAAGACTAAGGAAATAAATGAAACTGGCATGGATAGTACAATGAAAAAGTATGAGCACCGACTAATGGAATAAGCATGTGAACATGAATGTAATATCGGTGAGAAATACGTACTCCCCCAAGCTTAGGCTTTTGGCCTAAGTTGGTCTATTGCCACAGATCAAAGCTACTCTCTGTGGTGCACGGAGGAGCGTCCTTTGGGTGCCACTGGTTGGCAATCTCATCCGGATCCCACCGATAAACCGACTCCCGGTAAGGGTCAAGTGGTGGTTCCGGCTCTGGCTCTAAAGCTTGCGCCTGGCTCCAGTACGCATAGACGGCATCCGGCAAAACGAGGTACGTGCCTGAAAATAGATAAAACATAGATGGTGCAGGCAAGGTAATAATCTCACAACATTTTTCATCAAACATCAATTTATACTTAAGCAACTTCTTCTTGTCTTTAACAATAAAATCATGTGCTATCATACTCTTATAATCTAGAAAAGCTGGGGCCATCAACTTTTCTTCCTTCTCATGATGCCTAATAGGTATTCTAAAGTGTTCGGCAAGGCGTGAAGCAAAGATGCCTCCAAAGATGGGACCCTTTTTGCGGTTCAGACTTAATCGTTTAGCAACAACAGCACCCAAGCTAAAAGTTGTGTCCTGAAACAAAGCATGGCGCAAAATAACAATATCAGGGGCACTAAGATTTCCAGTTTTCCTGCGACCAATTAAGCATCTACTAGCAAATATCGCAAAGTAGCATAGAACAGGAAAATGTATACTGGTAATTCTTTCCGCTGAATCTTGCCTCGTTTCCCCTACAACAATCATATCGATAAATCCCTCAACATCCTTACGATGTGGTTCCTCAAGACTACCAGCAAAGGGTATCTTACATACTTGACAAAATTCATAGAACGACATCTCCTTAACCTCATCATATAAATGAAATTCCACTGAAGGTGGTGATTTCTTAGCATGGAAACCGAAATTTTGCACTAAAATATTAGTAAGAGATATTGTTCGCGCTGGTCGTGGAGGAAGTCGGTGAGGCCTACATTCTCCGCCAAATAATAAAAGTCTTTATAAATCCCGGCGGCTTCTAAGAACTCATTGCTAGGCCATTCACATGGCCGAACTTCAGCGGTGCGATGAAGATTGTATTTGGGCTTCTTATTCTCCTCCTTCTGCTTATCCTTTGAGATTTGACTAGAAGAGCCTCTCAGCAATCTCCTCATCATTTTCTTCGTCTGAAAATTTCTGAAATTTTTAGTGACTTAAAATAAAATTGAACGAAACTCAATATGATTGATAGCAACTACTCCCACAAGTGCCTAGAGAAGAAATCATGCATTAGAACTACTTGGAACCACATAAATTCGGCATGCAAGCTCAAGAATAGGGTCACCTAAGCAGCAAAAATTTGCAATGAATAAAGCACTAGAAGAAAAACTAATTGGACCATTGGAGGAGTCACATACCGAAGAACAATCTCCCCAAATAGTTTTGTGAATGGATCTTTGAGAAAGGAGATCGAAAATGGCAACAAGATGAGCTAGAACTCGTGCTTGAGCTGGTTGGTGATTTATTTGGGAGGAAGAAGGAGTGTGTGGGTGCTGGAGTAAGTGGAGGGGGCCACATGGGGCCCACGAGGCAGGGGGCGCGCCCTGCACCCATGTGGCCAGGTGCTAGCTCCCCCTGCTGTGTTCTTTGTGCCAAATATTCTCAAATATTCTAGAAAAAATCATATTTCATTTTTGGGGCATTTGGAGAACTTTTATTTTCGGGGTATTTTTTATTGCATGGATAACTCTGAAAACAGGAAGAAAATACTATTTTTTCTTTATTTAATCTAATTAACCGAAAGTAAAAGGATGGTACAGATGGTTGTGCTTTCTAATTTCACCCATCTCATGCTCATCAAAAGGGATCCATTAACAAGGTTCATCAAGTCTTGTTAACAAACTCTTTCCGAATAACATGAAACCGGAGAATTTTCGAATAACACTAGGTTACCTCAATGGGGATATGCATGTCCCCAACAATAAGAATATCATATTCCTTCTTGACAGTAGGAAGAGGAAATTCAAAACATCCAATAGTAATCGTTGAAATTTATCCAATAGAATTGATACTGTGGACCTGAGGTTGTTTCCTCGGAAAGTGTACCGTATGCTCATTACCATTAACATGAAAAGTGACATTGCCTTTGTTGCAATCAATAACAGCCCCTGCAATATTCAAAAAGGGTCTACCAAGGATAATAAACATACTATCGTCCTTAGGAATATCAAGGATAACAAAGTCCGTTAGAATAGTAACAGTTGCAACCACAACCGGCACATCCTCACAAATACCGACATGTACAGCAGTTGATTTATCGACCATTTGCAAAGATATTTCAGTAGGTGTCAACTTACTCAAATCAAGTCTACAATATAAAGAGAGAGGCATAACACTAACACCGGCTCCAGGATCACATAAAGCAGTTTTAACATAGTTTCTTTTAATGGAGCAAGGTATAGTGGTTACTCCTGGATCTCCTAGTTTCTTTGGTATTCCACCTTTAAAAGTATAATTGGTAAGCATGGTTGAAATTTCAACTTCAGGTATCTTTCTTTTATTGGTAATAATATCTTTCATATACTTAGCACCAGGAATTGTTTTAAGCATATCAGTCAAACGCATACGCAAACAGATATGTCTAATCATTTCAGCAAAGCGCTCAAAATCATCATCATCTTTTTTCTTGGATGGTTTAGGAGGAAAAGGAATGGGCGAAACCCATGGTTCTCTTTCCTTACCGTGCTTAGTAGCAACAAAGTCTCTCTTATCATAACGTTGATTCTTTGATTGTGGGTTATCAAGATCAAGAACAGGTTCTATCTCTACATCATTGTCATTGCTAGGTTGAGCATCATCATGAACATCCTCATTAACATTATCACTAGGTTCATGTTCATTACCATATTGTGTCTCAGCATCAGAGATAGAGATATCATTGGGATTCTGAGGTGTGTTAGCTACAGGTTCAGTAGAAGCATGAAAAGTCCTATCATTCTTCTTTTTCTTCTTCTTAGAAGAACTAGGTGTATCTACATTAGCTCTCTGAGAATCTTACTCAATTCTCTTAGGGTGGCCTTCAGGATATGGAGGCTCCTGAGTCATTTTACCACCTCTAGTCACAACTCTAATAGCATTATAATTTTTCTTACTATTCAATTCATTGAACAAATCATTTTGTGCTTTAAGTACTTGTTCTACTTGAGTAGTAACCATAGAAGCATGTTTACTAACGAGTTTCAGTTCACCTTTAACTCTAGACATATAATCACTCAAGCGTTCGATCATGTAAGCATTACGTTGCAATTGTCTATCAATATAAGAATTGATGTTTTCTTGTTTTACAATAAAATTGTCAAACTCATCTAAGCATTGGCTAGCAGACTTATAACAAGGAATATCACCTTCATCAAATCTATAAAGAGTATTTACCTTTACTACCTGTGGCGGGTTATCAAGACCATATATTTCTTCAATATGTGGTAAATTCTTAATATCTTCAGCTTTAATACCCTTTTCTTTCATAGATTTCTTTGCCTCTTGCATATCTTCAGGACTGAGGAACAGAACAACCCTTTTCTTCAGAGTTGGCTTAGGAGTTGGTTCAGGAGGTGCCCAATTATTTTCATTGGTCAACATATTATTCAATAACAATTCAGCTTGAGCAACTGTTGTTTCCGTGAAAACACAACCAGCACAACTATCCAGGTGGCCTCTGGAAGCATCGGTTAGTCCATTATAAAAGATATCGAGTATTTCATTTGGTGGCTATCTCTACAGGACCACAGCCCCAACTGACACATATACAGGACCAATTACTAGAGCTCGCGCACGGCAATTAAATTACCATGTACTTTCGTTTCTTGGTAATGATTCTAATGTTCATGAGAATATCATGCTGCCTAAATTGGATACGTTTGTCTTGCTTACAAATGAAGGGCCTAGCTTGGACAAGAAGAATGAACATTGGAGCAAGATCAAGCATGGAGATGATGGCATGCGCAAGGGTAACAAGAACGGAGTTACAAGTGATGATTTCAGGACTTTGAAGCCACCATAATGAGTGCGTGAAGCCTTGGACGAAATATACAAGATGCCACTTCATAAATTTCGTCCAGAGGCTATTATAGGTGCTGCGTCACCTTATTATTGGTCCAGGCCAATGTAATTTCGAAATAGTAAAGTATAGGCTGTTTTTAGACTCCGTATGTGTGGGGAAAACAGAGTTAGGGTTGGTTTCAGACCCGTTCTCCAAGGGGCCACGAAATTCCCTCTCTTTTTCTCCATATATACAGCCCTTAGGGCGTCATTTAGACTTTGGGTTTTGTTTAGATTAAAAGTTCGCCATAGCTGCAACTTCGAGTACTTCGTTTGTGTTCACCGACCAGACAACGGCGTCACAGAATCCCACCTTGATCAATAAAGCTTTTCTCTTATATTCGCAATATCCAAATTGCAATCTTAGTTTCTTGCTTGTTCTTCATTTGCCTCCAGGAAACAGACCTTCGTGGTCAGGTTGATCGTGCTCCGGTGTGGTTAATAACCTCTCGGAGTTGGTTTAGCGGTTGCAAAGGCGCGACGTCCTCGCACGTTCGTAGTCGGATTGTCAAAGTCGACTTCCTCCAAAACGATAGCCACCATGTCATCGAAAGACGGGACACCTTTTCCTCTATCACGCGGTCTCGTAGGAGAGGAACCACTAAGGTTTTTGGATGAGCTAACACAAAGCTAACCCAAGATAGTATTGGTCGACTGACATATATAGGCTAGGAGGGGCGAAGGGGTACATGGGCTTCGGCCCAATTGTCATGCACGCAGGCACGGTCTGGATAATCCGGACGTTGGTCCGGATGATCCGAGCTTCGGGGCGGATGATCCGGGGCGGCGTCCGGATGATCCGGACATGTCTTTCTGCAGCGGGGAGGTTCGAATGTCCGGGTCTTGGTCCGGACGTCCGGGTGTGTCCGGATGATCCGGCTTTAGCGTGGAGCTTCGGGTGTCGGGGGCGTGCATTATCCGGATCGTTCGGACGTTGGTCCGGATCATCCGGGGTCTGTCCGGATCATCCGGGTCTTCATCCGGATCATCCGGGCTGTCTGAGTCTTGGCTGTTTTCTCCTTCTTCTTCCTTCTCCGATTCTTCTTGGTCCTTGACTTCTCCATGGTTGCTCTCGAGGTGCCTGAGTATGCATATAACTTTGGATGAGGGTAGCAGCCATGTCTCGTGTGAATCAAAACGACGTAGAGAGAGGAGTGTAGTGACCTCGGTCTTGAAAGCTCATGCTCGAGCGCGTGTCATGGGTCCACTTGGTACTTGGTGAGGCGATGGTAGGTCCATGGGGATGACCTTGGGATGCTCCGCATCATCTCCCCTCCCTTGGGAAAGATCCGACCTCGGATCAAAGGTGTCCCGTCTTTCGATAAGATGGTGGCTATCGTTTTCGGTGGAGTAGACTTTGACGATCCGACTACAAACGTGCGAGCACGTCGCGCCTTAGCAATCGCTAAACCAACTTTGAGAGGTTATTGACCATGCCGGAGCACGATCAACCTGACCACGAGGGTCTATTTCCTGCAAGCAAACGAAGAACAAGCAAGAAACTGAGATTGCAATCTGGATATTGCGAATATAAGAGGAAATCTTTATTGATCAAGGTGGGGTTCTGTGACGTCTTTGTCTGGTCGTTGAACACAAACGAAGTACGCGAAGTTGCAGCTATGACGAACTTTAATCTAAACAAAACCCAAAGTCTAAACGATGCCCTAAGGGCTGTATATATGGGGGAAGAGGGGGAATTTCGGGGCCCTTGGAGGAGGGGTCCAAAACCAACCCTAACTCTTGTTTCCCCACACATACGGACTCTAAAAACAGCCTATACTCAAGTATTTCGAAATTACATGGGCCTAGCCCAATAATAAGGTGACGCAGAACCTATAATAGCCTCTCGACAAAATTTATGAAGGGCATCTTGTATATTTCGTCCAAGGCTTCACACACTCATTATGGTGGCTTCAAAGTCCTGAAATCATCGCTTGTAACTCCGTTCTTGTTCCCCTTGCGCATGCCATCATCTCCATGCTTGATCTTGCTCCAATGTACATCCTTCTTGTCCAAGCTAGGCCCTTCATTTGTAAGCAAGACAAATGTATCCAATTTAGGCAGCATCATATTCTCATGAACATTAGAATCATTACCAAGAAACTAAAGTACCTGGTAATTTAATTGGCGTGGGCGAGCTCTAGTAATTGGTCCTGTATATGTGTCAGTTGGGGCTGTGGGTGTAACCTTGTTAGTGATGTCCTCATCAGTAACACTCAAGTGTGTCCTCGCAGGCGCTTATCTTGAAGGAAATTTGCATAGTATGCTCGACTCGAAGAGTTCCGGCGTCGTTAAGCCATTGGACCTTGTAGGGATGAGGGTGCTTCGACTTCACCAATTGTAGTTTGTCGCATAGCTGTTCGCTTGGCAAGTTATCACGACTTCCTCCATCGATGATAACCTTGACGGAGCATCCATTGATGCCGGCCTTGGTATGAAAAATGTGACATCATTGGTCGCCATCTTATTGATGTTGGAGTGTCAAGACTGATGCGGAGCATCCCAAGGTCATCCCCATGGACCTACCATCGACTCACCAAGTGCCTAAAGGACCTATGACACGAGCACGTGCAAGAGCTCTCGAAGCCGAGGTGAACTCGCTCCTTTATCAATTCCCTCTCGAGTAGCATGGGACATGGCTTCTACCCTCATCAGGAACTCTATGCATACTCAGGTACTTGGATGAAGGCCACGGGACAGCTATGCACAGTGGACAAGGTGGCGGGATCGACAAGTGCTTGGAACAAGAAGAAGTGCGGCTGAAGACGCTACAGGCACCGGACGTCCGGCCCCTACCGGACGACCAATCACCTCCAGGCATCGGACGTCCGATGATCACCGGACGACCGGCGACTCCCAGACGACCGGACGACCAGAAGCCACCGGACGTCCGTGACACCGACCACAGAACGTAAATAGCGGAAATCCGAGGATTACCGAACGTCCGGTCCCTCCCGAGCTACCGGACGTCCGGTGACCCAGCGGACGTCCGACGCGACGGCGTCATCCCATGTAATATATACTCGTTGACTTCCTTCGTGCTAGGTAGCTTTGTGATAGCTCATTTTAGACCTGAGTGGTTCCTCTCCTACGAGACCGCGGCCTCTTTGGAGAAGATCCACCGGATTCAAGACCTCCCTCACGGAGAAGAACATCAAGACCTTCTCACGGAGATGACTACCGCTACTTGTATCGTCCTTAGTTGATCTTGTATCATGTATCGCACTTTGTGTACCCGGATCTAGCATTTGTGTGACCTAAACGTGTTGATTGGAGAAACACTTACCTACCAACCATCGTGGAGAGAATGGTGAGAGAGTGAGCCACCAAAAGGAGGGTGAGAGCCACAAGCCAAATATGAACGACTCCACGATGAGCGACAAGAAGCAACTAGTGCTATTTGCCACAAAAAGTGACATGAGAGAAGTGTGTGAGAACCCATCGAGTGTCTTTCACCTTGAGCTTTTATGCAAAGGGGAAGCCAAACCTTCTAACACTTCACCACCTCTACCTTTAGTGTTGTCTAATTTGTTGTAGGAATTCTCGGACGTCTTTCCCGATGAGCTACCTCCGGGGCTACCTCCACTTCGTGGAATCGAACACCGCATCGACCTCATACCCGGCGCACCACTTCCGAACAAGGCTCCTTACTGCGTCAATCCCGAGGAAACCAAGGAAATACAACGGCAAGTGCAACTACTCATCGACAAAGGTCATGTACGTGAAAGCTTGAGCCCTTGTGGCGTTCCGGTTATTCTCGTGCCTGAGAAAGATGGAAGTTTTCACATGTGTTCCGATTGCCGACCGATAAATGCTATCACGATTAGATACTATCAACCTATCCCACGCTTAGACGACATGCTTGATGAATTGTGTGGTGCCACCATCTTTTCAAAAATTGATCTTAAAAGTGGTTATTACCAAATTCGCATTCAAGAGGGTGATGAGTGGAAAACGTCTTTCAAAACCAAATTTGGGTTATATGAGTGGCTAGTCATGCCAGTGGGTTTATCAGAAGCACCCGATTCATTTATGCGCCTTATGCATTTTGTTCTAAGACCCTACATAGGCATCTTTGTAGTGGTTTACTTTGATGACATCCTCGTTTTTAGCAAGTCGCTTGAGGAACATGTGACACACATCCGTATAGTTTTACAAACCCTTCGGAAAGAGCGCTTGTATGCTAACATGGAAAAATGAAGTTCTTGTTCCGCCTTGAGAGCCCCAATGTAGTTGCCGTCGAGGGACTTGTAGTTCTCGAGGAAGATAGTCTTGTAGATGTCATTGTGCAATCCCATCATGAAGTGGAGCTTCATCAAAATGGGGTCGTCCACGCCGGCTCGTCGCAAGGCATTCTTCATCTCCTTGAAGTACTTGTCGATGGACTTGGATGCTTGGGTGGTGTACTCCAATTGGTGTAGAAGTTGTTCCGCGTAGGTGGGAGGCACGAACTCTCGCCGCATAGCTTTCTTCGTCTTGGGCCAATTCACGTTGAAGCTCGTCGAAGGTGTGTGAAGCCACCATGTTGACGCATTGTCGTGGAAGTTTCTTGTGGCGCACTTCACTTGATCTTCGTAGGGAACTTGATGTAGCTTGAGGTAGTCGTCCATCTTGCGCTCTCACACGAGATACTCCTCGGGGTCTTGAGTCCCATAGAAATGAATCTCGTGGTCGTTGTCGAGGTCATAGTAGCTCGTGGAAGTCGTGGACTTGAGCTTGCGAAGCTTCTCTTGAGCATAATCTTGAGGTGCTTGTGGGCGAAGATGCCGCATATCCAAAGGTGAAGATGCCTTGAAGTCGCTTGGCGAAGATGCCAAGGTACATGGTGAAGTCGTTGAGCGGTTGTTGGTGTTGACCTCATGACCTTCATGTTCTTGTCGTTGATGGTGTCGATGCCTAGGTGATCTTGCCGAAGATGGTAGCTCGGAGGGATGTGCACTTGAGCGTCTTCTCGAAGATGAGGGACACCTCTTGCGGTTCTTGATGAGGGCTTTGAGCTCCTTCATTTGAGCATCCATGTTGGCGCACAAGTGGTTCGTCATGGCATCGAACTTGTCGTTGTTGTTGTAGACCGAAGTAGATGAAATGCTTTGCCTATCCATCACAAGACTCGAGTAAAGGTTTGTAGAAAATGAGATAAACAATACCAAGTTACCTTTTCCCAACATTGAGGATGTATCCCCTTTCACTCAATGTGAAATGAAAGAATAGTGGAATTGGTACCAGACTAGTTCACTCACACCTATCAAGTAAAGCTTATCGAGTGGCTTGGTTAGGATAAATGGCACAAAAATTTGATGAAAAATGTTAGCAAGAGTCAATAAAGTTGAAAGAGATTCACAAATTTGCAAGTGAAACAAGTAGACCAATAGCAATATGGGTGGCACACGGAAACACACACACGGATAGATAGATGGGGTCGTGCAACCAAGGAATGAGCACAAAATGTGGAATCCACGAAAAACGCTCGTGTTGCATAACTCAAGAGAGATGCTAGAACGATTGCTCAATAGGCGGATACGACACTTGTGCACAACCTATAAGATGCAAAATGTATGAACTTTCTATCCCAAGGATGCTATGTGTATGATGTTTGGTGCTTTTAGCACAAGATGATCCAACACGATCGGATATGATAGCATATGATATATTGTGATGCGATGCTATGGCTCTTGCTTACGAGCTTCTTTGTCTTTATCTTTTTGCTTGAAAGCTTATTCTTTTTTTGTATGGCCACAATGCGAAATGCACAAACCAAGATAGCAATTGTGTATATGTGGGAACAATCTTGTGACACAAGGGATGATATGATGATACCAAGATATGGTATGTATACAATGGAAGGGTGAATCGATGATCACTAATGTGCACAAGTAACATTGCCGGCAATACTCAAATGGCTAGTCTCGATAGGCAAGTGACGCAAAATGGGCTATGAGTTAACAATGCAATTGCAAGGGGAATATAGAATGATGTCGTCGAGGTTACCGTCCGAGTCGATGATGAGAGGCGGTGTTCTTGATGTAGACCTGTTCCTAATTAGCCGAAACACCTTAGGAAACGGAAAAACCACAACTCAAAATCTCAAGGACAAATGTCAAATGGTGGTAGCGGGAATGCCGTGGTGGTTGCGGAATTGTTGTTGGAAACCTGGTCAAAATGGGTTATGGTGGCGGAAGGGTATGATGGGCTATACACGGCGTCGGAGTTGAAGTCACGGTCCCTAAGTAGCCGAAACACCTTAGGAGACTCTAGCCACAACTCAAACAAGCTCGAACAAAATTGGGTTAAGTTTGGTTGGCGGAAATATATAGTGGGCAATGTGTATGCGGAAGTGGTGGTGGTGGTTGATGAAGAAGCAATTGTCAGGACCCCGATCCTAAGTCACACTGATCTAGCTTGTAACACATCATATCACTTTGCGGCCTCACGCACGGTATCCCCACGGGTAACACCTTACCTGGCCCGGGACCGTTTGCGCATTTTGGCACACATATATGATAGTGTCGCTAGCATCCATATGACAGAGAACCCGGGCCGACATGGCTAGTTATATACCAAAAGTGGCACTAAATTACAGAGACATGCATCCATGACCCAGCAACGAACGTGTCGGTCATCAACGTATGAACCCAAGTCGTAGCAAGCTACATGGACTTAAAGAAACAACGCGTGACATTTCCCCTAAGGGACAGACACAGGAACGAAGAAGGACACATGCCGGCCAGCCTACGTGTTCCGGAGCAGTAGCAAGCTACCAAGGCTCAGTTGAAGCACTAGGAGGCATTTCCTTGTAAGATAGGCTACCAAAGGTAAACAACTAGGTGTCAGATCCCACACATACCAAGCATTTCAAACATACACACAATATTCTCAATATGTGCAAATACAAGATATATTGCATCACAACAGAACTCTATGACTCAAATTACTTTATTTAAGAGGCTCCGAAGAGCCATACATAACATATCCATACAGATAGGGGTCACATGACCCAACACTCAAGTCATACAGGCATACAAGCACAAGCGGAAGCTAACATGTCTGAGTACAAACAACTTGGAAATAAAACAGGCTTGGTGTAGCCTGACTATCTACAAGGCCCTTCACAAGCTCAAGATCTCCGTCTGGGTAGCAAGCTACTCGTCGACATCAACGTCGATGTAAAACCCATCAGAAGGGGCAGGGTTCTCCTCTGCAACAGTTATTAAACAAACATGAGTACAAAGGTATTCAGCAAGTCTTACAACAGAACCTATCATACATGCATCATTATCAACAAGGGTAGTGGAGCTCATAGCAACAAGCCAGCTTTGACTCTTGGCTAACCAATACTACAACTCTCAGCAGATTGCAAGATAAGACTACGTACACGAGTCCTCTACTCACCACAACAATACACTACCGTGGATCCTCTTCCGTCATCCTACGGAAGGGCCATCCACGTCACTCCCACTTGTCTTGAGGCTTTTAGTAGTATCCATCAACTTGTCTATGAACTGTATAAGCAACCAAGTGGTCCGTACCACGAACAATGGCTATTCAAATAGATTGGTAACCCTGCAGGGGTGTACTTCTTCACACACACGCTTCCACCACTTATCGCCGTTTACTCGACATGTACTCGGCAACCTTCAAGAGGAAGCCCAGCGAGGGTGTCGGGCACGACCTGACTAACCACACAAGTCCCTAATCCAGGTTTATCGCCTATTTGGGTTCCATCCGTGGGGAGATTCGGCTGTGGTGTTGCTCACGGCCCCAAACGATGTGTACAGGGTTCCCGAGTCACCAAACGGGCGACCGGTACACCGTGCCACGTACCTGTCGCATCATAGCCCACCCCGAGGGTCAGCGTTGTGCATGACCACCAGTAAACTACAAACACCATAAACTAGTTGCAACTCCTTGACAGAGGACAAGGGCAGTTAATAATTCGAGAGAGCTTGGAGCGCCCGGAGCCCAATGCATGGTAGTAGGTGTAACTTGAATCACACATACAGATCTCGGGTCCTATGGACGGTTCCAATGAAACAACCCACCATGTACTCCTACATGGCCTTTCATCGACACCTTTACCAAACATGTTCCACACTTCCCTCTCTTTATCGAGCATGATCATTTCACTCTGATCCATCACCCAGATGAACCAGACCTGACACAACTCTAAGCATAGCAGGCAACATAAACAAATAGCATGGTGGAACACACATCACATGGCTCAATCAACTCCTACACATGCTAGTGGGTTTCGACTATTTACTGTGGCAATGACAGGTCATGCAAAGGAATAGGGTTCAACTACCGCATCAAGTAGCAGTTCGCACGCTGCCTTAATGCAGTAAAAGAGAGCAGGAGCGAGAAGATGGGTTTGTAGGTTTGTATCGGAATGATCAATGGGTTGCTTGCCTGACAGATTGGTTGCCGAGTACTGCTCTTTAGTTGGATACGCAGATGTATCCTCGGGAGCAGGACCTACCACGGAGAACACGAACGATACAACCAATATACAAACAAATGCAGCAATATGATGCATGCTCATGACATGGCAAGATAAATGTGTTTTGGGCTAATGCAACTATACACAAAAAGGTTTGAGTCCATTTGAATCAAAGATTCAAATTTATACCCAAACTATTATTTATTATAGTGCATTATCATGTTTTGATGTGAACAGAAGGGGTAACTTGCTCAAACATGCATGAAACCAGTGCCATTGGAAAGATCGGATTTTTTTGATCAATTTTCATATATAAATCTTTTCCATCTGAGCTACTGTTGAATTTATATGATTTTTTGAAGTTTAAAGCATTTTCTGGAATTTCCTGAATTGTTTTAAATCAAATAATCCCAGAAAAGCATTTACTGTATCAGCATGACATCATGCTGATGTCAGTAGGTCAACAGACCTGGTCCATGTCAAATATGACTGGTGGGTCCCGCGTGTCAGTGTCATTAGCTTAACTATTTAACTAAACTGCTAATCCTAATTAAATTAGCCGCCTGGGCCCACCTATCATTGACTCCGGGGGTCAACCTGGGCCCACTCGTGGTCAAACGGGGTCAAACTGACCGGCGTTTAGCCGCCGGTGAGGCCAGACGCGGTGGTGCAGGGCGAGATTCGTGCTCCGACGACCAAATCGACGGCGGAGCACGTCTACGTGATGCTGGGGAAGTGCCGCATCGAGTGGTGGTGGTGGTTGGCCTCGGGGTCGTCGGAAAAGGCGCCGGCGACGAACTTGGCGGCTGCCGGAGCTCAGGCGAGCTCGGGCTAGTCACTAGGAGGCATGGCGAGGCTCGTGGTGTGGCGTGTCAGGCTCCTGGAGGTGCGGTGGAGCTGATGGATAGGGTGGCACGACCGTTGGGTGGCCGGAGCCTCGTCGGCGACGAGCTCCGCGACGGCGCGTGCAGGTGAGCTATGTGCGGTCGTTACAGAGCTCGAGGGGGGAAATAGAGAGGATGGGGAGGTAGCCAAGCTCACGGCGGTCGCGTTGGAGTCGACGGCCGAACGGGGGAGAAGTGCTCGGGGACGACGTGTTGGACCTTCTGGCAATGCGTGGCTCGTCGGGGAGGTGTCGCCGACTGTGGCGGAGCTTGGGGACACGAGGGCGAGGGGAGGGGACCTTGGTGGCTGCGGCTATGGCGGCAGGACGGCGGCGACTGCGTCGGCCATGGCGCGGGGAGGGCGAGGGAGAGAGGCAGGGGAGGAGTGAATGTGTCCAGCGACTTCGGGGCGCGACGTGGAGGTCGTCCAGGCCGTTTCCGCGGCAAGGCGGCAATCAGGTGGCGTCGTGGCGAGCTCGGAGCTCGTCGGCGTCACCTCCCAGCCAGCCTGGCAGGGATGAAGCAGCTGGCTGGCTCGGGCCAGCACAGTGCTGGTCCCCTAGGTGGGTCGGGGTGGTCCAGGTAAGTGGGTTGTGCCCTCCCTCTCTCCTTTTCTATTTTCTTTCTGTTTTGTTTCTTTTTCAACTTTGTTGAATTAATAAAAATGCTAGAGCATTTTTATAAATCATAAAACTAGTCATGCCCACTGTATATAATATGAACAGCATGGAGCATTTTAGTTTATGATTATTTGGGCACCTAAAATATTTTATAGCATTTAAATGCCCAAATGCAAATACAATATGAATTAAACCAGTGACCTTTGGATGTCCTAGAAAATTGTGCACCATTTTTGTCAGAGGTTTAAGAACAAGGCAAAGATGATGAACATTTTTGAAGGGCATTTTGGGTACATTGGAAAAGATTTTATTAAACCCTAGTTTTTAGAAGAGGGGTGCTGGGGTTTCTGTCATTCCCATTTCAGATTTCTGCAAAAAGTAAACATGATGCACACTCTAGCTAGTCCTAATGCATGCACAGACTAGGGATGTGACAACTCACCCCCACTCAAAAGAATATCGTCCCGAGATTCAGGTTCCTCCGGAAAAAGGGTGGGGTACTCAAGTCAAAAACGATCCTCCCTTTCCCAAGTAGCTTCGTTCTCGGAATGATGTGACCATTGAACCTTGAGAAACTTGATTTTATGACGTCGAGTGGTACGCTCGGTTTGATCAAGAATACGAACAGGGTATTCTCGATATGTAAGATTGTCTTGGAGGTCAAGCGTTTCGTGGTCCACTCCGCGGATAGGATCCGAGAAGTAATGCCTGAGTTGAGAAACGTGGAAGACATCATGAACTCTGGAAAGATGCGGAGGTAGTTCCAATTGGTAGGCAACTTCTCCTCGTTTGTCAAGAATGCGAAAAGGACCGATGTAACGAGGAGCCAATTTGCCTTTGATACCGAAGCGATGGGTTTCCTTAAGAGGAGTAAATCGAAGGTAAACCTTATCGCCGACTTCATAAGTCATAGCCTTATGATGACTATCATATTGGCTCTTCTGGCGAGACTGGGCTGTTTTCAATTTCTCACGAACGATGCGAACTTACTCTTCTGCTTCCTGAATCATATCCGGACCAAAGAATTGTCTTTCCCCTGTTTCTGACCAGTTAAGAGGCGTTCGACACCTTCGTCCATACAGAACTTCGAAGGGAGCCTTGCCCATGCTAGCTTGATAACTATTATTATAAGCGAATTTGGCGAATGGAAGACACTTCTCCCAATCCATACCGAAAGAGATGACAGAGGCTTGAAGCATATCTTCCAAAATTTTATTGACTCGTTCTACTTGACCACTAGACTGAGGATGAAAGGCGGTGCTAAAAGAGAGATGAGTCCCCATAGCATTTTAGAAACTTTCCCAAAATCGAGAGGTGAATATACTTCCACGTCTGAGTTAATCTCCAATGGCACACCATGAAGAGATACTATTCGAGAGATATACATGTCTGCTAGCTGGCTACCGGTTATACTCTCTCGAACAGGCAGGAAATGGGCTACTTTGGAGAGGCGGTCGATAACGACGAAGATAGCATTATTCCCTTTCATGGTCCTGGGAAACCAGGTAATGAAGTCCATACCGATCTTATCCCATTTCCATTCAGGAATAGCTAGAGGTTGAAGGGTGCCAGCAGGCCGTTGATGCTCTGCTTTAACTCGACGGCAAACATCACAGTTAGCAATGAACTGAGCGATTTCTCTCTTCATCCTAGTCCACCAGAACCTCTAGCATAGGTCCTGATACATTTTAGTACTGCAAGGATGAATCGTGAGAGGAGATTCATGGGCCTCCTTAAGGATCAACTGCCGTAGATGTTGGTTCTTGGGAACCACTAAACGGTTCTCGAAGAAGACAACACCTCTGTTATCAATGGAGAAACAACCTGCGACTCCTTTATGAATGTTTCTCTTGATTCGGGAAATCCATGTATCTTGCGTCTGGGCAGATATGATTTGATCCGTAAGGGTGGGTTTCGCCACCAAGGTGGAAAGGAATCCTCGAGGAACAATGTGAAGGTTAAGCTTACGAAATTCCTCGTGGAGAAGTGGTTGCCCTTGTTGTAACATCAGGTTGTTACAATAAGACTTACGACTTAGTGCGTAAGCCATGACATTGGCCTTCCCAGGGGTGTAGGTGATTCCTAAGTCGTAATCTCTGAGCAACTCAACCCAACATCTTTGCCTGAGATTCAAATCCGGTTGGGTGAAGATGTATTTCAGCCTTTGGTGATCAGTGAAGATTTCACAGCGATTACCAAGAAGGTAATGTCACCATGTTTACAGCTGCAAGCTCTAGGTCATGTGTAGGATAGTTATCCGCATGTGGACACAACAGTCGAGATGTGTAGGCAATCACTTGACGATCTTGCATGAGTATGCAACCTAGTCCTTGTCGCGAGGCGTCGCAATAGATAATAAAGTCCTTGGAAAAGTCTGGTGGTACCAGTACGGGAGCAGATGTTAGGCGTCTTTTCATTTCCTGAAAGCTGGACTCACACTGTGGGGTCCACTTGAACTTTTTATCTTTCTTGAGGAGTTCAGTTAGAGGTTTAGCAACCTTGGAGAAATTCTCGACGAAGCGTCGGCAATAGCTCGTTAAGCCAAGGAAACTCCTAACTTGCTTGACCGATCCAGGTGGAGTCCAATCAAGGACGGCCTGAACTCGCTCGGGATTGACAGCAATACCCTTACCAGAGATTACATGGCCTAGATAGGTCACTTCTGGCAACCAGAATTCACACTTGGAGAATTTGGCATAAAGGCGGTGCTCTCGAAGTTTCGTCAACACTAGCCTTAGATGCTCGGCATGATCTTCCTTGTTCTTGGAGTAGATGAGTATATCATCGAGGTATACCACGACGAATTTATCCAAGTACTCCATGAATATAGAATTCATTAGCTGGGAGAAAGTGGCTAGGGCATTGGTTAACCCGAAGGACATGACGGTGTACTCGTATTGGCCATAACGAGTAACAAAGGCCGTCTTGGGAATGTCCCCGTTCTTGATTTTGATTTGATGGTAGCCCAACCTCTAATCCATTTTGGAAAAGACTGAGGATCCAGCGAGTTGATCATAAAGGTCGTTGATCCTGGGGAGCGGATACTTGTTCTTTATGGTGACCAGATTGACAGGTCGATAACTACAACCATCCGTTCCGTTCCATCCTTCTTCTTGACGAAGAGGACGGGACAAGCCCAAGGGGAAGAACTAGGGCGGAGGAAACCCTTTTTCAAGGACTCATCGAGTTGTTTCTTAAGCTCAGCTAGTTCTAGGGGTGCCATCTTATAGGGTCTCCTAGAGATTGGGACACTTCCTGGAACAAGATCTATCACGAACTCGACATCTCTGTCAGGTGGAACACCTGGCAGTTCTTCTGGAAAGACATCCGGAAAGTCACGGACTACAGGGATATCTTCGAGTTCTGGTAGAGGACTGGCATTAAGGGAGTAAAGCTGGTGCTCAGCCATTCGGGCCAAAACATTGACTGTCTTGCCGGATGGGTGTGTAAGTTGAACAGTCCTAGTGTAGCAATCAATCTTGGCGTAATAAGTTGTCATCCATTCCATACCCAAGATGATGTTTATGTCCGAGGACTTGAGAGCTATTAGTGATGCAAGGAAAACAAGTCTATCGACAAGAATTTCATTTCCATGGCTCACCCTAGAGGTTTGCCATTTTGAACCAGGAGTTTGAATAACCATGGAAGTGGGCATGTCACAAAAAGTCATGTTGTGCATTCGAGCATAGCTCTCAGATATGAACGAATGAGATGCTCCAGTATCGAAAAGAACAGATGCCGGATGGCAGTTAACAAGAAGCGTACCAAGGACGACGTTAGGATCCTCATAAGCTTCCTCAGCAGAGACATAGTTGACATGACCACGTGCAGTGGGGATTGGATTGACATAGTTCACCTTGCCCGTTGGCTTACCACGGCCAACAGACCTTCTTGGCTGGTTCTGAGGACATTCACAAATGTAGTGCCCTGGCTCTCCACACTTGAAGCATGTCACAATGCCAGTGCGTGGAGCAAAGTTGGCAGGTGGTCCTCCATAAGTCTTGTCTGATGCATACTGTTGGGTTGGGCGAGGCGCCTCATAGGATGGCCTCGGAGTGAACCTGGGTGGGAGAGCAGTGTTAGGAACCCACACACGGCGCTTGTGAGAGCCAGAGCCGGATGAGGAACCAAAGTCACGAGGATGCTTGCGTGTGGCTTCGAAATCAGTGTGGCCCGTCTCAGCACCGATGGCTTTGTTCACCAACTTCTAGAAGGAGGTGCACTCGTGCACACCTAGATCTCGGCGAAGTTCAGGGCTGAGTCCCTTGCGGAACCTCGCCTGCTTCTTGGCATCGGTGGACACTTCCTTGGGAGCATAGCGTGCCAAGTTGCCAAACTCGCGACTATAGCCATCCACGGTTAGCCGGCCCTGGGTGAAATTGCAGAATTCCTCCCGCTTGTGATCCATGAGACCTTCCGGAATGTGATGTTCACGGAATGCCTCACTGAACTCTGCCCAAGTAGTGAGTTGGCCAGCAGGACACATGGCCTCAAAGTTTTCCCACCAGAGGCTAGCAGGGCCCTCAAGATGGTAGGCGGCGTAAGTAACCTTGTTAGCTTCGGCCACACGGGCAGAGTGTAGCTTGTGGGTGATACTGCGAAGCCAGTCATCGGCATCAAGAGGTTCAGCGGAATGATGGAACTTCGGTGGGCACATCTTGATAAAGTTATTAATTGACACCACATCATTCCTCTGGCGTAAGGCAGTATTCTGCTCTATGCGTTCCAGCAGACGGTTGATTTCTCTCTTGTTCCTTTCTGCCTCGAGCATAACTTCAGCCAAGGAGGGTGGTTGGGGCAGATTCTCATCTCTAGCCCCACTATCCTCACCTGAGCAGCAGGAGTGCTGCGAGTGTTGACCATCCTAGGAAAACAAAACAACGGTTCAGACAAGGATGGCAAAACTTTGACATAGGAGTGCAGAATGTAATGGATGACATAGAATGCAGAGATGTTCATCTGTACAACATGGTTATATAGAAACTGCCATATATACACCATTAGTCATACACACCATACATAGTTTAGTACAAGCCAAGGCTAAAGTACAACTGCGGTGAAGGATGATACACCTCATCAAAGGCATTCCAAGCTCCTATACATTATTTAACTACGCCTCCGGAACTCAGAACAAACTAAGTCATATCCCACAAGACGCACAGGACTGTGGAAATACAACTACTACCATACTACTACTGCCACGGTCTGACTCAGACATTCCCGTAGTAATCCTCATAAAGATTACCACCGTAGCCTGGAAGTGGAACATGTGGACCTGGAAACTCTCGAGCACTCAAAGGCTGTGGACCATAGGGACATGGATCCGATCTCGGTCCCGCTAATGGTGGTAACCGATGCCCATGTGGAGGTGTAATACCCCCAACGTCACGCCAATCCATATGATCAGGCAGACGAGTCCACACGGCGTAGAAATCCCGCATATCCAGATACCCGGCGTGCACGACAGGTGCAAGCCGTGTCAAAGTAGTCTAGTGAGCGGCTCGAGTGTTATAAAGATCCATCCGGAGGGCAAAGATCCATCCGGAGGGCACGGACCTCACGGTCCCTATCCTCCAGCATCTGAGTAGTAGTCTGAAGCAGTGGCTCCTCATGAGCGGCATCAGTATACAGACCAGTATAGTAGCCTTCCTCTCCAGGAAGTGAGGCTGGCATGTAGCAGAACTCAGTGTTCAACAGCAGGGCATGCCTAGCCCGGATGATGGTCATCATCGAGTAAGAGGCATCCTGCAATGCCATCTTGATTGTAACCCCGAGTCCATAAGACCAATGGATGGGGTCGGTAGCCCCGGGATACGAAGGGTATATCCGAACGGTATAGAAATACTGACTCTGGTTGAAATCCCGGTATTGTTCCTCCACAGTGTACTCAGGATACCAACGGTAGCCGGTCTTAGTCAACACACGGACTAGCATGGCCGTGTGACCTGGCACATTAATGCATCGAGTCAAATGGACCACCTGGTGAGGTGTGCGGTCAGACATCTGAAACACGAAATAATGCAAAGGCATTAGAATTTCTGGAAGAAATCGGGCAGCATAACAACTGTAAATGCTCAAAAAGGATTTTGAGACATCATACAAATGATCATAGCCACTCAACAACATAATATCAAGGTTCCAGGTCCAACTAATCAACATACTAGAAGGGTAGAAACTGAACTGAGGCTTGAAACCAACAATCCTAAGAGTCTACGGATTAGTGACACGTGAACCTAATAAAGATGAGAGACCTAGTCCTAAACCCCCGTAGAAAGAATAGGCTAACTCAGATCCGAAGGGAATAAGGTAAAGAAGTAAAAAGAGCCTTACGTTCCCTTCCACAATCAATTCCCCTACATATAACTAAGAATTTTCTAGACTCAACATCGACCAGTTTGGCTTGAAGAACCTACAGGCAGTCCGGCTCTGATGCCAACGCTGTCAGGACACCGATCCTAAGTCACACTGATCTAGATTGTAACACATCATATCACTTTGCGGCCTCACGCACGGTATCCCCACGGGTGCCACCTCACCTGGCCCGGGACCGTTTGCGCATTTTGGCACACGTATATGATAGTGCCGCTAGCATCCATATGACAGAGGATCTGGGCCGACATGGCTAGTTATAAACCAAAAGTGGCACTAAATTACAGAGACAAGCATCCATGACCCAGTAACGAACGTGTCGGTCATCAACGTATGAACCCAAGTCGTAGCAAGCTACATGGACTTAAAGGAACAACGCGTGACATTTCCCCTAAGGGACAGACACAGGAACGAAGAAGGACACATGCCGGCCAGCCTACGTGTTCCGGAGCAGTAGCAAGCTACCAAGGCTCAGTGGAAGCACTAGGATGCATTTCCTTGTAAGATAGGCTACCAAAGGTAAACAACTAGGTGTCGGATCCCACACATACCAAGCATTTCAAACATACAAACAATATGCTCAATATGTGCAAATACAACATTGCATCACAACAGAACTCTATGACTCAATGTACTTTATTTAAGAGGCTCCAAAGAGCCATACATACCATACCCATACAGATAGGGGTCACATGACCCAACAATCAAGTCATACAAGCATACAAGCACAAGCGGAAGCTAACATGTCTGAGTACAAACAACTTGGAAATAAAACAGGCTTGGTGTAGCCTGACTATCTACAAGGCCCTTCACAAGCTCAGGATCTCTGTCTGGGTAGCAAGCTACTCGTCGACAACAACGTCTATGTAAAACCCATCAGAAGGGGCAGGGTTCTCCTCTGCAACAGTTATTAAGCAAACATGAGTACAAAGGTAATCAGCAAGTCTTTCAATAGAACCTATCATACATGCATCATTATCAACAAGAGTAGTGGAGCTCATAGCAGCAAGCCAGCTTTGACTCTTGGCTAACCTATACTACAACTCTCAGTAGATTGCAAGATAAGACTACGTACACGAGTCCTCTACTCACCACAACAATACACAACCATGGATCCTCTTCCGTCATCCTACGGAAGGGCCATCCACGGCACTCACACTTATCTTGAGGCTTTTAGTAGTATCCATCAACTTGTCTATGAACTGCATAAGCAACCAAGTGGTCCATACCGCGAACAACGGCTATTCGAATAGATTGGTAACCCTGCAGGGGTGTACTTCTTCACACACGCTTCCACCACTGATCGCCGTTTACTCGACATGTACTCGACAACCTTCAAGCGGAAGCCCAGCGAGGGTGTCGGCCACGACCTGACTAACCACACAAGTCCCTAGTCCAGGTTTATCGCCTATTTGGGTTCCATCCGTGGGGAGATCCGGCCGGGGTGCCGCTCACGGCCCCAAACGATGTGAACAGGGTTCCCGAGTCACCAAACGGGCGACCGGTACACCGTGCCACGTACCTGCCGCATCACAGCCCACCCCGAGGGTCAGCGCTGTGCACGACCACCAGTAAACTACAAACACCAGAAACTAGTTGCAACTCCTGGACAGATGACAAGGGCAGTTAATAATTCGAGAGAGCTTGGAGCGCCCGGAGCCCAATGCGTGGTAGTAGCTGTAACTTGAATCACACATACAGATCTCGGGTCCTTTGGATGGTTCCAATGAAACAACCCACCATGTACTCCTACATGGCTTTTCATCGATACCTTTACCAAACATGTTCCACACTTCCCTCTCTTTATCGAGCATGATCATTTCACTCTAATCCATCACCCAGATGAACCAGACCTGACACAACTCTAAGCATAGCAGGCAACATAAACAAATAGCATGGTGGAACCCACATCACATGGCTCAATCAACTCCTACACATGCTAGTGGGTTTCAACTATTTATTGTGGCAATGACAGGTCATGCAAAGGAATAGGGTTCAACTACCACAGCAAGTAGCAGTTCACACGTTGGTGCCTTAATGCAGTAAAAGAGAGCAGCAGCGAGAAGATGGGTTTGTATCAGAATGATCAATGGGTTGCTTGCCTGACAGATTGGTTGTCGGGTACTGCTCTTCAGTTGGATACGCAGATGTATCCTCGGGAGCAGGACCTACCACGGAGAACACCGACGATACAATCAATATACAAACAAATGCAGCAATATGATGCATGCTCATGACATGGCAAGATGAATGTGTTTTGGGCTAATGCAACCATAAACAGAAAGGTTTGAGTCCATTTGAATCAAAGATGCAGATTTATACCCAAACTATTATTTATTAAAGTGCATTATCATGTTTTGATGTGAACAGCCAGGTTAACTTGCTCAAACATGCATGAAACCAGTGCCATTGGACAGATTGGATTTTTCTGATCAATTTCATATGTAAATCTTTTCCATCTGAGCTACTGTTGAATTTATATGATTTTTTGAAGTTTAAAGAATTTTCTGGAATTTCCTGAATTGTTTTAAATCAAATAATCCCAGAAAAGCATTTACTATGTCAGCATGACATCATGCTGACGTCAGTAGGTCAACAGACCTGGTCCAGGTCAAATCTGACTAGTGGGTCCCGCGTGTTAGTGTCATTAGCTTAACTAATTAACTAAACTTCTAATCCTAATTAAATTAGCCGCCTGGGCCCACCTATCATTGACTCCAGGGGGTCAACCTAGGCCCACCCGTGGTCAAACGAGGTCAATCTGACTGGCGTTTAGCCGGCGGCGAGGCCAGACGAGGCGGTGCAGGGCGGGATTCGTGCTCCGGCGACCAAATCGACGGCGGAGCACGTCTACGTGATGCTGGGGAAGTGCCGCATCGAGTGGTGGTGGTGGTTGGCCTCGGGGTCACCGGAAAAGGCGCTGACGATGACCTTGGCGGTTCCCGAAGCTCGGGTGAGCTCGGGCTAGTTGCTACGAGGCATGGTGAGGCTCGTGGTGTGGCGTATTAGGCTCCTAGACGCGCGGTGGAGCTGATGGAAAGGGTGGCACGGCCGTTGGGTGGTCGGAGCCTCGTCGGCGACGAGCTCCGTGGCGGCGCATGCAGGTGAGCTACGTGCGGTCATTACAGAGCTCGAGGGGGGAAACAGACAGGATGGGGAGGTAGCCAAGCTCACGGCGGTCGCATTGGAGTTGACGGCGAGGTCGGGGACGAGCTATTGCGACGGTGAGGTCACCGGCGATCTCGACGACCGAACGGGGGAGAAGTGCCCGGGGACGGCGTGTTGGAGCTTCCGGCGATGCGTGGCTCGTCGAGGAGGCGTAGCAGACGGTGGCGGAGCTTGGGGACACGACGGCGAGGCAAGGGGAGCTCGGTGGCTGCGGCTATGGCGGCAGGACGGCGGCGGCTGCGTCGGCCATGGCGCGGGGAGGGCGAGGGAGAGAGGCAGGGGAGGAGTGGATGTGTCCAGCGGCTTTGGGGCGTGACATGTAGGTCGTCCAGGCCGTTTCCGCGGTGAGGCGGCAAGCAGGTGGCGTCGTGGCAAGATCGGAGCTCGTCGGCGTCACCTCCCTGCCGGCTTGGCGGGGACGAAGCAGCTGGCTGGCTCGGGCGAGCACAGTGCTGGGCCGCCAGGTGGGCCGGGGTGGTCCAGGTAAGTGGGATGTGCCCTCTCTCTCTCCTTTTCTATTTTTCTTTCTGTTTTGTTTCTTTTTCAACTTTGTTGAATTAATAAAAATGCTAGAGCATTTTTATAAATCATAAAACTAGTCATGCCCACTGTATATAATATGAACAACATGGAACATTTTAGTTTATGATTATTTGGGCACCTAAAATATTTTATAGCATTTAAATGCCCAAATGCAAATACAATATGAATTAAACCAGTGACCTTTGGATGTCCTAGAAAATTGTGCACCATTTTTTTCAGAGGTTTAAGACCAAGGCAAAGATGATGAACATTTTTAAAGGGCATTTGGGGTACATTGGAAAATATTTTATTAAGCCCTAGTTGTTAGAAGAGGGGTGCTAGGTTTTCTGTCATTCCCATTTCAGGTTTCTGCAAAAAGTAAACATGATGCACACTCTAGCTAGTCCTAATGCATGCACTGACTAGGGATGTGACAGCAATTGTCCCTAAGTAGCCTAAACACCTTAGGAGACTTAAATAACTACTCAAGCAACCACAAATGCTATGGTGGACAAAATGGGTTAGTTTGCGGAAGGCTATGGTGGCTATGCGGAAGATATGGTGGAAGGCCTAGGAAAACTTGCCAAATTTGACAAATTTTTATGGAGTCAAATGATGATGGTAGTATTTTTGTGGTATGGGGTATGTCAAGAGCTTCAAAACGAGCTAAAGAACGTCAAAAACGGTCTCCGGATGAATTAGTTATGGACAAAACAAAATTCAGTCCGCGTGAGTTTCACGTAAAACCGGATGATTCGGGAGTTTATCCGGATGATCCGGGCTTAGTCCGGATGATCCGGGTATTCTTCCGGATGATACGGGTTCGTCAGCGCCGGTTCTGTTCTTTCAGGTGAGGTGGGTATCCGAACATCCTGGAGGGTGCCCAGCTGATCCGGGAAGTGTCCGGATGATCCGGGTGAACTTCCAGATGATCCGAGCAGGTCAAACTGCTTGGTATTTTCTCTCGGGGACGATTTTTGGGCGAAAAAATGATGATTTCGGGGCGAAAATTTCGGAGATTTTGTGGATGGAAAGTGGGGAAACTTGTGGAGATGCTAGATCCACTTAAAGCCAAGCGAATCCATGGATCAAAATCAACAAAATCTCATCAAACCAATAGATCACAAAAAAAATGAGGCTATTTTTGGTGGGGAATTTTCAAAATTGGGAAAGAACACAACAAAACAAGGCTATAAAATGGTGAGGGGGCTCCAAATTCGTGAGAAACCAAGGCTCATGATACCATATGATGCGGGGTCAACCTGTTCTTGGCCGATATTTCACCAAGAGGAGGGAAACCCACGATGAACATGAAAAACACAAAGGGGAATCACGAGGGAAAACACTCAAGAACAAGTCCAATCACACATCCACTAGATAATCGAACACACAAGATCACAAGGTACATGAACAACAAAGGGAAAGATACAAGGTAGAGTTCATCTCCAAGAGGAGGTCTTGAATCCAGTGTGGATCTTCCCGTTAGGGGTCTTGAATCCAAGGTGGATCTTCTCCGTAGAGGGGCCGCGGTATCTCTCGTGGAGTAGATCCGTAATGGATGAACAAAGCTCTAGTCTAAAATGAGCTATCACATTTGCTAACCCTAAAATGGTGGAGGTGGAGGAGTATATATAGTCTAGGGCCATGAAGGGGTAAGTGAGGGGCAAAACAGGTATATGGGCCTCGGCCCAGATACATGCGCGCAGGCAAGGCCGATTGATCCGGACGGGGTCCCGGATGATACGGGCGTCGGGGTGTCCGGATGACCCGTACGGAGTCCCGGATGATTCGGCTTCGGTGGAAGCCTTCAGGTGTCCTCTGCACACTTACCCGGACGATCCGGGGGAAGGTCCGGATGATCCGGCTGGGTCCGGATGATCCGGATGGACGTCGGGACGTCCGTCCTGTCTCCAGCAGCCGCTCCGTCTTCTTCTCCTTTCTTCCGTCTTCTCTTCCATGCCTCCGTCGGGGATGATCCGGACGGAGTCCTGGATCATTCGGCTTCGGTGGAAGCCTTCAGGTGTCCTCTGCGCACTTACCCGGACGATCCGGGGGAAGGTCCGGATGATCCGGCTGGGTCCGGATGATTCGGATGGACGTCCGGACGTCCGTCCTGACTCCAGCAGCCGCTCCGTCTTCTTCTCCTTTCTTTTGTCTTCTCTTCCATGCCTCCGTCGGGGATGATGTCGGTGTGCTCTTGTGCTTGCACTCCTCGTCAATGGTGAAGCTCCCGCAATACCTACGCATGCACATGGAAGAAGTGTCAAGTAGTATACCATCCTCAAAGGGGTCAAGTGAGCACGCGTAAAGGAGATGATTCACCTTAGTGTATGTGAAGTAGATGTCGCACGTGTCACTTGCCAAATGAACTCTTGACATGGTGATGTCCGTAGGATGCTCCGCATCAAGTAGTTTCATCATACATAGTAGAAGTGACATCATCAAGAACATGCGACATATCAGATTCAATAGCATGAGTAGGTGTCGCAAGTTTACTCATAGCAGAGGGTGAATCAAGTGCAAATCTAGATGGCAGTTCCTTACCTCCCTCCGTAGTTCAGGGATAAATCTTGGTTTTTGATTCTTTCAAGTTCTTCATAGTGATCAACAGATATAAATCCCAAGTGACTTAAAGAATATAGCTATGCTCCCCGGCAACCGCGCCAGAAAATAGTCTTGATAACCCACAAGTATAGGGGATCGCAATAGTTTTCGAGGGTAAAGTATTCAACCCAAATTTATTGATTCGACAAAAGGGGAGCCAAAGAATACTCTCGAGTATTAGCAGTTGATTTCTCAATTCAACCACACTTGGAAAACTTAGTATCTGCAACAAGGTAATTTAGTAGCAAGGTAATACGGAAGTAACGGTAACAGTGGCAAAGGTAGCGATAGTAGTAGTTTTGTAGTGATTGTAACAGTAGCAGCGGAAAAGTAAATAAGCAACAAGCAATATGTGAAAAGCTCGTAGGCATTGGATCAGTGATGGATAATTATGTCGGATGCGATTCCTCATGTAATAGTTATAACATAGGGTGACCCAGAAATAGCTCTAGTTCATCAATATAATGTAGGCATGTATTCCGAATATAGTCATACGTGCTTATGGGAAAGAACTTGCATGACATCTTTTGTCCTATCCTCCCGTGGCAGCGGGCCCAATTGGAAACTAAGGGATATTAAGGCCTCCTTTTAATAGAGTACCAGACCAAAGCATTAACACTTAATGAACACATGAACTCCTCAATCTATGGTCATCACCGAGAGTGGCCCCGATTATTGTCACTTCAGGGTTGCTGGATCATAACACATAGTAGGTGACTATTGACTTGCAAGATAAGATCATGAACTCACATATATTCATGAAAACATAATAGGTTCAGATCTGAAATCATGGCACTTGGGCCCTAGTGACAAGCATTAAGCATGGCAAAGTCATAGAAACATCAATCTTAGAACATAATGGATACTAGGGATCAAACCCTAACAAAACTAACTCGATTATATGGTAAATCATATCCAACCCATCACCTTCCAGCAAGCCTACGATGGGATTACTCACGCACGTCGGTGAGCATCATGGAATTGGTGATGGAGGAAGGTTGATGATGACGACGACGATCTCCACTGTCCGGAGCCCCGAACGGACTCCAGATCAGCCCTCCCGAGAGAGATCAGGGCTTGGCGGCGGCTCCGTATCGTAAAACGCGATAATTCCTTCTCTTTGATTTTTTCTCCCTGAAAGTGAATATATGGAGTCAGGGGAGTTGTCGGTGGAGCATCAGGGGCCCACGAGGCAGGGGCGCGCCTGGGGGGGGGGGGCGCCCTCCACCCCTGTGGACAGGGTGTGGGCCCCATGGTCTGGTTCTTTCCGCATATATTTTTTATATATTCCAAAATAAATCCTCGTTCATTTTCAGGTCATTCCGAGAACTTTTATTTCTGCACAAAAACAACACCATGGCAGTTCTGCTGAAAACAGCGTCAGTCCGAGTTAGTTCCATTCAAATCATGCAAGTTAGAGTCCAAAACAAGGGCAAAAGTGTTTGGACTAGTAGATACGTTGGAGACGTATCATATACCTCAGCCACCGTTGGGGCGTCCAGATCACCGGGACGAGACCAAGGGGTGAGGGGCTATGTGGCAAGTTAGGCCACTAGGTCGCAATGCCCAGGGGTCCCCATTGACATATGAACTAAACCTCCATACATGTTCCTCACCGGGCTTTCGCTCGGGAGGGGCGCATGAAAACCATGTCCGAGGGACCTGGCAAGGTGGCATATGCCAGGTGTGACCTGAGCGTAGCCTCCGTGCCCAGCCCCCTCGCGCTACCCTCCTGAGGGAAAGCAGTGTGATTGTGACACCCCGAGACCGATGCGCCAGGTATCTTCCAGTTATTCGCCGTCATTGCCATATCATATGCTTGCGTGTTGCATTTTGCTATGTCATCATGCGCATTGCATCAGCATGTTTTACAAACTTGCATCCGTCCGAGTCCCCTCGTCCTCTTCGTTGTCTGTTCGGAGCCCACACACACTCGCACGCGCCCACGGCACCTCCGAATATTTATTTTATAAGTGGCCAGAAAATGTTCTCGGAATGGGATGAAAGTTGGCATGTGTTCTTATTATAGTGTAGACAAACCGCCTATCAAATTTCGTCGCATTCAGAGCTCGTTTGATAGCCCAACCGTTAAACCTATAGCGGCAATATAGCCGGACAAACGTCGGATGTTTTCGGTCTTCGAAAACCCCCACGGGCCTCTCTGTCTCTTCTCTCCCCATAGCCCACCTCCTCTTACACAGCCCACTAGCCCACCTACCTGCCCCCTCCGCTCTGGACCATCCGATAGCGATCGAGCGGTTCCGGAACGGCCTCAAAAACCCTAGTCCTTGCCCCCTACCCTATATATACACACCCACATGCCATTTTTGGCCTTCGCCTACCTCCCTCCTCAATTTCTGTGCCTCCCCAACCCTGAGCCGCCACCAGCCACCTCCTCCTCGCCATGTGGCAAACGACCATAGGCTGAGCCACCACTAGTCGCCGCCGCCGGCCACTCAGGGCTCGCCACGTCGTCCCAGCCACCTCTCCACCGCGCCTCCACCTCCCGTGGCCTGCCGAGGCCCGGATCTGGCCCGCCCTGGCCCGGAACCGCTGCCGCTGCAGCCCGCGAGGCCCGAGCCACCCGCGCCCCAGCGTCGCTCGCCTCTCTCTCCATCCCCGCCGCCTAGCGTCGGCGCCGCCTGCCTCCGGCGACACAGCCCCGACGGAGCAGCCGCCTCCGACCCCAGTTCGCCTCACCGCCGCCTCCGCGCAAGCCTGCATCGCTCCCCGCCGCCGTGCGCCACCTCGCCTCCGCGCCCAGCCGCCACCGCCGTGGTGCATCGGGATCTCGCCGCCAACCGCCTCCCCAAGCGAGGACCTCGCCGCCCTACCTCGCCTCCGGCCGGATCCGGCCAACCGTTGCCCGGATCCGTCGGATCGCATCGCCCCCGTCCGCCGGAGCCCTCCTCCGACCACCTCCCGACGTCGTCGCCTCACCGGTGTTGCCAGCCGCACCGCCGCGATCTGCCCGACCTACCCATCAGCCGCGCCCCGAGCTGGACTGGACCGACCGGTTCAGGTGAACCGGCCCGGTCCGCGTCGATCCGCCCGGCCTGCCCGAACCCCTGGACCACCCCGGTTTTTTGCCTCGTCACCGAGCCGGCCCATGGGCCCTAGGTGAGCCCCAGCTGCCTATACCTTGCTCTGGGCTCAAGATAGCTATACTACGCCCACTTTGTTTATTTTTTTCGAAAAATGACCAAGTCCCTAAGATAAGCAGCATCATGATGGCATTTTGTGAGTGGTGTAACTTTGTGCTCATTGATCCATTTTGGGTGTATAATATGTCAAAATGTTCGCCTCTTGATGCTCTACATGTTGGTTGCTGTTGCATGCTTGTTTGAATTCATCTACATGCCATAATCTGTGTTGCAAAAGTGGATGTTGCTGTTAACTGCTGACACTTAACATAACTTGTTGATTTGTCTTTTTCATATCTTTTCGTGCGTTATTTGTTTGAGCATCATGTCAACATGTGTTAGGAGCACAATCATGTCATCTTTTCTGTGGTGCAATCGACTTTTCATGACATGCCTTGTGGTGAGTGGAACAATCTTCCAAATTGGCCTACCCGCTGTTTGTTATTTCCTGAGACTTGTTGAAAAACTGCTAAGTTTGAAACTGTTATATTGTGATGTCATGTTTGCTTGATGCCCCAGTCATATCCATGCACATTTGGAGATGTTCAATGATCATGCTTGAAGTACATGTTATGCTCTATCCATCCATGCCCTTGTTTGCAATTATAAGTTGATGTAGCTTGTCTCTTTCTTGCTCTCAAACTGCAATAAAATGTTTCTGTCAGCCTGTTATCAGTAAGTTCAGTTTTGCCATGTGAATAGTTAGTGTTCTATGGATCCTATGCCCATGTTCTTGCCATGAGTAACTACATAAATATGTCTTCTTGCTGTTGGTTATATTCACATGCCATGATATGCTTTGTGAAGAGTTGCACAAGCTTGCAAACATGCCTACTTGTTGTTGTTGCTGCCATGTTCAGTTTATTTCACTAAGTTTGTGAATCTGTTATCTTTTGCAATCTTTCCATGATGTTTTGAGCATGTTCTAGTGGTGTTTGTAAGTAGCTCAGTGATCATGCTTGTAGTGCTTGACATGTGCATGCTTGCCATGCCCTTTGATGCCATGAAATGTTCCTGTAGCTTGTTGTTTTGTTGATTGCAAACTGCTTAGTGGTTGTTTTGGGACAGCTTGCCCTTTAATCTTGTTTCGTGTGTATGTGTTGAACCGTTGCTCTGTTTTTGCATGTAGATGCATAATATCATGTTGTATACAAGTTTGGAGTGTGTTTTCTTGATGTTTGAATGCATCTTGCATCTTTGCCATGCTTAATTTGTTTTGCTCATATCTTCTAGGCCGTAGCTCCGAATTAAATGAACTTTATATTGAACCTGACTAGAATTTCGTGTAGATCATCACGGTTCATGTTAACTTGCTGTTTAATAACTTTAACATAAGGTTTGTTCAGATCTGGACCAATTTCAAAATTTGCATATGAGGACTTACCGAAATTGTTATATGTTGTTTCCGGCCTCATTTAAACTTGCCTTGTTGTGTGGTCTAGTATGCATCATCTCTTGCCATGTTTTGCATCATGTAGCCTTGTCATGCATCATACTTAGTTGAGCATCATGTCTTGTTATGTGTGGTGTGTTTACTGTGTTGCTTGCTTCTTCTCGTTAGTGCTTGTTTTGTTGCGATCGTGAGGATTCGTTCGACTACGCTTGGTTCGTCTACGTGGCTTCTTCTTCTTCATGGACTCGTTCTTCTTCCTAGCGGGATCTCAGGCAAGATGACAATCACCTTGGATCTCATTACTATCATTGACATGCTAGTTGTCTCGATGCTGTCGCTATATGTCGAGCTACATATCTATTTGTTGTCAGCCTCTCATTGTTGCCATGAAACGTCTAACCTTTGACACCATCCCAGCAAACCGTTGTTTGGCTATGTTACCGCTTGCTCAGCCCCTCTTACAGCGTTGTTAGTTGCAGGTGAAGATGAAGATTGCTCCATGTCGGAACTTGGATATTTTGGGAATATCACAATATCTATTGCTATAATTAATACAGATATATACTTGGCAATGGGTGGAAGGCTTGGCCTTTTGCTCGGTGTTTTGTTCCACTCATGCCGCCTTAAGAACCGATAAACCGGTGTTATGTTCCTTGATTTTGTGTTCCTAATGTAGTTGGGTATATGGGGATCCCTTGACAGTTTGCTTTGAATAAAACTCCTCCAGCAAGGCCCAACATTGGTTTTAATTTGCCTCATAATAAAAACTTAATTAATTAGCTAATTTCCATAGGGGGCTGCGTCCCCAGGTTCTTAATTCCACATAACAGGGGGGCAATGCTAATGGTGTTGGTCCCAAAAGAGAGCACTGTGCGTTGCCACCTAGTTACTGGGGCTTTCGGTTCCTGTACGCGTCGCTTATCCGATCATGTCCTGAGATGAGATACGCGCGGCTACTATCAGGGTTTCGGCACGCCGGGAGGTCTTGCTGGACTTGTTTTACCATTGTCGAAATGTCTTGTGCACTGGGATTCCGAGTCTGATCGGGTTGTCCCTAAGATATGGGGTTTTTACCTCTGCTGATCGTGAGAGCTTGTGATGGGCTAAGTTGGGACACCCCTGCAGGGTTATGATAAAAGCCGTGCCCGTGGTTCTGTGGCATATTGGAATTTTTTAATGTCCAGTTGTAGAAAACTTGACAGAGGATCCGAAATAAAATACATGAACCGCGTGAGTAACCGTGACCGTCTCTTTTCATTTTGAGAAGAGAACACGGTGGGGTTATGTTTGACTCGTAGGTAGATCAGGATCACTTAGCGATCATTACTAGTTTGCGACCGTGTACGTAGATGCTCATCTTATTCTTGTAATCGTAAGTTGGCCACCATACAATGCTTAGCCGCTGCTGCAACCTCACCACTTAAACTCTCCTTACCCATAAAGCTTTGCTAGTCTTGATACCCATGGTTATGGGATTGCTGAGTCCTCATGGCTCACAGATACTACAACAATAGTTGCAGGTGTAGGTTTCCGATGACTTGACGTGAGAGCGATGTTTACTTGTGTTGGAGTTGTTTCTTCTTCTTCTTCTTCATCAGTCTTGGGAAAGGTTCCTGGACGGCAGCCTGGGATAGCAGGATGGATGTCGTTGTGCTTTTCCTGTTTCCATCCGTAGTCGGATGTCTTGTGTATGATGTGTTGTATTCATGTGGAAGTTTGTATGACTTGTATGTATCCCCATCTATTTATGTAATGGTATGATGTAATGATGTCCATCTTGCCAAGCGGACGAAATGCGGTTGTGCCCCAATCACGAGTTCATCACGTGATCGGGATAGAATCGCATCTTGGGCGTGACAGTGGTGAGGCTGAGTAGCGAGCCTGGTGGCTCTCCTAAGGTTTCTGCGGCCGTGAGGCCACCGATTGTTGTTTATTCACCTGCGCGGAGCATGGTGCTTCCGCTCTTGCATGGGCATAGCCGCTCCTCGACAGTGTCGTCCGCCAGCATGGAGCATGGTGGTTCCACTAGTACGTGGATGGGGGCTCCCTCTGGGTGGAGACCCGGGGCGCATACAGTCCCGTCCTGGCACGTGACTTGCACGACAGGACTAGAGGAGGTGTGTATGGGCACCCGTGAGTCAGCGCGAGACTCATGAGGCCCTACCTTAAGGCGGGTTGCGCCTGAATTTGACTTGGAACACTTGTGAGGGTCCTGCAAGATGGTTAGGCAACCTTCTCCGAGTGAATTTCCTAAGGATGTCGCATGAGAATGCCAAACACCAACGACCCCAAGAGGTGATGTGAACGGGACTAACCCGCCAGACAGAGCTCAGCCATTGGGTTTGTCGACGCTGCAGGGATGGACCCGAGCATAGACGTCATGCCCAGTCTTCTCATGCAACAGTCCTGAAGAAAGACAATCGTCGGGCGGGTCCCTAGGTGGTGAGGCACCTGTCGCGCGCCCTGACTCATCTACTCCCGATTAGCTCATGCGAGAACAAGGCACCAATGGCCATGGAGGTGATGTACAAAGGAGCTGGCCCGCGAGCCAGAGCTCACCCACTTGGATTTAGCGACGCTGCAGGGACGGACCTGAGCACACACGCCGTGCCATTCCTTAATCATGAGGCGGTCGAGGGCGGGCTCGCGATGGCGCACGACGTTCATGGCGAAGAATCGCCGGACATGCAGGTGATAATCACATAATAACTTATGGCAAGTTCTGATAGATGCAAAAACAATACATGCCGTAGGGACGGACCCACACGGCCTGGGGATGATGTAGCCCGAGGGGCGCCCCCAACGGAACAAAAACGAAAGGATGATACACACCGTAGGGACAGACCCACACGGCTTGGGGATGATGCAGCCCGAGGGGCGCCCCCAACTGATCAAAACAAAAAATGTCACCTAGCACCGTTGTGGGAGAAGTGTTGGGGTAGATGAAGGCGCGCTCCGCTGAAGTTGCTCCTCATGAGTCGCCTGGCTCCTGAGTCTCACGAGGCTCCTATGGTCCAGGAGTCTCAAGAAGGATTAGTGTCTCCTCCGCCAGGATCTCCTAGTGCTTTGCCTCATGAGCTGCCAAGACGCTCCGCATGTGGCGCTGGTGCAGTGCAGCGTTGTTCGGCAAGCTGAAAGGCATGCGAACGTAGTTGTGTGGGGGTCCCTCGCATCGGCCCACATGGGACGGCCAGAAGAGCTCCTGAGACGCGGCTCTGTTGAGCCCTGATACGTCGATTTTGCATCATGCTTATATGTTGATATTTATTGCATTATGGGCTGTTATTACACGTTATGTCACAATACATGAAGAGGGAGAAAGCCGGTAGCTGGAATTCCGGGCTGGAAAAGGAGCAAACTATGGAAACATATTCTGTACAACTCCAAAAGCCCTGAAACTACACCGAACTCCGTTTCAGAAAATATAAAAAATATCTGGCGAAAGAAGATAACAAGGGGGGCCACCTGTTGTCCACGAGGGTGCCCCCCCTCTTCGGGCAAGCCCCGTGTCTCGTGGGCCTCCCGAAGGCCCCCCGATGCCCATCTTCTCCTATGTGAGGTGTTTTGACCTGGAAAAAATCATAAGGAGGCTTTCGGGACCAGACGCCGCCGTCTCGAGGCGGAACCGAGGCGGAAACCAATCTAGGGCACCGCCAGAGCTGTTCTACCGGGGATACTTCCCTCTGGGAGGGGGAAATCGTCACCGCCGTCATCATCAACAACTCTCCCATCTTGGGGAGGGCTATCTTCATCAACATCTTCACCAGCACCATCTCCTCTCAAACCCTAGTTCATATCTTGTATCCAATCTTTGTACCCAAACCTCAGATTGGTACCTGTAGGTTGCTAGTAGTGTTGATTACTCTTTGTAGTTGATTCTAGTTGGTTTATTTCGTGGAAGATTGATGTAGAATGGAACCCTTCGTGGCCGATATTTCACGAAAAGGAGGGATCCCGAGGAAGAACGTGAGGGGCACAAGGAAAAGACACAAGAGAGACAAGGAGAAAACACTCAAATCAACAAACTTTGGTCACACAAATGCTAGATCCGGGTACACAAAGTGTGATACACGATACACGATCAACTAAGGACGATACAAGCAGCGGTAGTCATCTCCGTGAGGAGGTCTTGATGTTCTTCTTCGTATAGGAGGTCTTGAATCTGGTGGATCTTCTCCAAAGAGGCCGCGGTCTCGTAGGAGAGGAACCATGATGCGGAGCATCCCAAGATCATCCCCACGGCCATACCGTCGACTCACCAAGTGACCAAAGGACCAATCACACGAGCCTGTGCAAGAGCTCTCGAAGCCGAGGTGAAGTCACTCCTTTATCTATTTCCTCTCGAGTCGCATGGGACATGGCTTCTACCCTCATCAGAAACTCAATGCATACTCGGGTACTTGGATGAAGACCACGGGACAGCTCTGCACAATGGACAAGGCGCCGGGATCGACAAGTGCTTGGAACAAGAAGAAGTGCGGCTGAAGAAGCTACAGGCACCAGACGACCGACCTCTGCCGGACAACCGGTCACTTCCAGGCACCGGACGTCCGAGATTCACCGGACGACCGACGACTCCCAGACGACCGGACGACCGGAAGCCACCGGACGTCCGTGACACCGACCACAGAACGTAAATAGCGGAAATCCGAGGATTACTGGACGTCCGGTGACCCAGCGGACGTCCGACTCGACGGCGTCACCCCATGTAATATATACTCGTTGACTTCTTTCGTCCGAGGTAGCTTTGGGATAGCTCATCTAGACCTTAGTGGTTCCTCTCCTACGAGACCGCGGCCTCCTTGGAGAAGATCCACCGGATTCAAGACCTCCTTCATGGATATGAACATTAAGACCTCCTCACGGAGATGACTACCGCCACTTGTATCGTCCTTAGTTGATCGTGTATCATGTATCACACTTTGTGTACCCGGATCTAGCATTTGTGTGACCTAAACATGTTGGTTTGAGTGTTTCCTTTCTTGCGCCTCTTGTGTTTTTCCCTCGTGTATCACGTGTTCATCCTTGGGATCCCTCCTTTTCGTGAAAGATCGGCCATCTAGGGTTCCACCCTACATCATTATGGTATCAAGAGCCACGGTTTCTCACGAAATTGGAGCCCCTACCTGTGTTTTCTAGCTTGTTTTTGTTGTGTTCTTCCCAATTTCGAAAATTCCCTACCAAAAATAGCCCCAAATTTTTTCGTGATCTGTTGATTTGGCAAGATTTTGTTGAATTTGTTCCATGGATTTGCTGTGTCACGAGTGGATCTAGAGTTTCCCAAGCTTTTCCCCAATTTTCTTCCGCAAATTCGGCCAAGTATGACCAATTTGTCCACGAATACCTCGAACCCTAGCCCCAGACACACCGGACGACCGGCGTCTTACCGGACGTCCGACCACCCGCGAAGCACCAGACATCCGTCACCCGCCGGACGACCGGCACATCCTATACAGAACCTTTTACCGGATTTCCGAGACTTACCGAACGTCCGGCGACCGGACGACCGGCGATCCACCGGACGTCCGGTAAACCCTGACAAAGCTGACTTTATTCAGTTTTCTTCCACCTTCCGCATCCACTTACCATACCACCACCACCATTGCTTAACCAACATCACTGCGGTATTACACCTTTGTGTCTTGGATCATTTGAGTTGTGGTTTACCCGTTTCCTTGTGTGTTTCGGCTATCTTGGAATGGAACGACATCGACAAGACCACCTCTCAACCTCGACAAGGACGGTAACATCGACGACGCTTTATCCTTCTACCTTGCAATTGCTTTGTCACCCCTATAGACCATTTTTGCGTAGCTTTCCCATTGAGACTAGCCATTTGAGTATTGCCGGGCCACGACACTTGTGCACATTAGTAATAGTCATAGATATTGCATACTACATCCTCATATCTCCATGTGACACAAGAGTGTTCTGCATACACAATAGCTACCTTGATCCAAGAAGCATGCATAAGTGGACAAAGAAAGAGCTCACAAGCTTTTAAGCAAAAGAGCCAACAAAAGCTTATAAGCAAAAGGACTATAGCATCATACGCCTTGCATCAAAAGAGATCATATGTGATAGCAATACATCATCTTGTGCTCAAGCATCGGCACATCATACACTCATAGCATACTTGTGATAGGAAGTCGTTACGTTTTGCATCTTATAGGTTGTGCACAAGTGCGTATCCGCCTATTCAGCAATTAGTTAGCGTCTCTCTATTGTTGTGCAACACGAGCATTTTCCGTGGATTCCACATTTTCGCTCACCCTTGGTTGCACAACCACATTTATCTATCCGTGCGTGTGTTCCTTGTGCTACTTATTCCTTGTGATCTACTTGTTGCATGAGCAAATTGTGAATCATTTTCAACATCATTGAGTCACTTTGACAATTGAATTGAATTTGTGCCACCATCCTAACCAAGCTCCTCTCAAAGCTTTACTTGTGTAGGTGTGAGAATCGACACGAAGTGGTACCAATAGTGCTATTTTCGGGTTACATTATTGAGTGATCATTGATCCATTTTCAACTTCGGTCAAGGTACATTTGGTATTGTCTTCTCCTTTCTCCAACTCACACTCTTGCTTGCAATGATGGATTGGCCAAGTACATCTTCGAATCCGCTCTTCGATCATCCTCAAGAATCGAACAACTACGTCACCAAACTACATCTCTTCGGCGTCTAACAAGCTCTACATCAAGAAAGTGAAGCTATGCGCGAGCACATTAAGCAAGTCGCCGCAGACGCACGACAATTTGAAGCACGAACAAGAGAGCAATTCGACATCATCAACACCAACATGTCTACTCAATTCAATGAGCTATGGACTTTGATAGTCAACCGACGCTCCTCATCCACATCTTCTCAAAGAAGAAGCCGCTCAAGTCGCCATGCCGACTCCACGGAAGGCTCAAGTACCCCTACATCGAACACTCTTCGTCGAGCCGCACATCAAGCTCGACATGACAACCAGAATCCACTTCATGACAAGAGCTCCCAAGAGCTATTTGAAGAGCAAGAGAGTCGACATCGTCAAAACCAAGCTACACTTGACCAAGCGCAAGAACGGCAACGACTACACCAACAACAACAAGAGCGAGCACGTCGACATCGAGAGGAACAAGATGTCGAGGCGAATAGTCAAGCACAACAACACCGAGAAGTTCAACCTATTGAGGCGCAACGAGCATTACGTGATTCACATCGCAATGAGGCAACTCGCAATCTACATACTCGTCTGGATTTCCTTCGTGATGAGATGCAAGAGAGGCGCCATCAAGTACGAATGCAAGAAGAATTTCCTCCTCAAGCACGACAAGAGCATTAACCTCAACAAGAACCACAAGCTCGGCAAGTACACCATGACAATGAACATCTACTCCGCCAAGAGCAACATGAGCTTGATAATGGTCCCAATCAAGGACGCCCTCCCAATAGGCAAGCAACCAATGAAGAGCATCGCTATGGCAAGCTTAAGTTCACCATGCCAAAGTTTTCCAGAAGCATTGATCCCGAAGATTACCTCTCATGGGCATTGAAGGTTGATAAGATCTTCCGCTTACACAACTTCGATGAAGAGAAGAAAATTGCTATAGCCTCCCTTGAGTTCCAAGACTATGTTCTCATTTAGTGGGAGCAAATCATAGAGAGAAGAGAAGCAAAAGGCGAACCTCCTATCACTACTTGGGCTCAAATGAAGGAAGTAATGAGAGCACGCTTCGTGCCAACACGCTACAACCGTGACTTGTTCATGAAGCTACAACTCCTCAAGCAAGGTACCAAGTCCATTGAAGAGTACTACAAGGAGATGGAGATTGCCATGATAAGAGCAAACATCATGGAAGATGATGAACAAATGATGGTGAGATTCTTGAATGGACTCAACTATCCTATCAAGAAGATTGCGGACTTTCAACCCTATACGACCCTCCTCGAGCTAGTACACCAAGCAACCAAAGCGGAGCGACAAGTTCAAGAGGACTACAAGTACTCCAAGTTCAACTCCAAGAACTTCGGCTCCTAGAACCAAGATTCAACGATTTCGGCTACTCCTGCCTGTACTAAGCCATCAACAACCTGCGGTGACAAGTTCGTCTACAAGAATACGACTACATCAAGTCATCCACCTTCTACAAACAACTTCAAGCCAAGAACTTCACCATCTACAACTCCAACCGAGGACAACTCCAAAACGAGTTCCATAAAATGTTTCAAGTGCCAAGGGCGAGGCCAGAAGTCATTTGATTGCAAGACCGTTCGTACCATGATCATCAATGATGACGGATCTTATGACTCAATGAGCGACGATGAGATGGAAGCCCTTGAGCATGTGGCTATGCATCGACAAGTGAATGAAGATGAAGACCATCAAGTGTTTTGCGACAATGACTCGAGTCCCAATCTCGTTGTCTCCAAGGTCTTGACACTCCAACATCAACAATATGACGACCAATGATGTCACATTTTCCATACCAAGGCCGGCATCAATGGATGCTCCGTCAAGGTTATCATCGATGGAGGAAGTTGTCATAACTTGGCAAGCGAAGAGCTATCCGACAAGCTTCATTTGGTCAGGACGAAGCACCCTCACCCCTACAAGGTCCAATGGCCTAACGACGCCGAAATTCTTCGAGTCGAGCACACCGTGCAAGTCTCCTTCATGATAGGCGCCTACGAGGACACACTTGAGTGTGATGTGGTCCCTATGTCTGTGTGCCACCTTCTACTTGGACGACCATGGCAATACGATCGTGGAGTCACACACAATGGACGGACCAACCATTATAGCTACAAGATGAAGGGCAAGGAATTCGTGCTACGTCCAATGTCTCCAAGTCAAGTAGCCACCGACCAACACTTACCTACCAACCATCATGGAGAAAATGGTGAGAGAGTGAGCCACCAAAAGGAGAGTGGGAGTGATGTAGGGTGGAACCCTACATGGCTGATCTTTCACGAAAAGGAGTGATACCGAGGAAGAACACGAGGGGCACGAGGAAAAACACAAGAGAGACAAGGAGAAAACACTAAAATCAATAAACTTAGGTCACACAAATGTTAGATCTGGTTACACAAAGTGCGATACACGATACACGATCAAATAAGGACGATAAAACTAGCGGTAGTCATCTCCGTGAGGAGGTCTTGATGTTCTTCTCCGTAAAGGAGGTCTTGAATCCGATGGATCTTCTACGAAAAGGTCGCGTTCTCGTAGGAGAGGAACCACTAAGGTTTTGGATGAGCTAACACAAAGCTAACCCTAGATAGTTTAGGTAGAGTGACTTATATAGGCTAGGAGGGGCGAAGGGGTACATGGGCCTCGGCCCAACATCATGCACACAGGCATTGTCCGGATGATCCGGACGTTTGTCCGGATGATCCGGGCTTCGGGGATCCGGATGATCCGGGGAGGCGTGCGGACGATCCGGACGTGTCTGATCTGCTGCGGGTGGTCCGTATATCCGGGACTTGGTCCGAACGTCCGGGTTCGTTCGGATGATCCGGCTTCAGCTTGGGCTCTCGGGTGTCCTCGCGCACATTTGCCGGATCATCCGGACGTTTGTCCGGATCATCCGGGCTTTGGCCGGATCGTCCGGGACTTCGGCCGGATCGTCTGGGCTGGCTGAGTCTCGGCCGTTTTTCTCCTCCTCCTTCCTCCTTCGATCCTTCTTGTTCCTTGACTTCTCCATGGTTGCTCCCGAGGTGCCTGAGTATGCAAAGAGTCTCTGATGAGGGTAGCAGCCATGTCTTATGTGAATCAAAGTGACGTAGAGAGAGGAGTGAAGTCACCTCGGTCTCGAGAGCTCGTGCTCGAGAACGTGTCATGGGTTCACTTGGCACTTGGTGAGACGATGGTAACTCCATGGGGATGACCTTGGGATGCTCCGCATCATCTCCCCTCCCTTGGGAAAGATCTGACCTCGGATCAAAATCTTCATCACCATGGAAATTGGAGAGATCCTTGACGTTGAATACATCGCTCACGTTGTACTTGTCGCGTGGAAGGTCGAGCTTGTATGCATTGTTGTTGTAGCGTGCTAGCACCTTGAAGGGTCCGTCGGCCCTAGGTAGAAGTTTGGACTTGCGCTTGTTGGGGAAACGGTCCTTGCAAAGATGTAGCCATACGAGATCTCCCGGTTGGAACACCATAGGCTTCTTCTTGGCATTGAGCTTGGACGGTAGTCGATGTACTTGCCGCTCGATCGTTGCCCTTGTATCTTCGTGCACCTTCTTGATATAGCTTGCTCGAGCACTTCCTTCCAAGTAGATGCATTCTTGTAGAGGTAGAGGTAGTATGTCCAATGGGGACAACGGGTTGAAGCCATAGAAGACCTCCAAAGGGGACTTGCCGGTAGTCGAATGTCTTGCGCGGTTGTAGGCGTACTCGCCGATGGGCAAGCATTGCTCCCATTCCATGATGTTCTTCTTGATCAACACGCGAAGAAGCGTTGAAAGTGTGCGGTTCATCACCTCCGTTTGGCCGTCGGTTTGTGGATGATATGCCGAAGAGAATAGTAGCTTCGTGCCGAGTTTGGCGCATAGAGTCTGCCAAAAGTAGCTCAAGAACTTGACGTCCCGGTCCGACACGATCATCTTGGGCACTCCATGTAGACGAATGATTTCCCTATAGAAGAGATTTTCCACATGTGAAGCATCGTCGATCTTGTTACAAGGAATGAAATGAGCCATTTTAGAGAATCTATCCACGACAACAAACACGGAATCTTTTCCATTTTGAGTCCTAGGCAATCTGATGTAGGGTGGATGATGTAGGGTGGGACCCTACATGGCCGATCATTCACAAAAAGGAGGGATCCCGAGGAAGAACACGAGGGGCACGAGGAAAAACACAAGAGAGACAAGGAGAAAACACTCAAATCAACAAACTTAGGTCACACAAATGCTAGATCCGGGTACACAAAGTGCGATACACGATACACGATCAACTAAGGACGATACAAGTAGCGGTAGTCATCTCCGTGAGGAGGTCTTGCTGTTCTTCTCCGTATAGGAGATCTTGAATCCGGTGGATCTTCTCCGAAGAGGCCGCGGTCTCGTAGGAGAGGAACCACTAAGGTTTTGGATGAGCTAACAAAAAGCTAACCCTAGATAGTTTAGGTAGAGTGATATATATAGGCTAGGAGGGGCGAAGGGGTACATGGGCCTCGGCCCAACATCATGCACGCAGGCACTGTCCGGATGATCCGGGCTTCGGGGGTCCGGATGATCCGGGGCGGCGTCCGGATGATCCGGATGTGTTTGAACTGCTGCGGGTGGTCCGGATATCCAGGGTTTGGTCCGGACGTCCGGGTTCGTCCGGATGATCCAGGCTGGGGTCCGGATGATCCGGCTTCAGCTTGGGCTCTCGGGTGTCCTCGGGCACATTTGCCGAAACGTCCGGACGTTTGTCCGGATCATCCGGGCATGGGCTGGATCGTCCGGGCTAGCTGAGTCTCGGTGGTTTTTCTCCTCCCTCTTCCTCCTTCGATCCTTCTTGTCCCGTGACTTCTCCATGGTTTCCCCCGAGGTGCCTGAGTATGCAGAGAGTCTCTGATGAGGGTAGCAGCCATGTCTCGTGTGAATCAACATGATGTAGAGAGAGGAGTGAAGTCACCACGACCTCGAGAGCTCGTGCTTGAGCACGTGTCATGGGTCCACTTGCCACTTGGTGAGACGAAGGTAGTTCCATGGGGATGACCTTGGGATGCTCCACATCAATGGAACCCTACGTGGCCGATCTTTCACGAAAAAGGAGGGATTCCGACGAAGAACACGAGGGGCACGAGGAAAAACACAAGAGAGACTAGGAGAAAACACTCAAATCAACCAACTTAGGTCACACAAATGCTAGATCCGGGTACACAAAGTGCGATACACGATACACGATCCACTAAGGACGATACAAGTAGCAGTAGTCATCTCCGTGAGGAGGTCTTGATGTTCTTCTCCGTATAGGAGGTCTTGAATCCGGTGGATCTTCTCCCAGGAGGCCGCGGTCTCGTAGGAGAGGAACCACTAAGGTTCGGTATGAGCTAACACAAAGCTAACCCTAGATAGTTTAGGTAGTGTGATATATATAGGCTAGGAGGGGCGAAGGGGTACATGGGCCTCGGCCCACCATCCTGCACGCAGGCACTGTCCGGATGATCCGGACGTTTGTCCAGATGATCCGTGCTTCGGGGGTCCGGATGATCTGGGGCGGCGTCTGGATGATCCGGACGTGTGTGAACGGCTGCGGGTGGTCCGGATATCCGGGGCTTGGTCCGGACATCTGGGTTCGTCCGAATGATCCGGGCTGGGGTCCGGATGATCTGGCTTCAGCTTGGGCTATCGGGTGTCCTCGGGCATATTTTCCGGATCGTCCAGACGTTTGTCCGGATCATCCGGGCATCGGCCGGATCGTCTGGGACTTCGTCCGGATCGTCCGGGCTGGTTGAGTCTCGGCGGTTTTTCTCCTCCTTCTTCCTCCTTTGATCCTTCTTGTCCCTTGACTTCTCCACGGTTGCTCTCGAGGTGCCTGAGTATGCAGAGAGTCTATGATGAGGGTAGCAGCCATGTCTCGTGTGAATCAACGTGACGTAGAGAGAGGAGTGAAGTCACCTCGGCGTCGAGAGCTCGTGCTCGAGCATGTGTCATGGGTCCACTTGGCACTTGGTGAGATGAAGGTAGGTCCATGGGGATGACCTTGGGATGCTCCGCATCAATGGAATCCTACGTGGCCGATCTTTCATGAAAAAGGAGGGATTCCGAGGAAGAACACGAGGGGAATGAGGAAAAACACAAGAGAGACAAGGAGAAAACACTCAAATCAACCAACTTAGGTCACACAAATGCTAGATCCGGGTACACAAAGTGCGATACACGATACACGATCAACTAAGGACGATATAAGTAGCGGTAGTCATCTCCATGAGGAGGTCTTGATGTTCTTCTCCGTATAGGAGGTCTTGAATCCAGTGGATCTTCTCCGAGGAGGCCACGGTCTCGTAGGAGAGGAACCACTAAGGTTTGGTATGAGCTAACACAAAGCAAACCCTAGATAGTTTAGGTAGAGTGATATATATAGGCTAGGAGGGGCGAAGGGGTACATGGGCCTCGGCCCACCATCCTGCACGCAGGCACTGTCCGGATGATCCGGACGTTTGTCCAGATGATCCGTGCTTCGGGGGTCCGGATGATCTGGGGCGGCGTCCGGATGATCCGAACGTGTCTGAATAGCTGCGGGTGGTCTGGTTATCCGGGGCTTGGTCCGGACGTCCGGGTTCATCCGGATGATCCGGGATGGGGTCCGGATGATCCGTCTTCAGCTTGGGCTCTTGGGTGTCCTCGGGCACATTTGCCGGATCGTCCGAACGTTTGTTCGGATCATCCGGGCATCGGCCGGATCGTCCGGGACTTCGTTCGGATCGTCTGGGCTGGCTGAGTCTCGGTAGTTTTTCTCCTCCTTCTTCCTCCTTCGATCCTTCTTGTCCCTTGACTTCTCCATGGTTGCTCCCGAGGTGCGTGAGTATGCAGAGAGTCTCTGATAAGGGTAGCAGCCATGTCTCGTGTGAATCAACGTAACGTAGGGAGAGGAGTGAAGTCACCTCAGCCTCGAGAGCTCGTGCTCGAGCACGTGTCATGGGTCCACTTGGCACTTGGTGAGACGAAGGTAGGTCCATGGGGATGACCTTGGGATGCTCCGCATCACAATCCATGTATAAAGTCCATGCTTATGTCTTCCCATGGATGGTATGGAATAGGAAGTGGCATGTAAAGACCATGAGATTGAGCTTTTGAATTAGCTTTGCGACATTTAGAGCATCGGTTGGTGATGGCTTCTCGCCCCTCGTTGGTGACCCCAAGTGGAAAGTTGAGATGTAGCGTAGCCGCAAATTTCCCTTGGCAAGGATACCAAGGATCGAATCCCGTGAGACTCTGAGGGTCGAGAAGTAGGTGTCAACGGCGCCAGAAACTTAGCGGTTGACGGGACCTGCACACAGATACAGATAACTTTGCTCCCAACGAGTACAGAGAGGTTGTCAATCCCTCCGGCCTTGTTGTTTACAAAGGATCAAACACAAGAGATAATAATGATAGCTATGACTGCAACTAGGAAATAAAAACAGGAAGTAAATAGAAGGTGTGATCAGCGGTGGTAATATGGACCGGGGTCCCATGATGTTCACTAGTGATGTCTCTCTCCCAAAAGACAATAAAACAGCAAAGCGAGGTAAACAAATTACAGCTAGGCAATTGACAGGATTATGTGCGCAAACCAATGCTAACTACGCTGCAAAGAAAGGTAGAGGCTCAAAAGCATGGGCGATACGCCAAGGCAAGTAGACCGAAATCCATCTGCATCTACTACTAATCATCCACCTTGAGATATCTATCCAGAACATCTCGCTGGTATTAAGTTGCGAATCCCACCCAAAGTGTAAACTCAAAGCAACAGACAACTGCATTAAAAGAACTTTGCGTAAAGTAAACAATCCTTTCACCCGCAAGTACAAGCACCGTTGTTTTCTCCCTTGTGGCAACAACACATCCCCTAGACTCATGTTTCTGTCACTCAAGCTAGTCATCAGGGGGCATGAACCCACAATCAAGCATAACGCTCCCTCTTGGAGTTACTACCTACTACTTGGCCAAAGCAATAAACTGCAACGGAGAACATGCAAGAATTACTCAAGAACAAAGATATAAAAGAGGTGAATCAAATATATTACTCAAACACAATCTGAACATAGTCTCATATTCCATCAGGTCCCAGCAAACTCAGCTAAGCAACAGCAGAAAGATTACATATGTGCCTCGATCATGTAGGGCAGCTCACGAGGTCTAAACCATGAAGAGCAAAGAGGGGAGGAGAACATCACATAGCTACTGATCATGGACCCATGGTCCAAGGTGGACTACTCACAACTCATCCGGGAAGCGTCCATGGTGGTGGAGAAGCTCCCGGTGGTGGTTCTCCCCTCCGGCAGGGTGCCGAGAAGAGTTCTCCTAATGCTCCCGATCTTGGAAGCGCTGCGGCGGCGAAACAGAGGCGAGATCGCGAAAAAGGGTTATGTCCTCGAGGGTTTCGGGACGAGAGGGATATATATGCGAAGGGGGGCAGCCAGAGGCGGAGCAGGGGCCCCAGGCACCCCCCTGGCGCGGCTAGGGGTGGGGCCGCGCTAGGTGGCCGCCTGGGCCTCCCCTGGCTCCCCTCTGGCCCATCTTTGGTTCTTCGCGAAGCTTCCTGTACGCTGATTTTTCCTATATTTTTCCTGGAATTTTTGGAGCACTAAATATGGGGGAAACCTGAAATAGAAAAACAGCAGAAAACAGGAACTGGCACTGTGGTGCACTGAGTTAATAGGTTAGTCCAAATATGATCAAAAGTGTATGGAAGTGCATCAGTATCATAGCAATATCACACAAAAGAAGCATGGAGCAAGCAGAAATTATAGATACGTTTTGGACGTATCAACATCCCCAAGCTTAATTCCTGCTCGTCCTCGAGTAGGTAAATGATAACAATCATAATTTATGTGGTGACATGCTACCAACCATATAAGAACTTTTTAAGTAAAGCAATCAAGGCATGTAATTCAATTCAAGTCATAACAAGCAAGAGTCTATATTAGCATTGTAACAAGCAACATAAGAACATAAAGGTGCAAGAGCTCTCGCTGTTCGTGACTCGAATGTCTCCAAATGGTGTTTGCGTGCAAGAAAGGGGATAGGGTTATACGAGAGAGTAAAACATAGTTTTTGTATTGTTGAGAACTTAATCGACTAAAGTTTCACACTTGGTCTTCTTTGGAATCTTATCTTGACTCATCCCCGGACCACTAGCCAGGTACAAGTCAAAATGATCCACTCCCTTTCGATATTTTGAGCACTCATGCAATGGATGAGCGTAAGCAAGAAAGTTGACACTTAGGATGGCAAAGAGAGAAAAATGATGAAGGGGGAAGACAAAAAAGGTGTGAAAGGCTCACATCAATGAGGACAATCATAGGCGAGAGAAAGCCAAATGATAGATATGATGTGAGGAGTAGGGATTTCCATGCAACGGATGCACATATGAGCTAAGGTAAGCTCTCCAATGGAACTAGTGGGGGTGCATCCAACTTGCTCGCTCAAGAAGACCTAGAGCTCTTTTGAGGAGGCTCATCATTGGAATATACAAGCCAAGTTCTATAGTGTGAAGGTCCCCACATAGCTATATGCATGAATGATAATCTCTATGGAGTACAAGGTATAAGATGGAGTACGAGTGTGGATCTCTCAAAAGGAATAGTAGTGTGCCCCCTTCTCTCTTTTTATTTATTTTTCTCTTTTTTCTATTTATTTTTTATTTTTTGTGTGGCCTCAATGGCTCTTTCTATTCAACTCTCATTTGTCCTCTTTGGGATCTTTTGATTTTGTCCTCTTTGGGATCTTTCCCTCACTTTAGGGGAAACACTCTATGTATTACAAGAAGTATAGAAGATCTTTCACACTTTACAAAAGTACTCAACATAAAGAAAATGAAACTATCATGATGTATGCAAATGTATGCCTCTGCCGGTGTAGCAGGATATGCAATGATACTAGCGCGTCATGTAGCAATGATTAGGGCAAGGCCCAACTAGCATGCGGCTCATCGATCAAGCAAAAAGCATGTATGACATGAAGATCAAGTCATGAGAAGATGGATGTTGCATGGCAATGTATCTCGGAAAGGCTATGGGAATGCCTTGATAGGTAGATATGGTGGCTGTTTTGAGGAAGGATATAATGTGTCTTATGATGACAGAGCGTATCGTGCCAAGGATTTGGATGCACCGGCGAAGTATGCACCAACTCTCGAGGTGAGAAAGGGCAATGCACGGTATCGAAGAGGCTAGAAAAATATGGCTAGGTGGAAGTGTCAACTTTCGAATACTCACATTAGTCCGAAGAACTCATGCACTTATTATCGGTAACTCTCAATCTAATTAGGAGGTTCACAAAGAGACAAGTACCCTGAGGAGGAGTGTATGGGGGTTTGGTTATCCTTGCGCATCCTCGACTCATGGTACGTGAGTGTACTCTAATATTCGATCCCTCCAAAGATTAGTGATCCATCTAGTAGCTAAAGTTCTCAACTATTTTGTAGGTTTTCGAAAATAAACACGGATTGCCCGAAATACGACATCTATCACTAATAGGCTAAAGCTCTTGACACCAAAAGTTCAGACATTACTCATGGCAATACCTCAAAACTATTGCAAGTTACTACTAAAATTAAATAGCAACCTCATTTACCTACTTTAAGTTAAGACACACAACTCAGTGCAACAGGCAAACTCTCTTAACAAGATAAACATGAAAACTCAAGAGAGTTCAGGAACCAACTAAACAAAAGCTCTTTAAAAAGAAAAGCATGAAAACTAAGAGCTAAACATGACAGCAGCTATGGAAAGACAAAGAACACACACAGCAAAGATAAGCATGAAAATCCTATGTTGTGTTCTAGGTTGAAGTGGAGCGTGTTTCTCTCCCACACAAAGAAAGCTGGGTTATAACTTGTTATGAACAGCAAGCAAAGCTAAAGAAAACTAAAAAAAGAAACTAAGAGCAAGACGCTCCAAGCATAGCACATAACGCATGAAGTGATAAAATTATAGTGGAATGAAAGACGAACTGATAATTGTTGATGGAGAAGGGGATGCATGGGGGCATCCCCAAGCTTAGAGCTTGAGTCTTCTTGAATATTTCTTGGGGGTGCACGGGGGCATCCCCAAGCTTGAGCGTTTGACCCTCCTGAATCTTCTTTTATCATCTTCCCTCGCACACTTGAAAACTCCCTTCATACATAACTCATCATAATCTGATTAGCGAGGTTAGTACCCACAATAAAATAATTTTTTTCCCTACTGGAAATAAAGATAATCTTGAAGAGCTACTGATTCTCAAGATTGCCAAAAGGTTTTTGCAAGGAAAAAGCAAGCTCAAGGTTTGCAAAATGAAGAAAAGGCAAAACAGGACAGAATCTGTGAAAAACAGACCAGCAGGTAGTAAATAATTTTTTCGGGGAACTTCTGCAACTCAAATCAAAAAACTCAGAACAGACGCTCGAAAGCCAATTGTATAGAGCACGCTGTCAAAAAAATTCAGATCAAAAAGATGATCTGGTGATTTTATTCGAATTTTTCTGTCCAAGGACAGAATCTGTTTTCTGGACAGCACGTCACAACTTTTGAACTTTCTTGCAATCGGAGGCTAAACTTGGCACAAAGCTGAAAAGAAAAGATACAATGATGATGCTACTGTAGTAACAAACATCAAGACACAACAAAAGCAAAATAAATCCTAATTCGTTGTGGGCTGCCTCCCAAAAGCGCTTTCTTTTATGCCTTTAAGCTAGGCATGATGCAAAAAGAGAAGATCAAGTCTTATCAAGAGTAAGAGAATAGCTAGCCCGTGTAACAGACTCAAAAGGCAACTTAATCTTATTTCTAGGGGAGTGTTCCATCCCTTTCTTGAGAGGGAATTGGAATTTTATATTTCCCTCTTTCATGTCAATGATAGCACCAACGGTGCGAAGAAAAGGACGTCCCAAAATAATTGGACATGAAGGTTCACATTCAATATCCATAATAGTAAAATCAACGGGAACATAATTGTCATTGACAATGATAAGAACATCGTCGATCTTCCCCAAAGGTTTCTTTACGGAAGAATCAACAAGACGAACACCAAAAGAACAAGGATCAAAAGGTTTCAATTCAAACATATCATACATTCTTTTGGGCATAACGGAGGTACTAGCTCCAACATCACATAAAGCATAGCCAGAGAAGTTATTCAACTTAATTTTAATCATATGATCCCAACTATCTTCTAGCTTTCTAGGTATGGAGGCTTCTACCCTAAGCTTCTCCTCCCTAGCTTTGATGAGAGCATTAGTGATATGCTCCGTGAAGGCAAGATTAAGTGTGCTAGTGTGGGGATCTCTAGACATCTTGTGAAGAAAACCAATAACTTCAGAAAGGGTGCAATTATCAAAATCAAGGTCACTACTATCAAGTAAAGTGGTAGTGGTGTCCTTTAGGCTCACTTGTTTGGTAGCTTCTATGGTCATAGGAGTTTCTTCTTCTACGGTTGAGGTCATAGCATCACCTTTAATAGGTCCAATGGGACTAGGAGTGCATTGGGTGCTAAGAGTTTGGATATCCTCAACAACTTGAATAGTAGCAACAGTGTGGTGGGTAGGAAGGCTCTTAATTCTATCTTCTTCCTCCTTTTCTCTAGCCCATCTCTTTTTAAGTTTAGCCATCATCCTAATGTTTTCATTAATTTGCACTTGAATAGCATTCATAGGAGTGGTCTTCCTCTCCTCAAGAAGAGAAGTTCTAATTTTAAGCAACTCTACCTCATGGGCTAAATTGTCTACCTTCGAGGAGAGATTACCTAGTTTGTCTAGTTTTTCTTCTACACTCTTATTGAAGGCCTTTTGGGTAGTGATGAAGTCTTTAAGTATAATCTCTAGTTCAAAAGTGGAGTTCTTGGTGCTAGGATAAGTATTGTTGTTCCCATAGGAATTAGAGGGAACGGTATAGGGTTTCTACCAAAATTACTCCTATAAGCATTGTTATTGAAGTTGTTTCTAGAGATAAAGTTCACATCTACTTGATCTTGAGCAATCAAAGAATTTAAAGGAACATCATGAGGATCAATAGAAGATTGCTTGGGAAGTAGAGACATGATCAAGTCAACTTTTTCATTTAGGGAGGAAATCTCCTCGACAGAGTTTACCTTCCTACCTGTTGGAGCGCGTTCGGTGTGCCATTGGAATAATTGGTCATCATCTCGTCGAGAAGCTTCATGGCAGCACCAAGTGTAGTTGACATAAAGGTTCCTCCCGCGGCCGAATCTAACAAGTTCCGCGAGGTAAAGTTCAAGCCTGCATAAAAAGTTTGGATAACCATCCAAGTAGTCAAACCATGAGTAGGGCAGTTCTTGACAAGAGATTTCATGCGTTCCCAAGCATGGGCAACGTGTTCATTATCCAATTGTTTAAAATTCATTATGTTACTCCTTAATTGGATAATTTTAGCAGGGGGGTAGTACTTCCCAATAAAGGCATCCTTGCACTTGTCCCAAGAATCTATACTATTCATAGGCAAGGATTGAAACCAGATTTTAGCTCCTCCTCTCAAGGAGAAAGGAAAAAGTTTAAGCTTAACAATATCACCATCTACTTCTTTGTACTTTTGCATATCACAGAGCTCAACAAAATTATTTAAGTGCAAAGCAGCAGCATCTCCAACACCGGAGAATTGATCTTTCATAACTAGGTTCAGTAAAGCAGGTTTAATCTCATAAGAAGGTGCTGAAGTTGCAGGTGTAGCAATAGGCGTGCAGATAAAGTCATTGTTGTGATGACTAGTGAAATCACACAACTTGGTGTTCTCGGTGGAACCCATAGCAGCAGCAAGCAAGATAACTATTTTTGTGATTTTTGGTAAGGGACACTAAAGCAAAAACTGCAAGGTAAACTAACAAGACTAAAAAGCAAAGATAAAAGATAGCGTGCAACACCCCTATCTTGAAGAGTGGAGTCCCCGGCAACGGCGCCAGAAACTTGCTTGATGGCTTCTCGCCCCTCGTTGGTTACCCCAAGTGGAAGGTTGAGATGTAGCGTATCGGCAAATTTCCCTTGGCAAAGATACCAAGGATCGAATCCCGTGAGACTCCGAGGGTCGACAAGTAGGTGCCAACGGCGCCAGAAACTTAGCGGTTGACGGGACCTGCACACAGATACAGATAACTTTGCTCCCAACGAGTACAGAGAGGTTGTCAATCCCTCCGGCCTTGTTGTTTACAAAGGATCAAACACAAGAGATAATAATGATAGCTATGACTGAAACTAGGAAATAAAAACAGGAAGTAAATAGAAGGTGTGATCAGCGGTGGTAATATGGAACGGGGTCCCATTATGTTCACTAGTGATGTCCCTCTCCCAAAAGATGATAAAACAGCAAAGCGAGGTAAACAAATTACAGCTGGGCAATTGACAGGATTATGTGCGCAAACCAATGCTAACTATGCTGCAAAGAAAGGTAGAGGCTCAAAAGCATGGGCGGTACGCCAAGGCAAGTAGACCGAAATCCATCTGCATCTACTACTAATCATCCACCTTGAGATATCTATCCAGAACATCTCGCTGGTATTAAGTTGCGAATCCCATCCAAAGTGTAAACTCAAAGCAACAGACAACTGCATTAAAAGAACTTTGCGTAAAGTAAACAATCCTTGCACCCGCAAGTACAAGCACCGTTGTTTTCTCCCTTGTGGCAACAGCACATCCCCTAGACTCATGTTTCTGTCACTCAAGCTAGTCATCAGGGGGCATGAACCCACAATCAAGCATAACGCTCCCTCTTGGAGTTACTACCTACTACTTGGCCAAAGCAATAAACAGCAACCGAGAACATGCAAGAATTACTCAAGAACAAAGATATAAAAGAGGTGAATCAAATATATTACTCAAACACAATCTGAACATAGTCTCATAATCCATCAGATCCCAGCAAACTCAACTAAGCAACAGTAGAAAGATTACATATGTGCCTCGATCATGTAGGGCAGCTCACGAGGTCTAAACCATGAAGAGCAAAGAGGGGAGGAGAACATCACATAGCTACTGATCATGGACCCATGGTCCAAGGTGGACTACTCACGACTCATCCGGGAAGGGTCCATGGTAGTGGAGACGCTCCCGGTGGTGGTTCTCCCCTCCGGCAGGGTGCCGGGAAGAGTTCTCCTGATGCTCCCGATCTTGGAAGCGCTGCGGCGGCGGAACAGAGGCGAGATCGCGAAAAAGGGTTATGTCCTCGAGGGTTTCGGGACGAGAGGGATATATATGCGAAGGGGGGCAGCCAGAGGCGGAGCAGGGGCCCTAGGCGCCCCCCTGGCGCGGCCAGGGGTGGGGCCGCGCCAGGTGGCCGCCTGGGCCTCCCCTGGCTCCCCTCTGGCCCATCTTTGGTTCTTCGCGAAGCTTCTTATACGCTGATTTTTCCTATATTTTTCCTGGAATTTTTGGAGCACTTTTAATATGGGGGAAACCTGAAATAGAAATACAGCAGAAAACAGGAACTGGCACTGTGGTGCACTGAGTTAATAGGTTAGTCCAAATATGATCAAAAGTGTGTGGAAGTGCATCAATATCATAGCAATATCACACAAAAGAAGCATGGAGCAAGCAGAAATTATAGATACGTTTTGGACGTATCAGTTGGTGAGGCGTGAGACGTCACGTAGCATCTAGGGCCAAAAGTAGTTATTGGGGAGCGTAGCAAATGTCTTGCCGCGACCAAAGTGTCCCATGAGTCCTCTTCCATGAGATTCTTGCAAAAGGAGCAAACGAAGTGAAGACTCGGGAATGCAAAGTTTGTTAGCTCTCGTAAGATATCCATCCTTGATGTAGTAATGTTCCCAAGAAGTGTGAGTCAAACACTTAGCATAAGGATTTGCAAGGAAAGGATCATGCTCATATAAGTCTGTTATGTGCTCAAAGCCAATAACATTCAACTCAAGTTTTGTGACAAGCATGCATTTGCGGGAAAGCGCATCCGCCACAACATTTTCTTTGCCTTTGATGTACTTGATGACGTAGGGAAAAGACTCCATGAACTCACTCCACTTAGTATGACGCTTGTTCAACTTAGTTTGACCCTTGAGATACTTGAGAGTCTCATGGTCCGTATGAAGAATGAATTCATGAGGTCTAAGGTAATGTTCCCAAACACGCAAAACTCCCACCAAGGCATAGAGCTCTTTAACATAAATGGGGTAGTTAAGTTGTGCTCCGGATAGCTTCTCGCTATAATATGCAATAGGGCGCTTTTCTTGCATGAGCACCCACCTATGCCGGTACCACTAGCGTCACAATGAATCTCAAAAGGTTTATAAAAGTTCGGTAGGGCAAGAAGCGGTGCGTGGGTGAGCAAGTCTTTGAGCTTAATGAACGCGGTGTCTTGCGAAGGACCCAATAAAATGGTGCATTCTTCTTGCTCAAGGCGTGTGGGGGCATAGCAATGGTGCGTGGGTGAGCAAGTCTTTGAGCTTAATGAACAAAATGCATGAGACGCATAAATGAACCGGGCCCTTCCGATAAACCCATTGGCATGACAAGCCACTCATATAACCCAAACTTGGTTTTGAAAGCTGTTTTCCACTCATCACCCTCTTGAATGCGAATTTGGTAGTAACCACTTTTAAGGTCAATTTTCGAAAAGATGGTGGCACCGCATAATTCATCAAGCATGTCATCTAAGCGTGGGATAGGGTGATGGTATCTAACGGAGTTAGCATTTATCGGGCGACAATCGGAGCACATGCGAAAACTTCCATCTTTCTTAGGCACGAGAATAACCGGAATGGCACAAGGGCTCAAGCTTTCACGTACATGACCTTTGTCGATGAGTTGTTGTACTTGCCGTTGTATCTCCTTGGTTTCCTCGGGGTTGACGCGGTAAGGAGCCTTGTTCGGACGTGGTGCGCCAGGTATGAGGTCGATGCGGTGTTCGATTCCACGAAGTGGAGCTAGACCCGGAGGTAGCTCATCGGGAAAGACGTCCGAGAATTCCTGCAACAATTGAGACAACACTAAAGGTGGAGGTGGTGAAGTGTTAGTAGGTTTGGCTTCCCCTTTGCATAGAAGCACAAGGTGAAAGTCACTCGAGGGGTTCTCACACACTTCTCTCATCTCACTTTTGGTGGCGAATAACACTAGTTGTTTCTTGTCACTCATCGTGGATTCGCTCATATTTGGCTTGTGGCTCTCGTTCTCCTTTTGGTGGCTCACTCTCTCACCATTCTCTCCATGATGGTTGGTAGGTAATGATACGTCCATTTTGCATCATGCTTATAAGTTGATATTTATTGCATTATGGGCTGTTCAAACATGTTCTGTCACAATACTTATGCCTTTTCCCTCTTATTTTGCAAGGATTACATGGAAGAACGGGGAATGCCGGTAGCTGGAATTCTAGGCTGGAAAGGGAGCAAACTCTGGAAACCTATTCTGCACAACTCTAAAAGCCCTGAAACTCCACGGAACATTGTTTCGGAAAATATAAAAAATATCTGGTGGAAGAAATCCACGAGAGGGGCCACTGGCTGGCCTCGAGGGTGGGGGGCGCACCCCCCTTCCCAGGGCACGCCCCCTGCCTCGAGGACCATCCGGTGGGCCCCCAGTGACCATCTTCTCCTATATGAAGCGTTTTGACCTGGAAAAAATCAGGACGAGGCTCTCGGGACGAGACGCCGCAGTCTCGAGGCGGAACCGAGGTGAAAACCAATCTAGGGCTCCGGCAGAGCTGTTCTGTCGGGGATACTTCCCTCCGGGCGGGGGAAATCGTCACCGCCGTCATCACCAACAACTCTCCCATCTCGGGGAGAGCTATATTCATCAACATCTTCACCAGCACCATCTCCTCTCAAACCATAGTTCATCTCTTGTATCAAATCTTTGTATCCAAACCTCAGATTGGTACCTGTGGGTTGCTAGTAGTGTTGATTACTCCTTGTAGTTGATACTAGTTGGTTTATTTGGTGGAAGATCATATGTTCAGATCCATTATGCATATTAATATACCTCTGATCATGGATAATATTATGTCTTGTGAGTAGTTACTTTTGTTCCTGAGGACATGGGAGAACTCTTGCTATTAGTAGTCATGTGAATTTGGTCTTCGTTTGATATTTTGATGTGATGTATGTTGTCTCTCCTCTAGTGGTGTCATGTGAACGTCGACTACATGACACTTCACCATTATTTGGGCCTAGAGGAAGGCATTGGTAAGTAATAACTAGATGATGGGTTGCTAGAGTGACAGAAGCTTAAACCCTAGTTTATGCGTTGCTTCGTAAGGGGCTGATTTGGATCCATATGTTTCAGGCTATGGTTAGGTTTACCTTAATACTTCTTTTGTAGTTGCGGATGCTTGCATTAGAGGTTAATAATAAGTGGGAGGCTTGTCCAACTAAGGGCAGCACCCAAGCACCGGTCCAACCGCATACCAAATTATCAAAGTACCGAACGCGAATCAGATGATCGTGCAGATAACTAGCTTGACGATAATTCCCATATGTCCTCGGGAGCACTTTACCTTGCATAAGAGTTTGTCCAGGCTTGTCCTTTGCTACACAAAGGATTGGGCCACCTGGCTGCACCTATTTACTTTTACCGTTTTTCACTTGCTACCAATCATATTATCACAAAACTATCGGTCACCTATAATTTTAGTGCTTGCAGAAAATACCTTACTGAAAACTGCCTATCATTTCCTTCTGCTCCTCGTTGGGTTCGACACTCTTACTTATTGAAAGGACTACGATTGATCCCCTACACTTGTGGGTCATCAGGTAATTGTTTGTCGGCGGCTACTTGACTTGGTGACATTGGACGTAGCACGAATTCCTTGCCCTTCATCTTGAAGCTATAGTGGTTGGTCCGTCCATTGTGTGTGACTCCACGATCGTATTTATAACTTCTGGCCTTGCGAAGGAGAAAGCATTGCTCAAGCTTGGGGGACGCTTCAGTCAATGTTATATTGATGCCCCAATCATGAGCTCTCAAGAGAAATGATCATTCAAAAATTTTATGCTCGGCTTTCTCATGATAATCGCTCCATGCTCGATACTTCTTGGCTCTTATATGATGAAGACTATTGAATTCAAATGGGATTTATTGGAAAGAATTAAACGCAACTCCGAAGATTGGGATCTCGACGAAGGTAAGGAGTCAGGTATGACCCCTAAGTTTGATTGTGTTAAAGCTTTTATGGATAACGATATTTTCCGTGAGTTTAGCACTAAATATGGTCTTGACTCTGAGATAGTAGCTTCTTTCTTTGAATCTTTTGCTACTCATGTTGATCTCCCTAAGGAGAAGTGGTTTAAATACCATCCCCCTATTGAAGTAAAAGTAGTTGAACCTATTAAAGTTGAAGAAAAGACTATCACTTATAATGTTGATCCTGTTATACCTACCGCTTATATTGAAAAACCACCTTTCCCTGTTAGGATAAAGGATCATGCTCAAGCTTCAACTGTAGTTCGTAAGAGTAATACTAGAACGCCTACACCCTCTGAGCAAATTAAAGTTGAACCTAGTGTAGCTATGGTTAAAGATCTCTTGGTAGAAGACTTAGATGGACATGTTATTTATCTCCAAGAAGAATCTGCTAGAATAGTCAAACCCAATGCTAGGAATAAACATAAACCTGTTGTAGACTTGCCTGTCATCTCTGTTATGATAGGAGATCATTGCTATCATGGTTTATGTGATGTAGGTGCTAGTGCTAGTATTATCCCTCTTGACTTGTATAACAAAATCATGCATGATATTGCACCTATTGAGTTAGAAGGGATTGATGTTACTATTAAGCTTGCTAATAGAGACTATTTCACCAGTTGGAATTGTTAGAGATATTGAAGTCTTGTGTGGGAAAGTTAAATACCCTGCTGATTTTCTCGTTCTTAGTTCCCCACAAGATGCTTTCTGTCCCATTATATTTAGTAGACCCTTCTTGAATACTGTTAATGCCAAGATAGACTGCGTGAAAGATATTGTCACTGTCGGATTAGGGGACATGTCTCATGATTTTAACTTTGCTAAATTCCGTAGACATCCCCTTGAAAAGGCACCACCCAGTAAGGATGAAATTATTGGTCTTGCTTCTATTTCCATGCCACCCAATGATCCTTTAGAACAATACTTGCTAGACCATGAAAATGATATGCATATGAATGAGAGAAGGGAAATAGATGAAATATTCCTTACACAGGGACCCGTATTGTAAAACAACTCGCCTGGTGAAATCCTAGGGGATCCTCCTCCACCCAAGGGTGATCCTGTGTTTGAACTTAAACCTTTGCCTGATAATCTTAAGTATGTTTATCTTGATGAAAAGAAGATATATCCTGTTATTGTTAGTGTTAATCTTTCAGAGCATGAAGAAGAAAGACTATTGAAAACTCTGAAGAAGCAGCGAGCTGCTATTGGATACACTCTGGATGATCTTAAGGGTATCAGTCCCACTATATGTCAACACAAGATAAAATTGGAAGAAAATGTTAAACCAGTTATTGATCATCAGCGACGGTTAAATCCTAAGATGAAAGAAGTGGTAAGGAAGGAAATTCTAAAGCTCCTAGAGGCAGGTATTATCTACCCCATTGCTGATAGCCAGTGGGTAAGTCATGTCTATTGCGTTCCTAAGAAAGGAGGTATGATTGTCGTCCCTAATGATAAAGATGAATTGATCCCGCAAAGGATAGTTACATGTTATAGGATGGTAATTGATTTCCATAAGTTAAATAAGGATACTAAGAAAGATCATTACCCTCACCATTTATTGATCAAATGCTAGAAAGGTTATCCAAACATACTCATTTATGCTTTCTAGATGGTTATTATGGTTTCTCTCAAATACCTGTGTCAAAAGGAGATTAAGAGAAGACCACCTTCACTTGTCCTTTCGGTACCTTTGCTTATAGATGTATGCCTTTTGGTTTATGTAATGCACCTGCTACCTTTCAAAGATGCATGATGGCTATATTCTCTGATTTTTGTGAAAAGATTGTTGAGGTATTCATCGATGATTTCTCCGTTTACGAAACTTCTTTTGATGACTGCTTAAGCAACCTTGATCGAGTTTTGCAGAGATGTGAAGACACTAACCTTGTCTTGAATTGGGAGAAGTGCCACTTTATGGTTAATGAAGGCATTGTCTTGGGACACAAAAATTCTGAAAGAGGTATTGAAGTTGACAAAGCTAAAGTTGATGCTATTGAAAAGATGCCATTCCCTAAGGATATCAAAGGTATACGAAGTTTCCTTGGTCATGCCAGGTTTTATAGGAGGTTCATTAAGGACTTCTCCAAAATCTCCAGGCCTCTGACTAATATTTTACAGAAAGATATTCCTTTTTTCTTTGATGATGATTTTCTAGAAGCATTTGAAATACTTAAGAAAGCATTGATCTCTGCACCTATTGTCCAGCCTCCTGGCTGGAATTTACCCTTTGAGATTATGTGCGATGCTAATGATTATGCTATAGGAGCTGTTCTAGGGAAAAGAGTTGATAAGAAATTAAATGTTATCCAGTATGCTAGTAAAACTCTAGATAGTGCCCAAAGAAATTATGCTATCACTGAGAAAGAATTTTCAGCAGTTGTGTTTGCTTCTGATAAGTTTAGACCCTACATCGTTGATTCTAAAGTAACTATTCATACTGATTAGCTGTCATAAAACTTCTCGTACTGCTCCATGGTATGCTGATTATGCTAATTACATTGTTGCTAAGTTTATACCTCCTAGCTTCACATACCAGCAAAAGAAAAAGTTCTTCTATGATTTGAGACATTACTTCTGGGATGACCCACATCTTTGTAAAGAAGGAGTAGACGGTATTATTAGACGTTGTGTGCCTGAGCATGAACAGGAATAGATCCTACGCAAGTGCCACTCTAAAGCTTACGGAGGACACCATGCGGGAGACACAACTGCACACAAGGTATTGCAATCCGGTTTTTATTGGCCTACTCTCTTCAAGGATGCCCGTAAGTTTGTCTTATCATGTGATGAATGTCAAAGAATTGGTAATATTAGTAGACGTCAAGAAATGCCTATGAATTATTCACTTGTTATTGAACCATTTGATGTTTGGGGCTTTGATTATATGGGACCTTTTCCTGCCTCTAATGGGTACACACATATCCTAGTTGCTGTAGATTACGTTACTAAGTGGGTAGAAGCTATTCCAACTAGTAGTGCTGATCATAACACCTCTATTAAAATGCTTAAAGAAGTTATATTTCCGAGGTTTGGAGTCCCTAGATATCTAATGACTAATGGTGGTTCATACTTCATTCATGGTGCTTTCCGTAAGATGCTTGCTAAGTATGATGTCAACCATAGAATTGCATCACCTTATCACCCACAGACTAGTGGTCAAGTAGAATTAAGTAATAGGGAGTTGAAATTAATTTTGCAAAAGACAGTTAATAGGTCTAGAAATAATTGGTCCAAGAAACTAGATGATGCATTATGGGCCTATAGAACTGCATACAAAAATCCTATGGGTATGTCTCCATATAAGATGGTATAAGGAAAAGCTTGTCACTTACCTCTTCAGCTAGAACATAAGGCATATTGGGCTATCAAATAGCTCAATTATGATTTCAAACTTGCCGGTGAAAAGAGGTTATTTGACATTAGCTGTCTCGACGAATAGAGAACCCAGGCCTAGGAGAATGCCAAGTTATTTAAAGAAAAAGTTAAAATATGGCATGACAAAAGGATACAAAAGTGTGAGTTTAACGTAGGTGATTATGTTTTGCTATTCAACTCTCGTTTAAGATTTTTTGCAAGAAAACTTCTCCCCAAGTGGGAAGGACCTTACGTTATCGAGGAGGTCTATCGTTCCGTGCCATAAAAATCAACAACTTCGAAGGCACGAATCCGAAGGTGGTGAATGGTCAAAGGATCAAACATTATATCTCATGTAATCCAATAAATGTGGAAACTAATGTTGTTGAAACCATAACCCCGGAGGAATACATAAGGGACACTTTCCAGAATGATTCAGCCTCCGAAAAGGAAGAGGTACGTGATACGGTAAGTAAACCGACTCCAAAACAGTTCTAAAGGCATTTTTTCTCCGTTTTGGAATATTTAGAAAAATAGAAAAATAAACCGCAGACCGGAGGAGACACGGGGCCTCCTCGAGGGTAGGGGGCGCGCCCCTTGCCTCGAGGGCACCCTGTGTGTCCCCTAGACTCTGTTTTCTTGTGGGTTACTCCTTTTGTTTGGGAAAAATTCATTATATATACTCCCGAAGGTTTTGACCTCTGTATCACGCAGAATTCCTCTGTTTTCGTTTCGAGCTGCTGTTTTTGATAGATCTAGATCATCATGACGTCCTCCAACACCCCCAAGGACCAGTTCTTCGAGAAGTTCATCAACCCCTACCTTGCGGAGGTGCTGCACCACCCCAAAACCATGGAGTTGCATGAGGGGGTGCTCCACATCCATGATGTTGAAGGGTCGAGAAGGACCGGAAGCGTGGAGACAAGACTCGAAGCAATGGAGCAACAAGTTTTCAAGTGCCAAGGTATGGTGGAACGAGGACTCGACGTGAACCACATGATGATCTCGGAGCTTGCCAACAATCTCAAGATGGACTCATGGATCTTCGGGGAAGCCATCTCCAATCTTCAAGAGAAGATCGATCACCTCCAAGCCCAGATCTATGACCTACAAAACCAAAACTGTGAGTATGAATATAGATTCAAGAACATGAGTTTGGCTGCAGATTTGAGTATCCCGAAGACTCGATCATCCTTCTACGATGGTGAGCCCATGCTTTGGAAGACGAGCAACAAGCCTACATCAGCAACAACTCCATCACCAACCCTGAAGAAGGAGACATAATCATATGGGTATGGGCACTCCCCTTGGCAACTGCCAAGCTTGGGGGAGTGACCCCGGTATCGTATCACCCTCACTCTTATCTTTACCGTTTGCTTAGTTCGATCCTTTTGGTAGTAGCTTGATCTATTAGAATAAAGTCAGCATGATCTAGTTGTGAGCTTTTGCTTTGGGAGCTTTATCCTTTGTAATCGAGTCCGTGAGCTATATAATAAAGATTAGTGTTGAGTCAAGGGCTTGATTTCCTCACTTGGGTCATGATAAAAGGAAATAAAAGAAAAAGAGAATCACAGAGATCATATCGATCTTATGGGAAGTAATGACTTCACATACAAGAGTATGATAAATAAAAGTTGTTGGGAGGTGACAAACATAGTTTTGGTCATCGTTGCAATTAATAGGAAGTAATAAAAGAAGAGAGGCTTCACATACAAATATACTATCTTGGACATCTTTTATGATTGTGAGCACTCATTAAAGTATGTCATTCTAAAGAGTTGATGTTGGACAAGGAAGACAACATAATGGGTTATGTCTTCTTATATCCGAAATAAAGTATATTGTCATGGATCATCCAACATGTTAAGCTTGCCTTTCTCCCTCATTCTAGCCAAAACTCCTCGCACTAGGTAGAGATACTACTTGTGCTTCCATATATCCTTAAACCCAGTTTTTCCATGAGAGTCCACCATACCTACCTATGGATTGAGAAAGATCCTTCCAAGTAAGTTGTCATGTTGCAAACCCGCTAAATATGTATGATTTATTAGTGTGGGAGAAATTAGCTTTATACGAACTTGTGATAGGGAAGTAATAAAAGCGACGGACTGCATAATAAAGGTCCTTATCACAAGTGGCAATATAAAGCGAAGTTCTACTATGCTAAGACTTTGTGCATCCAACCATAAAAACACATTACAACCTCTGCTTCCCTCCGCGAAGGGCCTATATTTTATTCTTGTCTTATAAGTGTCAAGGTGAAATCCACCTTTCCTTTATCATTTTATTCTTTGGCAAGCACATTGTGTTGGAAAGATCCTGATATATATACCCACTTGGATGTAAGTTTTCATGATCTATTATTGTTGACATTACGCTTGAGGTAAAAGGTTGGGAGGCAACACCATAAACCCCTATCTTTCTCTGTGTCCGATTAAAACTCCATAAACATAAGTATTGCGTGAGTGTGAGAAATTGTGAAAAATTATATGATAGTTGAGTATGTAGGCTTGCTGAAAAGTTCTTATATTGACTCTTTCCGATGTTACGATAAATTGCAATTGCTTCAATGACCGAGACCAAAGTTTGTTAGTTTCCAATGAAGTTTATGATGCATACTTGATATTGTGGATGAATTGTTACTTTAGCATAATGATAATATGACTATATTTATATAAGTTGCTGTTATGAGAATGATCATGATGCCCTCACGTCCGTATTCTGTTTTTATCGACACCTCTATCTCTAAACATGTGGACATATTTTTCGATATCGGCTTTCGCTTGAGGACAAGCGAGGTCTAAGCTTGGGGGAGTTGATACGTCCATTTTGCATCATGCTTATAAGTTGATATTTATTGCATTATGGGCTGTTCATACATGTTTTGTCACAATACTTATTTCCTATTTCCCTCTTATTTTGCAAGGTTTACATGAAGAAGGGAGAATGCCGGCAGCTGGAATTCTGGGCTGGAAAGGGAGCAAACTCTGGAAATCTATTTTGCACAACTCCAAAAGGCCTCAAACTCCACGGAACATTGTTTCGGAAAATATAAAAAATATCTGGTGGAAGAAATCCACGAGAGGGGCCACTGGCTGGCCTCGAGGGTGGGGGGCCGCGGCCCCCTTCCCAGGGCGCGCCCCCTGCCTCGAGGACCAGCCGGTGGGCCCTCGGTGCCCATCTTCTCCTATATGAAGCGTTTTGACCTGGAAAAATCAGGGGGAGGCTTTCGGGACCAGACGCCGCCGTCTCGAGGCGGAACCGAGGCGGAAACCAATCTAGGGCTCCGGTAGAGCTGTTCTGCCGGGAGGGGGAAATCGTCACCGCCGTCATCACCAACAACTCTCCCATCATGGGGAGAGCTTTCTTCATCAACATCTTCACCAGCACCATCTCCTCTGAAACCCTAGTTCATCTCTTGTATCCAATCTTTGTATCCAAACCTCAGATTGGTACTTGTGGGTTCTTAGTAGTGTTGATTACTCCTTGTAGTTGATACTAGTCAGTTTATTTGGTGGAAGATCATATGTTCAGATCCATTATGCATATTAATATACCTCGGATCATGAATAATGGTATGTCTTGTGAGTAGGTACTTTTGTTCCTGAGGACATGGGAGAAGTCTTGCTATTAGTTGTCATGTGAATTTGGTCTTCGTTCGATATTTTGATGAGATGTATGTTGTCTCTCCTCTAGTGGTGTCATGTGAAAGTCGACTACATGACACTTCACCATTATTTGGGACTAGAGGAAGGCATTGGGAAGTAATAAGTAGATGATGGGTTGCTAGAGTGACAGAAGCTTAAACCCTAGTTTATGCGTTGCTTTGTAAGGGGCTGATTTGGATCCATATGTTTTAGGCTATGGTTAGGTTTACATTAACACTTCTTTTGTAGTTGCGGATGATTGCATTAGAGGTTAATCATAAGTGGGAGGCTTTTCCAAGTAAGGGAAGCACCCAAGCACCGGTCCACCCACATACCAAATTATCAAAGTACCAAACGCGAATCAGATGATCGTGCTGAAAACTAGCTTGACAATAATTCCCATATGTCCTCGGGAGCACTTTACCTTGCATAAGAGTTTGTCTAGGCTTGTCCTTTGCTACACAAAGGATTGGGCCACCTTGCTGCACCTATTTAATTTTACCGTTTGTCACTTGCTACCAATTATCTTATCACAAAACTATCGGTTACCTATAATTTCAGTGCTTGCAGAAAATACCTTACTGAAAACTACCTATCATTTCCTTCTGCTCCTCGTTGGGTTCGACACTCTTATTTATTGAAAGGACTACGATATATCCCCTACACTTGTGGGTCATCAGGTAATTCTTTGTTAGAGGCTACTTGACTTGGTGACATTGGACGTAGCACGAATTCCTTGCCCTTCATCTTGAAGCTATAGTGGTTGGTACGTCCATTGTGTGTGACTCCACGATCGTATTGCCATGGTCGTCCAAGTAGAAGGTGGCACACGGACATAGGGACCACATCACACTGAAGTGTGTCCTCGTAGGCGCCTATGTTGAAGGAGACTTGCACGGTGTGCTCGACTCGAAGAGTTCCGGCGTCGCTAAGCCATTGGACCTTGTAGGGATGAGGGTGCTTTGACTTCACCATGTTTAGCTTGTCGCATAGCTCTTCGCTTGCCAAGTTATGACAACTTCCTCCATCGATGATAACCTTGATGGAGCGTCCATGGATGCCGGCCTTGGTATGGAAGATATGACATCTTTGATTGTCATCTTGTTGATGTTGGAGTGTCAAGACCTTGGAGACAACGAGATTGGGACTCGAGTCATTTTTGCAAAACACTTGATGGTCTTCATCTTCATTCACTTGGCGATGCATAGCGACATGTTCAAGGGCTTCTATCTCATCATCGCTCATTGAGTCAAAAGATCCGTCATCATTGATGATCATGGTACGAACGGTCTTGCGTAAATGACTTGTGGCCTCGCCCTTGGCACTTGAAGCATTTGATGGAACTCGTCTTGGAGTTTTCCTCGGTTGGTGTTGTAGATGATGAAGCTCTTGGCTTGAAGTTGTTTGTAGAAGGTGGCCAACTTGATGTAGTCTCATTCTTGTAGCTAGACTTGTCGCCAAAGTTTGTAGATGGCTTAGTAGAGGTAGGGGGAGCCGAACTCGTTGAAGCTTGGTTGTAGGAGCCGAAGTTCTTGGAGGTGAACTTGGAGTACTTGTAGTCCTCTTGAACTTGTCGCTCCGCTTTGGTGGCTTGATGTACTAGATCGAGGAGATTGGTGTATGGTTGAAAGTCCGCAATCTTCCTGATAGGATAGTTGAGTCCATTCAAGAATCTCGCCATCGTTTGTTCTTCATCTTCCGTGATGTTTGCTCGTATCATGGCAATCTCCATCTCCTTGTAGTACTCTTCAACAGACTTGGTACCTTGCTTGAGGAGTTTTAACTTCTTGAACAAGTCACGGTTGTAGTGTGTTGGCACGAAGCATGCTCTCATGACTTCCTTCATTTGAGCCCAAGTAGTGATGGGAGGTTCGCCTTTTGCTTCTCTTCTCTCAATGATTTGCTCCCACCAAATGAGAACATAGTCTAGGAACTCAAGGGAGGCCATAGGAATTTTCTTCTCTTCATAAAAGTTGTGGAGGCGAAAGATTTTATCAACTTTCAATGCCCATGAGAGGTAGTCTTCGGGATCAATGCTTCCGGAAAATTTTGGCATTGTGAACTTAAGCTTGCCATAGCGATGCTCGTGTTGCTCTTGGCGGAGTAGATGTTCATTGTCATGGTGTTCTTCATTTGGACGGTTGTCAACCTCATGTTGCTCTTGGCGGACTAGATGTTCATTGTCATGGTGTACTTGCCGAGCTTGCGGTTCTTGTTGAGGTTGTTGCTCTTGTCGTGCTTGAGGAGGAACTTCTTGTTGCATTCGTGCGTGGTGGCGCCTCTCTTGCATCTCATCGCGAAGGAAATCCTCTTCTTGACGAGTGTGTCGATTGCGAGTTGCCACATTGCGATGTGAATCACGTAATGCTCGTTGCGCCTCAAGAGCTTGAGCTTCTCGGCAGTGTTGTGCTTGACGATGAGCTTCGGCATCTTGTTCTTCTTGGTGTTGACGTGCTCGCTCTTTTTGTTGTTGGCGTAGTATTTGCCATTCTTGTGCTTGCTCAAGTGTAGCTTGGTTTTGACGATGTCGACTTTCTTGTTCGTCAAGTAGGTCTTGAGAACTCTTGTCATGAAGTTTATTCCGGTTGTCATGTCGAGCATGACGTGCGGCTTGACGAAGAGTGTTCGATGTAGGGGTACTTGAGCCGTCCGTGGAGTCTACGTGTCGACTTGAGCGGCTTCATCTTTGAGAAGATGTGGAAGAAGAGCATCGGTTGACTATCAAAGTTCGAAGCGCATCGAATTGAGTAGCCATGTTGGTGTTGATGATGTCGAATTGCTCTCTTGTTCTTGCTTCGAATTGTCGCGCGTTGGCGACGACTTGCTCAATGTGCTCTCGCATAGCTTCACTTTCTTGATGTAGAGCTCGTTGGACACCAAAGAGATGTAGTTTGGTGACGTAGTTGTTCGATTCTTGAGGATCATCGAAGAGCGGGTTCCTAGATGTACTTGGCCTGTCCATCGTCACAAGCAAGTATGTGAGTGGGAGAAAGGAGAAGACAATACCAAATGTACCTTGACCGAAGTTGACAATGGATTAATGATCACTCAATAATGTAACCCGGAAATAGCACTATTGGTACCAAGTCTTGTCGATTCTCACACCTACACAAGTAAAGCTTTTAGAGGAGATTGGTTAGGATGGTGGCAAAATTCAATGCAAAAAGTGAGTAAGATTCAATGATGTTGAAAATGATTCACAATTGGCTCATTCAACAAGTAGATCACAAGCAATAGGTAGCACACGGAACACACGCACGGATAGATAAATGTGGTTGTGCAACCAAAGGTGAGCGAAAATGTGGAATCCATGAAAAATGCTCGTGTTGCACAACGCTAGAGAGACGCTAACCGATTGCTTAATAGGTAGATACGCACTTGTGCACGACCTATAAGAGCAATGTAACGACTTCCTATCACAAGTATGCTATGAGTGTATGATGTGCCGATGCTTTAGCACAAGATGGAGCATTGCTATCTCATATGGTCTCTTTTGATGCAAGGCGTTTGATGCTATTGTGCTTTTGCTTATAAGCTTTGGATGGCTCTTTTTCTTAAAAGCTTGTGAGCTCTTTCTTTGGCCACTTATGCATGCTTCTCGGATCAAGATAGCTATTGTGTATGCGGAACACTCTTGTGTCACACGGAGATATGATGATGTAGTATGCAATGTCTATGACTATCACTAATGTGCACAAGTGTCGTGGCCCGGCAATACTCAAATGGCTAGTCTCGGTAGGAAAGCTACGCAAAATGGTCGATGAGGGTCTATCAATGCAATTGCAAGGTAATAAACGAAGTGTCATCGATGATACCGTCCTTGTCGAGGTTGAGAGGTGGTCTTCTCGATGTCGTTCCGCTCCGAGATAGCCGAAACACAAACGGAAACGGAGAAAACCACAACTCAAATGATCCAAGACACAAAGGGGTAAAACCGTAGGATTTAGGGTAGGCAAAGATGGTGGTAGTGGTAGATTATATGTTGGGGTGTAGCGGAAGGGGGGTCTAGGGTAGTTGCGGTGGCGAAAATGGGGTTGCAAGAACTGCAAAATGCAGTTTCGTCAGAGGTAGCCAGATGATCCGGACGTTCGGCCAGATAATCCGGGCGTTGGCCGGATGATCCGGGTGATCAGCCGGATGATCCGGGGGGGGGGTCAATCCAGTCGGGATGAGATCGGGGAAGTGGTTAAAATTTGGAGGAAAATGATTTTTTTTCTCGTATTTTCGGTGGTTTTTTAGGGTGGGGGAGGTGGGGAAAAGGGTAATCCACTTGTCACACAACTCAACCACGGATCACAAACAACAAAATCTCATCAAAACACAAAAATCACAAAAAAAAAATTGTGGGGCTATTTTTGTGGGGATTTTCGAATTTGGACGGAAAACAACAAAAACAAGCTAGAAAACAAGGTGTGGGGCTCCAAATTCGTGATCAACCAAGGCTCATGATACCATAGATGACGTAGGGTAGAACCTTACGTGGCCGATCTTTCACGAAAAGGAGGGATCCCGAAGAAGAACGCGAGGGGCACGAGGAAAAGACACAAGAGAGACAAGGAGAAAACACTCAAATCAACAAACTTAGGTCACACAAAATGCTAGATCCGGGTACACAAAGTGCGATACACGATACACGATCAACTAAGGACGATGCAAGTTGCGGTAGTCATCTCCGTGAGGAGGTCTTGATGTTCTTCTCCATATAGGAGGTCTTGAATCCGGTGGATCTTCTCCGAAGAGGCCGTGGTCTCGTAGGACAGGAACCACTAAGATTTTGGATGAGCTAACCCTAGATAGTTTAGGTAGAGTGAAATATATAGGCTAGGAGGGGCGAAGGGGTACATGGGCCTCGGCCCAACATCATGCACGCAGGCACTCTCCGGATGATCCGGACGTTTGTCCGGATGATCCGGGCTTCGGGGGTCCGGATGATCCGGGGCGGCGTCCGGATGATCCGGATCTACTGCAGGTGGTCCGGATATCCGGGACTTGGTTCGGACGTCCAGGTTCGTCTGGATGATCCGGCCTGGGATCCAGATGATCCGGGCTTCAGCTGGGGGCTCTCAGGTGTCCTCGGGCACATTTGCCGGATCGTCCGGACGTTTGTCCGGATCATCCGGGCTTTAGCCGGATTGTTCGGGACTTTCTCCGGATCGTCGGGCTGGCTGAGTCTCGGTTGTTTTCCTCCTCCTTCTTCCTCCTTCGATCCTTCTTGTTCCTTGACTTCTCCATGGTTGCTCCAGAGGTGCCTGAGTATGCAAAGAGTCTCTGATGAGGGTAGCAGCCATATCTCGTGTGAATCAAAGTGACGTAGAGAGAGGAGTGAAGTCACCTTGGTCTCGAGAGCTCGTGCTCGAGCACGTGTCATGGGTCCACTTGGCACATGGTGAGACGAAGGTAGTTCCATGGGGATGACCTTGGGATGCTCCGCATCAAAGATCATATGTTCAGATCCATTATGCATATTAATACCCCTCTGACCCTGAACAATATTATGTCCTGTGAGTAGTTACTTTTGTTCATGAGGACATGGGATGATGAGGACATCACTAACAAGGTTACACCCACAGCCCCAACTGACACATATACAGGACCAATTACTAGAGCTCGCGCACGCCAGTTAAATTACCAGGTACTTTCGTTTCTTGGTAATGATTCTAATGCTCATGACAATATGATGATGCCTAAATTGGATACATTTGTTTTGCTTACAAATGAAGGGCCTATCTTGGATAAAGAAGGATGAAAATTGGAGCAAGATCAAGCATGGAGATGATGGCATGCACAAGGGGAACAAGAACGTAGTTACAAGTGATGATTTTAGGACTTTGAAGCCACCATAATGAGTGTGTGAAGCCTTGGACGAAATATACAAGATGCCACTTCATAAATTTTGTCCAGAGGCTATTATAGGTGCTGCATCACCTTATTACTGGGCCAGGCCCATGTAATTTCGAAATACTTGAGTATAGGCTGTTTTTAGAGTCCGTATGTGTGGGGAAACAAGAGTTAGGGTTGGTTTCGGACCCCTCCTCCAAGGGCCACGAAATTCCCCCCTCTCCCCCCATATATACAACCCTTAGGGTGTCGTTTAGACTTTGGGTTTTGTTTAGATTAAAGTTCGTCATAGTTGCAACTTTGCGTACTTAGTTTGTATTCAACGACCATACAAAGACGTCATAGAACCCCACTTGATCAATAAAGCTCTCCTCTTGAATTCGCAATATCCAGATTGCAATCTCAGTTTCTTGCTTCTTCTTCGTTTGCCTGCAGGAAACAGACCTTCTTGGTCAGGTTGATGGTGCTCCGGCATGGTCAATAACCTCCCGGAGTTGGTTTAGCGATTGCTAAGGCGCGACGTCCTCGCACGTTCGTAGTCGGATCATCAAATTCGACTTCCTCCAAAACGATAGCCACCATCTCATTGAAAGACGGGACACCTTTGCCTGTATCAAGTGGTATCAGATTTCCTGGTTGCTCGGTGAGATTTTACAGTTTTTCGCAGTTTAGATCGAGTCTATTCTTCATACCTACAGTCCACGAAAAAGCCAAAAAAATAGGGTTAGTTCATCATATCTGAACCAGTCCGAGCCATTGCATAATATTTTCCGTGTTTGCTTAGTTGAATTTGCAATTGCATCGTCGTGTCAAGTTGCTGATCTTAGTGTCTAGTCTTTTAGAGTTTCGAGTTCTCGTCATAAGTTCTCACGCTGCCGCCACAACATCTTCATCGCTACTGCCATATACCACCACCAATCCGTATCCATATACCATCACCAATCCGTATCCATATACCACCACTGCTGCCATATCCTACCACCATATATCCACCACCAATCCGAGTTCTTTTCGTATTAGGTTTGTTCTCGAGATCCATCTAGGTTTCAGATTCGTGTTTCCTTGCCTGCGTAGGTCTCGGAAAAAAATTGACAGGTGAAAATATTTTTTCCTATCCCGTTTTGTGCTTTTCTGAGTCTTTTGAGACACGTGCCATCATACTGCTTTTTACCGCACTTTTTCGTCGTCGCTGCCCTAATTCCGAAAAAAATCGTCAAAAAAATTTCGTGCCTATCATCTTAGTTTGACTTGAGAAGAGTTTTGAGACACTCGCCATTATAGTGATTTTCGGCAAAAAAAAAGGAGCGCAAAAAAAGAGGCGAAAAAATCAGAGTGTGCTTTCCCCTTGATTATGTGGAGCGCTGTGATATCGTTAGTGTTCTAGGCTCGCGTCTCTAGTACGGTCTAGCCTAGGACCAGCATAGTACCGTCGTTGAGCGTTTATTCAACTTTGCATCTCTGAATTGATTATTGCTGACCCTTTTTGCTACCAACTTATAAGCCTTCCCAGCTCCACATACATCTACGTCGTGCGTTTGACTCTCCCCGGTAATTGCTTTATCCGAGCTTTGAGAGTTTTGACTACCACGGTTGCTGATCACCACCTGCTGCTAGGTTAGAACTGGTAAGAATTTGAGATTTGCTTGACGGATTTGTGGCACCCCACCACCACCATTTTCTAGTAGTCTGTAGGATCATATTTTTGTGTGTTTCTATTGCTGCTAACCATGCCAGGATCACAAGTCGACGAGACTGACTAGGAGAACATGACGAACAAGGAGTTGCATGATAAATTTCAGCAAATGATGGGTCAACAGGTAGAAGATCTGATGACCAGTTTTGACAACGCACTAGCGAGGATGGATGGCATTGAGAAGTCAATTGACACCAAGTTGGATGCCAAATTCGCTGAAGTGCTTGCGCGTCTACCTCCACCTGCTACACCATTCCAACAACAACAACAACCACCTTCACATCGCAAAACTGCCCTTCGCAAAGCGAGCCGTGTCGCTCTTCAGCCTGGCCAAACTGTTGGTGCTGCTGTTGATACTTCGGTGGCTCCTGCTACTGCTGAGGAGGAGGATGATTACACGGGGGATTACGAGGAAGAGGTTGATGAAAATCAGAACTACGTGCAACAACCAGCACCACAACCACTAGGTTGTCCACATGCATATAATCGCAATGGTAGGGCTGCACCACACCCTCGGGTACGCGATCATGACCATCTCCCTAAACTAAAATTGAATATTCCACCATTAGAGGGTAGATATGTTCCTGATATATATCTTACTTGGGAGTTAGAAATAGAACAACGTTTTACATGTTTAAAATATCCCGAGGAGAGACGTGTTGCTGCTGCTCTTTGTGCTTTCACTAGTTTTGCTTGTGTGTGGTGGTCTGAATATTGTAGATTACATCCGGATAATATTCCAACTACTTGGGCTGCTTTGAAAACTGTTATGCATACTGGGTTCCACCATATTATCAACGCGAATTACTTCAGAAATTGCAGCGTTTAAGACAAGGAATTTTTTTTGTAGAGGAATATTATCAGGAATTACAAACTGGCCTGATTAGATATGGTATTGTTGAGGATAATGAGGCTATGCTTGCACGTTTTATGGGTGGCTTAAATAGAGAGATTTAGACAATTCTAGAGTATAAGGAGTATAATAATATCACTTGTTTATTCCATCTTGCTTCCAAAGTTGAACGTGAAGTGCAGGATCAATAGGCCTTGGCACGAACTAATTTTTCTGCAGGTCTACTTTCATCATGGACACCGCGTGCATCATCTACTTCGACACGTCCGGCTGCACCAGCGCCCACTTCATCCGTCACTTCTAGCTGTGATAAAAGCAAACCGACACCACCACCATCAACCAGGAGTACACCTTCCAGTCCTACGCAGAGCTCTTCTTCATCCATGGCATCCAATGGGCCAACACATGATGTTATATGTCATCGCTGCACTGGTCGTGGTCACTATGCGAGCAAATGCCCATCGCACCTGATAGAGACGAGGGGGCCGATCTTTCGATGAGATGATAACTATCGATTTGGTGGAGACGACTTTGACGATCCGACTACAAACGTGCACGACGTTGCGCCTTAGCAATCGCTAAACCAATCTTCAGGGGTTAGTAACAATGCCAGAAGCACGATCAGCCTCACCACAAAGGTCTATTCTTGCATGCAATCGAAGAACAAGCAAGAATATGGTAAAGCAATCTGAATATTGCAAATATAGATGAAGTTTTGATAAAGATCGGGATCCGTAAGCGGTCTTGGTCTCGTCGTTGGACACAAACGAAGTACACGAAGTTGCAATGGCTAACTTTTGACTAAACAATTCCCAAAGAAAAAGCTACTTGATGGATCTACTTATATAGGAGCAAGGGGTGGCGGCAAAGGAGGTGGAAGGACGTCCCAAGGCAGCCTAAAACTAACCCTAGGTCGTACAAGGCTCATGGGCCCAAGTGGAGGTGATGCAATACCTTTGGACTTGTAGTTTGACTCGGATTCTGCTGCAGCGTCAGATTGTTTCGCCGATATCTCAATGCTCCGAACGAATTTTGATGTAGGGTGGAACCCTAAGCGGCAGACCTTTCACGAAAGGAGGGGATCCCACGATGAACACGGAGAACACAAGAAAAACACGGAGGAATACACGAGAGAAAACGCTCAAATCAACACAAATACGGTCACACAAGTGCTAGATCCACGATACACATCAAGACACACGATCCATTGTCAACAACGGTGATACAAAGATAGTCTTCTCCCGGAGGAGGTCTTGGATTATCCCTTGGGATCTTCTCCACGAAGGAGGTCTTGAATCCGAGGTGGATCTTCTCCGAAGAGGCCGCGGTCTCGTAGGAGAGGAACCACTAAGGTCTATGATGAGCTATCACAAATCTACCTCAAAAGGATATAAGTCAATGAGTATATATTACAAGGGGCGACGCCGTCGGGTCGGACGTCCGAGGGTTACCGGACGTCCGGTCGCTCGGGAAAGGCCGGACGTCCGGTACTTCTCGGATTTCCGGTATTTTCCGCGATTTTGGTTCTGTGAAGGGTGTCACAGACGTCCGGTGGCCTCCGATCATCAAGTCGTCTGGGAGTCGTCGGTCGTCCAGTGAACGTCGGACGTCCGGTGCCTGGGAGTGTCAGGTCATTAGGCAGGGGTCGGACGTCCGGAGCCTGTAGAATCTTCAGCTGTCCTTCTTCTTGTTCCAAGCACTTGTCGATCCCGTCGTCTTGTCCACAGTGCAGGGCTGTCCCATGGCCTTCATCCAAGTGCCTGAGTATGCATAGAGTTTCTGATGAGGGTAGAAGGCATGTTCCATGTGAATCGAGAGGAAATTGGTAAAGGAGCGAGTTCACCTCGTCTTCGAGAGCTCTTGTACGGGCTCATGTCATTGGTCCTTTGGGCACTTGGTGAGTCGACGGTATGTCCATGGGGATGACCTTGGGATGCTCCGCATCATCTCCCCTCCCTTAGGAAAGATCCGACCTCGGATCAAAATCTTCTTCACCATGGAAAGGAGATAGGTCCTTGATGTTGAAAGTATCGCTCACGATCAACTTGTCTCGTGGGATGTCGATCTTGTAGGCGTTGTTGTTGTTGTTGTAGCGTGCTAGCACCTTGAAGGGTCCGTCGGCGCGAGGTAGTAGTTTGGACTTGCGCTCGTTTGGGAAAAGGTCCTTGTGAAGATGAAGCCAAACAAGATCTCCTGGTTGGGACACCATTGGTGCCTTGTTGACATTGAGCTTGGTGGTGAGGCGGTGGACTTGTCGCTCGATCGTTGCCCTTGTATCTTCATGCACCTTCTTGAGATAGCTCGCTCGTGCACTTGCATCCATGTTGATGCGCTCTTGTAGAGGTAGAGGTAGGATGTCCAAAGGGGACAATGGGTTGAAGCCGTAGACGACCTCGAAAGGGGACTTGCCGGTGGTCGAATGTCTTGCGCGGTTGTATGCGTACTCGGCGATGGGCAAGCATTGCTCCCATTCCTTGATATTCTTCTTGATCAACATGCGAAGAAGTGTCGAAAGTGTGCGGTTCGTCACCTCCGTTTGGCCGTCGGTTTGTGGATGATATGCCGAAGAGAAGAGTGGCTTGATGCCGAGTTGGGCACATAGAGTCTTCCAAAAGTAGCTCAAGAACTTGACGTCCCGATCCGACACGATCGTCTTGGGTACTCCATGTAGACGAATGGTTTCCCTACAAAAGAGATTTGCAACATGTGAAGCATCGTCGATCTTGTTACGAGGAATGAAATGAGCCATTTTAGAGAATCTATGTAACACCCCAAAAATATTTATTTGGAGTTTCGAAAACTTTTTCAAATTTTAGTTAGGATTTAAAAAATTTTCTTGGAGGGTTTTGTTTGAAGGTGGTAATTATTTGGGTTATTTTATTTTTGGAGGTTTTCAAAACTATTTCTTTCTAAAGAGTTTTTGGTTTTGGTTTTTATAATTCAAAGGCAAAAACCTTTTTCACCTCTTCTAGCACCCTAAACCACTCCAAATATTTTTCTGCCAATCCAAGAATTACCTCTCAAGTCAGGCACACCTTCTATGATCTTATTCAACTCCTTTCCACTCCACAAAAATATTCCTTCAATATATTTTAAATTCCAAAGATGGAATTTGAAATAATCATAGTTTCTTGACATTACAAAGGGACTATATTTTATATGACTCTTTTGCCACCACCAAAATTATCCCTGCATATTCATGGTACCCTTAACCCATTTCTTCAAAAACATTTGGTCCCACAGTTCAAAAAGTTCAAATTCTACTCAATTCAAATTTGGTCCAGAAATCAATTTCCTGCTCCAGATCATTTCCAAACTCCACCAAAATTTTTGGCCTTCTGGCAAACTCAATTTTGAGCAACCATACACCACCACAGCAAGTCTCATGACCATCCAAGGAGCCTAGCACCCTCAAACATTTCATCAAACACCTAACCTACGCACTGTTCATAACTGAATCTAATTCAGTTAACTGAACTTAGTTCAGTCGACATGGGTCGGCGATGCCGTGCACTCCTCTCCTTCCCCTCCCGCACGGCGTCGTCGCCTGCCTTCAATGCCGCCGCCCTCACTGGCCCACCGCCCAGCCTCTCCACGCCGGTGAGCTGGCAGCTGGCCGGTGCAGCCACCCCCGAGCTCATCCACGGCGAGGCCGAGCGGATCGCCACGGCCACCGGCCTCCATTCACTGCGCCGCAACTTCCCCACCTAATCTCCCGCCCACGCGTCGCTCTCTCTCGCCTCTCCGCACACCAGAAGCGCCGACCACGCCGCCCCGGGCCCGTGTGGCAGTCGCCGGAGCTGGCAACGCCGCCGCACCCGTACGGGACAGCGCATCGCGGGCGAGGCCAACGAGCCCGAGCCCGTCCAAGCTGAGGCTTCTGGCGAACTCCACCGACCTCTTAAATGCCTCGCCGCCCCTGACCACCGGCCAAAACCGACCACGGCGACCCAATTTACTCCGGCGTCATCCGCCCGTCTCGGCCACCCCCGGCTCGCCTATAAAAGGGACCCCCGAGCCCCTCCAGCTTCACCACTCGCCTCCACCGCCACCCAATCTTCCTCCTAGCCACCGACCCGACCACGAGAGGGTCTTCTTCTCCCTCTCCGGCCACCGCTCCGCCGCCTCTGTCCACGAACCAAACTTCACCCCTACTCCACCAGAGCCACCCAAACTCCGCCAGTCCACCTCTTTTCCACCACCACGTCGAACCCCTAAGCCAATTCCAACCCCAAAGCCCTCTCCGACGAGCCCCCAACTCCACCAGAACCACCGTCCGCCGGCGTCGAGCTCACCGCCGTTCAGGTGATCGTCGGTGGCCACTTCCACCATTCAGCGATGCGGGAGTCCACGCTGGTCACGTTGCGACCAGCGTCGGCCTCTGAAACCCCGGCGATCATCGCCGGCGATCGTCGCCTCCTTTATGTACACGCGCGCGAGCGCGCTCAATTCAAACCCGACGGGTGGCCCCCACCCGTCAGCTCTCTCTCTTTTTCGGCGGCTTAAAGGAAAACGTATTTTCCTGTTTACGTCTTCTCTACTGGGAAACGTACTGAGGCCGAAGCGTTTTCTTTTTAAAAACAGCTCAGGGGCTTCTGTTTGCAGAAAGACCCCTGGTTTTAAAAAGTTAATAACTTTTAAACTATAGCTCCAAATGAATTGATTCTTTTTGCTAAATTTTTCTTTTCCTCTCTAGTTTTTTTTAAGATTTATTTAAAAATATTTTGAGAACATTTTTCTGTTCTGTGTTGGAATTCTTATTCGAATTCAAATTTGAATTTTCAGAAAAAGAAGAAGGATCTTTTGCTGGAAATTCAGAGGGGTTTTCTCCTGACTATTTTGGACAAGGCAAGCATTATTTGAACCTGGGATATGGTGTTTGCATTTTGCATGGTTACATAGTTTGGTATTGCACTGCATATGTTGCATGTTATATCACAAGTGCATGCATGGTCATGTCACCTTTTTCCCTTGCTTGCATATCACACTAGCATCTCCCTGACGTGCATGAAGTTACTAAGTTGGCAGAATTTCACTGCCGGTTTGGACGTGCCGGTGGGCACGGTCCTGTACTGACACAGTGGTGTCTTGTGATAATGATAAAGAATACTGGTGATATTTTAATAACACCTCCTGAGTCGGCCTAGATCGAGTCTTGCTCTATACACCTAGCTGTACACCGTGCTGCCACGGGTCCTTCCGAAAGGAGGGTACGGCTTAGTAAGTTGATAACCCCTGTTCGGGTGCACACCACCCAGAGAACTACGATGAAGGTTGTAGCCGTCATCGGGTCAGGAGCATGGGTGTTTCCGGTTGTAGCCGAGAGGGGGGCACCCCTTGTAATCCGCGCGTTTAATAGTGATCCCATGCTTTTCGGAGGTTGTAGCCTCCCTGACTTAAGGTTTCTGGAGCGATGCTTTGGGTGATTCCTGGCATCTGGTCGGTGTGTGCGCGTCAGGCGTGTTTTCAACCCAAAGTCTGTAATGGGTATTAGCTAGTGCCCGGTGCTGACTAAGGGAATCCCATACGCGTGGGTAAAGAGTACACCCTCTGCAGAGTCATATCTATTCGAATAGCCGCGTCCACGGTCAAGGACTTGGTTGGGTGGGTCAAGTATCGGTCCCGGTGTCAGTCTCTGGAGGAAAATAATATACTTGAGCATGTTTATGTTTGCATGATATTCTTGTCGCAGTTAGTATTATCATGAATTTATTTATGATGAAGATTATGCTTATGGATTAACCCTCTGATCTTATTTTTGCTTTCCAGAGTGTCTCAGGGGCTGGCTAGACTACCCCGGACACTCGCCTTTATTTTCAAGTCCTTTTGTGGCGTCCCTCGAGTTTCAGGCGGTTTATCACGCCACTACTCTTGTGGACACCCGACTGGCATTTCTTTTCAAGTCCTTTTGTGGCGTCCCTCGAGTTTCAGGCGGTTTATCACGCCACTACTCTTGTGGACACCCGACTGGCATTTCTTTTCAAGTCCTTTCGTGGCGTTGCCTGAGTTCTCGGATGGTATCGTCCGATTACTCTTTTAAACACCCGTCTGGCATTTCTCTTCAAGTCCTACCGTGGTGTCACTTGACATCCGACCGGCATTTCTTTTATTTATATATATTGTTGATACTAATATTTATTTCTGCACTAACCATGATTCACCATGCCAAGTTTTGATAATTGTTTGCATGCATGTAGTTCATCTATCATGGCATTCGCATTCGGTATATCTTATGTTCATAATGTTTGCGAGTACATTCAAAAGTACTCACTGGCTTGTCCCTGGCTATTTACTTGGCCTGACTTGGAGGAGGACGAGCTTTTGGAGGAGAATTGCGCTAGTGAGGCCGACGCTTAGAAGGTTCCCAGTCAGCACACCTGTGTCATGGAGTCTACCACTTGTAACATCCGTCAAGCTTCCGCAACACCAATAAAACAGTCAAGCCTCACACTGACGCTTGACTCTATGCTATTGTACCAGTGTTGAGTTCCACCACCCACTGTCATATTCCGCCACCTTAGTGCGTTGAGTTGTTGTAATAAATTGTTGAGTCACCCTGACTCAACCTTGTGTAATGCTATATTGTACTGGTTATCTATATCAAGGTTGTCCACTGGTTGTTCTTGGGAGCCAGTGTGACTTCAGGCTATTCTGTGATTTATTTCCCAGAAATGAGCCTGACAGACCTTGGTATCAGAGCCAGGCTGACTGTAGGAGCTTTAGGCACGATCGCTAGTCACCGAGTCAGTGCTGACATTTTTCCAGCATGCATCTCATGCATCGTAGCAAATTTTCCTTAGTCATCATATACTTATGACATGGCTACTTGGATTTTTGTCTACTGTTGTAGATGGCTGGTGGCAGCTGCCCATCGCAGGTTTTCGCCAACGAGCCTGCGGGATTTTCCCGCCTTCTCGCGAGCATCGCGAGGGACGCGATGGGATCTCTCGGACGTCCGGAGTACGTCATTTACCCGGACACGATCTCAGAGACCCTGACTATGTACCAGGGGTGGTGTTTCCGTGTCTTTCCGCCACTATCGCTTCGTGGGGAGAGCCATGCCCACTGAGAGGCATGCTATCCAGATGGCCGCACGTGAGGCTATCGCACGTCTCAGGGACATCCTGCCTGTTATGCAGACCCGTCCCTATTACTACCTGCCATGCCACGTTCCATATACTAGCCACTATGCCTTTTCCTGCACCATAGGGGAAAGGGATCTGGCTATCGAGCCACTTGTCCAGTACATCATGGCCTTGGAGTCAGCTTTCACCTCCCTGGTGGATGACTACCTCACTGCGCGGGTGGACTTGTCTCGTGCGAGAGTTATTCGCAGGAGCGAGTACCGCTCTCCTTCGCCTCGTGCTCCACGCACTTCCACTCCACCATATACTTCTCTGGCTAGTCCCGCGGCTCAGCGCTCGACCTCGACTGGTGATGCTAGCCGTCTGGTTGCACCTGTTCTGACCAGAGCTTCTCCACTAACAAGCACGGTGCCACCTCCAGCAGGCATGGCATCAACGACCGCACGACTAGAGGCGATCCCCGAGGAGGAGGAGGAGGAGGAGGGCGAGAACGCATCCTCGGTGCCTTATCTGAGTCTCACTCTCAGCAGGACCTAGGATGAGCTGTGTGGACGAACGCAGTTTTCCTCACCAGATGACCGCTTGAGAACATGGATGTAATATATTTATCTCCTGTTCTGCCTATCTTTTGTAAGATAGCGATGATAGGTCTGGACCGCAGGACGATGAGAGCGCGGAGAGTGCGCTAGTAGAAATAAGTGATCTTGTATGATGCAGTTTCCGCATACATCCTGTATAATTATATCCTGTATAATTAACTCCTGCTTGTATAATTAAACTGCCTGTGTAATATAACTGGCTGCCTTGTCTTACCTTGTCCTGGGGGAAAAAACTTATTTGGAATTTATTTTCTGCTATTTGATTCTTTTCTTTGGTGTTATACAAATACCCCAGAAAGAAATGCATCGTCCCTGGACCCGTTCTATGCCAACTCCGCCTGAGAACAACTTTGGACAGATGGGAAACAATTTTTCTCAAGGGCAGACAAGTCAGCAAAGCAGTGATTCAGCGTTCTCCCAAGTGTGTCGCCTATATGAGCAGAGTCAGCAATAGCATCAGGAGATGATGCAGCATTTAATTAACATGGGAAATCACCAAGAACAACAGCAACCCAGGTCCAAACTGTCTGAGTTACAAAAGACCCGCCCGATGGTCTTCACTCACACTGACAAACCACTAGAGGGAGACGACTGGCTTCGAGACATGGAAAGAAAATTGGTCATTGCTCAGTGTACTGACCAGGAAAAAGTGCTGTACACACCGCACTATTTTTCTGGGACGGCTGCTTCGTGGTGGGAGAACTTATGTCACACCCACCCTGACGGAGCAAATATGACATGGGAGCAATTTAAGGAGAATTTTCGGGGAGCACATATCCCTGATAGCATTATGAAGTTGAAGAAGAGGGAATTCGAGGATCTCAGACAACGGGGCTCCACAGTAACCCAATATCTGGATCAGTTTACTCAGTTGGCCCGGTACGCCAACGATGAGTATATGACAGAGAACAAAAAGATGGAAAAGTTTCTCGACGGACTCATTTCATCTCTAAAGTGCCAGCTGGTGGTTCATACCTTTCCAGATTTCAAGACGCTCGTTGATAAGGCTATTATTCTGGAAAATGAACACCGCAATATGAATGAGGCTCGCAAGCGTCGCATGAACCAGTCAGTACAGGTTCGCAGCAACAGGCCCAGGAGTGATGTTCAAAGGCCAGTAATAACCCGACTAGCGACTACAGCTCCACCACAGAACCGCAGTGCATTCCACAATAGGACCAAGGATACAGCTTTTCATCCTGGAGTCACCTGCTATTCCTGTGGTGGAGAGGGGCATTATGCTAAACAGTGCCCAAAACAGGGAAACAACCCTCCCAAAGCCAACAACAACAACAATGGCCGTGGTGCGACCACAGCTCCGCGACGCAATAACTTCAACCCCAATAACAACCACAAGCAAGGACATATCAACCACGTGACTTTTGAGGAAGCTCAGAACGCACCGGATATCGTGTTTGGTACGTTCCCCGCCAACTCAGTAGATGCTATAGTTTTATTTGATTCCGGAGCTTCCCACTCTTGCATTTCTAAAAGATTTGCCTCGAAGAATCAGTTTCCCTTTTTGCCTTTGCAAAATTCCATGGTTATTCAGTCCCCGGGATCAAAGCAAAGTACTCAATGGTACTGCAAGGATGGTACCCTACGGCTATGTATTGATTACAGGGCACTTAATATGGTCACTATCAAGAATAAATATCCACCGCCCAGAATCAACGATTTGTTTGAGCAGCTAGCAGAAGCTAAAGTCTTCTCGAAGATAGACCTAAGATCAGGTTATCATCAGCTAAAGATTCGGACGACAGACATACCTAAGACGGCGTTTACTACCAGATATGGATTATATGAGTTCACAGTAATGCCGTTCGGCTTAACCAATGCCCCGGCATATTTTGTGCATCTCATGAACAAGGTTTTTATGAAATATTTGGATAAATTTGTGGTGGTATTTATCGATGACATACTTATTTACTCCAAGACACCCGAAGAACATGAGCAGCATCTTCGGATAGTACTGGAAGAGTTAAGGAAAAATCAACTATATGCCAAATTCAGTAAATGTGAATTTTGGTTGAGAGAAGTTGGTTTCCTTGGGCACGTATTGACCCAAGATGGAATCGCTGTGGACCCGGGAAAAGTAAAGGATGTTTTGGGATGGAAGCAACCCACAAGCGTAACGGAAGTCAGAAGTTTTCTTGGTCTAGCGGGCTATTATCGAAGGTTTATTGAAGGGTTCTCCACTATAGCCAAACCCATGACCCAGTTACTCAAGAAAGACAAGAAGTTTGAATGGACTGAAGCTTGTGAGAAGAGTTTTCAGGAGTTGAAAAAGAGGTTAACAACAGCACCAGTTCTAGTTGTGCCCGATGTGCACAAAATTTTTGAGATATATTGTGACGCATCCAGGAAAGGCCTTGGATGTGTGTTAATGCAGGAAGGAAAAGTGGTGGCTTACACCTCAAGATAGCTACGGCGACATGAAGAAAATTACCCCACTCATGATCTGGAACTTGCTGCAGTAATACACGCACTCAAGGAGTGGCGACACTATCTTCTGGGGAACCGATGTGAAATATACACGGACCACAAAAGTCTTAAGTATATTTTCACTCAGACAGAATTAAATTTGAGACAGCGACGTTGGCTTGAGCTAATTAAGGATTATGACATAGTAATTCACTACCACCCAGGTAAAGCCAATGTTGTGGCAGATGCCCTAAGAAGGAATCCATGCGCCAGTAATGGCAGTGTACAACTCTCACAACATGTCTTCAGCCAGGAATTTGCCAAGCTCAACATGGCGCTAGTCACGGAGGGGACCATTCCCCAGTTGGAAATAAAACCAACACTAGAGGACCAGATCAGAGGAGCCCAAAAGGGACACCCAAGTATTGAAGGGATTAGGAGAAAGATGAAACTGGGCAGGGCGCCCGAATTTATTGAAGACAGCCAAGGAGTTATTTGGTTTGGACAGAGATTATGCGTACCAAACATTGAAGAGTTAAAACAGCAGATAATGGCAGAGGCGCATACCACTGCATATTCCATTCATCCCGGAGGGACCAAAATGTATAAGGATCTACAGGAAAGATTTTGGTGGCACGGGATGAAAAGGGATATAGCCATATATGTGGCATGTTGTGATACCTGCCAACGTGTGAAGGCAGAGCACCAGAGACCAGCAGGGTTGTTGCAACCAATTAAGGTGCCTGAATGGAAATGGGATAGAATTGGAATGGATTTCATTGTTGGTTTGCCAAGATCACGCCATGGGAATGATGCTATCTGGGTAATAACAGATTTGCTAACCAAGGTAGCACACTTCATACCGGTAAAAACCACATACTCAACACAGAGGCTAGCCAGGCTGTACCTCTCCCGGATTGTTTGTCTACACGGGGTACCCAAGACAATAGTCTCTGACAGAGGCACCCAATTTGTCTCTAAATTTTGGGAGCATCTACAGCAAGCCTTGGGCACACAACTGGCTTTCAGCACAGCATATCACCCGCAGACCGAAGGACAGACAGAGCGGGTAAATCAAATATTGGAAGACATGCTGAGAGCATGTGTGCTTACCTACGGAGTCAGTTGGGAGGATAGTTTGCCTTATGCAGAATTCTCCTACAACAACAGTTATCAAGCTAGTCTAAAAATGTCACCTTTCGAAGCGTTATACGGACGACGATGCCGGACCCCACTGAATTGGTCTGAAACCGGAGACAGCCGAATTTTTGGACCAGAAATACTAAAAGAGGCAGAAACCAAAGTAAAGCTTATTCAGGACCGACTAAGAGCAGCTCAAAGCCGTCAGAAGAGTTATTATGATAAAAAACACCGCCAGGTCCATTTTGAGCCCAATGACTACGTATATCTTAGAGTATCTCCGACAAGGGGGCTACAGAGATTTAAGGTCAAAGGAAAACTGGCGCCAAGATTTATTGGACCATTCAAAGTAATCGCAAGAAGGGGCAAAGTTGCCTATCGATTGGAATTACCGGTAGAATTGTCAGATGTCCACGATGTGTTCCATGTATCTCAGCTGAGGAAATGTATTAGCAACCCAGAAAAGCAAGTTCAGCACCAAAAGTTGGATCTTCAACCCGATCTTACCTATCGGGAACGTCCTATACGGATTTTGGAGGAGTCTGAACGGAGGACCCGACAAAACGTAATAAAGTTTTACAAGGTTCAATGGAGCAATCACACCGAGGAAGAAGCAACATGGGAAAGAGAAGATCACTTAAGGACTGAGTATCCGTACCTGTTTGAGGGACAGCTGAAATCTCGGGGACGAGATTTTTCTTAAGGGGGGTAGGTGTTGTAACACTCCAAAAATATTTATTTGGAGTTTCGAAAACTTTTTCAAATTTTAGTTAGGATTTAAAAAATTTTCTTGGAGGGTTCTGTTTGAAGGTGGTAATTATTTGGGTTATTTTATTTTTGGAGGTTTTCAAAACTATTTCTTTCTAAAGAGTTTTTGCTTTTGGTTTTTATAATTCAAAGGCAAAAGCCTTTTTCACCTCTTCTAGCACCCTAAACCACTCCAAATATTTTTCTGCCAATCCAAGAATTACCTCTCAAGTCAGGCACACCTTCTATGATCTTATTCAACTCCTTTCCACTCCACAAAAATATTCCTTCAATATATTTTAAATTCCAAAGATGGAATTTGAAATAATCATAGTTTCTTGACATTACAAAGGGACTATATTTTATATGACTCTTTTGCCACCACCAAAATTATCCCTGCATATTCATGGTACCCTTAACCCATTTCTTCAAAAACATTTGGTCCCACAGTTCAAAAAGTTCAAATTCTACTCAATTCAAATTTGGTCCAGAAATCAATTTCCTGCTCCAAATCATTTCCAAACTCCACCAAAATTTTTGGCCTTCTGGCAAACTCAATTTTGAGCAACCATACACCACCACAGCAAGTCTCATGACCATCCAAGGAGCCTAGCACCCTCAAACATTTCATCAAACACCTAACCTACGCACTGTTCATAACTGAATCTAATTCAGTTAACTGAACTTAGTTCAGTCGACAGGGGTCGGCGATGCCGTGCACTCCTCTCCTTCCCCTCCCGCACGGCGTCGTCGCCTGCCTTCAATGCCGCCGCCCTCACTGGCCCACCGCCCAGCCTCTCCACGCCGGTGAGCTGGCAGCTGGCCGGTGCAGCCACCCCCGAGCTCATCCACGGCGAGGCCGAGCGGATCGCCACGGCCACCGGCCTCCATTCACTGCGCCGCAACTTCCCCACCTAATCTCCCGCCCACGCGTCGCTCTCTCTCGCCTCTCCGCACACCAGACGCGCCGACCACGCCGCCCCGGGCCCGTGTGGCAGTCGCCGGAGCTGGCAACGCCGCCGCACCCGTACGGGACAGCGCATCGCAGGCGAGGCCAACGAGCCCGAGCCCGTCCAAGCTGAGGCTTCTGGCGAACTCCACCGACCTCTTAAATGCCTCGCCGCCCCTGACCACCGGCCAAAACCGACCACGGCGACCCAATTTACTCCGGCGTCATCCGCCCGTCTCGGCCACCCTCGGCTCGCCTATAAAAGGGACCCCCGAGCCCCTCCAGCTTCACCACTCGCCTCCACCGCCACCCAATCTTCCTCCTAGCCACCCACCCGACCACGAGAGGGTCTTCTTCTCCCTCTCCGGCCACCGCTCCGCCGCCTCTGTCCACGAACCAAACTTCACCCCTACTCCACCAGAGCCACCCAAACTCCGCCAGTCCACCTCTTTTCCACCACCACGTCGAACCCCTAAGCCAATTCCAACCCCAAAGCCCTCTCCGACGAGCCCCCAACTCCACCAGAACCACCGTCCGCCGGCGTCGAGCTCACCGTCGTTCAGGTGATCGTCGGTGGCCACTTCCACCATTCACCGATGCGGGAGTCCACGCTGGTCACGTTGCGACCAGCGTCGGCCTCTGAAACCCCGGCGATCGTCGCCTCCTCTCTGTACACGCGCGCGAGCGCGCTCAATTCAAACCCGACGGGTGGCCCCCACCCGTCAGCTCTCTCTCTTTTTCGGCGGCTTAAAGGAAAACGTATTTTCCTGTTTACGTCTTCTCTACTGGGAAACGTACTGAGGCCGAAGCGTTTTCTTTTTAAAAACAGCTCAGGGGCTTCTGTTTGCAGAAAGACCCCTGGTTTTAAAAAGTTAATAACTTTTAAACTATAGCTCCAAATGAATTGATTCTTTTTGCTAAATTTTTCTTTTCCTCTCTAGTTTTTTTTTTAAGATTTATTTAAAAATATTTTGAGAACATTTTTCTGTTCTGTGTTGGAATTCTTATTCGAATTCAAATTTGAATTTTCAGAAAAAGAAGAAGGATCTTTTGCTGGAAATTCAGAGGGGTTTTCTCCTGACTATTTTGGACAAGGCAAGCATTATTTGAACCTGGGATATGGTGTTTGCATTTTGCATGGTTACATAGTTTGGTATTGCACTTCATATGTTGCATGTTATATCACAAGTGCATGCATGGTCATGTCACCTTTTTCCCTTGCTTGCATATCACACTAGCATCTCCCTGACGTGCATGAAGTTACTAAGTTGGTAGAATTTCACTGCCGGTTTGGACGTGCCGGTGGGCACGGTCCTGTACTGACACAGTGGTGTCTTGTGATAATGATAAAGAATACTGGTGATATTTTAATAACACCTCCTGAGTCGGCCTAGATCGAGTCTTGCTCTATACACCTAGCTGTACACCGTGCTGCCACGGGTCCTTCCGAAAGGAGGGTACGGCTTAGTAAGTTGATAACCCCTGTTCGGGTGCACACCACCCAGAGAACTACGATGAAGGTTGTAGCCGTCATCGGGTCAGGAGCATGGGTGTTTCCGGTTGTAGCCGAGAGGGGGGCACCCCTTGTAATCCGTGCGTTTAATAGTGATCCCATGCTTTTCGGAGGTTGTAGCCTCCCTGACTTAAGGTTTCTGGAGCGATGCTTTGGGTGATTCCTGGCATCTGGTCGGTGTGTGCGCGTCAGGCGTGTTTTCAACCCAAAGTCCGTAATGGGTATTAGCTAGTGCCCGGTGCTGACTAAGGGAATCCCATACGCGTGGGTAAAGAGTACACCCTCTGCAGAGTCATATCTATTTGAATAGCCGCGTCCACGGTCAAGGACTTGGTTGGGTGGGTCAAGTATCGGTCCCGGTGTCAGTCTCTGGAGGAAAATAATATACTTGAGCATGTTTATGTTTGCATGATATTCTTGTCGCAGTTAGTATTATCATGAATTTATTTATGATGAAGATTATGCTTATGGATTAACCCTCTGATCTTATTTTTGCTTTCCAGAGTGTCTCAGGGGCTGGCTAGACTACCCCAGACACTCGCCTTTATTTTCAAGTCCTTTTGTGGCGTCCCTCGAGTTTCAGGCGGTTTATCACGCCACTACTCTTGTGGACACCCGACTGGCATTTCTTTTCAAGTCCTTTTGTGGCGTCCCTCGAGTTTCAGGCGTTTTATCACGCCACTACTCTTGTGGACACCCGACTGGCATTTCTTTTCAAGTCCTTTCGTGGCGTTGCCTGAGTTCTCGGATGGTATCGTCCGATTACTCTTTTAAACACCCGTCTGGCATTTCTCTTCAAGTCCTACCGTGGTGTCACTTGACATCCGACCGGCATTTCTTTTATTTATATATATTGTTGATACTAATATTTATTTCTGCACTAACCATGATTCACCATGCCAAGTTTTGATAATTGTTTGCATGCATGTAGTTCATCTATCATGGCATTCGCATTCGGTATATCTTATGTTCATAATGTTTGCGAGTACATTCAAAAGTACTCACTGGCTTGTCCCTGGCTATTTACTTGGCCAGACTTGGAGGAGGACGAGCTTTTGGAGGAGAATTGCGCTAGTGAGGCCGACGCTTAGAAGGTTCCCAGTCAGCACACCTGTGTCATGGAGTCTACCACTTGTAACATCCGTCAAGCTTCCGCCACACCAATAAAACAGTCAAGCCTCACACTGACGCTTGACTCTATGCTATTGTACCAGTGTTGAGTTCCACCACCCACTGTCATATTCCGCCACCTTAGTGCGTTGAGTTGTTGTAATAAATTGTTGAGTCACCCTGACTCAACCCTGTGTAATGCTATATTGTACTGGTTATCTATATCAAGGTTGTCCACTGGTTGTTCTTGGGAGCCAGTGTGACTTCAGGCTATTCTGTGATTTATTTCCCAGAAATGAGCCTGACAATCTATCCATGACAACAAACACAGAATCTTTGCCATTTTGAGTCCTAGGCAATCCAAGTATAAAATCCATGCTTATGTCTTCCCATGGACGGTATGGAATAGGAAGTGGCATGTAAAGACCATGAGATTGAGCTTTTGACTTAGCTTTGCGGCATGTAGAACATCGGTTGGTGAGGTGTGAGATGTCACGTAGCAACTTGGGCCACTAGTAGTTCTTTGAGATCGTAGCAAATGTCTTGTCGCGTCCAAAGTGTCCCATGAGTCCTCCTCCATGAGATTCCTGCCAAAGGAGCAAACGAAGCGAAGACTCGGGAATGCAAAGTTTGTTAGCTCTCATAAGATATCCATCCTTGATGTAGTAATGTTCCCAAGAAGTGTGAGTCAAACACTTAGCATAAGGATGTGCATAGAAAGGATCATGCTCATATAAATCTTTTATGTGCTCAAAACGAATAACATTCAACTCAAGTTGTGTAACAAGCATGCATTTGCGGGAAAGCGCATCCGTGACAACATTCTCTTTGCCTTTGATGTATTTAATGACATAGGGAAAAGACTCAATGAACTCACTCCACTTAGCATGACGCTTGTTCAACTTAGTTTGACCCTTGAGATACTTGAGAGTCTCATGGTCCGTATGAAGAATGAATTCATGATGTCTAAGATAATGTTCCCAAACACGTAAAACTCTCACCAAGGCATAAAGCTCTTTGTCATAAATGGGGTAGTTAAGTTGCTCTCCGGATAGCTTGTCGCTAAAGTACGCACTTGGGCGTTTCTGTTGCATTATCACGCCACCTATGCCGGTACCACTAGCGTCACAATGAATCTCGAAGGGTTTATCAAAGTTTGGTAGGGCTAGAAGTGGTGCGTGTGTAAGCAAGCTTTTGAGCTCATTGAACGCGGTGTCTTGCGAAGGGCCCCAAATGAAGGGTGCGTTATTCTTGCTCAAGGCGTGGAGAGGCATAGCAATAGTGCTAAAGTCCTTCACAAAACGTCGGTAGAAACCGGCTAGACTAAGGAAACTACGCACTTGCATGAGATTCATTGGTTGTGGCCATGTTTTAATTGCTTTAATTTTAGTTTCATCAACGTGAACACCTTGTGAAGAAATGACAAATCCTAGGAAGACGACCTTGTCAATGCCAAAAGTGCATTTTTCCATGTTAGCATATAAGCGCTCTTTCCGAAGGGTTTGTAAAATCATACGGATGTGTGTCACATGGTCCTCAAGTGACTTGCTAAAAAGGAGGATGTCATCAAAGTAAACCACTACAAAGACGCCTATGTAGGGTCGTAGAACAAAATGCATAAGACACATGAATGAACCAGGTGCTTCCGATAAACCCATTGGCATAACAAGCCACTCGTATAATCCAAACTTGGTTTTGAAAGCCGTTTTACACTCATCACCCTCTTGAATGCGAATTTGGTAGTAACCACTTTTAAGATCAATTTTCGAAAAGATGGTGGCACCACATAATTCATCAAGCATGTCGTCTAAGCGTGGGATAGGATAACGGTATCTAACGGTGATAGCATTTATAGGGCGGCAATCGGAGCACACGCGAAAACTTCCATCTTTCTTAGGCACGAGAATGACCGGAACCGCACAAGGGCTTAAACTTTCACGTACATGACCTTTGTTGATGAGTTGTTTCACTTGCCGTTGTATCTCCTTGGTTTCCTCGGGGTTGACGCATTAAGGAGCCTTGTTTGGAAGTGGTGCGCCGGGTATGAGGTCAATGCGGTGTTCAATTCCGTGAAGTGGAGGTAGACCCGGAGGTAGCTCATCGGGAAAGACGTCCGAGAATTCCTGGAACAATTGAGACAACACTAAAGGTGGAGGTGGTGAAATGTTAGTAGGTTTGGCTTCCTCTTTGCATAGAAGCACAAGGTGAAAGACACTTGATGGGTTCTCACACACTTCTCTCATCTCACTTTTGGTGGTAAATAGCACTAGTTGCTTCTTGTCGCTCATCGTGGAGTCGCTCATATTTGGCTTGTGGCTCTCACTCTCCTTTTGGTGGGTCACTCTCTCACCAATCTCTCCACTATGGTTGGTAGGTAAGTGTTTATCGGCGGCTACTTGACTTAGAGACATTGGTCGTAGCACGAATTCCTGGCGCTTCATCTTGAAGCTATAGTGATTGGTCCGTCCATTGTGTGTGACTCCACGATCATATTGCCATGGTCGTCCAAGAATAAGGTGGCACACGGACATGGGGATCACATCACACTCAAGTGTGTCCTCGTAGGCGCCTATCTTGAAGGAGACTTGCACGGTATGCTCGACTCGAAGAATTCCGGCGTCACTAAGCCATTGGACCTTGTAGGGATGAGGGTGCTTCGTCTTGACCAAATGTAGCTTGTCGCATAGCTCTTCGCTTGCCAAGTTATGACAACTTCCTCCATCGATGATAACCTTGACGGAGCATCCATTGATGACGTCCTTGGTATGGGAGATATGACATCATTGGTCGTCATCTTGTTGGTGTTGGAGTGTCAAGACCTTGGAGACAACAAGATTGGGACTTGAGTCATTGTCGCAAAACACTTGATGGTCTTCTTCTTCGTTCACTTGGCGATGCATAACTACATGCTCAAGGGCTTCCATCTCATCATCGCTCATTGATTCATAGGATCCGTCATCATTGATGATCATGGTACGAACGGTCTTGCACTCAAATGACTTGTGGCCTCGCCCTTGGCACTTGAAACATTTGATGGAACTCGTCTTGGAGTTGTCCTCGGTTGGAGTTCTAGATGATGAAGCTCTTGGCTTGAAGTTGTTTGTAGAAGGTGGACGACTTGATGTAGTCGCATTCTTGTAGCTTGACTTGTCACCGAAGTTTGTAGATGCCTTGTTAGAGGTAGGAGGAGCCGAAGTAGTTGAAGCTTGGTTGTAGGAGCCGAAGTTCTTGGAGGTGAACTTGGAGTACTTGTAGTCCTCTTGAACTTGTCGCTCCGCTTTGGTTGCTTGATGTACTAGCTCTAGGAGATTGGTGTATGGTTGAAAGTCAGCAATCTTCTTGATAGGATAGTTGAGTCCATTCAATAATCTCGCCATTGTTTGCTCTTCATCTTCCGTGATGTTGGCTCTTATCATGGCAATCTCCATCTCCTTGTAGTACTCTTCAACGGACTTGGTGCCTTGCTTGAGGAGTTGTAGCTTCTTGAAAAAGTCACGGTTGTAGTGTGTTGGCACAAAGCATGCTCTCATGACTTCCTTCATTTGAGCCCAAGTGGTGATAGGAGGTTCGCCTTTTGCTTCTCTTCGCTCGATAATTTGCTCCCACCAAATGAGAACATAGTCTTGGAACTCAAGAGAGGCCATTGCAATCTTCTTCTCTTCATCGAAGTTGTGAAGCCGAAAGAACTTGTCAACCTTCAATGCCCATGAGAGGCAGTCTTCGGGATCAATGCTTCCGGAGAACTTTGGCATGGTGAACTTAAGCTTGCCGTAATGATGCTCTTCATTGTTTCCTTGCCTATTGGGAGGGCGTTCTTGATTTTGGCGGTTGTCAAACTCATGTTCCTCTTGGTGGATTAGATGTCCATTGTCATGGTGTACTGGCCGAGCTTGTGGTTCTTGTTGAGGTTGATGCTCTTTTCGTGCTTGAGGAGGAACTTCTTCTTGCATTCTTGCTTGGTGGCGCCTCTCTTGCATCTCATCGCGAAGGAAATCCTCTTCTTGACGAGTGTGTCGAGTGTGATCTGCCACATTGCGATGTGCATCACATAATGCTCGTTGTGCCTCAAGAGCTTGAGCTTCTCGACGTTGTTGTGCTTGACGATTAGCTTCGGCATCTTGTTCTTCTTGGTATTGATGTGCTTGCTCTTGTTGTTGTTGGCATAGTCGTTGTCGTTCTTGTGCTTGCTCAAGTGTGGCTTGGTTTTGGCGATGTCGACTTTCTTGCTCTTCAAATAGCTCTTGTGAACTCTTGTCATGAAGTGGGTTCCGGTTGTCATGTCGAGTGTGACGTGCGGCTTGACGAAGAGTGTTTGATGTAGGGGTACTTGAGCCTTCCATGGAGTCGGTATGTCGACTTGAGCGGCTTCGTCTTTGAGAAGATGTGGAAGAAGAACGTCGGTTGACTATCAAAGTCCGTAGCTCATCAAATTGGGTAGACATGTTGGGGTTGATGATGTCGAATTGCTCTCTTGTTCTTGCTTCAAATTGCCGTGTGTCGGCGGCGCCTTCCTCAATGTACTCTCGCATAGCTTCACTTTCTTGATGGAGAGCTTGTTGGACACCGAAGAGATGTAGTTTGGTGATGTAGTTGTTCGATTTTTGAGGATCGTCGAAGATCGGGTTCGAAGATGTACTTGGCCTATCCATCATCACAAGCAAGTATGTGAGTGGGAGAAAGGAGAAGACAATAACAAATGTACCTTAACCGAAGTTGAAAATGGATCAATGATCACTCAATAATGTAACCCGGAAATATCACTATTGGTACCACTTCGTGTCGATTCTCACACCTACACAAGTAAAGCTTTGAGAGGAGCTTGGTTAGGATGGTGGCACAAATTCAATGCAATTGTCAAAGTGACTAAAAGATGTTGAAAATGATTCACAATTTGCTCATGCAACAAGTAGATCACAAGTAAGAAGTAGCACACGGAACACACGCATGGGTTGATAAATGTGGTTGTGCAACCAAGGGTGAGCGAAAATGTGGAAACCATGGAAAATGCTCGTGTTGCACAACACTAGAGAGACGCTAACCAATTGCTTAATAGGCGGATACGCACTTGTGCACAACCTATAAGAGGCAAAACGTAACGACTTCCTATCACAAGTATGCTATGAGTGTATGATGTGCCGATGCTTGAGGACAAGATGACGTATTGCTATCTTATATGATCTCTTTTGATGAAAGGGGTATGATGCTATTTTCCTTTTTCTTATAAGCTTTGGTTGGCTCTTTTGCTTAAAAGCTTGTGAGCTCTTTCTTTGGATACTTATGCATGCTTCTCGGACAAAGGTAGCTATCGTGTATGCGGATCACTCTTGTGTCACACAGAGATATGATGATATGGTATGTAATATCTATGACTATCACTAGTGTGCACAAGTGTCGTGGCCCGGCAATACTCAAATGGCTAGTCTCAATGTGAAAGCTACGCAAAATGGTATGTAATATCTATGATCATGGATTGCCCTTTTCCCCACCTCCCCCACCCTCAAAAACCATCGAAAATCAAACCGAGACTAGCCATTTGAGTATTGCCGGTCCACGACACTTGTGCACATTAGTCATACTCATAGACATTGCATACTACATCATCATATCTACGTGTGACACAAGAGTGTTCCGCATACACAATAGCTACCTTGATCCGAGAAGCATGCATAATTGGCCAAAAGAAAGAGCTCACAAGCTTTTAAGCAAAAGAGCCATACAAAGCTTATAAGCAAAAGCACAATAGCATCAAATGCCTTGCATCAAAAGAGATCATATGAGATAGCAATACTCCAGCTTGTGCTAAAGCATCGGCACATCATACACTCATAGCATACTTGTGATAGGAAGTCGTTACATTGCTCTTATAGGTCGTGCACAAGTGCGTATCCGCCTATTAAGCAATCGGTTAGCGTCTCTCTAGAGTTGTGCAACACGAGCATTTTCCATGGATTCCACATTTTCGCTCACTCTTGGTTGCACAACCACATTTATCTATCCGTGCGTGTGTTCCGTGTGCTACTTATCTATTGTGATCTACTTGTTGCATGAGCCAATTTTGAATCATTTTCAACATTATTGAATCTTACTCACTTTTGCATTGAATTTTGCCACCATCCTAACCAAGCTCCTCTAAAAGCTTTACTTGTGTAGGTGTGAGAATCGACAAGACTTGGTACCAGTAGTGCTATTTCTGGGTTACATTATTGAGTGATCATTGATCCATTGTCAACTTCGGTCAAGGTACATTTGGTATTGTCTTCACCTTTCTCCTACTCACATAATTGATTGTGACAATGGATAGGCCAACTACATCTAGGAACCCGCTCTTCGATGATCCTCAAGAATCGAACAGCTAAGTCACCAAACTACATCTCTTCGGTGTCCAACGAGCTCTACATCAAGAAAGTGAAGCTATGCGAGAGCACATTGAGCAAGTCGCCGCCGACGCGCGACAATTCGAAGCAAGAACAAGAGAGCAATTCGACATCATCAACACGAACATGGCTACTCAATTCCATGCGCTACGGACTTTGATAGTCAACCGACGCTCTTCTTCCGCATCTTCTCAAAGACGAAGCCGCTCAGGTCGCCACGCTAATTCCACGGACGGCTCAAGTACACCTACATCAAATACTCTTCCTCAAGCCGCACGTCAAGATCGACATGACAACCGGAATCCACTTCATGAGAAGAGTTCTCAAAACCTACTTGACGATCAAGAAAGTCGACATCATCAAAACCAAGCTACACTTGAGCATGCACAAGAACAGCAAAGACTACGCCAACAACAACAAGAGCGAGCACGTCAACACTAAGAAGAAGAAGATGCCGAAGCTCATCGTCAAGCACAACACCGCCGAGAAGCTCAAGCTCTTGAGGCACAACGAGCATTACATGATTCACGTTGCAATGTGGCAACTCGCAATCGACACACTCATCAAGAAGAGGATTTCCTTCGCGATGAGATGCACGAGAGGCGCCACCAAGCACGAATACAACAAGAAGTTCCTCCTCAAGCACGGCAAGAGCAACAACCTCAACAAGAACCGAAAGCTCGACAAGTACACCATGACAATGAACATCTACTCCACCAAGAGCAACATGAGGTTGACAACCATCCAAATCAAGAACGCCCTCCCAATAGGCAAGCAAACAATGATGAGCATCGCTATGGCAAGCTTAAGTTCACAATGCCAAAGTTTTCCGGAACCATTGATCCAGAAGACTACCTCTCATGGGCATTGAAAGTTGATAAAATCTTTCTCCTCCACAACTTTGATGAAGAGAAGAAAATTGCTATGGCCTCCCTTGAGTTCCAAGACTATGTTCTCATTTGGTGGGAGCAAATCATTGAGAGAAGAGATGCAAAAGGCAAACCTCCCATCACTACTTGGGCTGAAATGAAGGAAGTCATGAGAGCACGCTTCATGCCAACACACTACAACCGTGACTTGTTCAAGAAGTTACAACTCATCAAGCAAGGTACCAAGTCCGTTGAAGAGTACTACAAGGAGATGGAGATTGCCATGATACGAGCAACAATCACGGAAGATGAAGAACAAACAATGGCGAGATTCTTGAATGGACTCAACTATCCTATCAAGAAGATTGCGGACTTTCAACCATACACCAATCCCCTCGAGCTAGTACATGAAGCCACCAAAGCGGAGCGACAAGTTCAAGAGGACTACAAGTACTCCAAGTTCACCTCCAAGAACTTCGGCACCTACAACCAAGCTTCAATGACTTCGGCTCCTCCTACCTCTACAAAGCCATCTACAAACTTCGGCGAGAAGTCAAGCTATAAGAATGCGACTACATCAAGTCGGCCACCTTCTACAAACAACTTCAAGCCAAGAACTTCATCATCTACAACTCCAACCGAGGACCACTCCAAGACGAGTTCCATCAAATGCTTCAAGTGCCAAGAGCGAGGCCACAAGTCATTTGAGTGCAAGACCGTTCGTACCATGATCATCAATGATGACGTATATTATGACTCAATGAGCGATGATGAGATAGAAGCCCTTGAGCATGTGGCTATGCATCGACAAGTGAATGAAGATGAAGACCATCAAGTGTTTTGCGACAATGACTCGAGTCACAATCTCGTTGTTTCCAAGGTCTTGACACTACAACATCAACAAGATGGTGACCAACGATGTCACATTTTCCATACCAAGGCCGGCATCAATGGACGCTCCATCAAGGTTATCATCGATGGAGGAAGTTGTCATAACTTGGCAAGCGAAGAGCTATGCGACAAACTACAATTGGTCAAGATGAAGCACCCTCACCCCTACAAGGTCCAATGGCTTAGCGACGCCGGAACTCTTCGAGTCGAGCACACCGTGCAAGTCTCCTTCAAGATAGGCGCCTACGAGGACACACTTGAGTGTGATGTGGTCCCCATGTCCGTGTGCCACCTTCTTCTATGACGACCATGGCAATATGGTCGTGGAGTCACACACAATGGATGGACCAACCACTATAGCTTCAAGATAAAAGGAAAAGAGTTCGTGCTACGCCCAATGTCACCAAGTCAAGTAGCCGCTGACAAACACTTACCTACCAACCATCATGGGGAGAGTGGTGAGAGAGTGAGCCACCAAAAGGAGAGTGAGAGCCACAATAAAACTATGAGAGACTCCACGATGAGTGAGAAGAAACAACTAGTGGTATTTGCCACCAAAAGTGAGATGAGAGAAGTGTGTGAGAACCCCTCGAGTGTCTTTCACCTTGTGCTTTTATGCAAAGGGGAAGCCAAACCTACTAACACTTCACCACCTCCACCTTTAGTGTTGTCTCAATTGTTGCAGGAATTCTCGGACGTCTTCCCAGATGAGCTACCTCCGGGTCTACCTCCACTTCGCGGAATCGAACACAGCATCGACCTCATACCCGGCGCACCACTTCCAAACAAGGCTCCTTACCGCGTCAACCCCAAGGAAACCAAGGAAATACAACGGCAAGTGCAACAACTCATCGACAAAGGTCATTTACGTGAAAGCTTGAACCCTTGTGCCATTCCGGTTATTCTCGTGCCTAAAAAAGATGGAAGTTTTCGCATGTGCTCCGATTGTCGCCCGATAAATGCTATAACCGTTAGATACAGTCACCCTATCCCACGCTTAGATGACATGCTTGATGAATTATGTGGTGCCACCATCTTTTTGAAAATTGATCTTAAAAGTGGTTACTACCAAAGTCGCATTCAAGAGGGTGATGAGTGGAAAACGGCTTTCAAAATCAAGTTTGGGTTATACGAGTGGCTTGTCATGCCAATGGGTTTATCGGAAGTGCCCGGTTCATTTATGCGTCTCATGCATTTTGTTCTATGACCCTACATAGGCGTCTTTGTAGTGGTTTACTTTGATGACATCCTCGTTTTTTGCAAGTCGCTTGAGGACCATGTGACACATATCCGTATGGTTTTGCAAACCCTTCGGAAAGAGCGCTTATATGCTAACATGGATAAATGCACTTTTGGCGTTGACAAGGTCGTTTTCCTAGGATTCGTCGTTTCTTCTCAAGGTGTCCACGTTGATGAAACAAAAATTGAAGCAATTAAAACTTGGCCTCAACCAACAAACCTCCAACAAGTGCGTAGCTTTCTTGGTTTAGCCGATTTCTATCGACGTTTTGTGAAGGACTTTAGCACTACACGCCTTGAGCAAGAAGAACGCACCCTTTGTTTGGGGTCCTTCGCAAGACAGTGCGTTCATTAAGCTCAAAGACTTGCTCACCCACGCACCACTACTTGACTTACCAAACTTTTATAAACCTTTCGAGATTCATTGTGATGCTAGTGGTACCGGCATAGGTGGCGTGCTCATGCAAGAAAAGCGCCCAATTGCGTACTTTAGCGAAAAGCTATCTGGAGCGCAACTTAACTACCCGATCTATTATAAAGAGCTCTATGCCTTGTTAAGAGTTTTGCGTGTTTGGGAACATTACCTTAGACCTCATGAATTGATTCTTCATACGGACCATGAGACTCTCAAGTATCTCAAGGGTCAAACTAAGTTGAACAAGCGTCAGGTTAAGTGGAGTGAGTTCATTGAGTCTTTCCCCTACGTCATCAAGTACATCAAAGGCAAAGAAAATGTTGTGGCGGATGCGCTTTCCCGCAAACGAATGCTTGTCACAAAACATGAGTCGAATGTTATTGGCTTTGAGCACATAAAAGACTCATATGAGCATGATCATTTCTTTGCAAAATCTTATGCTAAGTGTTTGACTCACACTTCTTGGGAACATTAGTACATCAAGGATGGATATCTTATGAGAGCTAACAAACTTTGCATTCCCGAGTCTTCGCTTCGTTTGCTCCTTTTGCAGGAATCTCATGGAGGAGGACTCATGGGACAGTTTGGTCGCGACAAGACATTTGCTACGCTCTCCAAGAACTAATTTTGGCCCAAGATGCTCCGTGACGTCTCACGCCTCACCAACCGATGCTCTACATGTCGCAAAGCTAAGTCAAAAGCTCAATCACATGGTCTTTAGATGCTACTTCCTATTCCTTACCATCCATGGGAAGACATAAGCATGGACTTTATACTTGGATTGCCTAGGACTCAAAATGGTCTTTAGATGTTTGTTGTCGTGGATAGATTCTCTAAAATGGCTTATTTCATTCCTTGTAACAAGATCGACGATGCTTCACATGTGGCAAATCTCTTTTGTAGGGAAATCATTCGTCTACATGGGGTGCCCAAAACAATCGTGTCGGACCGGTACGTCAGGTTCTTGAGCTTCTTTTGGAAGACTATATGCGCCTAACTCGGCATCAAGCTCCTCTTCTCCTCGGCATATCATCCACAAACCGACGGCCAAACGGAGGTGACAAACCGCATGCTTTCGACGCTTCTTTGCGTGTTGATCAAGAAAAACATCAAGGAATGGGAGCAATGGTTGCCCATCGCCGAGTACGCCTACAACCGCGCAAGACATTCGACTACCGGCAAGTCCCCTTTCAAGGTCGTCTACGGCTTCAACCCATTGTCTCCATTGGACATCCTACCTCTACCTCGACAAGAACGAATCAACTTGGACGCAAGTGCTCGAGCAAGCTATCTCAAGAAGGTGCATGAAGATACGAGGGCAACGATCGAGCGGCAAGTACATCGCATTGCGTCAAAGCTCAAAGCGAACAAGAAGCCTATGGCCTTCCAACCGGGAGATCTCGTATGGCTACATCTTCGCAAGGACCGTTTCGCCAACGAGCGCAAGTCCAAACTTCTACCTCGGGCCAACGGACCCTTCAAGGTGCTAGCACGCTAAAACAACAATGCCTACAAGATCGACCTTCCACGCGACAAGTACAATGTGAGCGATGTATTCAACATCAAGGATCTCTCCACTTTCCATGGTGATGAAGATTTCGATCCGAGGTCGGATCTTTCCCAAGGGAGGGGAGATGATGCGGACCATCACAAGGGCATCCCCATGGACCTACCATCGTCTCATCAAGTGCCAAGTGGACCCATGACACGCGCTCGAGCACGAGCTCTCGAGACCGAGGTGACTTCACTCCTCTCTCTTCGTCACTTTAATTCACGTGAGACATGGCTGCTACCCTCATCACAGACTCTTTGCATACTCAGGCACCTTGGGAGCATCCATGGAGAAGCCAAGGAACAAGAAGAATCGAAGGAGGAAGAAGAAGGAGAAAAACAGCCGAGACTCAGACAGCCCGGACGTTCCGGACGAAGTCCCGGACGATCCGGCCAGAGCCCGGATGATCCGGACAAACGTCCGAATGATCCGGCAAATGTGCCCAAGGACACCCGAGAGCCCCAGGTGAAGCTGGATCATCCAGACCCCAGCCCGGATCATCCGGACGAACCCGGACGTCCGGACCAAGTCCCGGATATCCGGACTACTGATGTCTACACACGCTTCTACTATTGTAGACTATGTTGGGCCTCCAAGCGCAGAGGTTTGTAGGACAGCAGCAATTTCCCTTAAGTGGATGACCTAAGGTTTATCGAACTCAGGGAAGTAGAGGTTGAAGATGGTCTCTCTCAAGCAACCCTGCAACTAAGATACAAGAAGTCTCTTGTGTCCCCAACACACCTAATACACTTGTTAGATGTATAGGTGCACTAGTTCGGCGAAGAGAGGTTAAATGGCAACCGATATGGATGGCAAAACAAGGTAATATAAATATGTAATAAAAAGTGCAGCAAGCAAACAAGTAGTAAACGTGAGCACAAACGGTATTGCAATGGTGGAAACAAGGCCTAGGGTTCATACTTTCACTAGTGGCAACTCCCAACAACATTAACATAATCGAATCACATGATATTTCCCATAAAACATGCAAAGGGGACACACTCCGAGGTCATTCCTTCGTGGTCAAGAGAGGACGAGAATTATGTAGGGCTACAAAAGCACACCTCAAAGTTCGTAGTTCTCAATCTAAGGATTTCCCAATGTCACCGCGGCCATCCAAAGAGAGTCCCACAATCACCACAACATATCTAAAGGATAGTCAAAGACAAGCACCAAGAGACTCTCAATCTTCAATCAACACACAAGAGAGGAAATCACTCATGAAAATATTGTTCTAATCCATGTCCAATAGACCGCTGTCACCTTGGTCTCGGGGATTATACTAGATTAATACAAGTGAGTACATCAATCCAATACATAGAGGAAGGGGAAATATCTTAGATTAACATAGCCTATGATCACAACGAAGATCACATCATGGGAGAGAGAATTGACCACATAGCTACTGGTAAGAACCTCAGCCCCAAGGAGGAACTACTCCCGCATCATGGAGGGAGGAAGCAACGTCGATGGAGATGAGTCCGGGGGCACTTCCCCGTCCCGGCAGGGTGCCGGCGCAGGAATTATGGTCCCCCGAAGCTTGATGGCGATGGCGGCGGAGATCGGAATCGCGTCTGGAGAAAAGGGGTCCGGAATCAGGGTTTTCTCGACGGACCTTAAATATATGCCAAAGAGGGTCACCAGGGAAGTCCTGGGGGGCCCAGGCGCCCCCCGGCGCGGCCTAGGGGTGGGCCGCCTGGGCAGGCCGCCTGGAGCCCCTGTGGGTCCCCCCCGGCTGTACTTTGGCCGCACGGTAGCTCCTGGAACGCTGATTTTTTATATATTTTTTCTGGATTTTTCCTGGCAGTTCTCGTAATGTGAAAACCTAAAATACAAAAACAGCCGAAAACAGAAACTGGCACTGGGGTGCACTGAGTTAATAGGTTAGTCCAAATATGATCAAAAGTGTATGGAAGTGTATAAATATCATAGCAATATCACCCAAAAGAGGCATGGAGCAAGCAGAAATTATAGATACGTTTTGGACGTATCAACATCCCCAAGCTTAATTCCTGCTCGTCCTCGAGTAGGTAAATGATAACAAGAATAATTTCTGTGGTGACATGCTATTAACCATATAGGACTTATTCATAGTCATATGACAAAAGCTTACTGAGACAATGAATCTGTAGTAATTAAGTTGCCTCATGAGAAAATCACAAAGAACTGGAAGTTTTACAATATGATACTGAAACATCAAATAGATTTGCAATGAACATGATATGCAAATATGATAAAGTGATATCTAGCTTGCCCCCTTTAGTGAAGCAAAACATAAATGCAGGGGCACCTTCAAGGTTTAAGTGATGACTAGATACAATGATTTCAGAATAGAAGATATCACAATCATGCAAAAGACAATGCTACTTTGGGACAATGCACATTACACTCAGAATGACAATCATGCTCTCAGTAGTTGGTGCTTTAAAAGAAGGTGGAGACTCAACATAAAAGTAAAAGAATGGTTATGTGCTAGAGCTTTTTATTTTGAAAACATAGAAGCAATTTTGTCAACGGTAGTAGTACTTCATATGTGTCATGCATAAGACATCCTATAAGTTGCAAGCCTCATGCATCGAATACAATTAGTGCTCGCACCTTGTCCTAATTAGCTCGGATTTCCATGGGTTATCATTGCATTACATATGTTTCAACCAAGTGTCACAAAGGGGTACCTCTATGCCACCTGTACAAAGGTCCAAGGAGATAGATCGCATTTGATTTCTCGTTTTTGATAGATCTCAACTTGAGGACAACCATACCGGGACAACATAGAAAATAGATAATGGACTCCTCTTTAATGCATAAGCATATTCTCATAAGAGATTGAGGATTAATGTCCAAGCTAAAACTTCCACCATGATACATGGCTTTGGTTGGCGGCCCAATGTTCTTCTCTAACAATATGCATACTCATTCAACCCATGGCTAATCACCCTTACTTCAGACAAGGCGAACATGCATAGCAACTCACATGATATTCAACAAAAGTGTGACAGTTGATGGCGTCCCCAGAAACATGGTTACCGCTCAGCAAGCAACTTATAAGAAATAAGATACATAGGCAACATATTCTTTACCACAATAGTTTTTAAGCTACTTTCCCATGAGCTATGTATTGCAAAGTTAGTCTGCTTAGTACAGGTGGAGGTTAGCAAAAGACTGGGAGCGACCAACTAAGAGAGCAATGACGGTCATAATCATGCAGAGCGACAAAGCAACATTGAATCAGGCATGGTAGTTATATCGCTACTCAGAAATAAAAGATCATCAAGGCTTGACAGACTTTCTTTACAGTCTTAAATATGCGTGAGCATACGCCAAGTCAATCAAAATAAATTCTCGAAGGAAGATATTACTAAACCATACCACATCATAGGCAAACAAATCATGTTGGTACTCCAATAACACATTGGGAATCCCCCAGCTATTTGAGACTAACCATAAGAAAACCTGAACTACTAAGCGCCATTATGCACGTAGCATCTTTATCATAGACATATCAACCAATGCAACGGAAGCAAACTCTCTTAATAACGTAAGCATGGTAATTAAAGAGAGTTCAAGCAACCAACTAAACAAAAGCTCTTTGAAAAGATAAGCATGAATACTAAGAGCTGAGCATGATAGTAGCTATTAAAAGACAAAGAACACACACAACAAAGATAGACATGAAAATTCTATGTTATGTTCTAGGTAGAAGTGGAGCGTGTTTCTCTCCCACATAAAGAACGCTGAGTTCCGACTCGTTATGAAAAACTAAAAAGAAAACTAAAAGCAAGACGCTCCAAGCATAGCACATAACACATGAAGTGATAAAAATATAGCGGAACGAAAGACGAACTGATAATGTTGATGGAGAAGGGGATGCACGGGGGCATCCCCAAGCTTAGACGCTTGAGTCTCCTTGAATATTTCTTGGGGGTGCACGGGGGCATCCCCAAGCTTGAGCGCTTGACACTCCTGAATCTTTTTATCATCTTCCCTCGCACACTTGAAAACTCCCTTCATACATAACTCATCATAATCTGATTAGCGAGGTTAGTACCCTTAATAAAATAATTGTTCCTTGCTGGAAATAAAGATATTCTTGAAGGTCTACTGTTTCTCAAGATTGCCAAAAGGTTTTTGCAAAGAAAAAGCAAGCTCTTGGTTTACAAAATGAAGGAAAGGCAAAATAGGACAAAATCTGTGAAAAACAGAACAGCAGGTAGTAATTGATTTGTTCGGGGTACTTCTGCAACTAAAATCAAAAAATTCAGAACAGACGTACGAAAGACAATTATATAGAGAACGCTGTCGAAAAAATTCAGACCAAAAAGATTATCTGGTGCTTTTATACGAATTTTTCTATCCAAGGACAGAATCTGTTTCCTGGACAACACCTCACAACTTTTGAACTTTCTTGCAATCAGAGGCTACACTTGGCACAAAGTTGAAAAGTAAAGATACAATGATGATGCTACTGTAGTAACAACATCAAGACACAACAAAAAGCAAAATAAAATTTTATTCATTGTGGGCTGCCTCCCAAAAGCGCTTTCTTTTATGCCTTTAAGCTAGGCATAGGACTTTAATGATGCTCTCGTAAGAATAAGAGCTGAAGAACAAAAAAGGGCATCAAGAAGCAAATACCAAATACATTTAAGCCTAACATGCTTCCTATGCATAGGAATATTGCAATAGAATAATTCATTGAAGCACGAAGCAACTAGCATAGGAAGGCAAAACAAGCATAACTTCAAAATATTCACCATAAAGAGAGGAAACTTCTTATTATTAAGATATTTAGAACCAAGCCTCCCTCTCTCATTATAAATTTAAGTGGCATCATGGATGAACTCAACAATATAAGCATCACATAAAGCATTGTTACCATGATCCACATGCAAAAAGGTACTCTCACTCCCCACATAAGCATAATTTTTCTCATTGGTAATAGTGGGAGTAGGACTATCATAAACAACTTGAACACTACAGATTAGTTGTATATTAGGAGGGTGGTGTTCAACAAGGGAGTAATTCCCTTCATGATTATGACAAGTTTCATAAGGATAATTTCTCCTTATGTCATAGGTACCTTTATAATCACTATAGATTGGAGTTATAACATCATCATGGTAGAGAAGAGCATTATCATTGCTAGCAACTATATTTGTAAACATCTTGTCTTTATTCTTACTAGCAAGAGAATTATCAATTATCACATCACTAGTGGGGATAGGATTTGCAATCCTATCATCCCTAAGCTTAGAGCTTCCCATATCTTCACTTTCAGAGTTGGTACCAAAAAGATTTTCAAGATCATAAGCAGCATTATCATCATTTTTCCAATCACAATAAGTAACATGCATATCATAATCAAAATCATCTTCAATAGTACCTACGGACGTATCATCAAGATGATAATTAAGGCAATAAACTTCACCTTCTTCTTTAAACTTACAACCGTTAGGATAAAAGTTGATAGGAGGAATATGCTCAGGCCAGGTTGATACCCATTCTTCTTCCTTATTGCTCCTCCTCCTCCTCCTCTTCTTTTTCTTCTTCTTCACCTTAGGAGGGGGTGGTTGGAGATGAAGCTTCTCCACATATCCTGGTTTATCATTAGAAACAATAGGGGAAACTTGGGAGAAACTCTCCTTTTTATTAGCAGAAATATGAGACATTTTTATACTTTGGTAAAGTTCCCTCCTTTCTAATCTTACATATGTAATCATTTTCATGGCAATTAACAACACAATAGAGATGGCAATTTTGTAAAGTGTTTTTTATTCCTATGGCATTATCATCTAGCCAAGAAGTCTTTTCTGATAACTCTTCACACATTAAAAATAACATAAGCTCATCATAAAGATCAGAGGTGATCATGTTATCACACAACCGGTTAACATTTATGTTTTGAAAGTTCATGCATTGAAAATTAAAGTGACCCTCTATACGGCAAAGTTCACAAGTAAAAGGATAAAGGTCACACAATTCTCTAGCAATTTCATTTAGATCTCTGACCCAAGTGATTGTTCTTTCATGCTTATGTTGCTTACAATACTTCTCTTCTTCAATCATAGGCCTTTCACAAGGTCTATCCACTCCACAAAAATTAACATGCTTATATAAAACTTCATTTTTAGGAATTGGATCATGCATGTTGCAATCATCATGAACAATTTCATTTTCTTTGCAAGTCTCTTTAAAAGGTTTATGATACTTGATCCAATCCTCCTTAGGCATATTAAGATGTGAAGCAAAAGATTTGAGGAAATCAACAAGGAGTTGAGAATCAAGCCCAAACTTAGCACTAAACTTATTAAAACTTGTAGTTTCAACAAAGGACTTAATGCAATCATACTCATAAATTATACCTGACTCTTTACCTTTGTCGATCTCCCAATCTTCAGTGTTGCGTTGAATTCTTTCAACGAGTTCCCATTTAGCATCAATCTTTTTGTTTGTGAAAGAACCCATAGAAATTAGTAATAATCATATCTTTGGGGAGCCCATGGTTAGGACATTTTAGCATTAACGTTTTCAGTCCCCCCCAAGCTTGAGCTATGCTCTCTCCGTCATGAGGATAAAAATTATAAACATAATTCCTGTTCTCATGGACTTCATGAAGAGGATAAAACTTGGAATAAAAGAGAGACTGGATCTCTTCCCACTCCAGTAGGTGAGAGTCATTTAGTAGCCTATACCATTCCAATGCTTTTCCTTTCAGTGACAAGGCAAATAAGTTCCTCATGACAAACTCCCTTGATACACCTGCAAGCTTAAATAATGAACAAAGTTGTGATAGATATAGCAAGTGTTCACCGGGATGTCTGTCTCCTGCATAACGATTAGCCAAAACATAATCGATAGTACCAGCTGGTATTTTATAGGGCACAATTTCAGTAGGGGGAGGAACAACCACCACAGGTGTGGGGCGTCTTCCCGCAAGCAACGATCCAATAGCATGGTTTTCCATAAACATAACTAGTGAAATAAAAACAAGAAACAAAAAGATTTAATTGCAAGATCTAAAGATATAACTTCAAGCACTCACCTCCCCGGCAACGGCGCCAAAAATAGCTTGATGTCTACACACGCTTCTACTCTTGTAGACTATGTTGGGCCTCCAAGCGCAAAGGTTTGTAGGACAGCAACAATTTCCCTCAAGTGGATGACCTAAGGTTTATCGAACTCAGGGAAGTAGAGGTTGAAGATGGTCTCTCTCAAGCAACCCTGCAACTAAGATACAAGAAGTCTCTTGTGTCCCCAACACACCTAATACACTTGTTAGATGTATAGGTGCACTAGTTCGGCGAAGAGAGGTTAAATGGCAAGTGATATGGATGGCAAAACAAGGTAATATAAATATGTAATAAAAAGTGCAGCAAGAAAACAAGTAGTAAACGTGAGCACAAACGGTATTGCAATGGTGGAAACAAGGCCTAGGGTTCATACTTTCACTAGTGGCAACTCCCAACAACATTAACATAATCGAATCACATGATATTTCCCATAAAACATGCAAAGGGGACACACTCGGAGGTCATTCCTTCGTGGTCAAGAGAGGACGAGAATTATGTAGGGCTACAAAAGCACACCTCAAAGTTCGTAGTTCTCAATCTAAGGATTTCCCAATGTCACCGCAGCCATCCAAAGAGAGTCCCACAATCACCACAACATATATAAAGGATAGTCAAAGACAAGCACCAAGAGACTCTCAATCTTCAATCAACACACAAGAGAGGAAATCACTCATGAAAATATTGTTCTAATCCATGTCCAATAGACCGCTGTCACCTTGGTCTCGGGGATTATACTAGATAAAGACAAGTGAGTACATCAATCCAATACATAGAGGAAGGGGAAATATCTTAGATTAACATAGCCTATGATCACAACGAAGATCACATCATGGGAGAGAGAATTGACCACATAGCTACTGGTAAGAACCTCAGCCCCGAGTAGGAACTACTCCCGCATCATGGAGGGAGGAAGCAACGTCGATGGAGATGAGTCCGGGGGCACTTCCCCGTCCCGGCAGGGTGCCGACGCAGGAATTCTGGTCCCCCGAAGCTTGATGGCGATGGCGGCGGAGATCGGAATCGCGTTTGGAGAAAAGGGGTCCGGAATCAGGGTTTTCTCGACGGACCTTAAATATATGCCAAAGAGGGTCACCGAGGGAGTCCTGGGGGGCCCAGGCACCCCCCCGGCGCGGCCTAGGGGTGGGCCGCCTGGGCAGGCCGCCTGGAGCCCCTGTGGGTCCCCCCGGCTGTACTTTGGCCGCACGGTAGCTCCTGGAACGCTGATTTTATATATATTTTTTCTGGATTTTTCCTGGCAGTTCTCGTAATGTGAAAACCTGAAATACAAAAACAGCCGAAAACAGAAACTGGCACTGGGGTGCACTGAGTTAATAGGTTAGTCCAAATATGATCAAAAGTGTATGGAAGTTTATAAATATCATAGCAATATCACCCAAAAGAGGCATGGAGCAAGCAGAAATTATAGATACGTTTTGGACGTATCAACCACCCGCAGCAAATCAGACACGTCCGGATCATCCGGAAGCCGCACCGGATCATCCGGACCCATGAAGCCCGGATCATCCGGACAAACGTTCGGATCATTCGGACAGTGCCTGCGTGCATGATGTTGGGCCGAGGCCTATGTACCCCTTCGCCCCTCCTAGCCTATATAAGTCACTCTTCCTAAACTATCTAGGGTTAGCTTTGTGTTAGCTCATACAAAACCTTAGTGGTTCCTCTCCTACGAGACTGCGGCCTCTTCAGAGAAGATCCACCAGATTCAAGACCTCCTATATGGAGAAGAACATCAAGACCTCCTCACGGAGATGACTACCGCTACTTGTATCGTCTTTAGTTGATCGTATATCGTGTATCGCACTTTGTGTACCCGGGCCTAGCATTTGTGTGACGTAAGCTTGTTGATTTGAGTGTTTTCTCCTTGTCTCTCTTGTGTTTTTCCTCGTGCCCGTCGTGTTCTTCCTCGGGATCCCTCATTTTCGTCAAATATCGGCCACGTAGGGTTCCACCCTACATCAGAACTACTAGGATGTGTGGTAAAGCGCTCACAGTAAAGCAAATATCAATATCTTACAAGTTCTTACCATGCAGCAGATGGTGACAGGCAAACAGCAGTGTCAAATAACTCCAAAGATTGAGTAAAGCGATTGCCAGGTGAATGTAAATATGCACGGTGTAGAAATATGTGGAGCTGGATTGGCTATATATGGTAGCAAAAGATTAGCAATAATCAATTCAGAGATGCAATGTTGAATAAACGCTCAACGACAGTGTTGTGCTGGTCCTAGGCTAGACCGGACTAGAGACGCGAGCCTAGAACACTAATAAGGTCACGGTGTAGCACAACTAGCATCAATAAAGGATACGAAGTAGCTCTGGACAGGAAGATATAAGTGAAGATCACAACGGCAGTAAAGATAATGATGAAAACAACTACCAAGCAGAATATACAACAACTCTCTCTCCAACTTTCCTCTTGAAAAGTTTGAGCCAATTTTATGATAATTGTTTCTACAGAATGCTACTGACTCAAGCTTTCAAACACAAAAAGAATCGCACAATTCCGAGTTGATATGAGGTGTCCAAAAATTATAAAACTGGCCTGAAAAACTGGAACAACTTGTGTTCGTGACCTTCAGAGGGCAAAAATACCTATTTAGAAGCCGATTTTGAGGTGTGAAATATTGAACTTGTTCCTGCAACTATTCCGATGCGGCTCGTCGCTAGCTTTAATTTGAGTACTTGTGGAGCCAAAACGGACTTCGTATGAGGAAGATATGCCTGTTTTACTGAACAGTACATAAAACAGATTCCAATCCGAATTCAACTACGAGATTGACTCTAATAGATCCGAACTTTTTCCTTTTTTTTTCTCCTCACACTTTTTTCTTTTTTCTTTTTCTTTTTCTTTTTCTTTTTTCTCAAACTTTTTTTCTTTTTCTTTCTCTCCTCTTTTTTTTTACTTTTTTTCTCTGTCATTTTTTTCTTTCTCCCTCTTTCGAAGACAAACTAGATAAGACGGAGATTGGATCAATCAAAGATGCGAACGACTTCAAGTAAGATTGTGACAATGAACGGTGGGTAGCATGAGGTGGAAATTTATGGATGAGGTGGTGGACAACAGAAGGGATAACGATTCAGCGGCGACGTGACTAATGTGAACAAAACTCAAAACTCTAACGAATTAGACACTAAGACGAGCAACTCGACACGACGATGCAACTGATAATTCAATAATGCAAACAATGAAAAAAATTTGCAAATGCTCAGACTGGGAAATTCTCACCGAGCAACCTGAAAACTAATACCACTTGATAGAGGCGAGGGGCCCGATCTTTCGATGAGATGATAACTATCGATTTGGTGGAGATGACTTTGATGATCCGCCTACAAACGTGCACGACGTTGTGCCTTAGCAATCGCTAAACCAATCTTCAGGGGTTACTGACAATGCCAGAAGCACGATCCGCCTGACCACGAAGGTCTATTCCTGCATGCAATCAAAGAACAAGCAAGAATATGCTAAAGAATACTGAATATTGCAAATATAGATGAAGTATTGATAAAGGTGGGGATCCGTAAGCGGTCTTGGTCTGGTCGTTGGACACAAACGAAGTACATGAAGTTGCAATGGCTAACTTTTGACTAAACAAATCCCAAAAAAAAAGCTACTCGATGGATCTACTTATATAGGAGCAAGGGGTGGCGGCCAAGGAGGTGGAAGGACAACCCAAGGCAGCCTAAAACTAACCCTAGGTCGTACAAGGCTCATGGGCCCAAGTGGAGGTGATGCAACACCTTTGGACTTGTAGTTTGACTCGGATTCCGCTGCAGCGTCAGGATGTTTCGCCGATATCTCAATGCTCCGGACGAATTTGGAGGTGAATCCAATTGGGTCGGAAAGTGTATGAAATCTAGTTTCCAGCAAAAAAAGAATCACCCAATTCAGAGTCCGTATGAAGGAGTTCTTGCCGTTTTGAGTCAGGTATGTCTGTGAAGTCCGAATCTGGATGCAGAACGTGAGAGACTTGGACTCTATCTTCTCTTAGCCCAAAAGTGACGTGAGAGAACTTTTTGAACAGCACCTAAACTTCTCTTTTTCCCTTATCTTCATATGTGGATTGTACAAATGTCCCATACACCTAGAATTAGACATGGCACAAAAGTCTATGAAGTATTTTTCTCCTGGATGACATAAATAAATTGTTTCATAGTTTGCATTAGAAATCACCTCACAAATATACGTGTATGCAATATTTTTGGTCGTATCCAAGGTAGTCATGTCCTCATCAGCAGCGTGTCATGATTGCTACTGAGGATGGTTGTTATGAGTCCGCTAGTGACTATGATGAGGAGATATTAGCTCTTATTACACGTGAAGAATACGGTGCAGATGATTCTGAAAATGAGACACAATACGTGGCTCCTGAAGACGCTGACAGGTATGAATGTTTAGTTGCTCAACGCGTTTTGAGTGTGCAGGTCACACAAGCGGAGCAAAATCAGAGGCATAATTTGTTCCATACAAAGGGAGTTGTGAAGGAACGTTATGTTCGTGTCATCATAGATGGAGGGAGCTGCAACAACTTGGCTAGCATGGAGATGGTGGAGAAGCTATCTCTCACCACAAGACCACATCCACATCCTTACTACATCCAATGGTTCAGCAAAAGTGGTAAGGTTAAGGTAACACATACTGTTCGTATGCATTTTAGTATCTCCACATATGTTGATTATATCGATTGTGATGTGCTACCCATGCAAGCATGTTCCTTATTACTTGGTAGACCATGGCAATTTGATAATAATTCTGTACACCGTGGTAGAAACAATCAGTATACTCTTGTTCATAAGGATAAACGTATTACTTTGCTTCCTATGTCTCCTGGTTCCATTTTGAAAGATGATATTAATAGAGCGAATAAAGCAAAACAGGAGCAAAGTAAGAGTGAAAATCATATGGTGGCAAAAGAATTTGAGCAACAAATGAAGCCTAATAACATACCATCATCTCATGTTGCATATGAAATTAAATTAAAAAGTGGATGTTTACTTGCCACCAAATCTGATATTGATGATGTAGATTTAATCAAATCTGTTTGCTATGCTTTTGTGTGCAAAGAGGCATTATTTTCATTCGAGGACGTGCCTTCCTCTTTGCCTCCTGCTGGCACTAACATTTTGCAGGAGTTTGCGGACCTCTTTCCATAAGACGTGCCACCGGGATTACCACCTATTCGAGGGATTGAGCATAAGATTGACTTAATTCCTGGTGCATCGCTACCCAACCGCGCACCATACCGTACCAATCCAGAGGAGACGAAGGAGATTATGCGTCAAGTACAGGAGCTACTCGACAAAGGTTATATACGCGAATCCCTTAGTCCTTGTGCTGTTCCTATTATTCTAGTGCCGAAAAAGGATGGTACATCGCGTATGTGAGTTGATTGTAGAGGCATTAATAATATTACTATTCGTTATCGTCATCCTATTGCTAGGCTAGATGATATGCTTGATGAATTGAGTGGCTCTACAATATTCTCCAAAGTTGATTTGCATAGTGGATACTGATACGTCCAAAATGCATCACTATTTTGTATCATAATTTATCCTTATTCATTGATATATTTCACATTACGATGATGTTCTTATGTTGTTTTGGCCTATTTTACACATATTGCAACTTTCCGGTGCCGAAGCAGCAGACGCAGGATTCAGCGGTAAAAAGTGGACGCTGAGTTGCTGAAGAAGAATACCTCCAAATTACCTGAAAATTGACGGAGGATATTTTCCGGACGAATCACGAAGACATGCAAAAGGGCAACCAGAGGGGGAACACGGGGTGCCCAGGCGCACGGAGGGCGCCTCCCCCCCCCCTGGCCGCGCCGTGGGGGGCGCCTGGAGCCCCTGGCCCACCTCCGGCTGCCCCCTTTTGCCTATATACTCTCCGTTATCTGAAAACCCTAAAAAAGGGAGTTTTTACGGAGTTCCGCCGCCGCTCCGTGGCGGAAACCTACAGAGAAGAAAAAGCCATCTCCGGCGGGCAGATTCCGCCGGGGAGATCACCTCCCGGAAGGGGAGATCGTCGCCATCGTCATCACCATCGTCACGGGCATCATCGAGATCATCATCAACATCATCCCCAACACCAGCACCATCTCCATCTTCATCCAAATCTCATCTCACAATTGCAACTTGTGTTGTAACTCGTACTACCTATCCTCTCTACTCCATCGGTGTTGATTACTACTTTGTGGTGAATGCTATTGAGTTTTGTTGGAGAAATATTATTATGTCCAGATTGTTCATCACCCATTTATCTCCACTGATCATGATCTCTTTTATGTCTCGTGAGTAGTTACCTTAGTTCTTGAGGACATGGAGAAAGTCTTGTTGTTAGTAGTTATATGATGTTGAAGTAATATGTGTTGTTTGATACTTAAGTTGCGTTGTCATTCTACTAGTGGTGTTGTGTGAGTCAAACACTCAAAACTTCGCCTTATTAAGGACCTAGGAGAATACATTGTGTACAAAGAATGCTTATGGTGGGTTGCCGGAGTGACAGAAACCTGAACCCCAGTTCGCACGCTTTTGCATAAGGGAATAATGGATCCTCGATCGTATTGCTATGGTTAGGCTTTTGCCTTAAATACTATCTTGTATTTGCGGATGCTTGCAAGGTGTTTAATCATAAGAGTGCATTCATCTTAGTCTAGAGAGTGCACTAGCATAGATCCACCCACTCAACACTTATCAACACATAACATAATATCGATACGGAATATGGCGAAAGCACATGACTACCTCTCCCGTGTGTCCTCAGGAACGCTTTAGCCTTTATAAGTTCAGTTGCTAGGCCTCTCCTTTGCTAAGAAAGGATTGGGCCACTTGTTACTCTCAGTGCCTTTTACATTGTTTGCTTTTACTTTCCTGTTGCTTATATCGAGAAAACCCCTAAAAAGTATCTTTCAGTGCTTGCAGTAATTTCTTGCTCAGAATCGCTTATCAATACATTCTGCTCCTCGTTGGGTTCGACACTCTTACTTATCGAAAACGCTGCAATAGATCCCTTACGGTTGTGGGTCATCAAGTACCGTTTTCTGGCGTCGTTGCCGGGGAGCGTAGTGCTATTGGTAAAGTGAAACTGGTAAGGAAGTTTTTATAATCCTGTTTTTATTTTTGCTATTGCTGCTCTTTGTCATTATGGACAACCCTGTTATTGGATCGTTGCTTGCGGGAAGACGCCCCACACCTGTGGTGGTTGCTCCTCCCCCTACTGAAATTGTGCCCTATAAAATACCAGCTGGTATTATCGATTATGTTTTGGCTAATCGTTATGCAGGAGACAGACATCCCGGTGAACACTTGCTATATTTGTCACAACTATGTTCATTATTTAAGCTTGCAGGTGTATCGAGGGATTTTGTCATGAGGAAATTGTTTGCCGTATCACTTATAGATAAAGCTTCAGATTGGTATAGGCTTCTCGATAACTCACACTTACTTGACTGGCAGGAGCTTATGTCTCTCTTTTATACTAAGTTTTATCCTCTTCATGAAATTCATCGAGACAGGAACTATATCTATAACTTTAGGTCTCGTGACGGAGAAAGCATTGCTCAAGCCTGGGGGAGATTGAAGTCCCTAATGCTCAAATGCCCTATTCATAAGCTTCCCAAGGAAATTATACTTACAAATTTTTATGCCAGGCTTTCTCGTCAGGATAAGGAGATGCTGGATGCCTCCTCTAGTGGGGTATTTCAGACGAAGAGTGTTGAAGAAAGGTGGGATCTCATTGAAAGGATCCAGAGGAATACCGAAGATTGGGAAATTGATAAAGGTATTGAACCCGCTATAAATTATGAACATGATTATATTGAGAGCTATGTGAAAACTGATTACTTCAATACTTTTTGCTCTAAGATTGGTCTTGATTCCCATCTAGTGATTGATTTCTGTAAGAATTTTGCCTCTCACGTTGATTCATTTAAAAAGAAGAGAGACCAGCATCATGAACCTTTTAAAGAGCCACCTGTTGATATTCATGTTGCTGACCCTATTTTGCCTGCAGTTATATATGAACAGCCTCCTTTTCCCGCAAGGATAAAGGAGCACTCTCTTGTGACAGGCATAATAAATAAAAGTGAGAGAAGAGTTGATGAGCCTGAGGACCAGATCAGGGTCGATCCTCAAGTTGCATTGATTAAAGACCTTGTTACTAATGATGTTTTGGATTCCAATATAAATTTTTGTGCTGTTTCCACTAACCTTGTCACAACCAAGAATAAAGGCCCAATTTCAGGTACTCCAGTGGTATCTATTAAAATAGGAGATCATAATTATTATGGGCTATGCAATTTGGGATCGAGTGCAAGTGCTATCCCCTATTCACTTTATGAAGAGATCATCGGTGAGATTTCCCCTTGTGAACTTGAAGAAGTTGATGTTACCATTCATCTTGCAAACAGAACAACTATCTCTCCTATCGGAATTGTGAGAGACGTTGAAGTCCTATGTGGAAAGGTAAAATACCCTACCGACTTTCTAGTACTTGGTTCAGAGAGGGACAATTTTTGTCCAATTATTTTTGGTAGACCTTTTCTTAGAACTTGTGGAGCTATAATAGATTGCAAGAAAGGTAAAGTTTCTGTTGAATTCGATGGTGAGCCATATGAATTTAATTTTTCTAAGTTCTCTAAGCAGCCTCGTGGTACCAATTTACCTAGTGATGATAAACTTATTGAAAGTATTGCTTCTATTGCTATTCCCCCTAATGATCCTTTGCAGCAATATATGGAGGACCACGAGAATGATTTGCATATGCAGGAAAGAAATGAACTAGATGAAATATTCTTGAGGCAGCCTGCTATCCTGAAGCACAACCTTCCGGTTGAACCTTTGGGAATTTTATCAAAACCAAAAGAAGACCCGGTGTTCGATCTTAAACCTCTTCCCGATACGCTCAAGTATGCTTATTTAGATGAAAAGAAAGTATATCCTGTTATTATCAATTCTAACCTTTCAGGATATGAAGAAGAGCGACTATTGGGAGTACTCCGTAAACACCGAGGCGCAATTGGCTATACCCTTGATGACCTTAAGGGGATTAGTCCATCTATCTGTCAACATACTATCAATCTTGAGCCTGATGCTAAACCAGTTGTTGATCATCAATGACGATTGAACCCGAAGATGATGGATGTTGTGAGAACTGAGATTCTCAAGCTTCTAGCCGCATGTATTATCTTCCCTATAGCTGATAGTAAGTGGGTAAGCCCGGTACATTGTGTTCCTAAGAAAGGAGGTACAAATGTGGTTCCTAATGATAAAAATGAACTAATACCTGAGAGAATTATTATTGGATATAGAATGTGTATTGATTACAGGAAGCCGAACAAGGCAACCAGGAAGGATCACTACCCGTTGCCGTTCATCGACCAAATGCTTGAAAGGTTATCCAAAAATACCCACTTTTGTTATCTCGATGGTTATTCTTGCTTCTCTCAAATTCATGTTAACACTGCTGATCAAGAGAAGACCACTTTTACTTGTCCCTTTGGTACTTATGCTTACAGGCGTATGCCTTTTGGTTTATGTAATGCCCCTGCTACTTTTCAAAGGTGTATGTCTGCTATCTTTCATGGTTTCTGTGGGGATATTATGGAAGTCTTCATGGATGATTTCTCCGTCTATGGAACTTCCTTTGACCATTGTCTGCACAATCTTAATAAAGTTTTGCAGAGATGCGAGGAGACAATTTTGGTACTCAACTGGGAGAAGTGCCACTTCATGGTTAACGAAGGAATTGTTCTTGGTCACAAGATTTCCGAAAGGGGAATTGAAGTGGACAAAGCCAAGATCGAAGCTATTGAGAGGATGCCCTATCCAAGGGACATCAAAGGTATTCGCAGTTTTTTTGGAATTGCTGGTTTCTATAGAAGATTTATTAAAGACTTTTCTAAGACCTCGAGGCCCCTCACTAATCTTCTCCAGAAGGACGTTCCTTTTGTATTTGATGAGGGTTGTAAGGAAGCTTTTGAAGTTCTTAAGAAAGCTTTAATAACCGCTCCTATAGTACAACCACCTGACTGGAATTTACCTTTTGAGATTATGTGTGATGCTAGTGATTTTGCTGTTGGAGCTGTTTTAGGACAAAGAGTTGATAAGAAATTGAATGTTATACATTATGCCAGCAAAACCCTTGATAGTGCTCAAAGGAATTATGCTACTACTGAGAAGGAATCCTTAGCTGTAGTATTTGCTTGTGATAAGTTTAGGCTAGATATTGTTGTTTCCAAAGTTATTATTCATACTGATCATGCTGCCATTAAGTACCTTATGACAAAGAAGGATGCCAAGCCAAGGCTTATCAGATGGGTACTCCTTCTTCAAGAATTTGATATGCAGATTGTTGATAGGAAAGGAGAAGACAATCCGGTGGCGGACAATCTTTCAAGGATGGAAGATATACCGCATGACCCTATTCCAGTCAACGATAGTTTTCCAGACGAGCAACTTGCCGTTGTAAAAGTACAATCTCTTTCCGATCCTTGGTATGCAGATTATGCTAATTTTATTGTTGCAAAGTATTTGCCTCCAGGTTTAACATTTCAGCAAAGGAAGAAGTTCTTTCATGATTTGAGGCACTACTTTTGGGATGACCCACATCTTTTCAAAGAAGGTCCCGACGGGATCGTGAGAAGATGCATACCGGAACATGAGCAGAAGGACATTCTCAGGCGGTGTCATGATAGTCCATATGGAGGACATCATGCCGGTGAGAGGACTGCACATAAGGTTCTTCAATCAGGTTTTTATTGGCCTACTCTCTTTAAGGATGCTAGAAATTATGTTTTAGCCTGTGATAAATGTCAGAGAGTTGGTAACATTAGTAGAAGGAATGAGATGCCTATGAATTACTCACTAGTGATTGAACCTTTTGATTGTTGGGGTTTCGATTTTATGGGTCCTTTTCCTTCTTCGCACAAGTACACTCACATTTTAGTAGTTGTTGATTATGTGACCAAGTGGGTTGAAGCAATCCCCACTAAAAGTGCTGATCACAAGACATCTTTGAAAATGCTTAAAGATGTAATTTTTCCTAGGTTTGGTGTACCAAGGTATCTCATGACTGATGGAGGATCACACTTCACGCACGGAGCTTTTAGAAAAGCTTTAGCAAAATACGATGTCAACCATAGAATTGCTTCACCATAATCACCCTCAAACTAGTGGGCAAGCTGAGCTCACCAATAGAGAGATTAAGTTGATCTTGCAAAAGACAGTAAACAGAAATAGAAAGGACTGGTCAAACAAGTTAGGAGATGCTTTGTGGGCGTATAGAACTGCTTACAAAAACCCCATGGGCATGTCCCCCTATAAGATGGTGTATGGCAAGGCTTGCCATTTGCCATTAGAGTTAGAGCACAAAGCTTTCTGGGCTGTTAGAGAGCTTAATGCTGACCGAAAATTAGCTGGTGACAAGCGTCTCATGAACTTGACTTCTCTAGATGAATGGAGAAGAGAAGCTTACGAGAGCGCTAAAATGTTCAAGGAAAAGGTAAAGAAGTGGCATGATAGGAAGATTCTGAAACGTGAATTTAATGTTGGTGATAAAGTTTTGTTGTTTAGATCCCGTTTCAGGTTTTCTCCAGGCAAACTACTTTCTAGGTGGGAAGGGCCATTTCATATTGAAGAAGTTTATCAGTCTGGTGCAATTAAGATTAACAATTTTGAAGGCACCAAACCTCAAGTTGTGAATGGGCAAAGACTTAAACATTACATAGCAGGAGACCCTGTCAATGTTGATGTGAATATAATATACACAACATCTCACGAAGAACATGTTGCAGCCCTGTTTCAGATGCCAGCAGAAGCAGAATAAAGAAAAGGTATGTAGTACAGTAAGGAAACATCGCGAACCGCCATAAAAGTTCCATATTACGAGTTTTTGCAAAATTAGTAAAATTCTGAGCCTATGTGGAGCCGGAGACGAGCTCCAGGGGGTCTAGGGGCCCCCCTGGCACGCCTGGACACCCGGGAGTCCGTCTTCGACCCCGCTTTAGCCTGTTACCTTCCTTTCTGTGCATTAATTTTTGCTATATATTTGCCCGGGTTGTTCCGGCAACGTATCTTGCGATTTTGTGTGTTTTCTTTTCGATCTGTTTCTGCTAGGGAATCTTTCAGCTGAATCTAGGTGCCATGGCTTCTCCAAGTTCCCCCAAGGACAATTTCGTCGTCAACGTCATCAACCCTTACCTCGCTGAGGTGAAGAAGCACCCTCAGGTTGTTCGGATGGAGGACGGTGTCCTTCATCAAGAAGATCTGAAGGGACCTATCAAGGAGGGGAGCATCCAGGCCAGGCTGGAAGAAGTGGAGCAAGAAGTCTTCGAGTACAAGAAGATGATTGAGCGTGGTGTTGAAGCTAACTTTGACATCATCAACGAGCTGAAGACCTACTTCCTGAAGGAGATGTGGAAAAGCATCACTGCGTCTAAAGAAAGAATTGAGGAGCTCCAAGGGCAAATTTATGATCTACATAACCAAAACTGTGAGTATGAACTAAGGTTTATGCGCATGGGTATGGGTGCTGAATGCAGGATTCAGGAGACAAACTTCTCATATGCGACTGGAGAACCCCTTCCATGGAAGCGTTTCGCCGGAGACTACGTGATCAACGCCAACAAGGATGAGGAGTGAAATCTCCTTGGGTAACGGCATTCCCTTGGCTTGTTCCAAGCTTGGGGGAGTGCCCGGTATCTTTATCTTTACCTTTTGTCTTTTAGAGTCAAGTAGAGTCATATCATGTTTAGGAAGGTTATTATATGAAATAGGTGTGTGCATTGAGGTCTATCACTCCTTCGGTGGAGAGATTGTATCCGTGAGTGTGGAGCCGTCTATGGTCGAATATTAATGAGAAGTTTATTGGTTCCTTTGCTGCACTCGGTATTCTCTTCACGCAATCGACCTTATATGATGATTCTTATGGGGAGTATTGACCTTATGTCAGGTATGGCTGTGAAAACTTTATTTAATCTTGGCAAACATAGCTTTGGTCATAACAACAAGCATGATTTTCTTAAAATATCGACATATCCAAAACCTTTATGTTATTATGCTTGAAGTGTTATGCTGACAAGGAAGACAACTTGATGTGTTATGCTTATTTCAATGTTTATGCTTTATATTGTTTTGCATCTTAGTCATCATCAATTGTCTGTTCTCTCAAAACCTTTGCTAGCCTAACTCTGTACTAAGCGGAATTCTGCTTGTGCATCCATACCCTTAAACCAATACCATCCATATGAGTCCACCATACCTTCCTACTCGTGGTATTCCACTACCACCTCCTAAAGTACAGAATTTATGTGTTATCCTTAAATGTTCAAAATCTTTTATTTTTGTGCCTCTGCTTTAGCTCATGAGGAAGTAATAGTTAATTCATGGTCTTTTTGAGTTGGATAAGCTTCACCCCGGGATTGCATGTCTAATGTGCAAACCCATAATACGAGAAGGAACTGGCAAAGAGTGCGCCCGACTCGAAAATAATATAACAAACAAACCCTCCTTCACGCTTTGTTCATGAGAAATCAGAAAACTTTGGCAGTGATAAACAAAGGAGAATAAGAAGATGTGATCGTCCTCGTGCGGGAGCCGTTCCTCGAAACATGTCCAGGTCAAGAAGTAATTGAGTTATCTATTAGCATTCGTTGACAAATCATGCACCTTTCAAAACTTGTTTTCATTCTGTTTGATTTAAGGATAGCACATGAGTTTTCCCTACTACCCTAGAGCAGGGCCTATCTTTTAATTTTAGATCGAGTCAGTTATTCCTACTCCCTTCTATTTCTCAAAGAGAACAGACATTTGATGTTGATAAGGATTCATTCATATAAAGTTGCATTAAGATTTGTCATATCATATCCTTGTTGACATTATCATTTGATAAGTTGTTTGTCAAGCCCAGCTAAGGCAAATATCTTCCTTTGTGTTAACACTTTCACTTCTTGCCTAATAACATGTTCTTTCAAAAGCTTCAATTAATCTCATCAAAACATAAAGAAAGAGCAAAAGTAAAAGTTATTAGTTGTTCCTTGACCAAAGGACATGTTTGCCATGATTCAATGAGTTTCCTTAGCCCTGCTTCCGAATATAAGTGTTACCACTCTTTTATAAGGGCCTTATGAGTTGAAGATTGCTGTTGAGGATATTTGAGTTGGTGAAGAAACTATGATGCTTCTTGTCCGTATTCTATTTATCGACACTTCACTCTCTAAACTTGTGGACAGGTTACCGAGCTCAGTATTCGCTTGGGGACAAGCGAGGTCTAAGCTTGGGGGTGTTGATACGTCCAAAATGCATCACTATTTTGTATCATAATTTATCCTTATTCATTGATATATTTCACATTAGGATGATGTTCTTATGTTGTTTTGGCCTATTTTACACAGTTTGCAACTTTCCGGTGCCGAAGCAGCAGACGCAAGATTCAGCGGTAAAAAGTGGACGCTGAGTTGCTGAAGAAGAATACCTCCAAATTACCTGAAAATTGACGGAGGATATTTTCCGGACGAATCACGAAGACATGCAAAAGGGCAACCAGAGGGGGGCCACAGGGTGCCCAGGCGCCCTGGGGGCGCCCCCCCTGGCCGCGCCGGGGGGGCGCCTGGAGCCCCTGGCCCACCTCCGGCTGCCCCCTTTTGCCTATATACTCTTCGTTATCTGAAAACCCTAAAAAGGGAGTTTTTACGGAGTTCCGCCGCCGCTCCGTGGCGGAAACCTACAGAGAAGAAAAATCCATCTCCGGCGGGCAGATTCCGCCGGGGAGATCACCTCCCGGAAGGGGAGATCGTCGCCATCGTCATCACCATCGTCACGGGCATCATCGAGATCATCATCAACATCATCCCCAACACCAGCACCATCTCCATCGTCATCCAAATCTCATCTCACAATTGCAACTTGTGTTGTAACTCGTACTACCTATCCTCTCTACTCCATCGGTGTTGATTACTACTTTGTGGTGAATGCTATTGAGTTTTGTTGGGGAAATATTATTATGTCCAGATTGTTCATCACCCATTTATCTCCACTGATCATGATCTCTTTTATGTCTCGTTACCTTAGTTCTTGAGGACATGGGGAAAGTCTTGTTGTTAGTAGTCATATGCTGTTGAAGTAATATGTGTTGTTTGATACTTAAGTTGCGTTGTCATTCTACTAGTGGTGTTGTGTGAGTCGAACACTCAACACTTCGCCTTATTAAGGACCTAGGAGAATACATTGTGTACAAAGAATGCTTATGGTGGGTTGCCGGAGTGACAGAAACCTGAACCCCAGTTCGCACGCTTTTGCATAAGGGAATAATGGATCCTCGATCGTATTGCTCTGGTTAGGCTTTTGCCTTAAATACTATCTTGTATTTGCGGATGATTGCAAGGTGTTTAATCATAAGGGTGCATTCATCTTAGTCTAGAGAGTGCACTAGCATAGATCCACCCACTCAACACTTATCAACACATAACATAATATCGATACGGAATATGGCGAAAGCACATGACTACCTCTCCCGTGTGTCCTCATGAATGCTTTAGCCTTTATAAGTTCAGTTGCTAGGCCTCTCCTTTGCTAAGAAAGGATTGGGCCACTTGTTACTCTCAGTGCCTTTTACATTGCTTGCTTTTACTTTCCTGTTGCTTATATCGAGTAAACCCCTAAAAAGTATCTTTCAGTGCTTGCAGTAATTTCTTGCTCATAATCGCTTATCAATACCTTCTGCTCCTCGTTGGGTTCGACACTCTTACTTATCGAAAACGCTGCAATAGATCCCTTACGGTTGTGGGTCATCAGATACCATCAAATTCGTATGAAATTGGGAGATGAATGGAAAACAACATTTAAAACTAAGTTTGGATTATATGAGTGGTTAGTCATGCCTTTTGGGTTAACTAATGCACCTAGTACTTTCATGAGATTAATGAATTAAGTTCTACGTGCTTTCATTGGACGATTTGTGGTAGTATACTTTGATGATATATTGATTTATAGCTGATCTTTGGAGGAACATTTGGAACATCTACGTGCTATTTTTATTCCTCTACATGATGCACGTTTGTTTGGTAACCTTGGAAAGTGCACCTTTTGCACCGACCGAGTTTCTTTTCTTGGCTATGTTGTTACTCCACAGGGAATTGAGGTTGATAAAGCCAAGATTGAAGCTATTGAGAGTTGGCCACAACCTAAAACAGTCACACACGTGAGGAGTTTCCTTGGCCTCGCTGGATTCTATCGGCGTTTTGTGAGAGATTTCAGCACCATTGCTGCACCTCTCAATGAGCTGACAAAGAAGGATGTGCCTTTTGTTTGGGGTACTGCACAGGAAGAAGCATTCACGGTATTGATAGATAAGTTGACACATGCTCCTTTACTCAAACTTCTTGATTTTAATAAGACTTTTGAGCTTGAATGTGATGCTAGTGGAATTGGGTTAGGAGGTGTGTTATTACAAGATGGTAAACCTGTTGCATACTTTTCTGAAAAATTGAGTGGGCCTAGTCTGAATTATTCTACTTATGATAAGGAATTATATGCTCTTGTTCGGACTTTGGAAACATGGCAACATTATTTATGGCCCAAAGAATTTGTTATACATTCTGATCATGAATCTTTGAAGCACATTAAAAGTCAAGAAAAACTGAACCGTATACATGTTAAATGGGTTGAATTCATAGAGACTTTCCCTTATGTTATTAAACACAAGAAGGGAAAAGAAAATGTTATTGCTGATGCATTGTCTCGTCCTTATACTATGCTTTCACAACTTGACATTAAAATATTTGGTTTGGAGACCATCAAAGATCAATATGTGCATGATGCTGAATTTAAAGATGTATTGCAGAATTGTCAAGAAGGGAGAACATGGAACAAGTTCATCGTTAATGATGGATTTGTATTTCGTGCTAACAAGCTATGCATTCCAGCTAGCTCTGTTCGTCTTTTGTTGTTGCAGGAGGCGCATGGAGGAGGATTAATGGGACACTTTGGCGTGAAGAAGACGGAGGACGTACTTGCTACACATTTCTTTCGGCCAAAGATGAGACGGGATGTTGAGCATTTTGTTGCTCGCTGCACTACATTTCAAAAAGCTAAGTCACGACTAAATCCTCATGGTTTATATATGTCTTTGCCTGTCCCTAGTGTTCCTTGGGAAGATATATCTATGGACTTTGTTTTGGGTTTACCCCGAACAAAGAAGGGGAGGGATAGCATATTTTTTGTCGTGGATAGGTTCTCGAAGATGGCACACTTTATACCATGTCATAAAAGCGATGATGCTTCTAATGTTGCTGATTTGTTCTTTCGTGAAATTATTCGCTTGCATGGTGTGCCAAATACTATTGTTTCAGATTGTGATACTAAATTTCTTAGCCACTTTTGGAGATATTTATAGGCTAAGTTGGGTACTAAACTACTTTTTAGTACTACTTGTCACCCCCAAACTGATGTAGTCAATAGAACTTTGTCTACTATGCTTAGGGTTGTTTTGAAGAATAACAAGAAAATGTGGGAAGAATGCTTGCCTCATTGAATTTTCTTCTAATCGTTCGTTGCATTCTACTACTAAGATGTGCCCTTTTGAAATTGTCTATGGTTTCCTACCTCGTGCACCTATTGATTTGTTGCCTCTTCCATCTTCAGAGAAGGTTAATTTTGATGCTAAACAACGTGCTGAATTGATCCTAAAAATGCATGAGTTAACTAAGGAGTGCATGAATGCTAAATATAAACTTGTTGGAGATAAGGATAGAAAACGTGTTGTCTTTGCACCTGGAGATCTTGTTTGGTTGCATTTGCGTAAGGATAGGTTTCCTAATTTGCGCAAGTCAAAGCTAATGCCACGTGCTGATGGTCCTTTCAAGGTGTTAGAGAAAATAAATGATAATGCATATAAACTTGAGTTGCCTGCAGATTTTGTGGTTAGTCCCACATTTAACATTGCATGTTTGAAGCCTTACTTGGGTGAGGAAGATGAGCTTCCGTCGAGGACGATTTCAATTCAAGAAGGGGAGGATGATCAGGACAATACTAACAAGGTTACACCCACAGCCCCAACTGACACATATACAGGACCAATTACTAGAGCTTGCGCACGCTAATTAAATTAGCAGGTACTTTCGTTTCTTGGTAATGATTCTAATGCTCATGAGAATATGATGCTGCCTAAATTGGATACATTTGTCTTGCTTACAAATGAAGGGCCTAGCTTGGATAAGAAGGATGAACATTGGAGCAAGATCAAGCATGGAGATGATGGCATGCACAAGGGGAACAAGAACAGAGTTACAAGTGATGATTTCAGGACTTTGAAGCCACCATAATGAGTGTGTGAAGCCTTGGACGAAATATACAAGATGCCACTTCATAAATTTCGTCCAGAGGCTATTATAGGTGCTGCGTCACCTAATTATTCGGCGAGGCCCATGTAATTTCGAAATACATGAGTATAGGCTGTTTTTAGAGTCCGTATGTGTGGGGAAACAAGAGTTAGGGTTGGTTTCGGACCCCTCCTCCAAAGGCCACGAAATTCCCCCCTCTTCCCCCATATATACAGCCCTTAGGGCGTGATGAGGACATGACTACCTTGGATACGACCAAAAATATTGCATACATGTATATTTGTGAGGAGATTTCTAATGCAAACTATGCATCAATTTATTTATGTTATCCAGGACAAAAATACTTCACAGACTTTTGTGCCATGTCTAATTCCAGGTGTATGGGACATTTTTATAATCCACATATGAAGATAAGGGAAAAAGAGAAGTTTAGATGATGTTCAAAACGTTCTCTCACGTCACTTTTGGGTCAAGAGAAGATAGAGTCCAAGTCTCTCATGTTCTGCATCCAGATTCGGACTGCACAGACATACCTGACTCAAAACGGCAAGAACTCTTTCATACGGACTCCGAATTGGGTTTTTATTTTTTTGTTGAAAGCTAGATTCCGTACACTTTCCAACACAATTGGATTCATCTTCAAATTCGTCCGGAGCCTTGAGATATCAACGAAACAATCTGACGCTGCAGCAGAATCCGAATCAAACTACAAGTCCAAAGGTGTTGCATCACCTCCACTTGGGCCCATGAGCCTTGTACGACCTAGGTTTAGTTTTAGGCTGCCTTGGGACGTCCTCCCACCTCCTTGGCTGCTACCCATTGCTCGTATATAAGTAGATCCACCTAGTAGCTTTTTCTTTGGGATTTGTTTAGTCAAAAGTTAGACATTGCAACTTCGTGTACTTCGTTTGTGTCCAACGACCAGACCAAGACCGCTTACGGATCCCCACATTTATCAATACTTCATTTATATTTGTAAGATTCAGATTGCTTTATCATATTCTTGCTTGATCTTCGATTGCATGCAGGAATAGACCTTCGTGGTCAGGCAAATCGTGCTTCTGGCATTGTCAGTAACCCCTGGAGATTGGTTTAGCGATTGCTAAGGCGCAACATCGTGCACGTTTGTAGTTGGATCGTCAAAGTCGTCTCCACCAAATCGATAGTTATCATCTCATCGAAAGATCGGGCCCCTCGCCTCTATCAAGTGGTATCATTTTTTCAAGTTGCTCGGTGAGAATTTCCAGTTATTCCTAGATTATATTTATTTTCTTACCTATTGTCCAAGGAAAAGCCACAATAAAAGTTAGATCTATTCATTCTTTGTCCTAGCCAATCTGAGCCTTTGCAATTTTCTTTTCATTGTTTGCATTATTGAATTATCGGTTGCATCGTCGTGCCGAGTTGCTGGTCTTAGTATCTAGTTCGTTAGAGTTTCGACTTCTATTCACATTAGTCACATCGCCGCTGTATCGTTATCCCTTCCGCTGTCCACCACCTCATCCATCAATTTCCACCTCGTGCTAGCCATCGTTCATTGTCACAATCATACTTGAAGTCGTTCGCATCTTTGCTTGATCCAATCTGCATCTTATCTAGTTTGTCTTGGAAAGAGGGAGAAAGAAAAAAAAGACAGAGAAAAAAAAGTAAAAGAAAGAGGAGAGAAAGAAAAAGAAAAAAAGTGTGCGAAAAAAGAAAAAGAAAAAGAAGAAAAAGAAAGTTGGAGAGAGACTTGTTGTATATTCTGCTTGGCAGTTGTTTTCATCATTATCTTTACTGCCGTTGTGATCTGCACTTATATCTTGCTGTCTAGAGCTACTTCGTATCCTTTATTGATGCTAGTTGTGCTACACCGTGACCTCATTAGTGTTCTAGGCTCGCGTCTCTAGTCAGGTCTAGCCTAGGACCAGCACAGTACCGTCGTTGAGTGTTTATTCAACATGGCATCTCTGAATTGGTTATTGCTATTCTTTTGCTACCATATATAGCCAACCCAGCTCCACATATTTCTACATCGTGCATATTTACGTTCACCTGGCAATCGCTTTACTCAATCTTTGGAGTTATTTGAGCACACCACCTGGTTTAGATAATCATGTTACTGTCATGAATGCGTCATGTGATCAAACAACTGAAATACCAACAATTTTGAGTGCACCCATTGAATTAACTGTTGATGCAAAAGAATCATGTGAATCGGATAATAAATCAGATTTGGATAAAATACATTTGAAAATAATTGTGCCAATGTTTAATCATTTTGATATGACCTCTAATCTTGGTGACAATTCTATGTCAAATGACTTATTGCATGTTTGCTTATTTAAGCATGTTGTAGTCTGTGAATTTCATGCAAGTAAGGTTTATTCACCAATGTTGGGATGGTTTAATGATGAACATTGTCAATCTTTTGATATGAATAAGAGCTTCACTTATTTGTGCAAACTGAATTGCAATATTTTCATGCCTTCTACTTCTTGTGATAATATTTTGGCTTTATATTTTATGAACTACGAAAGTTACTCATCTATACATGTGTCATATGTGCGAAAATTAAGGGAAGTAAAAATGGATGACATATACATATACAACATGTACACCTTGTCTATTTTCTTACCCAAATTTCAGATTAAGCAACGTCGAGGACGGCTTTATTTTCAAGATAGGGAGGATGATGAGGACATGACTACCTTGGATACGACCAAAAATATTGCATACATGTATATTTGTGAGGTGATTTCTGATGCAAACTATGCAACAATTTATTTATGTCATCCAGGACAAAAATACTCCACAGACTTTTGTGCCATGTCTAATTCCACGTTATGGGACATTTGTACAATCCACATATGAAGATAAGGGAAAATAGAAGTTTATGCGCAGTTCAAAAAGATCTCTCACGTCACTTTTGGGTCAAGAGAAGATAGAGTCCAAGTCTCTCACGTTCTGCATCCAGATTCGGACTGCACAGACATACCTGACTCAAAACGGCAAGAATTCCTTCATACGGACTCCGAATTGGGTGTTTCTTTTTTTTTGGAAACAAGATTTCGTACACTTTCCAACCCAATTGGATTCACCTTCAAATTCGTCCGGAGCGTTGAGATATCGACGAAACAATCTGACGCTGCAGCAGAATCTGAGTCAAACTACAAGTCCAAAGGTGTTGCATCACCTCCACTTGGGCCCATGAGCCTTGTACGACCTAGGGTTAGTTTTAGCCTGCCTTGGGAAGTCCTCCCACCTCCTTGGCCGCCACCCCTTGCTCCTATATAAGTAGATCCATCTAGTAGCGTTTTCTTTGGGATTTGTTTAGTCAAAAGTTAGCCATTGCAACTTCGTGTACTTCGTTTGTGTCCAACGACCAGACCAAGACCGCTTACGGATTGCCACCTTTATCAATACTTCATTTATATTTGCAATATTCAGATTGCTTTATCATATTCTTGCTTGTTCTTCGATTGCATGCAGGAATGGACCTTCGTGGTCAGGCTGATCGTGCTTCTGCCATTGTCAGTAACCCCTTGAGATTGGTTTAGCGATTGCTAAGGCGCAACGTCGTGCACGTTTGTAGTCAGATCGTGAAAGTCGTCTCCACCAAATCGATAGTTATCATCTCATCGAAAGATCGGGCCCCTCGTCTCTATCAGGCGTCGTTTAGACCTTGGGTTTTGTTTAGATTAAAGTTCGCCATAGCTGCAACTTTGCGTACTTTGTTTGTGTTCAACGACCAGACAAAGACGTCATAGAACCCCACTTGATCAATAAAGCTTTCCCCTTGAATTTGCAATATCCAGATTGCAGTCTCAATTTCTTGATTGTTCTTCGTTTGCCTGCAGGAAACAGACCTTCGTGGTCAGGTTGATCGTGCTCCGACGTGGTCAATAACCTTTTAGAGTTGGTTTAGCGATTGCTAAGGCGTGACATCCTCGCATATTTGTAGTCAGGTCGTCAAAGTCGACTTCCTCCAAAACGATAGCCACCATCTCATTGAAAGACGGGACACCTTTGCCTCTATCGTGGGAGAAGTCTTGCTATAAGTAGTCATGTGAATTTGGTCTTCGTTCGATATTTTGATGAGATGTATGTTGTCTCTCCTCTAGTGGTGTCATGTGAACATCGACTACATGACACTTCACCATTATTTGGGCCTAGAGGAAGGCATTGGGAAGTAATAAGTAGATGATGGGTTGCTAGAGTGATAGAAGCTTAAACCCTAGTTTATGTGTTGCTTCGTAAGGGGCTGATTTGGATCCACTTGTTTCATGCTATGGTTAGGTTTACCTTATTACTTCTTTTCTAGTTGTGGATGCTTGCATTAGAGGTTAATCATAAGTGGGAGGCTTGTCCAAGTGAGGGCAGCACCCAAGCACCGGTCCACCCACATACCAAATTATCAAAGTACCGAACGCGAATCAGATGATCGTGATGAAAACTAGCTTGACGATAATTTCCATGTGTCCTCGGGAGCGCTTTCCTTTATATAAGAGTTTGTCCAGGCTTGTCCTTTGCTACAAAAAGGATTGGGCCACCTTACTGCACCTTATTTACTTTTAACTTTTGTCACTTGCTACCAATTACCTTATCACAAAACTATCTCTTACCTATAATTTCAGTGCTTGCAGAAAATACCTTACTAAAAACTGCCTATCATTTCCTTCTGCTCCTCGTTGGGTTCGACACTCTTACTTATCGAAAGGACTACGATAGATCCCCTACACTTGTGGGTCATCAAGACTCTTTTCTGGCGCCGTTGCCGGGGACTGAAGCGCCTTTGGTAAGGAAAAATTTATATAGTGTGCTGAAATTTATTGTCACTGGTTACTATGGCTCATAATCCGTTGAGGGGCTTGTTCGGGGTATCTTCACCCCGACCAGAAGAGCGAAGAGTTGCTCCTCAACCTACTGCACCTACTGAAAATGTTTGCTTTGAAATTCCTTCGGGTATGATAGAGAGACTGCTTGAAAATCCTTTTACAGGAGACGGAACACTGCATCCCGATTTACTCCTAATCTATGTGGATGAAGTTTGTGGATTATTTAAGCTTGCAGGTATGCCCGAGGATGTTATCAAGAAGATGGTGTTTCCTTTATATTTGAAGCGAGATGCACTGACATGGTTTATGCTATGTGATGGTATTGGATCATGGAACTATAATCGTCTGAAGTTGGAATTTCATCAGAAGTTCTACCCTATGCACCAGGTTCATCGTGATCGTAATTATATTTATAATTTTTGGCCTCGCGAAGGAGAAAGCATCGCTCAAGCTTGGGGGAGGCTTAAGTCAATGTTAAATTCATGCCCCAACCATGAGGTCTCAAGAGAAATGATCATTCAAAAAATTTATGCTCGGCTTTCTCTCAATAATCGCTCCATGCTCGATACTTCTTGTTATGGCTCTTTTATGATGAAGACTGTTGAATTCAAATGGGATTTATTGGAAAGAATTAAACGCAACTCTGAAAATTGGGATCTCGACAAAGGTAAGGAGTCAGTTATGACCCCTAAGTTTGATTGCGTTAAAGCTTTTATGGATACCGATGTTTTCCGTGAGTTTAGCACTAAATATGGACTTGACTCTGAGATATTAGCTTCTTTCTGGGAATCATTTGCTACTCATGTTGATCTCCCCAAGGAGAAGTGGTTTAAATACCATCCCCCTATTGAAGTAAAAGTAGTTGAACCTATTAAAGTTGAAGAAAAGACTATCACTTATAATGTTGATCCTATTATTCCTACTGCTTATATTGAGAAACCACCCTTCCCTGGTAGGATAAAGGATCATGCTAAAGCTTCAACTGTGGTTTGTAAGAGTTATACTAGAACACCTACACCCTCTGAGAAAATTAAAGTTGAACCTAGTGTTGCCATGGTTAAAGATCTCTTGGTAGAATATTTAGATGGACATGTTATTTACCTCCAAGAAGAGTCTGCTAGAATAGCCAAACCCAATGCTAGGAATAAACATAGACCTATTGTAGGCTTGCCCGTTATCTCTGTTAAGATAGGAGATCATTGCTATCATGGTTTATGTGACGTAGGTGCTAGCCCAAGTATTATCCCTCTTACCTTATATCGAGAAATTATGCATGATATTGCACCTGTTGAGTTAGAAGGGATTGATGTTACTATTAAGCTTGCTAATAGAGACACTATTTCACTAGTTGGGATTGTTAGCGATTTTGAGGTTTTGTGTGGGAAGGTTAAATACCCTGCTGATTTTCTTGTTCTTAGTTCCCCACAAGATAAATTTTGTCCCATTATATTTGGTAGACCCTTCTTGAATACTGTTAATGCTAAGATAGACTACGCAAAAGATATTGTTACTGTTGGGTTAGGGGATATGTCTCATGATTTTAATTTTGCTAAATTCTGTAGAGAACCCCTTGATAAAGAATTACCTAGTAAGGATGAAATTATTGGTCTTGCTTCTATTGATGTGCCTCCTAATGATCCTTTAGAACAATACTTGCTAGACCATGAAAATGATATGCATATGAATGAGAGAAGGGAAATAGATGAAATATTCTTTAATCAGGGACCCGTATTGAAAAACAACTTGCCTGTTAAAATCCTAGGGGATCCTCCTACACCCAAGGGTGATCCCGTGTTTGAACTTAAACCTTTACCTGATAATCTTAAGTGTGTTTATATTGATGAAAAAAAGATATATCCTGTTATTATTAGTGCTAACCTTTCAGAGCGGGAAGAAGAAAAACTATTGAAGACTCTGAAGAAGCACCGTGCTGCTATTGGATATACTTTGGATGATCTTAAGGGCATTAGTCCCACCTGATGCCAACACATGATAAAATTGGAAGAAAATGCTAAACCAGTTATTGCTCATCAGTGACGGTTAAATCCTAAGATGAAAGAAGTGGTAAGGAAGGAAATACTAAAGCTTCTAGAGGCATGTATTATCTATCCAGTTGCTGATAGCCAGTGGGTAAGTCCTGTCCATTGTGTCCCTAAGAACGGAGGTATGACTGTCGTTCCTAATGATAAAGATGAATTGATCCCGCAAAGAATAGTTACAGGTTATAGGATGGTAATTGATTTCCGTAAGTTAAATAAAGCTACTAAGAAAGATTATTACCCCTTGCCGTTTATTGATCAAATGCTAGAAAGGTTATCCAAACATACTCATTTTTGCTTTCTAGATGGTTATTCTGGTTTCTCTCAAATACTTGTGTCAAAAGGGGATCAAGAAAAGGCCACTTTTACTTGTCCTTTTGGTACCTTTGCTTATAGACGTATGCCTTTTGGTTATGTAATGCACCTGCTACCTTTCAAAGATGCATGATGGCTATATTCTTTGATTTTTGTGAAAATATTATTGAGGTGTTCATGGATGATTTCTCCGTTTACGGAACTTCTTTTGATGATTACTTAAGCAACCTTGATCGAGTTTTGTAGAGATGTGAAGACACTAATCTTGTCTTGAATTGGAAGAAGTGCCACTTTATGGATAATGAAGGCATTGTCTTGCGACATAAAATTTCTGAAAGAGGTATTGAAGTTGACAAAGCTAAAGTTGATTCTATTGAAAAGATGCCGTGCCCTAAGAACATCAAAGGTATACAAAGTTTCCTTGGTCATGCCGGGTTTTATAGGAGGTTCATAAAGGACTTAAATCTCCAGGCCTCTGACTAATCTCTTACAAAAATATATTCCTTTTGTCTTTGATGATGATTGTCTAGAAGCATTTGAAATACTTAAGAAAGCGTTGATCTCTACACCTATTGTCCAACCTCCTGACTGGAATTTACCCTTTGAGATTATGTGCGATGCTAGCGATTATGCTGTAGGCGCTGTCTTAGGCAAAGAGTTGATAAGAAATTGAATGTTGTCCAGTATGCTAGTAAAACTCTAGATAGTTCCCAGAAAAATTATGCTAGTACTGAGAAAAAAAAATTAGCAGTTGTATTTGCTTGTGATAAGTTTAGACCCTATATTGTTGATTCTAAAGTAACTATTCACACTGATCATGCTGCTATCAAATACCTTATGGAAAAGAAAGATGCTAAACCTAGACTTATTAGATGGGTTCTCTTGCTGCAAGAATTTGACTTGCATATTGTTGATAGAAAGGGAGCTGAGAACCCCGTTGCAGACAACTTGTCTAGGTTAGAGAATATACTTGATGACCCACAACCTATTGATGATAGCTTTCCGGATGAACAATTAGCTGTCATAAATACTTCTCGTACTGCTCCATGGTATGCTGATTATGCTCATTATATTGTTGCTAAGTTTATACCTCCTAGCTTCACATACTAGCAAAAGAAAAAGTTCTTCTATGATTTGAGACATTACTTCTGGGATGACCCACATCTTTATAAAGAAGGAGTAGATGGTATTATTAGACATTGTGTACCCGAGCATGAACATGAACAGATCCTACACAAGTGCCACTCCGAAGCTTATGGAGGACACCATGCGGGAGATAGAACTGCACATAAGGTATTGCAATCCGGTTTTTATTGGCCTACCCTCTTCAAGCATGCCCGTAAGTTTGTCTTATCTTGTGATGAATGTCAAAGAATTGGTAATATCAGTAGACGGCAAGAAATGCCTATGAATTATTCACTTGTTATTGAACCATTTGATACCGTTTGCTGCCTCTAATGGGTACACACATATTTTAGTTGCTGTTGATTACGTTACTAAGTGGGTAGAAGCTATTCCAACTAGTAGTGCTGATCATAACACCTCTATTAAGATGCTTAAAGAAGTTATTTTCCCGAGGTTTGGAGTCCCTAGATATCTAATGACTGATGGTGGTTCACACTTTATTCATGGTGCTTTCTGTAAGATGCTTGTAAAATATGATGTGAATCATAGAATTGCATCCCCTTGTCACCCACATACTAGTGGTCAAGTAGAACTAAGTAATAGAGAGTTGAAATTAATTTTGCAAAAGACAGTTAATAGGTCTAGGAAGAATTGGTCCAAGAAACTTGATGATGCATTATGGGCCTATAGAACTGCATACAAAAATCCTATGGGTATGTATCCATATAAGATGGTATATGGAAAAGCTTGTCACTTACCTCTTAAGCTAGAACATAAGGCATATTGGGCTATTAAAGAGATAAATTACAATTTCAAACTTGCTGGTGAGAAGAGGTTATTTGACATTAGCTCTCTTGATGAATGGAGAACCCAGGCATATGAGAATGCCAAGTTGTTTAAAGAAAAAGTTAAAAGATGGCATGACAAAAGGATACAAAAGCGTGAGTTTAACGTAGGCGATTATGTCTTGCTATACAACTCACGCTTAAGATTTTTTGCAGGAAAACTTCTCTCTAAGTGGGAAGGACCTTACGTTATCGAGGAGGTCTATCATTCCGGTGCCATAAAAATCAACAACTTCGGAGGCACAAATCCGTAGGTGGTGAACGGTCAAAGAATCAAACATTATATCTCAGGTAACCCTATAAATGTTGAAACCAATGTTATTGAAACCGTAACCCCGGAGGAATAGATAAGGGACACATTCCAGAATGATCCAGACTCTGAAAAGGAAGAGGTATGTGGTACGGTAAGTAAACTGACTCCAAAACAGCTCTAAAGGCAATTTTTCTCCGTTTTGGAATATTTAGAAAAATAGAAAAATAAGTAGCACTCCGGCAGAGACACGAGCCGTCCACGAGGGTGGAGGCCGTGGCCCCCTTCCCTGGGTGCGCCCCCTGCCTCGTTGGCAGCTCGTGTGCCTCCCGGACTCCGATTTCTTGTATGTTACTCCTTTTGGTCGGTAAAAATTCATTATATATACTCCCGAAGGTTTTGACCTCTGTATCACGCAAAAATCCTCTGTTTTTGTTTCGAGCTATTTCTGGCATAGATAAGAGCAATATGTCATCCCAGGATTCGGAGGGAGAAAGCTATGTGGCGGATTTCCTCGTGGACCCTAAAGTCTATGGGGACTGGGAGCATTATGGTGGGACCACAGAAGAAGAAGAAGACCATGATTCAAAGAGAAAGGATTGGACTAGCTCAGATGAAGACGAAGTCCCTTTACCTCAACCTGGAGACATGCATATGGATTTCAAAAAGTCAAGCCTCCCCGACAGAGCAAACAAATCTAAGATCGAATTTATCCCTTTTCACCTCTTGCAGGAAAATAAGCAGCCACTATGCAAGAAAATATTGAACCTTGAGCAGGATATCAATGACCTAAGGGAGCAGAATTCTGCCCTTAAGCGCAAGCTACGGAAGAAGACATCATCACCACCTCAAAAGAAGGATACATAATCATATGGGTATGGGCACTCCCCTTGGCAACTGCAAAGCTTGGGGGAGTGACCCCGGTATCGTATCACCATCACTCCTATCTTTACCGCTTTTCTTAGTTCGATCCTTTTGGTAGTATCTTGATCTTGTAGAATAAAGTTAGCATGATCTAGTTGTGAGATTTTGCTTTATGACCTTTACCCTTTGTAATCGAGTCCATGAGCTATATAATAAAGATTAGGGTTGAGTCAAGGGCTTGATTTCCTCACTTTGGTCATGATATAAAGAAAGAAAACATAAAGAGTATCCAAGAGGTCATATTGATCTTATGGGAAGTAATGACTTCACATATAAGAGTATGATGAATAAAAGTTGTTGGGAGTTGACAAACATAGTTTTGGTCATCGTTGCAATTAATAGGAAGTAATAAAAGAAGAGAGGCTTCACATACAAATATACTATCTTGGACATCTTTTATGATTGTGAGCACTCATAAAAATATGACATGCTAAAGAGTTGATGTTGGACAAGGAAGACAACATAATGGGTTATGTTTTCTTATATCTGAAATGAAGTATATTTTCATGGATCAACCAACATGTTGAGCTTGCCTTTCCCCTCATGCTAGCCAAAACTCCTCGCACTAAGTACAGATACTACTTGTGCTTACATACATCCTTAAACCCAGTTTTGCCATGAGAGTCCACCATACCTACTGATGCGGGGTCAACACGATTCTAGGCCGATCTTTCACGAAAAGGAGGGATCCCGCGAGGAACACGATGAACACGGGGACGAACAAGGAGAAATCACCAGGGAAAACAGTCAAGAACAAGTCCAATCACACATCCACTAGACAATAAAACACACAAGACCTCAAGGTACATGAACAACAAAGGGAAAGATACATGGGTAGAGTTCATCCCAAATCCAAAGGAGATGGGGGCTTGAATCCTAGAAGGATCTTCTCCGTGAGGAGGTCTTGAATCCGTTGTGGATCTTCTCCGTAGACGGGCCGCAGTCTCTCCTAGGAGTAGAACCACTAAGATGAGCAAAGCTCTAGTCTAAAATGAGCTATCACATTTGCTAACCCTAAAATGGTGGAGGTGGAGGAGTATATATAGTCTAGGGCCATGAAGGGGTAAGTGGGGGGCAAACCAGGTACATGGGCCTTGGCCCGGATACATGCAGGCAGGCAAGGCCGGATGTCCGGCGGTCAGGCCGGATGTCTGGCTCTTCTCGGGTCATCGGATGTCCGGGGGAATGGCTGGATGTCTGGGCTAGCGGGGTGTCACGACCGGGTTTTCGGGATATTAATTTCCCAAAAGCGGCCCCTGTGCTCACCAGCCCCAGGATTACTGTTAGCTGGTGAGGCACCAACTTGTTACAAAAACTCCAAGCAAAGTACAAAATATGTAGTACAAGACCATCCTGGCCTGTGAGTACAACATAAGGTTTCTAGTGGCTGATGGCGGAAGCGGTTTGTGATACATCGGTGACTATGGGACTCCATTTCCCATAGGAACAGCTGACCAGGATAACCCCTATCTCCGCGAGGCTGCTATCTCCATTTGCGTAGGTTCTGGGGCTGTCATCGCATCGTTCCTTCCCACGCAAGGAATCTGGCCAAGACAATAGCCAGGGACAAGCCAGTGAGTACTTTGAATGTACTCGCAAACATTTTGAACATGCGTGAGATATAATCATGCTCGAGAATAATTGATGATCACTATGATAATAATGATATGACAGTCCATAATGCAAGCAGGTCATTTGTATAAAAAGGCATATGCAATCAGGCAGTGATAATAAAATAAATGACGAACATGCCACAGTCGGGCGTCTGAGCGACACCACATAAAAGGCTTATAAGGAAAAATAAATAACAAGCATGCCGCAGTCGGGCGTTTGAGCGACACCATAGAAAGGGCTTATAAGGAAAATAAATAGCAAGCATGCCACAGTCGGGCGTCTGAGTGACACCACAGAAAGGGCTT
>LR738710.1:418077551-418228642 GCA_902687465.1 Secale cereale
AAAATAAATAACAAGCATGCCACAGTCGGGCGTCTGAGCGACACCACAGAAAGGGCTTATAAGGAAAATAAATAACAAGCATGCCACAGTCGGGCGTCTGAGTGACACCACAGAAAGGGCCTATAAGGAAAATAAATGACAAACATCCCACAGTCGGGCGTCTGAGTGACACCATAGAAAGGGCTTATAAGGAAGATAAATGAACCATGGTGAATATCCAGGAGGTAGAACCATCCCAGGGATACTCATTTATTCAAAAAACACAAATGGTTAGTCCACAATAATAATCAGGATTACCACATATCGCAGATCATGGTCAAATTTCCGGTTTAGTAGTTTTCCTCCGAAGACCGACACTAAGACCAACACTCGGCCCATCCCAGACTGTAGTCCTTAACCATGGACACAGTTATTCGAATAGGTTTGATATCTCTGCAGAGGGTGTACTCTTTACCCACGAGTAACGGTTTTCTTTAGTCCATTGGAACTAATTCCGTCTACGGTCTTTTAGTCCAAAACCCGCCTGTCTTGCACACACCAGCTTAACTTTACTTGTGTCTAGAATCACACATGACACCCGTTAAGTAAACTCTAAGTGGGGAGGCTAGAACCTTGCGTAGCATGGGATCAAATTTCTATCGCGCGCTCTATGGGGTGTCCCCCCTCTCGGTCCCAACCGGAAACACCCATGCCCCCGGACCAGGTGGCATGCCTACCGGAAGCACCCGGTATCTTCCACCGTGGCCTCTCTGTACGGTGTGTGCCAAGAAAGGGCACTACACCAGAAAACCCTCTATAGCTACGCATACATTCCAACGAAATAGCCATGTGTTGCTGGGATTACAACTCCCACTTCCCACGTCTATTGACCACTCCCTACCATAATTAAGGAAATATCATTTTCCAAAATAGAAAGTAAAGGAAACAACCCACTCCCTCCCGATAGGTACGCACACCGCGCACGTCGCCGCCGCCGCTTACCTTCGTTCTATCCCCTGATCCAGATTCCTCCAATTCGTCTCCGTCCTCGACGCTCGGCCGCCTCAACTGCGCCCCGTGATCCCGATGTCGAGGGCTTCCCCATCTCTCCAGCAGCTCCCCTCCCACCCATACCAATCTAGGATACCCCCCTAAACGCCAACCCTGCGGCATCGAAGGAGTGTGGCCATGTCGACCGCGGCGGCGGTGCAAGCCGACGAGGCGGTGACTTGCTGAACCAGATGGCGCGCAACCTTCTGGAGCAGGAGAGTCTTCATCGGAGACAAGACCACCGGTAGCTCCTTCATCTGCATCCTCGTAGCCGCCGTCTGCTTGTTCGTGCTTGTCCACCTATTCCACCAGTACCACATCCTCGGCAAGGACTTCTCCATCCTCAGTGCCATGGTAATTTTGTATTTTCTCCCCTCACTCTTTGCTTCCCGTCGGTTCACCCGATCTGCCAAGGTTGTTCGTATTTCGGAGACATGCAGACACTCATGATGGCTATTAAAATGGAGACTTCCAATTCTGGGTGTTTATGTAGGTATGCGGTACTAGTTTCTGACAGTGGCTGGTTGATAGAACATGTATATTCCCAATCCTTTGGAATAGAGATTCTACTTGTGCTTAGTAATATGGTGGATTTCATCTTATACCTTAAAATAAGTATGCTGCTTGGACATTTTCTTTTTTATATGTTCTGCTGATGACCGACTTTCAGTAAATATTAAGGTGTCTGCCTGGTAGAAAAATTACCAATCATCTAGCAATTTTCTTTATGTATTATAGTATTCCGGATCCACCGTGTGGTTGTTGGCTTGCACCATTGTGTATGTACACACTAACGGCCGGCTAGCCGCAGCTAATTACTCATTAGCCAATATGTTAATGAACTAGCACGAAATTAGAGAATCCGAAAGCCAGTAGGCAATATCCCATGTACGATCGTGGCTGGTTTATTTTGATCGATGAATCGATAAGATCGTGACCTGTGTATGTGTGTGTTCTGCACTTTCATCGGCTGAATATATAGTAACTTTGGTTCAGATTTGACTGTCACCGTCATACTAGAGCATAGTAGCAGCTGCTGCTAGCAGCCTAACACTTGAGCACTCGGTGCAGCGCCGCAGCATTGGTCTTCACAATGGTGTGCTTGCTGTGTGCCGTTCATGACGCATTCATCCTCGGATTCTTGGAACCCGATGTCACAACTCATGTGAGTCAACCTTAAACTTAAGGTATATCATTACAAATTAATATTGTTGTTAGATTTTAAAGATTGCTGGTCAGTGTTTTTGTACGATCTACTTAAATGTGCCTACAAGTGCTTATGAAATTAATCCATTATTCTTTACGGGGCAAAAATTCTTACATATTCATCATTGGGAGAAAGTTCAGGGCATATATAGCGCGCTACTTCTGTAGAAGGAGGTATGACTGCATGAATAATGTTGGTTTGTAAAGATGTAGGTGATTTAAGTGACATCATCTACACCTTAATTCAAAAAACCATGTGGAAAAAGATTTTGTATTCACTCAGATTACTATTGTTGTCAATCATATATAAAAATCAAAATCACTAGAAAACACACTTGTTAACATTTAATGCAGCCAACTGATTTAGCTTTGTGCGGAATATTTTCTATCAACTTCAAGTATTTCTAGAAATTTTTAAATCTCTGCATTTATATATCCACTGTTTTTGGTAACTACAGAATTGTGTTTGCCATGAAGCATGCTCTATTTGTCGGCGCACATATTTTTTGGGCACTTACCTCACTCTGTATGTTCATTATAATATTTGTAAGGTATTTATTAACTCAATTAACATATGAATGGTCTATTCATAATTGAGGCTCTCTTTTCTCGGTCTACAGAGTTGAGTGCTATGGCTGGACTGTAAGAAAGTGTTCAAACTATGATATATCAAAGCCCTTCACTGGCGATGACGTATGTAGGATGATGGAATGATTATTCTGTTCCGCTGCTTGCTTTGACTTGGGTGTTTAGAGAAGTAAAACTTCAACTAACGTGTTTAGTGAAGCAACATATTGTATCTGAAGTGAAAATTTCTCTTTGATACGGAGATTTGAGCATCAAACTAACATCCATCTAATGATAAGGTATGCTCATTTTCTCTACTGTTTGGAATTCAACATGGTTGAGCAAAAATTTATTATCGATCATTCTTTTTGCGATATGAATGCTCATTGTATTTCCTGCTTAGCTTGGGAAATTTAAGCAAGAGTGTTGCTCTTGCTACACTCCAAAGTACCAACCTAGAATATAAAACAAAAATTGAGGCTGTTGAATTTGGTAATTGATTCTTGGCTGATGCAACCACTAAAACAAAACTATTGGTCATATAGCAAGATGAACTATCACATGGCCTACAAGCTTCATATGTTGCTCTTTGTTTGAATTTTACAACCCTATTAACTTGATGTTATTTGATGGCACCTTATTTTTCTCATTTCTTTGTTGTTGTAGATTGCCAAGATAAATCAGTGATCCATGGCTCGGAAGTTGATTGCAAGATCAAGAAGGTGGCTACTACTAGATAGTTTTAGATTAGGTTATTAGAATGTCATTCAGGTCAATGTTTCAAACAATATGTTTTAGATGGCTGACATGTTGATTGCAAGGTTGAGAATCAGATTACTACTAGATAGTTTCACATACTGTATTCTTTGTATCATGTTCTTTGTAAAGCAACCGAGTTGATTTAATATATTTGACCTTTCTAATTATTATGTTTTTGTCTCCTATGCACTATCGACATCGACATAATAATTTAGAATTTTGATATACAAAAAATACATTAATTCTTCAAGCTATGCGACAATGCTTCTAGGAATCACAAGGATCATTTCCTGGGCAGACACCAACAGATACGAAGTGTTGTTAGCCTCTAGCTCAACACGTTGCTGGCTTACAACACATTTTCATGCTAGTTACCAACGCATTTATATATGTTGTTGTAGACCTTTGCAACGCCACCAACGACAACGCATACAGATCCGTTGGTGTAGACCATAGCAACGCTTATATGGACATATGACAACACATCGATGCGTTGCTGAAGGGGGGTTCTTGTTGTAGTGGGGGTTGACAACTTACTAAACCGTACCCTGCCTGTGGCAGGGACAAGTGGTAGTACGAAACAAGTATGGGGGTTACAGGAGCAAGACTCGATCTATGGTCGACTCAGGAGGTTTATGTATTCCCTGCATGGTTAGTGCCACAATGCTCTTCACAGTTCCCTGACAGGGTCACCACCCCTCATGCTTCATCCTGCCTCATTGCACGTCCTCGCCACAACGAGATGTCAGTCACGTGGTTGTGTTCACCGGAACACCACTTTCCTTCGGACTCCATCCGAACTATCACCAGGCATATGTGGCATGAGAAGTGGTTACTGTCACCAATATCACATACATAACAGAACCGAATTTTCACCATATGTCGATATGCAAGAGTATGACTTCCACATGAAATAACGTTACTCCATTTTAGTATATTGATGGAGTTCCTATGTTTTAGCAAACAACACACAACGCATATCATAACGGTGTTCAAGATGCTTGCCTTCAAGTAGAGGGGAGGAGAAATGCATTCCAATTTTTTTTGGAAGTTTTCGCCCTCTTCAAAAATCCTAAATGAAATAATAAGAATCAATACATAGACTCAAAGCAGCCCAAAAAAGTTGTCTGGAAAATTTTCATATAAATATGAAAATAAACTAGACAATATTTGGGATACAACAGAAAAATAATCAAGTCATTTGGAGTAATATTTAAAGAGATATTGCCAGTCAAAGTTCAGTCAACTCTGTTTTAATAAAAACCAGAAAAAGGAAAACGCATCAGCTTAGAAAAATGCTTCCAGGGAAGGGGAGACGTACTTCGGGGAATGCGTCTTCACTTAAACTGGTGGGCGGGGACAAGAGGGGCTGACGGTGGGACCTACGGGCCCACCTGTCATATTTGACTGGTCCACCCGCCTCCTTTCTCCTTCGCCCGAACGAGAACGGGGCTTCGGTGATCGTCGCCGACGAGCGACGATGTCCCCCGCGGGTTTGATCATGCAGGCGTGATCAGGAGCTCGAGGCGAACCCGTCGGTACCCTACAGGGCCGCTGCGATGGACGGAGTCATCGGCATCGAGCTCCCCCCGAAGAGCTCCGGCGGACCCAACAATGGAGCATCGCCCTATTGGCCATCTTCAGAGAAATAGATAGGCTGAGGTGACTCCGCGAGGTTGTGCTGGTCTCCTGGCTCTCTGGGTTGGGGGGTTTTGAGAGGGCACTGCAACGAATGCGACAGCGCGGCCGCGGCGGCCACCATTGCCGGAGGTGGGGAAGATGGCCGCTGCCGGTCAAATTGATGCGCGGGATTGGTCTAAGGGGGAGATACGGTGCTACCTGAGGCTTATGGAGCATGGGGGTTCATTTATATAGGCGCCAGAAGTCGGTTCGTCGGCTGTCCGAGGATAAGCATGACAACGGCGGCACTATTGCGGAACAGGGGAGGTGGGGCTGGCTGGCAGAGCTTGCAGAGGTAGGCGACGAAGTTGTGGATGTGACGCCCGAGACGGACGTCCCAGAAGATCCCAGAAGATTCCAGAAGATTCCAGATGTTCCGGGTTGCCCGTGTGTTCTTTGTGCTTGTGTTATTTATTTCTTGCATTGCATCATGTCATCATGCCATCATGTCATTTTAATTTTTTCCAACTAAATAAATCATGTGGGCCTTCGGTCCATTTAAATCGAGGGAAGATGTCTTCTCTTTATAACATATAAAAGCCTCTCAATATTTAGGAAGCTATATTAAAATATTCCATTGTTTGGGATCACCGTAACACACTTGCAATTTTCCCCATGTCTTTTCCACTTCGAGTTCTCCTACAAAAACCTTGCCAATAATTCTTTTCCGTTGTTTCGAGGTTCCTCCGAAAATCCTCAACATTTTTGGACTCTTCAAATACCCCCATTCATATTCAATCATTTGAATTTAATTCAAATGAGTTCGATTTATCTCTTGCATTCTTTCCTCTCCTATTTATTCGTGGACCGTGGACATTTTCGCGAGTCTAGTAAAATTAACCTCTTGCCAAAAATCTTCCCCTAACCTTTCTTATCTTTCCTCTTCTTTTATTTGTTCTGCTGCGTTTTTATTTAAAATCATAGCAGCCGGCCCAGCCTCCTCCAGCCTCAGGCCCAACCGCCTCCCTCCTTGGGCCCAAGGCCGTCCGTCCCGAGCCGGCCCAGCTAGGCCTAACCTAGCCCGAGCGGTGCCGACCGCTCCTTTCGATCCTCCCACAACCCCAACTCCCCATCGCTAACTCCCTCCGCCGCCAGGCATCGCTCTCGCTCGCCTCCTCCTTCCTCCCGTTCCTTCACCCGCTCCCTCTCCCCATCGTCCCGAACCCCTCCTCCCTCTCGCTCGGACCAGCGCCTCCCTCAGGTCGCTGTCCCCGCGCCACCAGCCCTCTAGCTCCCCTGCAGCGCGCCCGTCCTCCGCGCGCCGAGCGCCTCGGCCGCCCCGGCCAGCACCTCGCCATGGCGCTCACCGAGCCCCCATCGCTCCTCTGCGGCTCCCTCTACCCTGCGCCGAGCCGCCCGTCCCCGCGCGCCCGTCCAGGCCCGCGGCCATGCACCTCCGCATCGCCCACGCCACCATCCAGCCAAGGCCGGCCCCGTGCGGCCCCCTCTCGAGCGTCGCCTGCGCCCCTGCCTTGCCCCCTGGCGTCCCGCGGGCGAGCCACCAGGCCAGGGAGGCCACCGCGCCGTGCAGCCGCGCCCCTCCGTCCTCGACCGCGAGCCAGCCGTCCTCCACCTCGCCTCCCCGCGTCGGAAACTAGTGGAGCCCGCCCTCAAGGCTTCGCCTTGCTGCCTTCCTCCTCCAGCGCCGGCGCCGCCTCACCATCTCCCTCGCCTTGCTGCCATTCAGCTGTCCTTCGAGGCCCTTGGCCGTACTTTGTTTTGGACTGCCATGTACTGCTGCTGTTTTTTTTTTGTTTTCGTCAAGTGCACGAGGACCTGAAGTTTTGGCAAGTTCGACTACACGAGGAATCACCAAGTACCCCTTCGTCGCCAAGTCCGGACCGACGCCAAGTACCCCGACGACCGCGGTCTTCGGAATCGTCAAGTACCCCTCCGATGAAAAGTACATCTACGAACGGGAACAACTACACGACGTCGCAAGTACCACGACACGTAACGTGAACGTCTACCGTCGCCGAAGACCCGTGAACAACTACTTCCTCTTCGGCCGTGTACCACTACTTCCTCTACGAGTTGCGAGATCGACTACCTCCACTACGTCCCTCTTCGAACTCGAACCCCTCCGAGAACGTTTGTCACGAAGGTATAACCCCGAGACGATGACCCGTGAGATGCTTGTTGTGGTTGTATGAAATGCTTCCCGGGTGTGCACCGTGTCCGTTTCATCTTTTGTCATGTTCCTCGGTTGCCTCGTCGCCGACTCGTGGGAACCCGGTGACGGGATCGCCCCACCTTTCATCTCGTTTGACTTGCTCACGTCATATTCCTTTTGCTCCGGACTCTCAACGAGTTACCGGAACCGAGATGTTGCATTGCATCATTTTCGGATCGTTGCCGTGGCACCCTTTCTTTCCACCACGATGACTAATTCTCCTTATCATCTATATCTCTTTTAAGTCAACCTTTTAATAATTGCATAAACTTGATCATGTCATCCGCATCATGTTAACAACATTATATGTGTGAATTGTTGTTTGCTTAAGATCACTAAACATGCATATGGGGATTTTTTGGATATGATGTTGTTATTTCCGGCCTCATTTAACTTGCCTTAATAGTGTAGTTTTGTTATGCTTCACCTCTTGCCATGTTAAAAACATTTAATCTTGTCTTGTAAATAAACGAGAGTCAATTAAATAATTAAAATGTGGTGTTTCGTCAATATGCAACTCGTTGCATATTGATCTCCACTTAACTTGTAGTGTTGTTTGTGCACCTTGCCATGCCATGCATATTTAAACCGGACATGCATCATACTTGTTTGTGCATCATATGCCATGTTTATGTTTGTGTGTTTACCGTGTTGTTTGCTTCTTTCCGGTTGCTTCTCTTGTTAGCTTCGGTTTCGTTCCGGAGTTGTGAGGATTCGCTCGACGATGTTGCTCCGTCTACTTCATGGATCCGTTCTTCTCCCTTGTGGATTCCCAGGCAAGATGATCATACCCTTGGATACCTTTACTACCATTGCCATGCTTAGTTGTCTCGATGCTATCGTTACATGTCGCGCTACCCATCTTTTATGTCAGCCTCTCCTTGTTGCCATGAAACCTCTAACCTTTGACACCTTCTTAGCAAAAACCACTGTTTGGCTATGTTACCCGCTTGCTCAGCCTCGCTTGCTCAGCCCCTCTTATAGCGTTGTTAGTTGCAGGTGAAGATGAAGTTCGTTCCACGAGGGAACTTGTTGTTGTTGGATTATCACAATATCTATTAATATATATTAACACACCTATATACTGGGCATGGGTGGAAGGCTTGGCCTTTTGCTCCGTGTTTTGTTCCACTCATGCCACCTTAGGCGCCGATAAACCAGCATTATGTTCCTTGATTTTGCGTTCCTTACACGATGGGTGAAATGGGGACCCCTTGACAGTTCGACTTTGAATAAAACTCCTCCAGCAAGGCCTAACATTGGTTTTAATTTGCCTCATAATAACAACTTAATTAAATAATTAAATTTGCATAGGGGGTCGCGTCCCCGAGGATTCTTAATTCTACATAGCAGGGGGGGCCAGTGCTGATGGTGTTGGTCCCAAACTAGAGCCACTTGCGGATGCCACCCAGTTCGCTGGGATCTTCGGTATCTGTACGTACTGCTCATTCGGACGTGGCCTGAGACGAGATACGCGCGGCTACTATCAGGGTGTCGGCACGCCGGGAGGTCTTGCTGGACTTGTTTTACCATTGTCGAAATGACTTGTGCTACCGGGAAGCCGAGCCTGATCGGATTTCCCTAAGATAAGGGGTGATGATATTATATTTATCACTTCAGCTAATCGTGAGAGCTTGTGATGGGCTAAGTTGGGACACCCCTGCAGGGTTATGAACTTTCGAAAGCCGTGCCCGCGGTTATGTGGCAGATTGGAATTTGTTAATGTCCGGTTGTAGAAAACTTGACAGATGATCCGAAGTAAAACACACAACTGTGTGAGTAACCGTGACTGTCTCTTTTCACTTTGAGAAGAGAACACGGTGGGGTTATGTTTGACTCGTATGTAGTTAGGATCTTTAGCGATCACCACTTTTGCGACCGTTTGCGTAGGTGCTCATCTTATTCTGGTACTCGTAAGCTAGCCACCATATTATGCTTAGCCGCTGCTGCAACCTTCACCACTTTACCTCTTCCTACCCAAAGCTTTGCTAGTCTTGTTACCATGGTTATGGGATTGCTGAGTCCTCGTGGCTCACAGATACTACAACACCAGATGCAGGTTCAGCCGAGTTTGATGCAGGAGCTGGTTCAAGTTCTACACTGGGAGCTCGATGAAGAGAGTATCCGTATGCTTGTGACGTTTCGACGATCAGTAGTGGTTTCTACTAGGATTCGATCCTGACCTGTGGCTTTATGTTGTTTTGGTATCTTTCTTTTGGATCTTCACCCGTTGTCGGGTTGTGATGTTTTGAATGATGTGTTGCTTATGTATTGTATTGTGTGAAGTGGCGAGTGTAAGCCAACTATCTCCTTTTGCAATTTAATCCCTCTTTTACATGAGTCGTGCAAAGATACCAAACTTGAGATCATTCTAGGATGGGCTTATACCTTTAAGTCGTGCCTCGACACGTAGGAGGTATAGTCCCATCCTGGGCATTACAGTGGATGAGCACGGCGGTCTGGGGTGCTCGGGGGCGCGCCAGGTGGCCCATACGGCACAGACCACAACAGGCGGCGATGGTAGCTAGCTTCTGGCTTGCCGGAGACGTGGCGAGGCGATGTGGTGCCTATGAAGGAGTACAGGTCGAGGCTTGGCTCTGTGCTGCGAGCTACATAGGGTTAGGATAAGCTCGGGGGCGACAGGCCATGGGCGCGGCGATTCGGGCGCGGCACGTGCAAAACGCGCGCTCTGGCCGCGCTCCGGGCACGCACGACACTCGTTCGACGAAATGCCAGGGCGGCCAATACTTGCTTGGATGCCAATACAAATCAACAGACCTCGGTTAGAGGTAGCTAGGAGGTTAGTGGACATGGCTGCTAGGTCAGAGGGGTCAAGTCCACAATGTCTACTAAAAACTATGCCAAAACTGGCCATGCATACAAGGTGCTCGACAGAATGCTATGGGCATATGGGTATCTCTTCTGGTGGCCAAAATCTCCAGATCAGTGTCTCTTTAGGAGGATGTGATGATGGCATAGCTAGTTGGGCAAAACCAGAAACTTGCTAGTGCAAGTTTTGCAAATCTTCAGTTCTTGACAGAAAGTGCAGGGCATTGCTTCATGAACCAAAAGTATCCCAATGGGCCCACTCTTTTGTACTTGAGGGTTTTGCAAGAAGGGCTATAAGCAGGAGGAAGCTCAAGGGCACTAGAGAAAAATAAACTAGGGTTGCAGTGCAAAATACTAAACTGGACCAGAATGAAAAAGATGTTGGTTCACTCAAATTTTCTAAAGGACCTACATGGGTTTTTGCATAAAGTTGAATAACATACTCCTATGAACATCCCATAATTTTGGTGGAAGCATTAAAGGAATATTTAAAGGGGTTGTAGTGTAATTTTGCCCATTGGAACACCCACCAAATGACAAATTTTAATTCCCTGGCAAAATTTTAATTAATAAAACATGGTTAAATTTTTGGGGTGTTACAACACTGCCCCCCTAAAAAAAATCTCGTCCTCGAGATTTGTTAAGGGCTGCTATAAAATCTTCTACTGCCACAAAAACATACTACCAAAAATTAACCGTTCTGCTAAAGCAAATACATGCCACTACAGTGCATGCGCAAAAAGTGGTGTAAACTGCAGTGTTAAACACTGGCGCGGCATGGAAAAATCTAAACGAGATATTTCTACTCTGGGCTATAGTAAATTTGGAAATGGTATTTCCAAATTTTCAAAATTCGCTGGTTGCACCCGAGAGCACAGTGCTCTCACTGCCTGACAGGTGGGCACAGGGCCCACTGCCAGCCTCTTCTTCTACCTCCGGTTCTATCTTATCCTCTCTCCCACGCGCTTTCCCGTACTTTCTCCACCGGCGACAGCTAGCTCGTAGGGCATCTAGGCCGTACTGCCATAGTGCGCGGCGCGCTAGCTGCCGGTGCAGCGTGCACTCACCTCGCGGGCCAGCGTGCTGTCGGCACTGCTCGCGGATTCGCCTCCGAATACCGGCGGTCGAGCGACGAGCGGCGCTGGTGGACTCCGCCCATCGTACACCGATCTCGAGCTATAAAACGGCCGAGGTGCTTCTTCTTCCTCTTCACACCTGGCCTCTTTTCTTCTCCTTTCTTCCTTCTCCTCCATTTGTGTTTGCAGGAGCTCGGGTCGAGGCTCTAATGGCGGAGGTGATGCCGGACTGGTGCATGGTCCTAGTGTGCGTGGGGTTGGCGGCATTGCTGGGGGTGTCTGCGCTCTTGTGCGCGATGATTCTCGACGATCGTCGTGATGCGGCGGCTCGAGTGCCAGCTCTTCGCGGCGGCAGTTATCACGAGGATTAGGCGTGAGTGTCAGGTGCTAATGGTTGTTAGTGCGCAGTAGGCAATTAGTGCTTGAATAAATTCCCACGAGTTTCTTCTCAAGAGACTGTGGTGCGCTAGGGGGTGGTTTAGATGAAGCAGGTGTAGGCAGACTAGCAACTTTGTGTACTGTGTGGAGTGGCCGGAGTTGTAAGTCTGCTGTCGTGGTGTTGCGCGATAAAATAAAATATCTACGTTATGCAGATGGACATGTTGCAACAACTCAGGGAAGATTAATTAACACACGATACGACACACAGTTCTCATAAAAATATACGGGTATAACCACATAGCAGTTACGTCTAAAACATAAACGGTAAATGAATAGGGTCCTGGGAAAAGGTCTCTGGAGCTGGGGGACACTCTTCTTCTATCGGTGGGAGCGGGTTGACCAGTCGATGAATATGCTTCTCTTGCCCGGGCCTCAGTGGTCTGCCGATGGCGATTCAAGGATTTAAATCGGCGAGGCTCTGGAGATAACCCATTATCCGCTGGGTCAGACGCTCTTGCGCGATGACATACTGCGTAAGGTTGGCTAGCACTGGGTCTCTCTCAATTGCCCCACCAGGAAAAGATGCTGCTTCTCCGGGTGCTGTGCGGCTTGGAAAGTAATAATATCCTCGTTCGCTGGCATAGGGCAACGTGAATCGAAGGCGACCAAGCGCTTCACAAGCGGCAGCCTCTATGGCCATCTGGGGAGTTGGCATGGATTACCCCATGAAGGAAACTTCGGTAGGGTCTTGGTTTGGGTTTGCGGGTGGGATTTGTACCACTGCCCAATATTTCGAGATGGATGGTGTGATCCTCGATTTGAGCAGCTCATACTGGGGTGGATGGGTAGCACTCATGGTACTGCAGGTAAAATCCCACAATATCTTCACGAAACTACCTGGGGATGCCTCTGGAGTTCTCAGGTAAATACTAGAGATCGGCATGGTGAAGGAAATGGCTGTGAGAGCAGTGCACTAGGTGAGGGATGCTTGGTAAGGTCACGGTGTGTCCTTTATATAGCAATCGGGTTGGTTCATAGAATCATGGTGATGGGCAGCTATATAGTTAGTTTTGCTTTGTGGGGTCGGAGTCAACTCTACAGGTACTCACGTCCCGTAAAGTGACGCGTTTACTATAGGGGTTGCCGGTGAGGTGTTTTGGAAGTCACACTCGAAAAATAGGCACTCGTACATGGGCATAACTGTGCACGGATGCTATAAGAGCGCAACAGTAAACTGTATATACATATCGGCATACAGGTTACATCACCACGGGGTGTGGACTAGATAAGGCTTGGCACTACCCGGGTGATCTAATCAACCTCGTTTATATCCAAGCGGCCTTGCCTTGTGGATGCTGAAGCCTCTCCAAGAGCTTCATCGTTGGTGTTGGCTGGAGGTGGCTGAGGGAGTGCAGGGTCGGGGCAGTGATGATGTCCCTCGCGGGGATTATTGGCTATAGTCCCGTTGGAGCATGCGCCAAACAGGCGACGCATCACCTCTGGAGACACTAAGGCATTCTGGTCAATGACCGAGGCAGGCCTCGGGGACTCGATTGGTTGTCCGAACAACACGACTGGGTTGTCGGTGCCGGACTCGTCTCTTCCTCTTGCCGGGGCTCGGCGAAGCAGTTCCCCACGAGCTGCGATCAGATCAAGAATGATTTGATCGAACAATTCCTCTAGCACACTAACATAGCGTACCAGATGCAATAATGCAGGATCCGTCTCGTGGTCTCCGCTTGCAACTCGAGGAGGCCTACCATACCCGTTACGACTGGGATAGTAATAGATTGAGCGACAGTTAACTCTGGGCGACAGGTGCCGGAGTTGAACTATAGCTTCTCGAGCAGCTAGTGGGATAGCTTGTGGCTCAAAGGAAGTTGTTCTTCCGGTGAACCTGTAGGGGCGTTCTGGTGAGAGACCCCTACCGTAGATGTGTACAGTGGCCCAGATTTGACGGCTTTCACCGCCCATGGAGTCTTGGTATACAACATATTCTGGGGGTTCTTCTAACGCAAAGGCACGACGGGTGAGGTTTGCGAGCACGGTCACAAAACCTCCAAGGTTGGTTGCTGTGGTTTCATTGTGGACAATGGGTCCTGGCATTTTAGCTCGGTATGGGGTAGAGGCTGTGTGGTGTTGGGTTTGGGGGCTAGTGTGCCCTATTTATAGGAAAGGACGGAGTCTTCCTTCGCACGCTTGCGGAGGGAATTGTTTAGGCGTCGGTCACTGGCGGGTGATCGACAGGCTAGACTGATAGGTTGGGCACCGACTACCAAAGGTGTCGGCCCTCTGTGTGGGTATCTTATGCGAGAAGCTTGGCCGGGGTTTGGTTATGGTCTGGTGGGTTGGTTTACCTAGGTTTTTGACCCGGCTAAGATAGGATTAGCCAATGGTCAGACTGGCTCTGATACCAAGTTTGTCAGGACCGGGTTTTCGGGATGTTAATTTCCCAAAAGCGGCACCTGTGCTCACCAGCCCCAGGATTACTGTTAGCTGATGAGGCACCAACTTGTTACAGAAACTCCAAGCAAAGCACAAAATATGTAGTACAAGACCATCCTGGCCTGTGAGTACAACACAAGGTTTCTAGTGGCTGATGGCGGAAGCGGTTTGTGATACGTCGGTGACTATGGGACTCCATTTCCCACAGGAACAGCTGACCAGGATAACTCCTATCTCCGCGAGGCTGCTATCTCCATTTGCGTAGATTCCGGGGCTGTCATCGCATCGTTCCTTCCCACGCAAGGAATCTGGCCAAGACAATAACCAGGGACAAGCTAGTGAGTACTTTGAATGTACTCGCAAACATTTTGTACATGGGTGAGATATAATCATGCTCGAGAATAATTGATGATCACTATGATAATAATGATATGACAGTCCATAATGCAAGCAGGTCATTTGTATAAAAAGGCATATGCAATCAGGCAATTATAATAAAATAAATAACGAACATGCCACAGTCGGGCGTCTGAGCAACACCACATAAAGGGCTTATAAGGAAAAATAAATAACAAGCATGCCACAGTCGGGCGTCTGAGCGACACCACAAAAAGGGCTTATAAGGAAAATAAATAACAAGCATGCCACAGTCGGGCGTCCGAGCGATAACACAGAAAGGGCTTATAAGGAAAATAAATAACAAGCATGCCACAGTCGGGTGTCTGAGCGACACCACAGAAAGGGCTTATAAGGAAAATCAATAACAAGCATGCCACAGTCAGGCGTCTGAGCGACACCACAGAAAGGGCTTATAAGGAAAATAAATGACAAACATGCCACAGTCGGGCGTCTGAGTGACACCACAGAAAGGGCTTATAAGGAAGATAAATGAACCACGATGAATATCCAGGAGGTAGAACCGTCCCAGGGATACTCATTTATTCAAATAACACAAATGGTTAGTCCACAATAATAATCAGGATTACCACATATCGCAGATCATAGTCAAAGTTCCGGTTTAGTAGTTTTCCTCCGAAGACCGACACTAAGACCGACACTCGACCCATCCCAGACTGTAGTCCTTAACCATGGACACGGCTATTCGAATAGGTTTGATATCTCTGCAGAGGGTGTACTCTTTACCCACGAGTAACGGTTTTCTTTAGTCCATTGGAACTAATTCCGTCTATGGTCTTTTAGTCGAAAACCCGCCTGTCTTGCACACACCAGCTGAACTTTACTTGTGTCTGGAATCACCCATGACACCCGTTAACTAAACTCTATGTGGGGAGGCTACAACCTCGCGTAGCATGGGATCTAATTTCTATCGCGCGCTCTAACGGGTGTCCCCCTCTCGGTCCCAACCGGAAACACCCATGCCCCCGGACCAGGTGGCATGCCTACCGGATGCACCCGGTATCTTCCACCGTGGCCTCTCTGTATGGTGTGTGCCAAGAAAGGGGTTGACAACTTAATAAACCGTACCCTGCCAGTGGCAGGAACAAGTGGTAGTACGAAACAAGTATGGGGGTTACTGGAGCAAGACTCGATCTATGGTCGACTCAGGAGGTTTATGTATTCCCTGCATGGTTAGTGCCACAATGCTCTTCACAGTTCCCTGACAGGGTCACCACCCCTCATGCTTCATCCTGCCTCACTGCACGTCCTCGCCACAACGAGATGTCAGTCACGTGGTTGTGTTCACCGTAACACCACACTTTCCTTCGGACTCCATCCGAACTATCACCGGGCATATGTGGCATGAGAAGTGGTTACTGTCACCAATATCACATACATAACAGAAACAAATTTTCACCATATGTTGATATGCAAGAGTATGACTTCCACATGAAATAACGTTACTCCATTTTAGTATATTGATGGAGTTCCTATGTTTTAGCAAACAACACACAACGTATATCATAACGGGGTTCAAGATGCTTGCCTTCAAGTAGAGGGGAGGAGAAATGCATTCCAAATTTTTTGGAAGTTTTCTCCCTCTTCAAAAATCCTAAATAAAATAATAAGAAATCAATACATAGACTCAAAACAGCCCAAAAAAGTTGTGTGGAAAATTTTCATATAAATATGAAAATAAACTAGACAATATTTGGGAAACAACAGAAAAAGAATCAAGTCATTTGGAGTAATATGTAAAGAGATATTGACAGTCAAAGTTCAGTCTACTCTGTTTTAATAAAAACCAGAAAAAGGAAAACGCATCAGCTCAGAAAAACGTACTTCGGGGAATGCGTCTTCACTTAAACTGGTGGGCGGGGACAAGAGGGGCTGACGGTGGGACCTGCGGGCCCACGTGTCATATTTGACTGGTCCACCCGCCTCCTTCCTCCTTCGCCCGAACGAGAAAGGGGCTCCGGTGATCGTCGCCAGCGAGCGACGATGTCCCCCGCGGGTGTGATCATGCAGGCGTGATCAGGAGCTCGAGGCGAACCCATCGGTACCCTACAGGGCCGCTGCGATGGACGGAGTCATCGTCGTCGAGCTCCCCCCGAAGAGCTCCGGCAGACCCAACAATGGAGCATTGCCCTATGGGCCATCTTCAGAGAAATAGATAGGCTGGGGTGACTCCGCGAGGTTGGGGTGGTCTCCTGGCTCTGTGGGTTGGGGGGTTTTGAGAGGGCACTGCAACGAATGCGACAGCGCGGCCGTGGTGGCCACCATTGCCGAAGGAGGGGAAGATGGCCGCTGCCGGTCAAATTGATGCACGTGATTGGTCTAAGGGGGAGATACGGTGCTACCTGAGGCTTATGGAGTGTGGGGGTTCGTTTATATAGGCGCCAGAGGTCGGTTCGTCGGCTGTCCGAGGATAAGCACGACAGCGGCGGCACTATTGCAGAGCAGGGGAGGTGGGGGCTGGCTGGCAGAGCTTGCAGAGGTAGGCGACGAAGTTGTGGATGAGCACGGCAGTCTGGGGTGCTCGGGGGCGCGCCAGGTGGCCCATACAGCACCGACCACAGCAGGCGGCGATGGCAGCTAGCTCCTGGCTTGCCGGAGACGTGGCGAGGCGCTGTGGTGCATGTGAAGAAGTACAGGTCGGGGCTTGGCTCTATGCTGCGAGCTGCAGAGGGTTAGGATAAGCTCGGGGGGGGGGACAGGCCAGGGGTGTGGCGTCTCGGGCACGGCACGTGCAAAATGCGCGCTCTGGCCGCGCTCCGAGCACGCACTGCACTCATTCGACGAAATGCCAGGGCGGCCAATACTTGCTTGGATGCCAATACAAATCAACAGACCTAGGTTAGAGGTAGCTAAGAGGTTAGTGGACATGGCAGCTAGGTCAGGGGGGTCAAGTCCACAATGTCTACTAAAAACTATGCCAAAACTGGCCATGCACACAAGGTGCTCGACAGAATGCCATGGGCATATGGGCATCTCTTCTGGTGGCCAAAATCTCCAGATCAGAGTCTCTTTAGGAGGATGTGATGATGGCATAGCTAGTTGGGCAAAACCAGAAACTTGCTAGTGCAAGTTTTGCAAATCTTCAGTTCTTCACAGAAAGTGCAGGGCATTGCTTCATGAACCAAAAGTATCCCAATGGGCCCACTCTTCTCTACTTGAGGGTTTTGCAAGAAGGGCTATAAGCAGGAGGAAGCTCAAGGGCACTAGAGCAAAATAAACTAGGGTTGCGGTGCAAAATACTAAACTGGACCAGAATGAAAAAGAGGTTGGTTCACTCAAATTTTCTAAAGGACCTAAATGGGTTTTTGCATAAAGTTGAATAACATACTCCTATGAACATCCCATAATTTTGGTGGAAGCATTAAAGGAATATTTAAAGGGGTTGTAGTGTAATTTTGCCCACTGGACCAGATTGGGAATCATGGTGTGGAGCTCAAAATATTAAATGAAATAAATATATTCTTGTATAAAAGTGATCTAACAACATCACATGACATCTCCAATTTTTGGTTGGAATTTTAAATAAATTTATCAAGTGGTTGTAGTTCAAATGAGGCCCTAAAACTAAGGGAAACCATTTATAGAGGGAAGAAAATCAGGGAGACAATTATATAATTAATTCTATTGATATAAGAAAAGTTTTAATGAGTGAAAATGAGAGTCTAACATTAGCTAGAAAGTTTTCATTTGAGGTAAAAACTCCAACATACAAGGAAAAGAATGGTCCTGGAATCTAAAGGAACACCCAACAAATGACAAATTTTAATTCCCTGGCAAAATTTTAATTAATAAAACATGGTTAAATTTTTGGGGTGTTACACGGGGCCAAGCCTCGGGTGTGGTTCTGTTGCTGGCGCCGGATTTTCGGACTGAATGCCGGATGTCCGGCGGCTGCTGAGGCGCCGAATGTTCGGGCTGGCAACAGATGTCCGGCACCTGTAACTTCAGCCGCTCTGTCTTCTTCCATCTTCGCTTCCATGCTTCCCTCGCTGATGGCGTAGGTGTTCCTTGGCGCTTGCACTCCTCCTCGTCGTCCGTGAAGCTCGGACGGTACCTATGCATGCACACGAGTGGAGTGTCAAGTAGTATACCATCCTCGAAGGGGTCAAGTGAACACGTGTAAGTATGAGAAATAGATGTCGCACGAGTCACTTGTCAAACGGACACTTGACATGGTGATGTCCTTAGGATGCTCCGCATCATCCCCTCCCCCTTGGAAAAGATCAGACCTCGGATTGAAATCCAAATCACCATGGGAAAGAGATGGCGTCGCCCTGTCGATGTGGTCGATCACCAAGCACTCATCATCTTGAAGCTCGAAATGGGCACTATCCAATGTCGCACCGTCTAGTGATTCCTTCAAAAGGAGAAAGGACAACAAACACTTGGAAAAACAAATGTGGTTAGCGTTAGTGCAAAACAAAGCATTCAAGAGGTGATTCACCCAACAAGTGTGGTCATCAAGCATAGCATGTGGTGTGACAAAGGATTGTGACATGGCATGTAAGCATATGAATTGAGCACAATCAAGGTCATCATGGAAAGAAGCATGTAAATGTGAGCTAGAGATGCACATATGTGTGATAAGGGAGTAAGCATCTACCTCAAAGTCGTAGCAAGCATGCATAAAGCGCTCAATGAAAGGTCTATGGTAGGCATAGGAATCATTCACAACACCAAATAAAATGAAGTTTCTAAACACATGAGTCAAGTGCAAGACAATCCAAGCATAACGTGCATAGGGTGTAGTGAAAGTCGTGTGGCACTCAACTCAATAGAAAGAGCAAATTTTTAACATGTGTGAGGCAATCAAGTGAAGCATGTGACAAGCAATGGGACATGGCATATGTGAAGAGATGACATTGTTGCAACCAATCATATGATAGGGACAAGTAATCAAGTCGGATGCAACACACAAGACATATATATCATGAAGCATGGCCATGTGGCAATGGCAAGTCGAAGCAAGATCACCAACATGTGCGCAATCAAGTGGTATAAGATGACCAAGAAGTCTCATGGTGCAAGAAACACATGTAGTATGATACACAATATTCATGCTCATAGTTTTGTGGTTCTCGAAAGAGAAGGATATCACCTTGAAAGCATGTCCTTGTGCATTCTTCACAATGCCAAAGCACAAGCAAGTGCGATGTAGAAGCGTAGTGGTAGAAAGTGGTTCGCTCTCAAGAGCTCGAATTGTCAACTCACGTGAAGTGGAAGTCGACACATAGTCCAAGTATCCTACACATGCACACAACAAAAGGAAGAATGTATGCGCATGGTAGATAAACACATCATCCATCATGATGGTTCTCTTCTCTTGCACATAACCATTAGAAACAAAAGTGCATGAATAATATGATGCAACAATGGCTATATTCATGGCACTAGGCATATGGTGCAAGGAGGTAAAACAAGCATGCTTCACAAGAATGATATCAAAATCTCCAAATATATTTGAGAATGCTATGGGGGCAATCTCTTTTGCAAGATGAAAGGCATTGTTGCACTCAATACATGGCAAATCATTTAGCATGCAAGAGGCAACATATGGAGACATATGACAACATGGACTAACAATCATGTGAAAAGCATGGCAATAGTGGCTATCCACTGCATGGAATGAGCATGTATGAATCATGGGTGATGCACGACACAAAGCAACCATGGTAATCAAGTCGTGCAAACAAGTGTAGCGAAGATGCAACACATTAGAAGAACTCATGGCAATCATGTCATGTGAGCAAATAGTGGATATAGGCAATGCACATGACATATCGCAAGCACGATCACAAATCAAGATCAAAGCATCATAATAGGCATGGTGTGCAAAGGAATCATGGCAATAACAAGTGATATCTCCACCAAGTTTGCAAATACACATACAAGTATGAGAATCAATCATCATGTGTAATGCAAAGCATGGGTCACAAATGCATGGCAAAGGCATATAAATGAGCATATCATGCAAAGTGAACATGGCAAGATGGGCGTAAGAGATAAAATGGACAATAACCCATAACCATGTGAGTGCCATGTAGAAGAGATGCGCGAAGTATTTGCGCAAAGGGAGCGGTGGGAAAGATAATCCACGGAATCCCAAGTCGTCATTTCTCTCTAGAGCTCGTTTCGTCAACTCGTGCTCTTCGAGGTTGACGAGTAAGTATGGGGACCTACACAAAAGACACACAAACCAAAGAATTGTGCGCGTGGTAAATGTACACATCATCCATCATGATGTGTATATGCACGTTAAAGTTAGCACAAGATAGGTATCACTCAAATAAATTTGAGGCACGATAGAGAAATATGTTATCCATCATGAAAGAATAGTTTTGATGTATAGCACGACGGGGACACAAATTAGAGCAAGTATGTGGCACAACAATAACATTGGCATTCATGGGGAGCATATCGTGCACACAAGTATGGGAATCATGCAATGGATGGGATGGATCAAAATATCCTAAAATGTATGAGGAAACTATGGGGGTCTCCTCATGATCAATATTGAATGCATAATGTGGAGAAGTGGAACAATCTCCAAAACAATGCATATCCGAAGCTAGGTGTTCATGGCATGGCATATGATGGATATGATGCAAAGGAAGCATGTCAATATCATCACAAGAAAAACAAATGCCAATAACCATGGGCTTGTCATCTATGCCATAAGTGCAAATTGGATTTATCTTAATAGCATATGCATAGTTACTACGATGAGATTGCAAATATGACATATTGTTGATCTCATGCATAGCACATGACAAGTCAAGCGGGATGTCAAACATGATGTGACCGATAGAATTATCACAAGAAATCCTATGCAACATGGCATCACAACTAATAGACTCCACATGACAATCATCAAACTCATCATCATCGCATGGGGAAATCATACTAGCACGAAGCATGGCAATAGGTGGATCAACATCATGCAATCAATCAATGTCAACATAGTCCACTAGTGGGACGAGAGCATCACCTTCACCTTCGTTACCTTTATCATTCCACTCATGTGGTGTAGGTGAGGTGGGAAAGACCAAATGATGGTCATTGTGTTCATCTTGATGGAACCATGTGGGGGGTGCATAATATTCCACCCTGGCCATCGTCTTGTCCATAGGAAGGACGAAGTCGTCGAGGACCGGTGCGTCATCAAATGTGGGACCTAGCACCAAATGAGAAGACACAATAGAGGTAGAGGTCAAGTCGTTAGCGTAGGAAGTGGCCTCACATGCCGTATCAACCATCTCACTCTCTCTATGTGGTGGCTCACTCACTCCCTCAAGGTATGTGCACTCAAACTCGCATATGGTGGACTCACTCATCTCACTCAAGTGGTGGGGGTTGTGGCTCTCCTCACATGGGGCAACTCGTCATATATGGGACTAGTGGTGAACTCGCTCTCACTCTCAATACGGTGGCACAAGTCACTCAAGTCATCATACGCCGCTGTGGTCGAAGGGCCGAAGTTGGCACATCATCACTCTCGCCTCCAAAGATGGAAGCATCATCCGTGCTCGTCACCTTGTCGGTCGTCTTCAAAGTTTGGTCCTCGAATGGCTCCGTAGTAGTAGTCGTCGCTGCACCGTCTTGAAAAAGAGTCGAAGTAGACTTGGCATCATCAATGCCACAAAGAGGGATGGTGGTGAAGTCAAACGTGGGAGCGTCATCTCGGATCTCGTCGGGCTTGGACATCATGGTGTTACTAGCCTCATGCTCGCCGTCTTGGATCTTGGTCTTCGAGAAGTGTGCTTGCAGTGGAGAAGCCTTGGCCTTCATTAGTTCTTGTTCCGCCTTGAGAGCACCAATGTAGTTGTTGTCGAGGGACTTGTAGTTCTCGAGGAAGATAGTCTTGTAGATGTCGTTGTGCAATCCCGGCATGAAGTGGAGCTTCATTGAAATGGGGTCATCCATGCCAGCTCATCGCAAGGCCATCTTGATCTCGTTGAAGTACTTGTTGATGGACTTGGATCCTTGTATGGTGTTCTCCAATTGTTGTAGAAGATGTTCCGTGTATGTGGGAGGCAGGAACTCTCGCCGCATAGCTTTCTTCCTCTTGGGCCAATTCACGTTGAAGCTCGTCGAAGGTGTGTGAAGCCACCATGTTGACGCGTTGTCGTGGAGGTGTCTTGTGGTGCACTTCACTTGATCTTCATAGGGAACTTGATGTAGCATGAGGTAGTCGTCCATCTTGCGCTCCCACTCGAGGTACTCCTTGGGGTCTTGAGTCCCATAGAAAGGAATCTCGTAGTCATTGTCGAGGTCGTAGTATCTCGTGGAAGTCGCGGACTTGAGCTTGGGAAGCTTCTCTTGAGCATAATCTTCAGGTGCGTGTGGGCGAAGATTCTGCATATCCAAAGGCGAAGATGCCTTGAAGTCGCTTGGCAAAGATGCCAAGGTACATGGTGAAGTCGTTGAGATATTGTTGGAGTTGAGCTCTTGACCTTCACGTTCTTGTCGTTGATGGTGTCGATGCCGATGAGATCTTGCTGGAGATGGTAGCTCGGAAGGATGTGCACTTGAGCGTCTTCTCGAAGATGAGGGAGACCTCTTGCGGTTCTTGATGAGGGCTTTGAGCTCCTGCATTTGAGCATCCATGTTGGCACACAAGTGATTCGTCATGGCACCGAACTTGTCATTGTTGTTGTAGACCGAAGTAGATGAAATGCTTTGCCTATCCATCACAAGACTCGAGCAAAGGTGAGTAGGAGATGAGATAAACAATACCAAGTTACCTTTTCCGAACGTTGAGGATGTATCTCATTTCACTCAATGTGAAATGAAAGAATAGTGGAATTGGTACCAGACTTGTTAACTCACACCTATCAAGTAATGCTTATCGAGTAGCTCAGTGAGGATAGTGGCACAAAAATTTGATGCAAAATGTTAGCAAGAGTCAATAAAGTTTAAAGAGATTAATAAATTCGCTAGTGAAACAAGTAGATCAATAGCAATATGGGTGGCACACGGAAACACACACACGGATAGATAGATGGGGTTGTGCAACAAAGGATTGAGCTAAAATGTGGAATCCACGGAAAAAGCTCTTGTCGCACAACACTAGAGAGACGCTAGCCGATTGCTAAATAGGCGGATACGAACTTGTGCACTACCTATATGAGACAAAATGTAGCGACTTCCTATCACAAGTATGCTATGTGTATGATGTTCTGGTGCTTTTAGCACAAGATGATCCAAGATGATCGGATATGGCAATCTTATATGCAATTTGGTATGATGCTATGGCTCTTGCTTACAAGCTTCTTTATCTTTCTCCTTTTTGCTTAAAAGTTTATTCCTTTTTTTTTGTATGGCCATAATGCAGAATGCACATACCAAGATAGCAATTGTGTATATGCGGGAACAACCTTGTGACACAAGGGATGATATGATGATACCAAGATGATATGGTATGTATGCAATGGAAGGGCGGATCGATGATCACTAATGTGCACAAGTAACGTTGCCGGCAATACTCAAAGGCTAGTCTCGATAGGTAAGTGACGCAAAATGGGCTAGGGGTTAACAATGCAATTGCAAGGGGAATATACAAACATGTCGTCAAAGTTACTGTCCGAATGATGATGAGAGGTGGTGCTCTTGATGTTGACCCGTTCCAAATTACCCGAAACACCTTATGATGTAGGGTGGAACCCTAGATGGCCGATCTTTCACGAAAAGGAGGGATCCCATGGATGAACACGTGATACACGAGGGAAAAACACAAGAGGGGCAAGAAAGGAAACACTCAAACCAACACCTTTAGGTCACACAAATGCTAGATCCCGGTACACAAAGTGTGATACATGACACTCGATCAACTAAGGACAATACAAGTGGTGGTAGTCATCTCCGTGAGGAGGTCTTGATGTTCATCTGCGTGAAGGAGGTCTAGAATCCGGTGGATCTTCTCCAAGGAGGCCGCGGTCTCGTAGGAGAGGAACCACTAAGGTCTAGATGAGCTATCCCAACGCTACCTCGGACGAAAGAAGTCAACGAGTATATATTACATGGGGTGACGCCGTCGGGTCGGACGTCCGATGGCTTCCTGTCGTCCGGTCGTCTGGGAGTCGCTGGTCGTCCGGTGAACATCGGACGTCCGGGGCCTGGAAGTGCCCGGTCGTCCGGCAGAGGTCGGTCTTCTGGTGCCTGTAGCGACTTCAGCCGCATTTCTTCTTGGTCCAAGCACTTGTCGATCCCGCCGCCTTGTCCATTGTGCAGAGCTGTCCCGTGGTCTTAGCCAAGTACCTAAGTATGCATAGGGTTTTTGATGAGGGTAGAAGCCATGTCCCATGCGACTCGAGAGGAAATAGATATAGGAGCGAGTTCACCTCGGCTTCGAGAGCTCTTACACGCGAAGAAGCGTCGAAAGTGTGCGGTTCGTTACCTCTGTTTGGCCATCGGTTTGTGGATGATATGCCGAAGAGAAGAGGAGCTTGATGCTGAGTTTGGCGCATAAAGTCTTCCAAAACTAGCTCAAGAACTTGACGTCCCGGTCCGACACGATCGTCTTGGGTACTCCATGTAGACGTATGATTTCCCTACAAAAGAGATTGGCAACATGTGAAGCATCGTCGATCTTGTTACAAGGAATGAAATGAGCCATTTTAGAGAATCTATCCACGACAACAAACACAGAATCTTTGCCATTTTGAGTCCTGGGCAATCCAAGTATAAAGTCCATGCTTATGTCTTCCCATGGATGGTATGGAATAGGAAGTGACATATAAAGACCATGAGATTGAGCTTTTGACTTAGCTTTATGACATGTAGAGCATCAGTTGGTGAGGCATGAGACGTCACGGAGCATCTTGGGCCAAAAGTAGTTCTTTGAGAGCGTAGCAAATGTCTTGTCGCGTCCAAAGTGTCCCATGAGTCCTCCTCCATGAGATTCCTGCAAAAGGAGCAAACGAAACGAAAACTCGGGAATGCAAAGTTTGTTAGCTCTCATAATATATCCATCCTTTTTATAGTAGCATTCCCAAGAAGTGTGAGTCAAACACTTAGCATAAGATTGTGCAAAGAAAGGATCATGCTCATATAAATCTTTCATGTGCTCAAAGCCAACAACATTCAACTCAAGTTGTGTAACAAGCATGCATTTGCGGGAAAGTGCATCCGCCACAACATTCTCTTTGCCTTTGATGTATTTGATGACATAGGGAAAAGACTCAATGAACTCACTCCACTTAGCATGACGCTTGTTCAACTTAGTTTGCCCCTTGAGATACTTGAGCGTCTCGTGGTCCGTATGAAGAATGAATTCATGAGGCCTAAGGTAATGTTCCCAAACACGCAAAACTCTCACCAAGGCATAGATCTCTTTATCATATATGGGATAGTTAAGTTGCGCTCCAGATAGCTTCTCGCTAAAGTATGCAATTGGGCGATTCTCTTGCATTAGCACGCCACATTAGCAAGCTTTTAAGCTCGTTGAACGCGGTGTCTTGTGAAGGACCCCAAATGAAGGGTGCGTTCTTCTTGCTCAAGGCGTGTAGAGGCATAGCAATTGTGCTAAAGTCCTTCATAAACGTCGATAGAAACCGGCTAAACCAAGAAAGCTACGCACTTGTTGGAGATTCATTGGTTGTGGCCAAGTTTTAATTGCTTCAATTTTATTTTCATCAACGTCAACACCTAGTGAGGAAACGACAAATCCTAGGAAAACGACCTTGTCAACGCCAAAATTGCATTTATCCATGTTAGCATATAAGCGCTCTTTCCGAAGGGTTTGTAAAACCATACGGATGTGTGTCACATGGTCCTCAAGCGACTTGCTAAAAACGAGGATGTCATCAAAGTAAACCACTACAAAGACGCCTATGTAGGGTCAGAGAACGAAATGTATGAGACGCATAAATGAACTGGGTGCTTCTGATAAACCCATTGGCATGACAAGCCATTCATATAACCCAAACTTGGTTTTGAAAGCCGTTTTCCACTCATCACCCTCTTGAATGCGAATTTGGTAGTAACCACTTTTAAGATCAATTTTTGAAAAGATGGTGGCACCACATAATTCATCAAGCATGTCGTCTAAGCGTGGAATAGGGTAACGGTATCTAACAGTGATAGCATTTATCCGGCGATAATCGGAACACATGCGAAAACTTCCATCTTTCTTAGGCACGAGAATAACCGGAACGGCACAAGGGCTCAAGCTTTCACGTACGTGAACTTTGTCGATGAGTTGTTGTACTTGCCATTGTATCTCCTTGGTTTCTTTGGGGTTGACGCGGTAAGGTGTCTTGTTTGGATGTGGTGCGCCGGGTATGAGGTCGATGCGGTGTTCGATTCCGCGAAGTGGAGGTAGACCCGGAGGTTGCTCATCGGGAAAAATGTCCGAGAATTCCTGCAACAATTTAGACAACACCAAAGGTAGAGGTGATGAAGTGTTAGTAGGTTTGGATTCCCCTTTGCATAAAAGCACAAGGTGAAAGATGCTCGATGGGTTCTCACACACTTCTCTCATCTCACTTTTGGTGGCAAATAGCACCAGTTGCTTCTTGTCGCTCATCGTGGAGTCGCTCATATTTGGTTTGTGGCTCTCACTCTCCTTTTGGTGGCTCACTATCTCACCATTCTCTCTACGATGGTTGGTAGGTAAGTGTTTGTCCGCGGCTACTTGACTTGGAGACATTGGACGTAGCACGAATTCCTTGCCCTTCATATTGAAGCTATAGTGGTTGTTCCATCCATTGTGTGTGACTCCACGATCGTATTGTCATGGTCGTCCAAATAGAAGGTGGCATGGACATAGGGACCACATCACACTCAAGTGTGTCCTCGTAGGCGCCTATCTTGAAGGAGACTTGCACGATGTGCTCGACTCGAAGAATTCCGGCGTCGTTAAGCCATTGGACCTTGTAGGGGTGAGGGTGCTTCGTCTTGAACAAATGTAGCTTGTCGCATAGCTCTTCGCTTGCCAAGTGATGACAACTTCCTCCATCGATGATAACCTTGACGGAGCGTCCATTGATGCCGGCCTTGGTATGGAAAATGTGACATCGTTGGTCGTCATCTTGTTGATGTTGTAGTGTCAAGACCTTGGAAACAATGAGATTGGGACTCGAGTCATTGTCGCAAAACACTTGATTGTCTTCAACTTCATTCACTTGGCGATGCATAGCTACATGTTCAAGGTCTTCCATCACATCATCGCTCCTTGAGTCATAAGATCCGTCATCATTGATGATCATGGTACGAATGGTCTTGCACTCAAATGACTTGTGGTCGCGCCCTTGGCATTTGAAACACTTGATGGAACTCATCTTGGAGTTGTCCTTGGTTTGAGTTGTAGATGATGACGCTCTTGGCTTGAAGTTGTTTGTAGAAGGTGGACGACTTGATGTAGTCGTATTCTTGTAGCTTGACTTATCACCGAAGGTTATAGATGGCTTGGTAGAGGTAGGAGTAGCCGAAGTCGTTGAAGCTTGGTTGTAGGAGCTGGAGTTCTTGGAGTTGAACTTGGAGTACTTGTAGTCCTCTTGAACTTGTCGCTCCGCTTTGGTTGCTTGGTGCACTAGCTCGAGGAGGGTCGTGTAGGGTTGAAAGTCCGCAATCTTCTTGATAGGATAGTTGAGTCCATTCATGAATCACGCCATTGTTTGCTCTTCATCTTCCGTGATGTTGGCTCTTATCATGGCAATCTCCATCTCCTTGCAGTACTCTTCAACAGACTTGGTACCTTGCTTGAGTAGTTGTAGCTTCTTGAACAAGTCACAGTTGTAGTGTGTTGGCACAAAGCGTGCTCTCATGACTTTCTTCATTTGAGCCCAAGTAGTGATAGGAGGTTCGCCTTTTGCTTCTCTTCTCTCAATGATTTGCTCCCACCACAAGAGAACATAGTCTTGGAACTCAAGGGAGGCCATAGCAATTTTATTTTCTTCATCAAAGTCGTGTAAACGGAAGATCTTATCAAATTTTAATGCCCATGAGAGGTAGTCTTCGGGATCAATGCTTCCGGAAAACTTTGGCATGGTGTACTTAAGCTTGCCATAGCGATGCTCTTCATTGTTTGCTTGCCTATTGGGAGGGCTTCCTTGATTGGGAACATTGTCAAGCTCATGTTGCTCTTGTCGGAGTAGATGTCCATTGTCATGGTGTACTTGTCGAGCTTGTGGTTCTTGTTGAGGTTGTTGCTCTTGTCGTGCTTGAGGAGGAACTTCTTCTTGCATTCGTGCTTGATGACGCCTCTCTTGCATCTCATCACGAAGGAAATCCTCTTCTTGACGAGTATGTCGATTGCGGGTTGCCACATTGCGATGTGAATCACGTAATGCTCATTGCAGCTCAAGAGCTTGAGCTTCTCGGCGTTATTGTGCTTCACGATTCGCCTCGGCATCTTGTTCCTCTTGATGTCGACGTGCTCGCTCTTGTTATTGTTGGCGTAGTCGTTGCCGTTCTTGCGCTTGGTCAAGTGTAGCTTGGTTTTGATGATGTCTATTCTCTTGCTCTTGAAATAACTCTTGGGAGCTCTTTTCATGAAGTGGATTCCGGTTGTCATGTCGAGCTTGACGTGCGGCTTGAGGAAGAGTGTTCGATGTAGGGGTACCTGAGCCTTCCGTGGAGTCGGTGTGGCGACTTGAGAGGCTTCGTCTATGGGAAGATGTGGAAGAAGAACGTCGGCTGACTATCAAAGTCCATAGCTCGTCGAATTGAGTAGACATGTTGGTGTTGATGATGTCGAATTGCTCTCTTGTTCTTGCTTCAAATTGTCGTGCGTCGGCGACGACTTGCTCAATGTGCTCGCGCATAGCTTCACTTTCTTGATGTGGAGCTCGTTGGACGCCGAAGAGATGTAGTTTGGTGACGTAGTTGTTCGATTCTTGAGGATCATCGAAGAGCGGGTTCGAAGATGTACTTGGCCTGTCCATCATTGCAAGCAAGAACGTGAGTGGGAGAAAGGAGAAGACAATACCAATTGTACCTTGACCGAAGTTGAAAATGGATCAATGATCACTCAATAATGTAACCCGGAAATAGCACTATTGGTACCACTTCGTGTCGATTCTCACACCTACACAAGTAAAGCTTTGAGAGGAGCTTGGTTAGGATGGTGGCACAAAGTCAATGCAATTGTCAAAGTGACTCAATGATGTTGAAAATGATTCAGAATTTGCTCATACAACAAGTAGATCATAAGCAATAAGTAGCACACGGAACACACACGCGGATAGATAAATGTGGTTGTGCAACCTAGGGTGAGCGAAAATGTGGAATCCACGGAAAATGCTCGTGTTGCACAACACTAGAGATACGCTAACCTATTGCTTAATAGGCGGATACACACTTGTGCACGACCTATAATAGGCAAAACGTAACGACTTCCTATCACAAGTATGCTATGAGTGTATGATGTGCCGATGCTTGAGCACTAGATGATGTAATTCTATCTCATATGATCTCTTTTGATGCAAGGCGTATGATGTTATTTTCCTTTTGCTTATAAGCTTTGATTGGCTCTTTTGCTTAAAAGCTTGTGAGCTCTTTCTTTGGCCACTTATGCATGCTTCTTGGATCAAGGTAGCCATTGTGTATGCGGAACACTATTGTGTCACACGGAGATATGATGATGTAGTAAGCAATATCTAGGACTATCACTAATGTGCACAAGTGTCGTGGCCCGGCAATACTCAAATTGCTAGTCTCAATGGGAAAGCTACGCAAAAATGGTCTATAGGGTGACAATGCAATTGTAAGGTAGAATGATAAAGCGTCGTCGATGTTACCGTCCTTGTCGAGGTTGAGAGGTGGTCTTGTTAATGTCGTTCCGTTCCAAGTTAGTCGAAACACACAAGGAAACGGGAAAACCACAACTCAAATGATCCAAGACACAAAAAGGTAATACCGTAGTGATTTTGGTTAGGCAATGGTGGTGGTGGTATGGTAGAAGTTTGTGTATGAATAGGTAAGTGGGTGCGGAAGGTGGAACAAAACTGAGGAAGTTCAGTTTCGTCAGAGTTCGTCGGACGTCCGGTAGGTTGCCGGTCGTCCGGTCGCCGGACGTTCGGTAAGTCTCTTAAATATGCTAAAAGGTTATATATAGGATGTGCCGGTCGTCCGGTGGGTGACGGACATCCGGTGCTTCGCGGGTGGTCGGACGTCCGGTAAAATGCCGATCGTCCGGTGGGTCTGGGGCTAATGTTCGAGGTATTCGTGGATAAGTTGGTCAAACTTGGCCAAATTTGCGGAAGAAAATTTGGAAAAAGGTGGGTAAAAGCTAGATCCACTCGTGGCACAGCAAATCCATGGAACAAAGTCAACAAAATCTCACCAAATCAACAGATCACAAAACAAAATTAGGGCTACTTTTGGTGGGGAAATTTTCGAGATTAGGAAGAACACAACAAAAACAAGCTAGAAAACACGGGTAGGGGCTCCAATTATGCGAGAAACCGTGGCTCTTGATACCATAATGATGTAGGGTGGATCCCTAGATGGCCGGTCTTTCACGAAAAGGAGGGATCCCAAGGATAAAAAACGTGATACACGAGGGGAAAACGCAAGAGGGGCAAGAAAGGAAACACTCAAACCAACACGTTTAGGTCACACAAATGCTAGATCTGGGTACACAAAGTGCGATAGACGATACACAATCAACTAAGGACGATACAAGTGGCGGTAGTCATCTCCGTGAGGAGGTCTTGATGTTCATCTCCGTGAAGGAGGTCTTGAATCCGGTGGATCTTCTCCAAGGAGGCCGCGGTCTCGTAGGAGAGGAACCACTAAGGTCTAGATGAGCTATCCCAAAGCTACCTCGGAAGAAAGAAGTCAACAAGTATATATTACATTGGGTGACGCTGTTGGGTCGGACGTTCGCTGGGTCACCGGACGTCCGGTGGCTCGGGAGGGACCAGACATCTAGTAATCCTCGGATTTCCGCTATTTACGTTCTGCGGTCGGTGTCACGGACGTCCGGTGGCTTCCGGTCGTCCGGTCATCTGGGAGTCGCCGGTCGTCCGGTGAACGTCGGACGTTCGGGGCCTGGAAGTGCCCGATCGTCCGGCGGAGGTCGGTCGTCCGGTGCATGTAGCTTCTTCAGCCGCACTTCTTCTTGTTCCAAGCACTTGTCGATCCCGCCGCCTTGTCAATTGTGTAGAGCTGTCCCGTGGTCTTCATCCAAGTACCTGAGTATGCATAGACTTTCTAATGAGGATAGAAGCCATGTCCCATGCGACTCGAGAGGAAATAGATAAAGGAGCGAGTTCAGCTCGGCTTCGAGAGCTCTTTCACGGGCTCGTGTCATTGGTCCTTTGGTCACTTGGTGAGTCATGGGCAAGGGGTTAACAATGCAATTGCAAGGGGAATATACAATGATGTCGTCGAGGTTACCGTCCGAGTCGATGATGAGAGGCCGTGCTCTTGATGTAGACCCGTTCCAAATAAGCCAAAACACCTTAGGAAACAGAAAAACCACAACTCAAAATCTCAAGGACAAATGTCAAATGGTGGTAGCAGCAATGACGTGGTGGTTGCGGAAGTTGAATGATGGGCTATACATGATGTCGGAGTTGAATTCACGGTCCCTAAGTAGCCGAAACACCATAGGAGACACAAGCCACAACACAAACAAGCTCAACAAAATTGGGTTAGGTTGGGTTGGCGGAAATGTAAAGTGGGCAATGGGTCTGCGGAAGTGGTAGTCGTGGTTGATGAAGAAGCAACTGTCCCTAAATAGCCTAAACACCTTAGGAGACTCAAATCACTACTCAAGCAACCACAAATGCTATGGTGGACAAAATGGGTTAGGTTGCGGAAGGCTATGCTGGTGATATGGAGGAAGGCCTAGGCAAACTTGCCAAATTTGACAAACTTTGATGGAGTCAAATGATGATGGTACTATTTTTGTGTTATGGGAAGTGTCAAAAGCTTCAAAACGAGCTAAAGAACGTCCAAATCGGAGTTTGTATGAATTAGTTATGACCAAAACAAAAATCAGCCGAAATGAGAATCTACAGGTACCGGACGTCCGGAAAGTGACGGACGACCGGTGACCGGACGTCCGGTCGGGCTCGGAAATCCGGTATTTTCTTCTGTATAGGTGGTTCCAGTTGTCCGGTAGATAAATGTCCGATACTTCCTGAGGGTCCGGACGTCCGGTAAAACGCCGGTCATCCGATGGGTCACGGTCAACGCGAGATGCGACTTTTGGGACGCGATTTTGGGCGGAAAATGGAGATTTTGGGCTCGAAATTGATGAGATTTCGTGGGTGAAAGATGGGGGAACTTGGGGAAATGCTAGATCCACTTCAAACCAAGCATATCCATGGATCAAAATCACAAAACATCATCAAACCAACAAATCACAAAAAAAAATTGGGGCTATTTTTGGTGGGGAATTTACGAATTTGGGGAAGAACACAACAACACAAGGCTAGAAAACGGTGGGGAGGCTCCAAATTCGTGATGAACCAAGGGTCATGATACCATAATGATGTAGGGTGTAACCTTAGATGGCCGATCTTTCACAAAAAGGAGGGATCCCAAGGGTGAACACGTGATACACGAGGGAAAAACACAAGAGGGGGCAGAAAGGAAACACTCAAACCAACACGTTTAGGTCACACAAATGCTAGATCCGGGTACACAAAGTGCGATACACGATACACGATCAACTAAGGACGATACAAGTGGCGGTAGTCATCTCCGTGAGGAGGTCTTGATGTTCATCTTCGTGACGGAGGTCTTGAATCTGGTGGATCTTCTCCAAGGAGGCCGCGGTCTCATAGGAGAGGAACCACTAAGGTCTAGATGAGTTATCCCAAAGCTACCTCGGACGAAAGAAGTCAACAAGTATATATTACATGGGGTGACGCCATCGGGTCGGACGTCCGCTGGCTCACCGGACGTCCGCTGGCTCGGGAGGGACCGGACGTCCGGTATTTCTTGGATTTCCGCTATTTATGTTCTGTGGTCGGTGTCACGGACGTCCGGTGGCTTCCGGTTGTCCGATCGTCTGGGAGTCGTCGGTCGTCCGGTGAACGTCGGACATCCGGGGCCTGGAAGTGCCCGGTCGTCCGGCAGAAGTCGATCGTCCGGTGCCTGTAGCATCTTAAGCCGCACTTCTTCTTGTTCCAAGAACTTGTCAATCCCGCCGCCTTGTCCATTGTGCAGAGCTGTGCCGTGGTCTTCATCCAAGTACCTGAGTATGCATAGAGTTTCTGATGAGGGTAGAAGCCATGTCCCATGCGACTCGAGAGGAAATAGACAAAGGAGCGAGTTCACCTAGGCTTCGAGAGCTCTTTCACGGGCTCGTGCCATTGGTCCTTTGGTCACTTGGTGAGTCGACGGTATGGCCATGGGGATGATCTTGGGATGCTCCGCATCACCTTAGGAAATGGAAAAACCACAACTCAAAATCTCAAGGACAAATGTCAAATGTTGGTAGCAGACAAGCGATGGTGGTTGCGGAATTGTTGGTGGAAACCCGATCAAAATGGGTTATGGTGGTGGAAGTGTATGATGCGCTATACACGGTGTCGGAGTTGAAGTCACGGTCCCTAAGTTGCCGAAACACCTTAGGAGACACAAACCACAACTCAAACAAGCTCGAACAAAATTTGGTTAAGTTGGGTTGGCTAAGTATGGTGGACAAGGTTATGTGAGAGTGGTGGTGGTGGTTGATGAAGAAGCAATTATCCCTAAGTAGCCTAAACACCTTAGGAGACTCAAATCACTACTCAAGCAACCACAAATGCTATGGGGTGCAAAATGGGTTAGGTTGCGGAAGGCTATGGTGGCTATGCGGATGATATGGTGGAGGGCCTAGGCAAACTTGCTAAATTTGACAAAATTTGATGGAGTCAAATGAATATAGTGGTATTTTCGTGTGAAGGGGGAAGTCAATAGCTTCAAAATGAGCTCGAGAACGTCAAAATCGGACTCCGGATGAATTAGTTATGGACAAAACGGTGAAACACGTGAAGCTGAAAAGTCAGGGGCCGGACATCCGGGGTGGAGCCCGGATTTCCGGGGGCCGTGTACAGAACCGAGCGGGATTTTTCCCTCCAGGAGCCAGATGTCCGGCCGGGGGCCCGGATGTCCGACCCGATGGCCCGGATGTTCGGCCCGAAGATTCCAGATCTGAATCGGGACGGAAATTTTCGAATTGGGGGCGGAATTAGATGATTCCAAGGGCAAAATTGAAGAGATTTCGTGGATGGAATGATGGGAGAAGAGGGGAAAAGCTAGATCCACTTGAAACCAAGCAAATCCACGGATCAAAACGAACAAAATCTCATCAAACCAACAGATCACAAAAAAAATTTAGGGCTATTTTTGGTGGAGAATTTTTGAATTTGGGGAAGAACACAACAAAACAAGGCTAGAAAAAGGTGGGGAGGCTCCAAATTCGTGAGAAACCGTGGCTCTTGATACCATAAGATGCGGGGTCAACCCGATTCTAGGCCGATCTTTCACGAAAAGGAGGGATCCCGCGAGGAACACGATGAACACGGGGACGAACAAGGAGCAATCACAAGGGAAAACACTCAAGAACAAGTCCAATCGCACATCCACTAGACAATCAAACACTCAAGATCCCAAGGTACATGAACAACAAAGGGAAAGATACATGGGTAGAGTTCATCCGTAATCCAAAGGAGATGGGGGCTTGAATCCTAGAAGGATTTTCTCCGTGAGGAGGTCTTCAATCCATCGTGGATCTTCTCCGTAGAGGGGCCGCGGTCTCTCCTAGGAGTAGAACCACTAAGATGAGCAAAGCTCTAGTCTAAAGTGAGCTATCACATTTGCTAACCCTAAAATGGTGGAGGTGGAGCATTATATATAGTCTAGGTCCATGAAGGTGTAAGTGAGGGGCAAAATAGATACATGGGCCTCGGCCCGGATACATGCACGCAGGCAAGGCCGGATGTCCGGCGGTCGGGCGGGATGTCCGGTTCTTCTCGGGTCTCCGGATGTCCGGGGGAATGGTCGGATGTCCGGGCTAGCGGGGCCAAGCCTCGGGTGCGGTTCTGTTGCTAGCGCCTGATTTTCGGGCTGAAGGCCGGATGTCCGGCGGCTGCTGAGGCGCCGGATGTCCGGGCTGGCGCCGGATGTCCGGCAGCTGTAACTTCATCCGCTCCATCTTCTTCCGTCTTCGCTTCCATGCTTCCCTCGCTGATGGCGTAGGTGTTACTTTGTGCTTGCACTCCTCCTCGTCGTCCGTGAAGCTCTATGCATGCACACGAGTGGAGTATCAAGTAGTATACCATCCTCGAAGGGGTCAAGTGAACACGTGTAAAGGAGATGATTCACCTTTATGTATGAGAAGTAGATGTTGCACGTGTCACTTGCCAAACGGACACTTGACATGGTGATGTCCTTAGGATGCTCTGCATCACCTACCTATGGATTGAGTAAGATCCTTCCAAGTAAGTTGTCATGTTGCAAACTCGCTAAAATATGTATGATTTATTAGTGTGGAGGAAATAAGCTTTATACGATCTTGTGATATGGAAGTAATAAAAGCGATGGACTGCATAATAAAGGTCCTTATCACAAGTGGCAATATAAAGTGATGTTCTTCTGTGCTATGACTTTGTGCATTGAACCATAAAAACACATGACAACCTCTGCTTCCCTCTGCGAAGGGCCTATCTATTATTCTTGCCTTATAAGAGTCAAGGTGAAATTCACCTTTCCTTTTTACATTTTATCCTTTGGCAAGCACATTGTGTTGGAAAGATCCTGACATATAAACCCACTTGGATGTAAGTTTTCATGATCTATTACTATTGACATTACCCTTGAGGTAAAAGGTTGGGAGGCAACACCATAAGCCCCTATCTTTCTTTGTGTCCGATTAAAACTCCATAACCATAAGTATTGCGTGAGTGCGAGGAATTGTGAAAGATTATATGATAGTTGAGTATGTAGGCTTGCTGAAAATATCTTATATTGACTCTTTCCGATGTTACGATAAATTGCAATTGCTTCAATCACCGAGATGAAAGTTTGTTAGTTTTCAATGAAGTTTATGATTAATGTTTGATATCGTGAATGAATGATTATATTGACTTTAACATAAGAATCATAAGACAATATATATATATATATATATATATATATATATATATATATATATATATATATGTCGATGTTATGAGAATGATCATGATGCCCTCATGTCCGTATTTTGTTTTTATCGCACCTATATCTCTAAACATGTGGACGTATTTTTCGATATCGGCATTCGCTTGAGGACAAGCGAGGTTTAAGCTTGGGGGAGTTGATACGTCCATTTTGCATCATGTTTATATGTTGATATTTATTGCATTATGGGCTGTTATTACACGTTATGTCACAATACTTATGCCTTTCCTCTCTTATTTTACAAGGTTTACATGAAGAGGGAGAAAGCCGACAGCTGGAATTCTGGGCTGGAAAAGGAGCAAACTCTGGAAACCTATTCTGCACCACTCCAAAAGCCCCAAAACTCCACGGAACTCCGTTTCAAAAAATATAAAAAATATCTGGCGAAAGAAGATAACGAGGGGGGTCACCTGCTGTCTACGAGGGTGGGGGGCGCGCCCCCTCTCTGGGCACGCCCCCTGTCTCGTGGGCCCCCGGAAGGCCCCCCGATGCCCATCTTCTCCTATATGAGGTGTTTTGACCTGGAAAAATTCATAAGGAGGCTTTCGAGACCAGACGCCGCCGTCTCGAGGCAGAACCGAGGCGGAAACCAATCTAGGGCTCCGGCAGAGCTGTTCTACCGGGGATACTTCCCTCCGGGAGGGGGAAATCGTCACCGCCGTCATCATCAACAACTCTCCCATCTTGGGGAGGGCTATCTTCATCAACATCTTCACCAGCACCATCTCCTCTCAAACCCTAGTTCATCTCTTGTATCTAATCTTTGTACCCAAACCTCAGATTGGTACCTATGGGTTGCTAGTAGTGTTGATTACTCTTCGTAGTTGATGCTAGTTGGTTTATTTGGTGGAAGATCATATGTTCAGATCCATTATGCATATTAATACCCCTCTTATCATGAACCATATTATGTCTTATGAGTAATTACTTTTATTCCCGAGGACATGGGAGAAGTCTTGCTATAAGTAGTCATGTGAATTTGGTCTTCGTTCGATATTTTGATGAGATGTATGTTGTCTCTCCTCTAGTGGTGTGATGTGAACATCGATTACATGACACTTCACCATTATTTGGGCCTAGAGGAAGGCATTGGGAAGTAATAAGTAGATGATGGGTTGCTAGAGTGACAGAAGCTTAAACCCTAGTTTATGCGTTGCTTCGTAAGGGGCTGATTTGGATCCAATTGTTTCATGCTATGGTTAGGTTTATGATGCGGAGCATCCCGAGGTCATCCCCATGGACCCTTGATGTAGGGCGGAACCCTAGATGGCCGATCTTTCACGAAATGGAGGGATCCCACGATGAACACGAAGAACACGAGAGGGGAACACAAGGGGAAACACGAGAGAATCACTCAAACCAACAAGAACAAGTCACACATATGCTAGATCCTCGAAACACAAAGAGATACAAGATCCATGATCAACAAGGGACGATACAAAGGGTAACCGGTTTTTCTCCGTGAGGAGGTCTTGATGATATCCCGTAGGATCTTCCCGCGAGGGGCCTTGAATCCCGTAGGATCTTCTCCGCAGAGGAGGTCTTGAATCCGTGTGGATCTTCTCCGTGGAGGGGCCGCGGTCACTCACAAGGAGATGAACCACTAGTGGATGAGCAAAGCTCTGTCTCAAATGAGCTAAACTAGGAGGAGGTGGAGGAGTATATATAGTCTAGGTCCACGAAGGGGTAAGTGGGAGAGGGATACATGGGCCTCAGGCCCGATACACTGTGCGCAGACAGAGGCCGGATGTCCGGGCGGGGGCCAGATGTCCGGGCCTTCCCGAGACGCCGGATGTCCGGGCACTGGGGACGGATGTCCGGGGTGGCATGGTCCATCTTCTGTGATGGGCCCCGGATTTCCGGGCTGGCGCCGGATGTCCGGCTCGACGCGGGGCGCCGGATGTCCAGGGGACGGCCGGATGTCCGGCCGCTGTAGCTCCGCGGCGACTCCACTTGAGGCACTTCTTGATCCACTTCGGTGTGGACTTGTCCTATGCTTCGAGCATCTCCTTGGTCGTCTCCTCGGTTCCTAAGCACATGTAGTGTCTTTGCATTAGGTAGCAACCAAGTCTCGCGTGAATGAAAAGGGGAAGCATCGAGGAACGGGTTCACCTTGTGTCCACTTGGGGTTTGGGTAGTAGTCGTAGTGTACATGGGGATGAACGAAGGATGCTCCGCATCATCTCCCCTCCCTTGGGAAAGATCCGACCTCGGATCAAAAACCTCATCACCATGGAAACGGTAGTCATGAACGGACTTGTAGTTGGACGAAGTTGAGGGCATGTCACAATCCAAGTACTCCAAGGTGTCTCTGGTATGTGGTACATGCAAAATGAGCAAACACAAAGTACACTTGGGAGTACAATGGTTAGCACACACAAAGTGTCCATCATGTAAGAATGAGTCCGTGTGACAAGGTACATGAAGCTTAGCAAGATGATATAGTATGAGATGTAAAGCATTCATGTGAGCAAATTCATTTGTTGTGCACACAAAGGTAGGGTAATTGGCATGGTGCACAAAGCTACAATTTCTACCATTGTGCAAAATGATGTCATAGTGTGCTGGTTTATCAAGAGCATGAACATGGCAATGGATGATCAATATGTGTATGTTATCATGCAATTGATGGAGGACAATATGATCATGATGTATGAATATGCCATCAAGAAAGATCACAACAAATTTGCTAAGGAAATGCCCAAGCTCATATATCATAGATGACATGGGAATACACGATGCAACAAGGCAATCATAAGGTGAGTCAATCCATGCGCAAGATGCAAATTTGTTATGGGAATGATATGTCGATGTAGCATGGCATGTGGGCACACAATCAACAAATATGGAGGTTTTGGTGCAATGTGCCGAAGGAGTGTTGATATACCAATGCTCAAAGTCGTGGCATGAGTTAAGGTCCGAAGGTGCATCCAAACGGTCCATCTTCAATGTCAGTCCTCCATCCCGTAGATGTATCATGTAGACAACAAGAAGGAAACAACAATGAAAGTATGTCCTATCCAATATGCATATGTGAGGATGACTCACAAAGAAGGAATGCACCTTATGTATGTTTTCGAAGATGTTGTTGTCGCGCAACGTGTATGCCTTAACATGCCCAAGATGCCACGTGATGGTACCGCCTTGTGAATCCTTCAAAATGAAAGAACATGACAAACACTCGGAAAAACAAATGAGGTTAGCCGTAATGCAAAACCTAGCATTCGTGCGGGAAAATACCCAACAAGTGCTTGCATCATTCTTATCATAAGAAAGTACAAGGGTGTGGTGCATGGTATGTAGGCATAAGATGCGAGAACAACCAAGTGCAATAGGCTCAATCAAGCAAGTATGCATCTCAAGAAGGGTGTCAAAGTCTCCAAGATCAACAAACATAGCATTGTTGCACTCAATACAAGTGATCAGAGATGCAACTAATGGAGACAAGTGACAATGATCAAGATATATCATGTGAGTGGCATGAACATATATGTCATCAACCCAAGAAAGCAAGTAAGAGAGGAACATGGGTGATGCAACATAGCAAGCAAGCATAGTGATCAAGTCAAGCGAGCTAGTAGTGCAAAGATGCAACATACTAGAAGTAATCATGGCAATCATGGCATGTGTGCAAATAGGAGGCATGAATAATGCACATGGCATATCACAAGCATGAAAGCACGGTATGGGCAAAGTCTCATCATTGTGGTGGCAAGAAGTCCTATGTAAATAGCAATGGAGTATCATGACTCTCCCAACACAAGAATCAACAATAGCATGGGGCACAAAGAAATCATGGTAGTAGCTACAAGTATCTCCACCAAGCATGTAAATACACATATAAGTATCATAATGGTGAATCATGGGTAATTGCAAGCAAGGGTCACAATTGCATGGCAAAATCATAGCAAGAGGCATAACATGCAAAGTGAACATGATAATATGGGCATAATGTGACAAGTGGCAAATAGCCCGTAGCCATGTGAGAGCGAAGTAAAAGAGATGCGCGTAGTGGTTGCGCGAAGAGAGCGGTGGTAGGGACAATCCACGGGATCCCAAATCGTCGTTGCTCTCAAGAGCTCGTTTTGTCAACTCATGGGATTGTGAGGTTGACAAATGTTCATGAGTACCTACACAAAACAAAGACAAGAGAAAAATTGTGTGTGCGTGGTATATGTACACATCATCCATCATGATGCGCACGTGCATGTGTTGGTTAGCACAAAATAGCCAATGCTCAAATAAATGAGATGCGTGATATAGAAACATGTCATCCATCATGAGAGGTTTTTTGTTATGTATAGCATAATGGAGACTCGAATTGTGTAATGCATCACAAGAAATATGAGCATTGTTATTCATGGAATGCATATGGTGCACACAATCATGGTAATCATGCAAGGTATGGAATGCATCAAGATCTCCTAGTATGTACGAGGAAACTATGGGGGTCTCCTCATGAGCATCAATGGAAACATCACATGGAGAATATTGACAACATCCAATGCAAAGCATATTTGGAACAATGTGTTCATGGCATGGCATAGTAGATGAAGTGCGCAAATTATGTAAAGGAAGCATGGCAATATCGTCGCAAGAGAAACACAAGCCAATGACCATCATCTTGTCATCTATGCCACAAGTGCAAATAGGATTTACGTTAATGGGGCATGCATAGGTACTATGTTGAGATTGAAATGATACAGTATGTGAGATCTCACTCATAGCATATGACAAGTTTAAAGGGTTGTCGAACATGATGTGACCAAAAGAATTTTCACATGATATCCTATGGAGCATAGCATCACAACTAGGCAACTCAACATGCTCATCATCATATTCATCATAAATGGGTAAGTCATGACATGAAGAATTTGCACTAGCATGATGCATGGTGATAGGTGTGTCAACATCATGCAAGCAATCATTCTCAAGATAGTCCACAAGTGGGACGAAAGAAGCACCATCACCTATGTTACCTTTAGAGCTCTGCTCATGTGTTGTAGGTGAGGTTGCAACTTGATGGTACCATGTGGGGGGTGCATCTTCTTCCACCATGGCCATCGGGTTTTCCATTGGCTGGATGGACTCGTCGAGGATTGGCGCGTCGTCATGTAGGAGACCTAGTACCAAAGAAAACACACTTGGAGTAGAGGTGAAGTCGTTAGAAATCATAGTGGCCTCACATGCCCTATCAACTACCTCACTCACTAAGTGGTGTGGCTCACTCACTCCCTCATGGATGCTCTCACTTGTATGGTTGGTGGAGTCACTCAAATGGCTCTCAACCTCACATATGATGTGTGGCATGCTCTCATGTGTGGGGATAGTGGTGATCACTCTCGTCCTCTCAAAAGAAATGCTCTCAATCTCACATATGGTGGAGTCACTCATGTCACTCATATGGTGGTGTCTCTCCTCACATGGAAATTGGGGCATCTCATGATATATGGGTGTCGGAGAGATGTAGGTGCAAACGTCTCCAAACTCAACTCCTTTCGCCGCCTCATCCATACTCCTCCAAAGGTGAATGCCGTAGGGTGTGGCAAATCATCACTCTCCTCCGAGACCAAAGGAAATGTCTCATGTGCGCTCGCGTAGCTTGACTCGAAGTAGTCGTCATATTTGGGCGCCGTCTTCATGCTGTTGAAGAGGTTCATGCTCATCGCCGTAGTCGAAGGGGATGGCCCTTGATCAACCATGTTGTCGCCGTCTTGATGTGGGGAGCTTCCGAAGATGGAAGTGTCGCCCTCACTCGTAGGTGGTCGCCTTGTAGTTGGAGATGTCGATGTAGGTGAACTCATGGGAAGTAGGCAAAGATGCCGTACGTCCGAAGGCTAAGATGCCTTGATAGCACTTGGCGAAGATGCCGAAGTGGTGGTTGTAGCCGTAGCTCCTTCTTGGGTGTGCTTGTCTCGCGGTCTTCTCTTTTGCTCTTGAAACTTGGCCTTGGCGTGATGTAGAGCTTCTTCGGACTTGTAGGTATGCGCGTGTCGAGCATCTTCATCTTGATGGTGTCGTTGTAGTGCTTGAGCTCTTGGTAGATGTCGTTCGTCGTCGTCGTGCACATGATGCTTGGAGGTGACTTGCCCTTCATGACGATGTCGATGGTCGCCATGGCGGTGTGGACGTGGAAGACTTGCACTTGCATCATGTTTGCGCTCCGAAGACTGGTGACTTGAACGTCGCCGCCGAGAGGATGACGAAGGGGAATAAGACTTGTAATCGACCAACAAGTGTCGGAGCTCCGCCATTTGTTTGTTGAAGGAGTCGCACAAGTCGTCGAAGGAAGCCATTGTCCTTGTCTCGGAGTGTCGTAGTTCGATGGCGATGTTGTCCAAGCACTCTTGCATTTCTCGTTGTAGTCCGATGGTTTTCGCGTGGATGTCCTTGTTCGCGCCGTCGATGTCGAAGACCGGAGATGAAATGCCTTGCCTATCCATCACAAGACGCTAGCAAGTATGAGTGGGAGAAAGAGAAGAACTATACCAAATGTACCTTGACCGATGTTGAAGATGGATCAATGATCACTCAAATGTGGAACAAGGAAATAGCACAATTGGTACCAATTCTTGTCGGTTTCTCACACCTACACAATTAAAGCTTATGGTGGAGCTCGGTGAGGATAGTGGGACAAAAATTGATGCAAAATGTTAGCAAGAGTCAATAATGTTGAAAAAGATTCACAAATTCGCAAGTGAAACAACTAGACCAATAGCAATATGGGTGGCACACGGAAACACACACACGGATACATAGATGGAGTCGTGCAACCAAGGAATGAGCCAAAATGTGGAATCCACGAAAACGCTCATGTTGCACAACTCAAGAGAGACGCTAGCACGATTGCTCTATAGGCGGATACGACACTTGTGCACAACCTATAAGATGCAAATGTATGAACTTTCTATCCCAAGTATGCTATGTGTATGATGTTCCGGTGCTTTTAGCACAAGATGATCCAAGATGATCAAGTATGATATCATATGATGGATGCTATGTCTCTTGCTTACAAGCTTCTTTGCCTTTCTCTTTTGCTTAAAAGCTTATTCTTTTTTTTGTATATGGCCACGATGCACAAACCAAGATAGCAATTGTGTATATGCGGGAACAATCTTGTGACATAAGGGATGATATGATGATACGAAGATGAAATGGTATGTATACAATGGAAGGGCGGATCGATGATTACTAATGTGCACAAGTAACGTTGCCGGCAATACTCAAAGGCTAGTCTCGATAGGCAAGTGACGCAAAATGGGCTAGGGGTTAACAATGCAATTGCAAGGGGAATATACACTAATGTCGCCGAAGTTACCGTCCGTGTCGATGATGAGAGGTGGTTCTCTTGATGTAGAACCGTTCTTAATTAGTCGAAACACCTTAGGAAACGGAAAAACCACAACTCAAAATCTCAAGGACAAATATCAAATGGTGGTAGCGGCAATGCCGTGGTGGTTGCGGAAGTGGAATGATGGGCTATACACGATGTCGGAGTTGAAGTCACGGTCCCTAAGTAGCCGAAACTCCTTAGGAGACACAAGCCACAACTCAAAGAAGCTCGAACAAAATTGGGTTAAGTTTGGTTGGCTATGTATAATGGGAAATGGGTATTGGGAAGTGGTGGTGGTGGTTGATGATGAAGCAATGGTCCCTAAGTAGCCTAAACACCTTAGGAGACTCAAATCACTACTCAAGAAACCACAAATGATATGGTGGATAAAATAGGTTAGGTTGCGGAAGTGTATGGTGGTTATGCGGATGATATGGTGGAAGGCCTAGGAAAACTTGCCAAATTTGACAAACTTTGATGGAGTCAAATGGTGATGGTAGTATTTTTGTGTTATGGGAGATGTCAAGAGCTTCAAAACGAGCTCAAGAACGTCGAAATCGGAGTTCGGATGAATTAATTATGGACAAAACGGTGAAACACGGGTGGCTGAATTCCCACGGGTCGGACATCCGGGGCCGGGTCCGAATTTCTGGGACCTGATGTCCAGAACCGCGCGGGCTTTTGCCCTCCAGCAGCCGGATGTTCGGCCCGATGGCCCGGATGTCCGGCCAATGGCCCGGATGTCCGGCCCGAAGATTCCAGATCTGAATCGGGACGAACTTTTCGAATTGGGGGCGGAAATTGATGATTTGGGGCTCAAAATTTGAGAGATTTCGTGGATGGAATGATGGGAGAAGTGGGGGAAAGCTAGATCCACTTGAAACCAGGCAAATCCACGGATCAAAATCAACAAAATCTCATCAAAACAACAGATCACAAAAAATTTTGGGGCTATTTTTGCTGGGGAATTTTCGAATTTGGGGAAGAACACAACAAAACAAGGCTAGAAAACGGTGGAGGGGGCTCCAAATTCGTGAGAAACCGTGGGTCGTGATACCATATGATGTAGGGCGGAACCCTAGATGGCCGATCTTTCACGAAATGGAGGGATCCCACGATGAACACGAAGAACACGAGAGGGGAACACAAGGGGAAACACGAGAGAATCACTCAAACCAACAAGAACAAGTCACACATATGCTAGATCCTCGAAACACAAAGAGATACAAGATCCATGATCAACAAGGGACGATACAAAGGGTAACCGGTTCTTCTCCGTGAGGAGGTCTTGATGATATCCCGTAGGATCTTCCCGCGAGGGGCTTTGAATCCCGTAGGATCTTCTCCGCAGAGAAGGTCTTGAATCCGTGTGGATCTTCTCCGTGGAGGGGCCGCGGTCACTCACAAGGAGATGAACCACTAGTGGATGAGCAAAGCTCTGTCTCAAATGAGCTAAACCTAAGCTAACCCTAACTAGGAGGAGGTGGAGGAGTATATATAGTCTAGGTCCACGAAGGGGTAAGTGGGAGAGGGATACATGGGCCTCAGGCCCGATACACTGTGCGCAGACAGGGGCCGGATGTCCGGGCGGGGGCCAGATGTCCGGGCCTTCCCGAGACGACGGATGTCCAGGCGCTGGGGCCGGATGTCCGGGGTGGCATGGTCCAGCTTCTGTGATGGGCCCCGGATTTCCGGGCTGGCGCCGGATGTCCGGCTCGACGCGGGGCGCCGGATGTCCGCGGGTCGGCCGGATGTACGGCCGCTGTAGCTCCGCGGCGACTCCACTTGAGGCACTTCTTGATCCGCTTCGGTGTGGACTTGTCCTATGCTTCGAGCATCTCCTTGGTCGTCTCCTCGGTTCCTAAGCACATGTAGTTTCTTTGCATTAGGTAGCAACCAAGTCTCGCGTGAATGAAAAGGGGAAGCATCGAGGAACGGGTTCACCTTGTGTCCACTTGGGGTTTGGGTAGTAGTCGTAGTGTACATGGGGATGAACGAAGGATGCTCCGCATCAACCCTCCATCGCATCACCAAGTACTCCAAGGACCAATGACACGTGCTCGTGCTAGGGCTCTCGAGACCGAGGTGACATCTCTCCTAGTCCAACTTCCATATGAATCTTGCGAGACATGGCTACTACCTCAGACGGATGTGTTTTGTGTGCTCAGGTATGAAGAAGACCCCATCGGAGTGGATCGTGAAGATGGACAAGTCCCCAAGCTCACGGACGAAGCTTTGCATCGAGAGAAGCTGAAGAAAGCTCCCGGCCCCGGACATCCGGCCCCTGGTCCGGACATCCGGTGCCTGAACGATCAGCCCCAGCAGTCGAAGCTACAGGGCCCGGACATCCGGCTTCGGTCCCGGAAATCCGGCGCGCCCACCACAGAAGCATACCCGTGGCTGGCCCCGATAGCCCGGACATCCGGCATCTCCCGATAGCCCGGACATCCGGGCCGACGCCCGGACATCCGGCCCCTGATTGCCTGCGTGCATCTCCTTCGGGCCGTGACCCATGTACCCCTTCGCCTCGTACACTATATGTATTCCTCCTCCTACATCTTTTTAGGGTTAGCTTTGTGATAGATCATCTAAACACCCTAGTGGTTCCTCTCCTATGAGACGCGGCCTCTTCGGAGAGATCCGCCGGATTCAAGACCTCCTTCACGGAGAAGAACATCAAGACCTCCTTCACGGAGAAGAACATCAAGACCTCCTCACGGAGATGACTACCGCCACTTGTATCGTCCTTAGTTGATCGTGTATCGAGTATCGCACTTTGTGTACCCGGATCTAGCATTTGTGTGACCTAAACTTGTTGATTTGAGTGTTTTCTTCTTGTTCCTCTTGTTGTTTTCCCTCGTGTACCACGTGTTCATCCTCGAGATCCCTCCTTTTCGTGAAAGATCGACCATCTTGGGTTCCACCCTACATCATTATGGTATCATGATCCATGGTTGATCACGAATTTGGAGCCCCTCACCTTGTTTTCTAGCTTGTTTTTGTTGTGTTCTTCCCAATTTCGAAAATTCCCCACAAAAAATAGCCCCAATTTTTTGTGATTTGTTGATTTGGCGAGATTTTGTTGAATTTGTTCCATGGATTTGTTGTGCCCCGAGTGGATCTAGCATTTCCCCACCTTTTCCCCAATTTTGAGCTGCAAAATCCAACGAATTTTGGCCTCGGAAGTCTCCGTGTGCAAGGAGTTCATCAGGGCCGCAGGCACCCCGGACATCCGGCGCGTGCCCCGGACATCCGGCCTGGCCCGGACATCCGGCCTCCCGCAGCCAAAAATCCCCCATCCACATCACCTTTCACTTAACCCCGCCATTTTCGTTCGGTTTCCCACCAAACCTTCCGCATACCACCACCACTTCTGCAACCACCATCGCTTCACCGCTACGATTTTGACAATTTTTGTCTCACTTTGCCTTGGATAATTGAGTTGTGGTTTCACCGTTTCCTTGGATGTTTAGGCTACCTTGGAACGGAACGACTTCCACAACACCATCGCTCAACTTCGGCAAGGACGGTAACATCGATGACACCTTATTTATCCTACCTTGCAATTGCATTGTCACCCTATAGACCATTTTTGTGTAGCTTTCCCATTGAGACTAGCCATTTGAGTATTGCCAAGCCACGACACTTGTGCACATTAGTGATAGTCGTAGATATTACATACTACATCATATTATCTCCTTGTGACACAAGAGTGTTCCGCATACACAATAGCTACCTTGATCTGAGAAGCATGCATACATGGCCAAAGAAAGAGCTCACAAGCTGATGCGGAGCATCCCAAGGTCATCCCCATGGACCTACCATCGTCTCACCAAGTGCCAAGTGAACCCTTGACATGTTCTCGAGCACGAGCTCTCGAGACCGAGGTGACTTCACTCCTCGAGCAACCATGGAGAAGTCAACGGACAAGAAGGATCGAAGGAGGAAGAAGGAGGAGAAAAACAGCCGAGACTCATCCAGCGCGGACGATCCGGACGAAGTCCCGGACGATCCGGCCGAAGCCCGGATGATCCGGACAAACATCCGAACTATCCGGCAAATGTGCCCGAGGACACCTGAGAGCCTCAACTGAAGCCGGATCATCCGGACCCCAACCCGGATCGTCCGGACCAAGTCCCGGATATCCGGACCACCCGTAGCAGATCAGACACGTCCGGATCATCCGGACGCCACCCCGGATCATCCGGACCCCCGATGCCCGGATCATCCGGACAAACGTCCGGATCATCCGGACAATGCCTGCGTGCATGATGTTGGGCCAAGGCCCATGTACCACTTCGCCCCTCCTAGCCTACATAAGTCACTCTACCTAAACTATCTAGGGTTAGCTTATGTGTTAGCTCATCCAAAACCTTAGTGGTTCCTCTCTTATGAGACCGCGGCCTCTTCGGAGAAGATCCACCGGATTCAAGACCTCCTATATGGAGAAGAACATCAAGACCTCCTCACGGAGATGACTACCGCTACTGGGATCGTCCTTAGTTGATCGTGTATCGTGTATCACACTTTGTGTACCCGGATCTAGCATTTGTGTGACCTAAGCTTGTTGATTTGAGTGTTTTCTCCTTGTCTCTCTTGTGTTTTTCCTCGTGCCCCTCGTGTTCTTCCTCGGGATCCCTCCTTTTCATGAAAGATCGGCCACATAGGGTCCCACCCTACATCATCTATGTTATCATGAGCCTTGGTTGATCACGAATTTGGAGCCCCACACCTTGTTTTCTAGCTTGTTTTGTTGTTTTTCGTCCAAATTCGAAAATCCCCACAAAAATAGCCCTACAATTATTTTTTCTGATTAATGTGTTTTGTTGAGATTTTGTTGTTTGTGATCCGTGGTTGAGTTGTGTGACAAGTGTATTACCCTTTTCCCCACCTCCCCCACCTTCAAAAACCACCGAAAATCTGAGAAAAAATACTTTTCCACCTCTTCCCCGAGTTCATCCCGCACGGTGTGACCCCCCAGTATCATCCGGCTGTTCACCCAGATCATCCGGCCAATGACCGGATCATCCGGCTGTTCACCCAGATCATCCGGCCAACGCCCGGATCATCCGGCCAAACGTCCGGATCATCCAGCTTCCTCTGACGAAACTACATTTTGCAGTTTTTCGCACCCCCGTTTCCGCCACCGCATAAACCCTAGACACTCCTTCCGCTATACCCTCGACATATCCACCACCACCACTATTGCCTAACCAACATCACTACGGTCTACCTCTTTGTGTCTTGGATCATTTGAGTTGTGGTTTTCTCCGTTTCCGTTTGTGTTTCGGCTATCTCAGAGCGGAACGACATCGACAAGACCACCTCTCAACCTCGACAAGGACGGTAACATCGACGACACTTCATTTACTACCTTGCAATTGCATTGGTAGACCCTCATCGACTATTTTGCGTAGCTTTCCTACCGAGACTAGCCATTTGAGTATTGCCGGGCCACGACACTTGTGCACATTAGTCATACTCATAGACATTGCATACTACATCATCATATCTATGTGTGACACAAGAGTATTCCGCATACACAATAGCTACCTTGATCCGAGAAGCATGCATAAGTGGCCAAAGAAAGAGCTCAAAATCTTTTTAGCAAAAGAGCCATCCAAAGCTTATAAGAAAAAGCACAATAGCATAACACGCCTTGCATCAAAAGAGATAATATGTTAAATCAATACATCATCTTGTGCTAATGCATCGGCACATCATACACTTATAGCATACTTGTGATAGGAAGTCGTTACATTGCTCTTATAGGTCGTGCACAAGTGCGTATCCGCCTATTAAGCAATCAGTTAGCGTCTCTTTAGCGTTGTGCAACACGAGCATTTTCCGTGGAGTCCACATTTTTGCTCACTTTTGGTTGCACAACCACATTTATCTATCCATGCGTGTGTTCCGTGTGCTACTTATCTATTGTGTCAGGACCCCGATCCTAAGTCACACAGGTCTAGCCTGTAACACACCATATCACTTTGCGGCCTCACGCACGTTATCCCCACGGGTGCCACCTTACCTGGCCCGGGACCGTTTGCGCATTTTGGCACACGTATATGATAGTGTCGCTAGCATCCATATGACAGAGAACCCGGGCCGACATGACCAGTTATAAACCAAAAGTGGCACTAAATTACAGAGACAGGCATACATGACCCAGCAACGAACGTGTCGGTCATCAACGTATGAACCCAAGTCGTAGCAAGCTACAAGGACTTAAAGGAACAACGCGTGACATTTCCCCTAAGGGACAGACACAGGAACGAAGATGGACACATGCCGGCCAGCCTAAGTGTTCCGGAGCAGTAGCAAGCTACCAAGGCTCAGTGGAAGCACTAGGAGGCATTTCCCTGTAAGATAGGCTACCAAAGGTAAACAACTAGGTGTCGGATCCCACACATAGCAATACACATTACACGTACGCATAACATGCAAGTATGTGCTGTACAACATGGCATCACAACATAACTCAACAACTCATATAGATAAGGCCCAGAAGAGCCATCATAGTATTTATTACAAACAGAGGTCACATGACCCAACATACAGAGCATACAGGCAACGGAAGCATAACATGTCTGAGTACAGACAACTACAAATGAAAAAGGCTGAAAAGCCTGACTATCTACAAGACCCTCCCAAGGGTACAAGATCGTAGCTGAGGTAACAAGCTAAACGTCGAAGTCCACGCGGAACCACTAGCGAGACTGAGGTCTCTCAGCAAAAACATAAATTAAGCAAACGTGAGTACAAAGGTACTCAGCAAGACTTACATCAGAACTAGCTACATATGCATCAGTATCAACAAAGGGGGGTGGTGGAGTTTGACTGCAGCAAGCCAGCTCGACTCGGTGGCTATCCTAAACTATCCTAAACTACTACAAAAAGGGTTGTTAATGGCGCACCGGTTTTGCCCATTAATGGCGCACTACCGGTGCGCCATTACTAGCACGCCACTGGTGCGCCATTAGTATCTGGCATACTAATGGCGCACTACGTAGAAGTGCGCCATTAGTAATTTTTTTCAATTTTTTTTCAATTTTTTTTCTTTTTTTTATTTTTTTTCTTAATCTCAGATCATTATGGCTTAATCTGGGGTCAATTTGCTTAATCTCAAGTCAAATTGCACTCTGTGGTCAAACTTCCCATAAGGTCACCCATCCTCACACTACTCCAGCCCGAGCACGCTTAACTTCGTAGTTCTATCATATCAATCCTATTAACCCTTCTTGATGTCTAGGAGTTTGTTAATGTTCATGAGTATGATGAAATTTTGAAAATATATTTCAAACTTCCCGGTCATATTATGTATCCAATTTTTGAAAAAAAATTATAAATTTTTTTTTCGAAATTTTTTTTTTCTGTTACTAGTGGCGCACCTAGCAAACGGTGCGCCACTAGTAAGTTTGATATTTTTTTAATTTTTTTGCCTGTAGATCTTAAAAGCCCGTAACTTTTTTTCTGTTAGGTTTTTGGGGATTTAGAAAATGTTTAACGGGATTCCCCCGGTTAAATTCGGATGTAACTTTTCGAGTAGATGATTTTTCATATAAAAAACTTTTTAATCCGAGTTCGTATGCAAAAGTTATACCCGTTTTACTAAATTCCATAGATATTTTGCAAATAAAGTCAAAATTCAAATTTGTAAATTTACCCAACAAGTAGACCACATATCACATAGGAAACTTATTTTCGTTTATTTTTTTGACATTTACATCATTTTCTTTTATTTATTTTTTAAGTGAAAAAATAAAAACAAAATTTGAAAAAAAATTACTAATGGCGCACCGTGGATGTGGTGCGCCATTAGTAGTTGAACTACTAATGGCGCACTACCCACTGGTGCGCCATTAGTAGTTTTGAGAAAAATATGAAAAAAAAAATTTGTTACTAATGGCACACCACGTCAACGGTGTGCCATTAGTATTTGGATACTAATGGCGCACCAACACATGGTGCGCCATTAGTATACACTAATGGCGCACCGCATGTCTGGTGCGCCATTAGTGTCAATTCCATCTATAGCCCTTTTCCTAGTAGTGTATGACTACAAGTAACTCTTTTGAGGTGGCGCACACGAGTCCACATATTCACCAATCAATACACCACTATGGATCCGCTCCCGTCTCCCTACGAGAAGGCCATCCATAGCACTCACGCTTATCTTGCGTGTTTTAGAGTATCCACTTTCACTTGTCTATGAACTGTAATAGGCAACCCAGAAGTCCATTTCCGCGGACATGGCTATTCGAATAGATTATATTTATAACCCTGCAGGGGTGTACTTCTTCACACACGCTCCCACCACTTACCACCGTTTACACGACATGTACTCGGCAACCTTCAAGCGGAAGCCCAACGAGGGTGTCGGCCACGACCTGACCAACCACACAAGTCTCTCGTCCAGGTTTATCGCCTATTTGGGTTCCATCCGTGGGGAGATCCGGCCGGGGTGTCGCTCACGGCCCCAAACGATGTGTACAGGGTTCCCGCATCACCAAACGGGCAATCCGTACACCGTGCCACGTACCTGCCGCGTCACAGCCCACCCCGAGGGTCAGCGCTGTGCACGACCTCTAGTAAACTACAAACACCAGAAACTAGTTGCAACTCCTTGACAGAGAACAAGGGCAGTTAATAAGTCGAGAGGGTCCATTGGTTTCGGGCCCAATGCATGGTAGTAACTGGTCATGGATCAACCAACACAGAACTCAGTTCCTGAGGACGGCTGCAATGAGACAACCCACCATGTACTCCTACATGGCCTCTCATCGCTACCTTTACCAAATCGTGTTCACACACTTAGCTCACACACATTAGGACATGTTCATCACCATTCCAATTCATCCCCGATGAATCAGACCTGACACAACTCTAAGCAATAGCAGGCATAACCAGAAAGCATGAATGAGTAGGCACAACATGGCTCATACAACTCCTACTCATACTAGTGGGTTTCAACTATTTACTGTGGCAATGACAGGTCATGCAGTGGAAAGGGGTTCAACTACTGCAACAGGTAACAGTTGAAGCGTTGTTGTCCTAATGCATTAAAAGAGAGCAAGAGCGAGAGAGTGGGATTGTATCGGAATGCTCAATGGGGTTTTGCTTGCCTGGCACTTCTGAAGATATCAATGAGTCTTCATCGGTGTCATCGAACTCATCGTCGGAACGTCGTCTAGTGAGAGGGGACAAAACCGACAAACAGAGAAAGAACACAATCAATGCAATGCAACAATATGATGCATGAACATGACATGGCAATATGCTATGGATTGAGCTAATGCAACTAGCAACACAATTCAATGAAGTGGGTTTGAATCCAAGATTCAAATTCAAACTCCATATGTGATTATTTAAATGCCATTTAATTGATTTGACCTGATCAGCAGGTTTAACTTGTTCAAACATGCATGAAAATGCCATAAACAGATTCCTTGGATTTTTCAGATCATTTTTCATATATAAATTATTTTCATCTGAGTTATAGATTATTTTTTGTGATTTTTAGAAGTTTTAGCTATTTTCTGAGATAAATAAATCATTTCTGAGTTATTTAAAATTCCAGAAAACACTTATTGCGTCAGCATGACGTCACTGTGATGTCAGCAGTCAACAAAGGCTGGTCCAGGTCAAACCTGACGCGTGGGGTCCACACGTCAGTGGCTCTGCTAATTAACAGGGTTAATTAGTACTAACTAAATTCTAAACTAATCTTATGCAGGACAAGGCCCACACGTCAGTGACTAACTAACTAACCGATTAATTAAACTAAACTAGGTTAATTAGCAGGGTGGGCCCCACTTGTCAGCGAGATAGTGGTTGACTAAGGGAGTGGGGCCCATACGTCAGTGACCCGGGGGGGTCAACCCACCGGTCAAACCAGTCAAACGCGCCGGCGGCTCGTCGCCGGCGGTGACATACGCGGTGGAGGGCTCGGAAAGTGCCCTCCGGCGACCAAAACAGCAGCGGAGAGCATCTACATGCTCCTAGGACTCTCGCGCATCTAGGGGTGCAGCCGGATTCGTCGGGGATGGCCGGAGTTGACGGCAACGACTGCAGCAGCGGCGGCCGGAGTACGGTGGTGACACGCGCGACCACTAGGGGGCACAGAAAGGCCAGGTGAGGTGCGCTACGTGTTCGTGAGGTCATTAGGAGCTCGGTGGTGCCCTCAGGTGGAAGCTTCAGTGGCTATAGCCATGGCGGCGACATTGCCGGCGATGAGGGGTTCTCGGGCACGGTGGGGAGCTACAGCACGCGCGTGAGTAAAGGGATAGGGGGAGGAGCAAGAGGGGCTCACGGCGGTTGCAGTGGTCGTCGAAGTGGGCTCGGGGAGGCACCGGCCACCGCGAATTCGACGGTGATGTCGTCGGCGGCCGACGAGGGGAACGTCGGCGCAGACGGTGTTCGGAGACGTGTGGTGCCGCGTGGCTCGACGGAGGGGTATAGGGCGACGAGGCGGAGCTCTGGGGCTCGTCGGAGGGGCGAGGGGGAGGCTGTGGCCACGGTGGTGCTCACCGGCGCGGCCGCGGCGGCTTCGGCCATGGTGAGAAGAAGTAGGGGAGAGCGAAGGAGGAGAGTGCGAGAGGTCGGGCGGGTTCCAGACGTCTGCCGCAGGTCGTCGGTGGCGTCGTGCTGGCTAGGGGAGGGCCAGGCAGGTAGCTGCGTGCCGGCGCGCGCCGTGCCCAGCTTCTCCTCTGCCTACAGGCAAGAGGTAGAAGACGAGGCTGCCCCTGGTGGGCTGGGCCATCTACTTGGGCCGCCAGGTGGGCTGCACAGGTAAAACTCTCCCTCTCTGCTTTCTGTTTTCTGTTTTCTATTTTCTTTCTTTGTAAACTTTAGGGCTTTATTAAAAATGCCAGGGCATTTCCAAAAATCATGAAACCAAGCATGGCTACTATTTAGAATAAATCCAACAGTGAACATTTTAGTTTATGATTATTTGAGCATTTAAAATAATATATATAGTATTTAAATGCCCAATGCAAATAAGGTATGATTTAATTCAAAAATCCAGAATGGTCCTAAGAATAGGTGCAACATTTTTGGCAGAGGTTTTAATCAATCCAAAAATGATGAACTTTTCCAAAGGGCATTTTGGGTTCAGTGAAAAAGATTTTAATTTGACCCTAGTTGAATTCATTTAGTGCTAGGGTTTGAACATCCCCATTTCCAGTTTCTGAGAAATTTAAACATGATGCACACATGAGGCTAGCCTAGTGCATTACCAGAAGCTAGGGATGTGACAACTCACCCCTACTAAACAAGAATCTCGTCCCGAGATTCAGGACGTGAGATAAGAAATCAGAGGGGACACTATCTAACACAATCTTCTCGATCCCGGTTCCCTCCTCGAAATTGTTGATTCATTGCATCCTGTAGATCTTGGCATCTTTGATTTCAAAGCTTCATCCAACACGATAACAAAAGAACGTGAGTTCTATAGGATTTGATCTTCTCGAAGACCGAGCAATTCAAGATCAACTCATGGATTGAGACGTCGAAACATCTCTTGAGCTGAGACACGGGACACACATCCAATGGGATGGAGTGAAACAAACGATGAAGATTCACTTGACGGCAATAATTCCACACCTAAGGTGATGGTAACGATACCACAAGACGGGGCACCTTTAGAGAAGGTGACTCGTAGAGTTATTCCCTTAAGTGGCAAAAAGAATTACTTTTGATATAGAGATCATTAAAATTCTCTACACCAGCTTGAGGTATTCACAAACGATCGTTTGACGGAGTCCGAAAGAATGACATTCTCCATCTAGAATGGATGATGTGGAGTGCCTTGTAAAAGACAATGCCAAGGTTGATTTTGCTTATCATCGGAAATGAATGGGACCCATGGTAGGACCACTTTTGAAGATAATCCTGAACAGCAGATGCTAGGAATGGCAACCCATGGAAAATTGGCACATTGGCGGTGCAAGCTAGGAACAAAATGCAAATGCTGGGAATGACTCTGGTAACTGGGGTGAATCCCAACAGTAGAGAGTAAATCTACTCTTGAGGGGTTATAGCATAACCAAGAACACTGGGAGCAATCCCGGTTAGTGTCGAGGATAACACCTAGTGCTTGTGCGTGCTCTCAAGAACTTGAGCATTCCCGTATTCATCAAGGTTTTACCAATATCCGTGTCAAGGATCCTGGCAACATCACATACTACCATGATGAATAATAATGGATGATGCAGATGCAAAGGAAGATAACACCTTCTCGGATTTCACCTTAGTGGAGTCAAGGGGCAAGATCTGGATGATCAACCGAGAGACATTTAGCACTCCGCTTCTAACGTTCTTCTTGATGTGCTAGCGTAACCCATTTATTTAAATGGTTTTGTACCTAGAACGTCAAGTAAAAGGTCGGACTTCAGGAGCAAAAAAATCCATAAGGAACAACTAGGGAGTAATTCCTACGAAGTCCTTATGGGGAGGTGGTCAACTTCTTCAACCAAGAAACTACAATAATAGGCCTTCCGGCTGGGTGTGTTGGCCACGACATCCACTTTACCGGTTATCGAGAGACCAATATTATAGATCTTGGGAACTGCTCCAACCATCATATCTGCCTGAGATTCAGTTCTGGTTGGTGTCAGGATATTCCAGACTCATCGAGTCTAGGAAAAATGAATGTTTGCAACAAAAATCGATGAGACGGCGTTGTGAGATTCTCGGGGAGTGAACTATGATAGCAAGCTCCAAAACATGAGCTAGTTCTGCTACATACCTGTGAACACGTTGTCCAAGACAAGCATGACCACATAGCAGTCTTATGATAAAACACTACCGAGTTCTGGTGGGAACCATCGTCTAGGATATCGAAGTCCTTACATAAGTCATATGATTAGCTCATATGATGGAACTTTTCCTCTTGAACAAATCAATCAGTGGCTTGGTGTGCTAGGGATACATATAGAGTGAAGGTTGCAAATCTCCAAACCACAGAATACTTCGCACGTATGCATGACTGACTTGGGATGATTCCACAGGAAGCAAAACAAACTTTCTCGAACTCGCGGTAGCAACTTGCACCAAATGCACATGAATTAGGGAAAGTCTCTCCTCTCATCCAACATATACCTCATGAACGGAACACGAAGGCCATGCTTGAGAAGTTTCCAATACTAACTTAAATGTTCAGCATGAATCGTGGTCAAGATAAACGATGTTGATGGGCTCAACAACGGGTCATCGAGATATCCATGAAGATGGAATTCCACAATTTATATGAACAAGGTGGTAGCATTGGTCAGACCAAGAGATATAATGAGGTATGCTCGAGGGACACCCACGAGTAAGACAACATTATGAATATCATTGGTTCTGATTTGATTTGATGATAGCCCATACTCAAATCAAAGTTTTGATATGACAATAGGTCCAACAACTGATCACAGGGACCAACTGATGAAGATGTCATCTATCTTCAACACCCGCAAACATACCCCTTGAGATGAACTAAGCTGGCAAACTTTTATCTTCCAACTCTCCAAGTTATTGTTTTAGCTTAACCAACCAGTTCAGGGTATCCAACACAGATTCTTGGAGAAGTGGTGGTTTATAAGGAACCAACTTGATCACGAACTCAACATAGCGGTCAGGTGACAACCTGGTAATACTTCCGAGAAGATATTCGGAAAATCACAAACCACCGATACGTTGCTAAGTCCGAGAACAATCTTGCTTTTCAGGGCAAGACGATATGATCTAATAAGCAAGGGATTGAATAATCCTAACTCATTGGTCAAGGAGTGCACCAGGAAAGATGGACTAGTAGCACGATCGATCTTAGAATGGTGATTTGGTAACCAACACACTAAGAATGAGATTATCGTCCATTTGCTACCAAGCAACGAGTATTGATTTCACACATCAAGATTCACTTGTTAGTATTCCGGTTACAACAACACGGAGACCGAGGAATGAACGGTGATGGTGAGAAGTATCACTGTATCAAGAGTTCATAGGAGGTTGTGCAATTCCCATGACATTCTTGACATAAGGATGGTAATACTCCAGGATAGAACAGTTTAGAAGTTGGATTAGCATTCTTCATCTGTGAAGTACAACTTCTTTGACCCAATCCTGGATATGGATAAGGTATTGGAGTTTGTTTCTCCTAGTCATTCCGGAATAGAATGGCTTGACGGACCACAAGAGTAAAAGGCATCGATGAACACGAGTGCACAACTACTCCTGACTATCATCTGATAGACGAGGGTCATAATACAACTAAAAGGGGACAACTCAAAGGAACATATAACTTTCTGAGTTGTGGATGCATAGGTTAGTATGTCGAACTATTACAGCATGTTTCTTCCGGATAACCCATGCAGAAAAGTAGGACTGGCAGAGTCACAATATGAATGGAGTACCACTCAGGAGCACTCTGGTTGTGATCTTTTGGTTCGGGAGAACTTCTGCCATGATGGTTCATGGTATTGGAAGAACGATAACCACGGAACTCGAGGACTATCACAAGGTTACTAATATCCTAAAGGAATGAGCAATACTGTCCACATGAAGTAAGTATAGTGTATCTCGGGTCCTAGAACCCAGGAGTAGAATGCCTACTAACTAAATGGCATCACAGGATGCTTTCGAGAATAATGGCCAGAATCATCACACTGGGAATATAAAGCATTGCTAGATTACTGGGTGATCCTCTAAGACACCTAGGGTCATAATAATAAGTCCAACATATATGTCAAGGTAGCAGAGTACCTCAACACACTGACTAGTGTGCTTAGTCTGGCCCAAAGGTACATCGGAACATGAAAGAAAGGTTTTGCAAATGCATCAGATTATTTAGAAACCTGGAATGACTCGGACAGCATAACAGCTGTAAATGCTCGAAAATATTTTTGAGACTCGTGCACAAGATAGCATAACCACTCAACATCATAATGTCAAGGTTCTGAGACCAACAGTTGAGCAACAGAAGTAGTAGAAACTAAACTAAGGATTGAATCCACAATAACGTGATCCTGATAAATAGAATGAGAATCCTAGTTCTTAATCCCCGTAGAAAGAAGAAGGTGACTCAGATCAGAAGGTCATAAGGTAAAGGAGTAAAAAGAGCCTTACGTTCCCTTCCACAATCAATTCCCTTATATAGCTAAAGAGTCTCTAGACACCACTTTGACCAGTTTGGCTTACTAATCCTACAGGCAGTCAGGCTCTGATACCAAAGCTGTCAGGACCAAGATCCTAAGTCACACAGATCTAGCCTGTAACACACCATATCACTTTGCGGCCTCACGCACGGTATCCCCACGGGTGCCACCTTACCTGGCCCGGGACCGTTTACGCATTTTGGCACACGTATATGATAGTGTCGCTAGCATCCATATGACAGAGAACCCGGGCCAACATGACCAGTTATAAACCAAAAGTGGCACTAAATTACAGAGACAGGCATACATGACCCAGCAACGAACATTTCGGTCATCAACGTATGAACCCAAGTCGTAGCAAGCTACAAGGACTTAAAGGAACAACGTGTGACATTTCCCCTAAGGGACAGACACAGGAATGAAGAAGGACACATGCCGGCCAGCCTAAGTGTTCCGGAGCAGTAGCAAGCTACCAAGGCTCAGTGGAAGCACTAGGAGGCATTTCCCTGTAAGATAGGCTACCAAAGTTAAACAACTAGGTGTCGGATCCCATACATAGCAATACACATTACACGTACGCATAACATGCAAGTATGTGTTGTACAACATGGCATCACAACATAACTCAACAACTCATATAGATAAGGCCCAGAAGAGCCATCATAGCATTTATTACAAACAGAGGTCACATGACCCAACATACAGAGCATACAGGCAACGGAAGCATAACATGTCTGAGTACAGACAACTACAAATGAAAAAGGCTGAAAAGCCTGACTATCTACAAGACCCTCCCAAGGGTACAAGATCGTAGCTGAGGTAACAAGCTAAACGTCGAAGTCCACGCGGAACCACTAGCGAGACTGAGGTCTCTCTGCAAAAACATAAATTAAGCAAACGTGAGTACAAAGGTACTCAGCAAGACTTACATCAGAACTAGCTACATATGCATCAGTATCAACAAAGGGGGGTGGTGGAGTTTGACTGCAGCAAGCCAGCTCGACTCGGTGGCTATTCTAAACTATGACTGCAAGTAACTCTTTTGAGGTGGCGCACACGAGTCCACATATTCACCAATCAATACACCACTATGGATCCGCTCCCGTCTCCCTACGAGAAGGCCATCCATAGCACTCACGCTTATCTTGCGTGTTTTAGAGTATCCACTTTCACTTGTCTATGAACTGTAATAGGCGGAGAAGTCCATTTCCACGGACACGGCTATTCGAATAGATTATATTTATAACCCTGCAGGGGTGTACTTCTTCACACATGCTCCCACCACTTACCGCCGTTTACACGACATGTACTCGGCAACCTTCAAGCGGAAGCCCAACGAGGGTGTCGGCCACGACCTGACTAACCACATAAGTCTCTCGTCCAGGTTTATCGCCTATTTGGGTTCCATCCGTGGGGAGATCCGGCCGAGGTGTCGCTCACGGCCCCAAACGATGTGTACAGGGTTCCCGCATCACCAAACGGGCAATCGGTACACCGTGCCATGTACCTGCCGCGTCACAGCCCACCCCGAGGGTCAGCGTTGTGCACGACCTCCAGTAAACTACAAACACCAGAAACTAGTTGCAACTCCTGGACAGAGAACAAGGGCAGTTAATAAGTCGAGAGGGTCCATTGGTTTCGGGCCCAATGCATGGTAGTAACTGGTCATGGATCAACCAACACAGAACTCAGTTCCTGAGGACGGCTGCAATGAGACAACCCACCATGTACTCCTACATGGCCTCTCATCGCTACCTTTACCAAATCGTGTTCACACACTTAGCTCACACACATTAGGACATGTTCATCACCATTCCAATTCATCCCCGACGAATCAGACCTTACACAACTCTAAGCAATAGCAGGCATAACCAGAAAGCATGAAATAGTAGGCACAACATGGCTCAAACAACTCCTACTCATACTAGTGGGTTTCAACTATTTACTGTGGCAATGACAGGTCATGCAGTGGAAAGGGGTTCAACTACCGTAGCAGGTAACAGTTGAAGCGTTGTTGTCCTAATGCATTAAAAGAGAGCAAGAGCGAGAGAGTGGGATTGTATCAGAATGCTCAATGGGGTTTTGCTTGCCTGGCACTTCTGAAGATATCAATGAGTCTTCATCGGTGTCATCGAACTCATCGTCGGAACGTCCTCTACTGAGAGGGGACAAAACTGACAAAAAGAGAAAGAACACAATCAATGCAATGCAACAATATGATGCATGAACATGACATGGCAATATGCTATGGATTGAGCTAATGCAACTAGCAACACAATTCAATGAAGTTGGTTTGAATCCAAGATTCAAATTCAAACTCCATATGTGATTATTTAAATGCCATTTAATTGATTTGACCTGATCAGCAGGTTTAACTTGTTCAAACATGCATGAAAATGCCATAAACAGATTCCTTGGATTTTTCTGATCATTTTTCATATATAAATTATTTTCATCTGAGTTATAGATTATTTTCTGTGATTTTTAGAAGTTTTAGCTATTTTCTGAGATAAATAAATCATTTCTGATTTATTTAAAATTCCAAAAAACACTTATTGCGTCAGCATGACGTCACTGTGATGTCAGCAGTCAACAGAGGCTGGTCCAGGTCAAACCTGACGTGTGGGGTCCACACGTCAGTGGCTCTGCTAATTAACAGGGTTAATTAGTACTAACTAAATTCTAAACTAATATTATGCAGGATAGGGCCCACACGTCAGTGACTAACTAACTAACCGATTAATTAAAACTAAACTAGGTTAATTAGCAGGGTGGGCCCCACTTGTCAGCGAGTTAGTGGTTGACTAAGGGAGTGGGGCCCATACGTCAGTGACCCGGGGGGTCAACCCACCGGTCAAACCAGTCAAACGCGCCGGCGGCTCGTCGCCGGCGGTGACAGACGCGGTGGAGGGCTCGGAAAGTGCCCTCCGGCGACCAAAACAACAACGGAGAGCATCTACGTGCTCTTGGGACTCTCGCGCATCTAGGGGTGCAGCCGGATTCGTCGGGGATGGCCGGAGTCGACGGCAACGACTGCAGCAGCGGCGGCCGGAGTACGGTGGTGACACGCGCGACCACTAGGGGGCACGGAAAGGCCAGGTGAGGTGCGCTACGTGTTCGTGAGGTCATTAGGAGCTCGGTGGTGCACTCAGGTGGAAGCTTCAGTGGCTATAGCCACGGCGGCGACATTGCCGGCGGCGAGGGGTTCTCGGGCATGGTGGGGGTTGGAGCTACAGCACGCGCGTGAGTAAAGGGATAGGGGGAGGAGCAAGAGGGGCTCACGGCGGTTGCAGTGGTCGTCGAAGCGGGCTAGGGGAGGCACCGGCCACCGCGAATTCGACAGTGATGTCGTCGGCGGCCGACGAGGGGAACGGCGGCGCAGACGGCGTTCGGAGACGTGTGGTGCCGCGTGGCTCGGCGGAGGGGTATAGGGCGACGAGGCGGAGCTCTGGGGCTCGTCGGAGGGGCGAGGGAGAGGCAGTGGCCACGGTGGTGCTCGCCGGCGCGGCCGTGGCGGGTTCGGCCATGGCGAGAAGAAGCAGGGGAGAGCGAAGGAGGAGAGTGCGAGAGGTCGGGCGGGTTCCAGACGTCTGCCGCAGGTCGTCGGTGGCGTCGCGCTGGCTAGGGGAGGGCCAGGCAGGCAGCTGCGTGCCAGCGCGCGCCGTGCCCAGCTTCTCCTCTGCCTACTGGCAAGAGGTAGAAGACGAGGCTGCCCCTGGTGGGCTGGGCCATCTACTTGGGCCGCTAGGTGGGCTGCACAGGTAAAACTCTCCCTCTCTGCTTTCTATTTTCTGTTTTCTATTTTCTTTCTTTGTAAACTTTAGGGCTTTATTAAAAATCCCAGGGCATTTCCAAAAATCATGAAACCAAGCATGGCTACTGTTTAGAATAAATCCAACAGTAAACATTTTAGTTTATGATTATTTGAGCATTTAAAATAATATATATATATAGTATTTAAATGCCCAATGCAAATAAGGTATGATTTAATTCAAAAATCCATAATGGTCCTAAGAATATGTGCAACATTTTTGGCAGAGGTTTTAATCAATCCAAAAATGATGAACTTTTCCAAAGGGCATTTTGGGTTCATTGAAAAAGATTTTAATTTGACCCTAGTTGAATTCATTTAGTGCTAGGGTTTGAACATCTCCATTTCCAGTTTCTGAGAAATTTAAACATGATGCACACATGAGGCTAGCCTAGTGCATTACCAGAAGCTAGGGATGTGACATATTGTGATCTACTTGTTGCAAGAGCCAATTGTGAATCATTTTCAACATCATTGAATCTTACTCACTTTTTGCATTGAAGTTTGCCACCATCCTAACCAAGCTCCTCTAAAAGCTTTACTTGTGTAGGTGTCAGGACCCCGATCCTAAGTCACACCGATCTAGCTGTAACACGTCATATCACTTTGCGGCCTCACGCACGGTAACCCCACGGGTGCCACCTTACCTGGCCCGGGACCGTTTGCGCATTTTGGCACACGTATATGACAGTGTCGCTAGCATCCATATGACAGAGAACCCGGGCCGACATGGCTAGTTATAAACCAAAAGTGGCACTAGATAACAGAGACAGGCATCCATGACCCAGCAACGATCGTGTCGGTCATCAACGTATGAACCCAAGTCATAGCAAGCTACAAGGACTTAAAGGAACAACACGTGACATTTCCCCTAAGGGACAGACACAGGAACGAAGAAGGACACATGCCGGCCAGCCTACGTGTTCCGAGTAGTAGCAAGCTACCAAGGCTCATTGGAATCACTAGGAGGCATTTCCCTGTAAGGTAGGCCACCAAAGGAAAACAACTAGGTGTCGGATCCCACACATACCAAGCATTTCAACCATACACACAATATGCTCAATATGTGCAAATACAACATTGCATCACAACAGAACTCTATGATTCAAAGTACTTTATTTAAGAGGCTCCAAGAGACATACATAACAAATCCATACAGGTAGGGGTCACATGACCCAACACTCAAGTCATACAGTCATACAAGCACAAGCGGAAGCTACATGTCTGAGTACAGAAAACTTAGAAAATAAAATAGGCTTGGTGTAGCCTAGCTATCTACAAGGCCCTTCACAAGCTCCAGATCTCCGTCTGGGTGTCAAGCTACTCGTCGACGTCAACGTCTATGTAGAACCCATCAGCAGGGGCAGGGTTCTCCTCTGGAATAGTTATTAAGCAAACATGAGTACAAAGGTACTCTGCAAGTGTTACAACAGAACCTATCATACATGCAACATTATCAAGGGGGGTAGTGGAGTTCATAGCAGAAAGCCAGCTTTGACTCTTGGCTAACCTATACTACAACTCTCAACGGATTGCAAGATGTTATTACGAACACGAGTCCTATATTCACCACAACAATACACTACCGAGGATCCTCTTCCGTCATCCTACGGAAGGGCCGTCCACGGTACTCACACTTATCTTGAGGCTTTTAGTAGTATCCATCAACTTGTCTAGGAACTGTAAGAGTAACCAAGTAGTCTGTACCGCGAACAACGGCTATTCGAATAGATTGATAACCCTGCAGGGGTGTACTTCTTCACACACGCTCCCACCACTTATCGTCGTTTACTCGACGTGTGCTCGGCAACCTTCAAGCGGAAGCTCAGCGTGGGTGTCGGCCATGACCTGACTAACTACACAAGTCTCTCGTCCAGGTTTATCGCCTATTTGGGTTCCATCCGTGGGGAGATCCGGTCGGGGTGTCGCTCACGGCCCCAAACGATGTGTACAGGGTTCCCGAGTCACCAAACGGGCAACCGGTACACCGTGCCACGTACCTGTCGCATCACAACCCACCCTGAGGGTCAGCGCTGTGCACGACCTCCAGTAAACTATAAACACCAGAAACTAGTTGCAACTCCTGGACAGAGATCGTGGGTAATTAATAAGCCGAGAGGGTCAATTAAGGATCCCAATGTGTGGTAGTAGCTGTAACTTGAACCACAAATACAGATCTCGGGTCCTATGGACGATTCCAATGAAACAACCCACCATGTACTCCTACATGGCCTTTCATCGATACCTTTACCAAGCATATTCCACACTTCCTTCTCTTTATCGATATGATCATTTCACTCTGATCCATCACCCAGATGAAGCAGACCATACACAACTCTAGGCATAGCAGGCAACATAAGCAAATAGCATGGCGGATCACACATCACATGGCTCAATCAACTCCTACACATGCTAGTGGGTTTCAACTATTTACTGTGGCAATGACAGGTCATGCAAGGGAATAGGGTTCAACTACCGCAGCAAGTAGCAGTTCACACGCTGTTGCCTTAATGCAGTAAAAGAGAGCAGGAGCGAGAAGATGGATTTGTATCGGAATGATCAATGATTGCTTGCCTGACCGAGTGGTTGTCGGGTACTGCTCTTCAGCTGGATACGCAGGAGTATCCTCGGGAGCAGGACCTAACACGGAGAATACCGGCGATACAATCATTAAACAAACAAATGCAACAATATGATGCATGCTCATGACATGGCAAGATGCATGTGTTTTGGGCTAATGCAACTATAACCAGAAGGGTTTGAGCCTATTTGAATCAAAGATTCAAATTGGCACTTTAGCTATTATTTAAATAAGTGCATTATCATGTTTTAATGTATACAGCAAGGTTAACTTGCTCAAACATGCATGAAACCAGTGCCATTGGAAAGATTGGATTTTTCTGATCATTTTTCATATATAAATCTTTTCCATCTAAGCTACTGTTGAATTTATATGATTTTTTGAAGTTTAGGCATTTTCTGGAATTTCCTGAATTATTTTTAAATCTAAAAATCCCAGAAAATCCTTTACTATGTCAGCATGACATCATGCTGACGTCAGTCGGTCAACAGGGCGGCCCAAGTCAAACCTGACGAGTGGGACCCACTGGTCAGTGTCACAGTTAGCTAATTAACTAATTAGAATTAAATTAACACCTAAACTAGGTTTGACTAGCAGGCAGGGCCCACATGTCAGTGACCCAGGGGGGTCAAACCCGTGGTCAAACAGGCTCAACTCGCCGGCGTTTACCCGCCGGCGAGGCCAAACACGGCGGTGAGGTGCGGGTTTCGTGCTCCGGCTGCCAAAACGACGGCGGAGCACACCTACGGGTAGCTGGAGGCAAACCGCATCGAATGGAGGTGGTGGCTGGCCTCGGGGTCGCCGGAGATGACGTCGGCGACGAGTCCAGCGGCTGCCGGAGTTCGGCGAAGTCGAAAAAGACGGTGCGGTGCTCGTAGATGAGCGTGGAGTGGTCCTACAGCACCTACGCGTGACGGTGAAGCTGATAGGCACGGTGGCCGGACCATTGGATGGTTGGAGCCTCGTCGGCGACGAGCTCCGCGGCGGTGCGTGCAGGTGAGCTACGTGCGGTCCGTTCCAGGGTAGTAGAGAGCCAACGGAGAGGGGGAGGACGAAGCTTGGCTCACAGGGGTTGCAGCAGACGCCGGAGCGAGCTTGGGGGTGGTCGGAGCTGAGCGGGACGGCGAGGGGGATCTCCGCGGCCGGGGTTGGGGAAAAAGGGGTCGGGGGCGTCTCCAGGGCGGTCGAGCGCTCGGGGCTCGGCCTGCTCGAAGTATTCGAGGATGGCGGAGACGACGGACACGGCGACGGGGCTCAGGGACGACGGTGGGCGCGGCTACTACGACGGTGCGAGCACGGTGACGTCGGCCATGGTGCGGGGAGGGCGAAGGAGAGGAGCTGGGGAGAGTGGGAGTGTCTGCGAGGTCGGGGACGAGGTGGACGACCGATCCAGGCCTCCAGGGCGGCGAGGGGAGGAAGCAGGTCGGCGGGTAGCTGCGTGGCGCGCGCTGCGGCCGCCGTCGAGCACCTGCCTGCCTGCCTGGCCGAGCCAAGCAGCTCGCTGGAGCGGCAGCTGGGCTGGGCCGGCAGGTGGGCCGGTTGGGCGTCAGGTAACCTTTCTCTCTCCTTTTTCCTATTTCTTTTCTGTTTCATTTCTTTTGCAACTTTGTTTAATTAATAAAAATGCCAGAACATTTTTATAACTCATAAAACTTGTCATGCCCACTGTATATAATATGAACAGCATGGAACATTATAGTTTATGATTATTTGAGCATTTAAAATATTATATAGCATTTAAATGCCCAAATGCAAATACCATATGATGTAATCCAGAGACCTTGGATGTCCTAGAAAATTGTGCACCATTTTTGGCAGAGGTTTAAGACCAAGGCAGAAATGATGGACATTTTTGAAGGGCATTTTGGGTACATTGGAAAAGATTTTATCAAACCCAAGTTGTTAGAAGAGGGGTGCTGGGGTTTCTGTCATTCCCATTTCAAGTTTCTTTGATAAGTAAACATGATGCACACTCTAGCTAGTCCTAATGCAAGTGCTAACTAGGGATGTGACAACTCACCCCCACTTAAAAGAATCGCGTCCCGAGATTCGGGTTCCTCCGGAAAGAGGTTGGGGTACTCAAGTCGAAGACGATCCTCCCTTTCCCAAGTAGCTTCACTCTCGGAATGATGTGACCATTGAACCTTGAGAAACTTGATATTGTGGCGTTGAGTGGTGCGCTTGGCTTGATCAAGAATACGAACGGGGTATTCTCGATATGTGAGATTGTCCTGGAGATCAAGCGTTTCGTGGTCCACTCCGCGGATTGGATCCGAGAAGCAACGCCTGAGTTGAGAAACGTGGAACACGTCATGAACTCTGGATAGGTGTGGAGGTAGTTCCAATTGGTAGGCAACTTCTCCTCGTTTGGCAAGAATGCGAAAAGGACTGATGTAACGAGGGGCCAATTTGCCTTTGATACCGAAGCGATGGGTTCCCTTAAGAGGAGTAACCCGAAGGTAAGCCTTATCGCCGACTTCAAAATTCACAGCCTTATGATGACTATCATATTGGCTCTTCTGGCGAGACTGGGCTGTTTTCAATTTCTCACGAACAATGCGAACTTTCTCTTCTGCTTCCTGGATCATATCCGGGCCAAAGAATTGTCTTTCCCCGGTTTCTGACCAGTTAAGAGGTGTTCGACACCTTCGTCCATATAGAACTTCGAAGGGAGCTTTGCCGAAGCTGGCTTGATAACTATTGTTATAAGCGAATTCGGCAAATGGAAGACACTTCTCCCAATCCATACCGAAAGAGATGACAGAGGCTCGAAGCATGTCTTCCAGAATTTGATTGACTCATTCCACTTGACCACTTGACTGGGGATGGAAGGCGGTACTGAAGGAGAGATGAGTCCCCATAGCATTCTGGAAACTTTCCCAAAATCGTGAAGTGAAAAGACTTCCACAGTCTGAGTTAATCTCCAACGGCACACCATGAAGTGATACTATCCGAGAGACATACAAGTCTGCTAGCTGGCTAGCGGTAATACTCTCTCGAACAGGCAGGAAATGAGCTACTTTAGAGAGGCGGTCGATAACGACGAAGATAGCATTATTCCCTTTCCTGGTCCTGGGAAACCCGGTAATGAAGTCCATACCAACTTTGTCCCATTTCCATTCAGGAATAACTAAAGGTTGAAGGGTGCCAGCAGGCCGTTGATGCTCTTCTTTGACTCGACGACAAACGTCGCATTTAGCAATGAATTGAGCGATTTCTCTCTTCATCCTAGTCCACCAGAATCTCTGACGTAGGTCCTGATACATTTTGGTACTACCGGTATGAATTGTGAGAGGAGATTCATGAGCCTCCTTAAGAATCATTTGTCGTAGTTGTTGTTTCTTGGGTACCACCAAGCGGTTCTCGAAGAAAACAACACCTCGATCATCCATAGAGAAGCTTTTAGCAACTCCGCTAGCAATGTTCTCCTTGATCTGAGATATGCATTTATCATACCGCTGGGCAACTATGATTTGATCCATAAGGGTAGGTTTCACCACCAAGGTGGAAAGGAATCCTCGAGGAACAATGTGAAGGTTAAGCTTACGAAATTCCTCGTGGAGAAGTGGTTGCCCTTGTTGTAACATTATGTTGTTACAATAAGACTTACGACTTAGAGCATCATCCATGACATTGGCCTTTCCAGGGGTATAAGTGATTCCTAAGTCGTAGTATGTGAGCAACTCAACCCAACGTCTTTGCCTGAGATTCAGATCCGGTTGGGTGAAGATGTACTTCGACTTTGATGATCAGTGAAGATTTCACAGCGATTACCAAGGAGGTAATGTCGCCATGTTTTGAGTGCATGGACTACAGCTGCAAGCTCTAGATCATGTGTAGGATAGTTATCCTCATGTGGACGCAACTGTCGAGATGCGTATGCAATCACTTGACGATCTTGCATGAGTATGCAACCTAGTCCTTTGTCGCGAGGCGTTGCAATAGATTATAAAATCTTTGGAAAAGTCTGGTGGTACCAGTACATGTGCAGATGTCAGGCGTCTTTTCAGTTCCTGAAAACTGGACTCGCACTGTGGGGTCCACTCAAACTTTTTATCTTTCTTGAGGAGTTCAGTTAGAGGTTTAGCAACCTTGGAGAAATTCTCGATGAAGCGTCGGCAATAGCTTGCTAAGCCAAGAAAACTTCTAACTTGCTTGACCGATTCAGGGGGAGTCCAATCAAGGACGGCTTGAACTCGCTCGGGATTGACAGCAATACCCTTGCCAGAGATCACATGACCTAGATAGGTTACTTCCGGCAACCAAAATTCACATTTAGAGAATTTGGCATAAAGGCGGTGCTCTCGAAGTTTCGTCAATACCAGCCTTAAATGCTCGGCATGATCTTCCTTGTTCTTGGAGTAAATGAGTATATCATCGAGGTATACCACGACGAATTTATCCAAGTACTCCATAAATATAGAATTCATTAACCGGGAAAAGGTGGCTGGGGCATTGGTGTGACGCCCCAAACCGACGTCCTAGAAGATTCCAGAAGATTCCAGAAGATTCCAGATGCTCCGGGTTGCCCGTGTGTTTCTTTTGTGCTGGTGTTTTTATTTTTTTGCATTGCATCATGTCATCATGCCATCATGTCATTTTAATTTTGCATCTCAACCTTAATAAATCGTGTGGACCTTCGGTCCATTTAAATCGAGGGAAGATGACTTCTCTTTATAACATATAAAAGTCTCTCATTATTATATTGGAGCTATATTAATAAATATTCCATTGCTTCGGAATCACCGTAACACACTTGCATATTTCCCCATGTCTTTTCACTTCGAGTTTCACCTTCAAATTCTTGCCAATAATTCTTTTCCGTTGTTTCGAGGCTCCTCCAAAATTCCGGACATTTTTGGACACTTCAATAATCACGTCTTAGTTCAAACCTATTTGAATTAAATTCAAATATGTTTGAATTATTTTTCCGTTCATGCCTTTCTTATTTTTCTCGGACTTTGCTCATTTTATGATGCCCGAGAAAAATAGTCCTTTGTATTATCTTTTCTCTAACCGTCCTCCTCTTTCTCTTTTCTCTCTTTTGTTTTTTTTTTCTGCTAAGTAATAAAAGAGGCAGCCAGCCTCTAGGCCTCCTTCTATCCTCACCTCTCCTCCTTTGGCCCAGCCTCTATCTAGGCCCAGCCGCACCAGGCCTCTCTCCTCCCTCTTTGGCCCATCTCCTGGCCCAAACCCCCACCGAAACCCTACCTAGCTCCCACACCGATCGATCGTTTCCCTCGAGCCCTCTCAGCGCCGCCAGGCAGCATCCCGTTTCCCTCGATCTCTCTGTCCCTTCCCCTCGACCCCGCACCCTGTGCCGCATCCCTCACTCGCTCTCTGGCCCGCGGCTTCCCTCCCCGCGACCTCCTCCTCTGCCTCGAGCCAGCTCGCCTCCTGCGCCTCCACCTCGTTCCTCGAGCGCCAGGACCGCCGCCGTCCTCTTCTCCGTTTCAGCGCCGCGCCGGCCAGGCCCGAGGCCTCCCCCTCGTTCTCCTCGACCAGGGCAGCGACCCCGCCGCGCCGGCCCTCTCCCTCCGGCCAGCCCGCGCCATGGCGCCCGTTCGCCAGCAACCAGAGGCCCGCGACCGCGGCTCCTCCTCTGCCCTGCGCCGCGGCCCTCCTCTTCGGTCTCCAGCGGCCAGGAGCCAAGGCCAGCTAGGCGTCCCGAGCGCCCCCTCCGCGCCGTCCTTCTCCCCGTCGCCTTCCAGGCCGCACGCATGCGCGCCCGCCGCTTCTTCCGCGAGCAGGCTACCGGAGCCGCTGCTCCTCCCCAAGCGCCGGCGCCTCCCTTCCCCAACGTCTCGCCCGTGCCTTGCTGTTGCTGCCTCACCTCCAGGAAGGCCGCCCCGTGCTGCTCTCTCCAGCTGCTTGCCTCCTTGGAGTGTACTGCTGCTGCTGCTGTGTTTTGTTGTTTTTCGTCGGCTTGGTGTTATGGTGTTGGTCCAGCAGGTGTTTTTGGGCGAGATCGGCAAGTCCGACTACTACGTGTACAACTACCATCGCAAGAACGAGTACGCCTACACGACGACCAAGTACGACTACGACCGGGACCGAGACCGGCAAGTACATCTACGGCCGAGTACACCACGAGACGTGAACAACTACATGACCCGACAAGTACCACTACATGTACAAGTACCTCGACGCCCGGAGCACTCGAGAACGACAAGTACCCCGACAACATGTGTACCACTACCGTCGCCTCGTGTACGACTACGAACGTGTTCCTCGACTCACGAGAACGTCTACTTCCACTACTTCCTCTCCGACCGCGAGTACCACTACTTCATCTACGATCTCGAACCGTCCCGAAACAATTGTTTCGAAGGTATAACCCCGAGACGTGACCCGTGTGATGTATGTTTGTTGTGTTGTATGAAATGTCTCCCTTGTATGCTTCGTGCCCGTTCCACCTTTGTCATGTTCCTCGGTTGCCTCGCCACCGACTCATGGGAACCCGGCAACGGGATCACCCCATCATCTCGTTTGACTCGCTTCGTCACCTTTTGCACCGGTCTCTCAACGAGTTACAGGAACCGAGTTGTTGCCTTTGCATCATTTCGGATCGTTGCCGTGGCACCCTTTCCATCCACCACGGTGACATATACTTCATATCTCCTTTAAGTCAACCTTTTAATAAAACTTGCATAAACTTGATCATGTCATCCGCATCATGTTAACAACACTAAAATGTTTAATTGTTGTTGCTTTATAATTATTAAACATGCTCATGGGGATTTTCCGGATATGTTGTTGTTATTTCCGGCCTCATTTGAAATGTCTTAATAGTGTAGTTTCTTTATGTTTCACCTCTTGCCATGTTAAAAACATTTAACCTTGTCTTGTAAATAATGAGAGTCAACTAAATAATTAATATGTGGTGTTTCGTCAATATGCAACTCGTTGCATATTGAGCTCCACTTAACTTGTAGTGTTGTTTGTGCACTTTGCCATGCCATGCATATTTAAACCGGACATGCATCATACTTGTTTGCGCATCGTATGCCATGTTGATGCTTGTGTGTTTACCATGTTGTTTCTTTCTTTCCGGTTGCTTCTCTTGTTAGCTTCGGTTTCGTTCCGGAGTTGTGAGGATTCTCTCGACGGTGTTGCTTCGTCTACTTCGTGGATCCGTTCTTCTCCCTCTTGGATTCCAGGCAAGATGATCATACCCTTGGATACCTTTACTACCATTGCCATGCTTAGTTGTCTCGATGCTACCGTTACATGTCGTGCTACCCATCTTTATGTCAGCCACTCCTTGTTGACATGAAACCTCTAACATTTGAAACCTTCCTAGCAAAACCACTGTTTGGCTATGTTACCCGCTTGCTCAGCCTCGCTTGCTCAGTCCCTCTTATAGCGTTGTTAGTTGCAGGTGAAGATGAAGTCTGTTCCAGGAGGGAACTTGTGGTTGGTTATATCACAATATCTATAATTATTATTAACACACCTTATATACTGGGCATGGGTGGAAGGCTTGGCCTTTTGCTCGGTGTTTTGTTCCACTCATGCCACCTTAGGCGCCGATAAACCGGCATTATGTTCCTTGTTTTTGCGTTCCTAACACGATGGGTGTAATGGGGACCCCTTGACAGTTCGACTTTGAATAAAACTCCTCCAGCAAGGCCCAACATTGGTTTTAATTTTGCCCATAATAACAACTTAATTAAATAATTAAATTTGCATAGGGAGTTAGCGCTACCCGAGGATTCTTAATTCTACATAGCAGGGGGGGCCAGTGCTGATGGTGTTGGTCCCAAACGGGGGTCCTGCAGGGCCGCCTTGGGGAAACCCGAGGTATCTGGTATACCTGTAGCATCACCCATCCGGTAGTGTCCTGAGACGAGATACGCGCGGCTACTATCAGGGTGTCGACACACCGGGAGGTCTTGCTGGACTTGTTTTACCATTGTCGAAATGACTTGTGCTACCGGGATGCCGAGCCTGATCGGATTTTCCCTAAGATAAGGGGTGATGTTATTATATTTATCACTTCAGCTAATCGTGAGAGCTTGTGATGGGCTAAGTTGGAACAGCCCTGCAGGGTTATGATCTTTCGAAAGCCGTGCCCGCGGTTATGTGGCAGATTGGAATTTGTTAATGTCCGGTTGTAGAAAACTTGACAGATGATCCGAAGTAAAACACACAACTGTGTGAGTAACCGTGACTGTCTCTTTTCACTTTGAGAAGAGAACACGGTGGGGTTATGTTTGACCGTATGTAGTTAGGATCTTTAGCGATCACCTCTTTTGCGACCGTTTGCGTAGCTTCTCATCTTATTCTGGTACTCGTAAGTTAGCCACCATATTATGCTTAGCCGCAGCTGCAACCTCACCACCTTACCTCTTCCTACCCTTAAAGCTTTGCTAGTCTTGTTACCCATGGTTATGGGATTACTGAGTCCTCGTGGCTCACAGTTACTACAACCCCAGATGCAGGTTCAGCCGAGTTTGAAGCAGGAGTTGGATCAGTTCTTCACCCGGGAGTCCGATGAAGATCGTGGCTGTGTGCTTGTGACGTTTCGATGTTCAGTAGTGGTTTCTACTAGGATTCGATCCTGACCTGTGGCTTTATGTTGTTTTGGTATCTTTCTTTTGGTTCTTCACCCGTAGCCGGGTTGTGATGTTTTGAATGATGTATTGCTTATGAAATGTATTGTGTGAAGTGGCGAGTGTAAGCCAACTATCTTCTTTTGCAATTTAATCCCTCTTTTACATGAGTCGTGCAAAGATACCAAACTTGAGATCATTCTAGGATGGATTTATGCCTTTAAGTCGTGCCTCGACACGTAGGAGGTATAACTCCATCCTGGGCATTACAAGTTGGTATTCAGAGCCTTCTCCGACCTAGAAGCCCCCACTGATTGATCGAATCGTTGACGGTTGAGTCTAGGCACACACTGAAAACTTTTTGAGTCCTATATTATATCGGAGAGTAGGATTTCTTTGCTTCTCATCCCCTTTCTCTCTGGTGAGGACTCCTGACGATTACTCTTTTCTCTTCTACTTTCAAAATTTGCACAAATTTTTTGAGGATCTCGCGAGTATTCTGGGATTGTTTCGATGTTCTTGTGACAAGGATATTGTTCTCGATGCCTCCTGTTACCGAGGAGTTGAGCTTCGGGGTATCATTGACACAAGCATATCGCGGCAGTACTAAATACTTAAGACGGCCGACATCGAAAATCTCTCCTATACGGCCAGTGGCAAGATAACCCCGACATCACCCAGTACTGGGGAGGTAGTTCGAGAGTATTGCCATAGCTTGTTATAGTGGATGCTTTTCGAAGGTCCGAGGTACATAGTTTCCGAGAAAGACTGGTTATGTGTTGAAGGATGGATACACCTGGATGTAGGTTTAGAGTTGATTGCGCGGTGCTTCCCGTGTATCCCCAACACCTGATTGCATAACTGGAAACTTTCGGAAATCTATAGGTGGGTTCATCAAGTAGTTCTAGGCATTCTTCCAACGGATGCTCGATATGAAGTTTGGGGTTCTGCATTGAGTGAAGTGGTTTTATGGACTTGTTCTGATCGGGAGTTGCATCTTAAAGGGTCCTTGGCTATGCTGATCCGGGGATTACAAAACCCTTTTGTAACACGTTCCATGAGCTTTCAGCACGAAAATGTCGAACGAAGCTTCTATCCTGTATTTGTTCTATCTGATCCTTGTTCCTTTTATTTACTTTTTGTTCTCCAAGTGGCTTCTCGTCGAGTTGTTGTACCTGCGGAATTCATTCGTTCAATTCTCTGTTCGGATGATATTGTGAAGATCATGTTGCATATCTATCCTTTGTTTTGTTTTGATTCTGGTATTCGAGTTGCTTCGATGTCAAATGTTGATTCCATACCTTTTCTTAATCGGTGTTTTCATATTTCTATGAGAGTGTTGGTCCTTCTTGATCATCAAGATGGTCATGTTAAATTCTTTTCCAACCGGTGTGCCTTCTCTTCAAGTTATTCCATACGGACGCATTGAGAAATCTGACGATTGTCTGTTTCATTCATCCCAAGTTGTCTTGTTTTCCCCACCCTCCCACCCTTCTTCTTCTCGGAGCCAGAGATTCTCTAATGAAATATCCATTTTATTCATGTGATGTTTCTTCATTCTTTTCCTTCAATGTTCTTATCCGGTGCTTTATCGTGAAGTTGCTCAAGAGCTTCAAGTTCATCATTCTTAATTCCAATAATTCTCCGGTGGATGTAATTCAAGATTTCGGTGTTGATCTTATCTTTTTCCTCTTTTCACAATGCTTTCTTATTCCGGTGCATCAAGTAATTATTCTCCTCTTGCTATTCATATCCGGAGTGCTGAAGATTCATAATTCCATTCTTAATCCGTTCAAGCAATTTTTGAGGGTTGTTATCTTATTCAAGCCTTTTTAATTCAACCGGTGCAATATCTCAAGCAATCTTTTCAACGGTGATTTCTTGAGTGGGCCTTAACCCACAGGTCTTTTCCCAGGATCTTACCTGACTCTTCTTTTCCGGAGTTATACTCAATTCTTTTAAAAGCGTGACGTAAGAATGATTTCCATCAGTCACACGCCTTCTCCAAGATCGCTTTCAAATTCTTTTCATCATTGGTTCAACCTTTTTAATTCTTCATTCCGGAGTGCCCAACAATTCGTCATGGCATTTCTCGTCTTTGTTCTCAACATTTGAAGATCGGAGAAGTGTTTCTCTTAAATCTTGGCCCGTTCTCTCAAGATTCTTCATGAATTCTTTTCTTTGTGATCCTCCGAAGGCCATCATTTCACAACATTTCTTCGTTCTCAGTTTTCTACTTCGTCCTCCAACTATTATTCATTGATGCCTCTTCGTTCGTCTCCTTTTTATTACGGTGGTTCTTTCAAGTTTAGCTTTCCGTTGTTATCGTTTTAATTCATTTGTTCTTTTCTCAATCCTACCGGTGGTTCGTTGAATATTTATCCAAGCTTGTGCTAGATCCCTCTTTAATTCTTTCCAACGAGAATAAGTAGTATGCCAAATCCGTTAGTTGTCATCAATTTAAATTGGTCAAGGAGATGCATAACATAATTCTTATTCTTATTCCTTCAACCTGTTTTAATTCTTTTCTCTGGAGCTTGTTCATCATATCATATTCTCGGTTCTAAGTTGTTCATCTTGTTTTCCGGAGCTTCAAGTTATTTCAAGTATATCATTTCAAAGCCCCATCTAACTCATCGCAGGCCTTGAATCTTATTCTTTTCATCTTTCACTTCTAATGCTTTCATTACCGGAGTTTTCATGGTGGTTCATCATCATTTAATTCATCCTCGAAGTCTTCATCAAGATTTTTGTTGGAGCTCAAGCATTCTTCTTCATGCTTTCCAAGTGCAATTCTTCTCCCTTATCTTTGAGGTGGTGTTATGTCATTCTTGTCAATTCCTTCATGTTTCATGATTCACGAGTTATCAAGAATGAGATATTTAAACCCATCATTGTCCTTGTTCAGGAGATCTTTCCAACCATTCAATTTATTCATTGGAGTTATCTTGGGTTGTATTTCACCTAAAGCTTTCCCTAAGGATTGTTGCAATTATGGTGCTTATAAATGACCCAAGTTCTTCATTTATCCTTCCGGTGAAATAAGTTTTTCATCTCCTTGTTTATCTCAATCCAATCAATTGTTTTCCATTAGTGGCTGGTTATCATCTCTTAATTTTGAGATGTTTTCCATAAGCCCACAATGAGCTTATTCGTTTCGATGTTGATTTTTTTCAATCAACTCCGTTCTACCCTTCTTCGTAAGGATGCTCTTTCAATTCATTTTGAGAGAAGTTGTCATACTTTTTCCGTTCATTTCTTTCATTGAACTATATTCTCTATTCTTTCATTCCGGAGGTTTTGTGATATTGCTCTCTTGTCCATCATCTCGTTTTTATCAAGATCATGTTCTTTCCCTTGCTTATCATTTAACCGGAGTGTTGTATTCTTCATTCTAGTTCCCTCATCTTACCAAGTTGCCTCTCTTTTTAACCGGAGTGCTGTCTGAATCTTTCTTACACCTTGTGCCATTCTTTTAATTGTTTCGGAGGCAATATGTTGCTGTTTTCATCAAGTATCTTCCCAACTTGGCAAGTTCTTGTTCAATTCCTTCCATTTTTCAGACGGAGTGCTGTCCGAATTCTGTCATTCTTATTCCTTGGCTATACCATTGCGGTTTCATATTCTTTGGTTCGTAAGCTTTTGTTTCATGTCTTTCAACCTACAAGGTTCTCTTAATGTTCCTTGTTCCTCTTTTCTAACGGAGTTTTCATCTTCGTTCATCTCCGTTGCATTCTTTCTTTCTTTCAACTTGTTTAACCTCTCAAGGTTCTTTGCTTTCACTCGTCTGTCAAAGAAGCAACTTTGTTTTACCTCTTCCTCTTCCGTTTTTACCCGGTGATATCTCTAGGATCTCGGGTCGAGATCCTCTGTTAGTGTGGGAGAGTTGTGACGCCCCAGACCGACGTCCCAGAAGATTCCAGAAGATTCCAGAAGATTCCAGATGCTCCGGGTTGCCCGTGTGTTTCTTTTGTGCTGGTGTATTTATTTTTTTTGCATTGCATCATGTCATCATGCCATCATGTCATTTTAATTTTGCATCTCAACCTTAATAAATCGTGTGGACCTTCGGTCCATTTAAATCGAGGGAAGATGACTTCTCTTTATAACATATAAAAGTCTCTCATTATTATATTGGAGCTATATTAATAAATATTCCATTGCTTCGGAATCACCGTAACACACTTGCATATTTCCCCATGTCTTTTCACTTAGAGTTTCACCTTCAAATTCTTGCCAATAATTCTTTTCCGTTGTTTCGAGGCTCCTCCAAAATTCCGGACATTTTTGGACACTTCAATAATCACGTCTTAGTTCAAACCTATTTGAATTAAATTCAAATATGTTTGAATTATTTTTCCGTTCATGCCTTTCTTATTTTTCTCGGACTTTGCTCATTTTATGATGCCCGAGAAAAATAGTCCTTTGTATTATCTTTTCTCTAACCGTCCTCCTCTTTCTCTTTTCTCTCTTTTGTTTTTTTTCTGCTAAGTAATAAAAGAGGCAGCCAGCCTCTAGGCCTCCTTCTATCCTCACCTCTCCTCCTTTGGCCCAGCCTCTATCTAGGCCCAGCCGCACCAGGCCTCTCTCCTCCCTCTTGGGCCCATCTCCTGGCCCAAACCCCCACCGAAACCCTACCTAGCTCCCACACCGATCGATCGTTTCCCTCGAGCCCTCTCAGCGCCGCCAGGCAGCATCCCGTTTCCCTCGATCTCTCTGTCCCTTCCCCTCGACCCCGCACCCTGTGCCGCATCCCTCGCTCGCTCTCTGGCCTGCGGCTTCCCTCCCCGCGACCTCCTCCTCTGCCTCGAGCCAGCTCGCCTCCTGCGCCTCCACCTCGTTCCTCGAGCGCCAGGACCGCCGCCGTCCTCTTCTCCGTTTCAGCGCCGCGCCGGCCAGGCCCGAGGCCTCCCCCTCGTTCTCCTCGACCAGGGCAGCGACCCCGCCGCGCCGGCCCTCTCCCTCCGGCCAGCCCGCGCCATGGCGCCCGTTCGCCAGCAACCAGAGGCCCGCGACCGCGGCTCCTCCTCTGCCCTACGCCGCGGCCCTCCTCTTCGGTCTCCAGCGGCCAGGAGCCAAGGCCAGCTAGGCGTCCAGAGCGCCCCCTCCGCGTCGTCCTTCTCCCCGTCGCCTTCCAGGCCGCACGCACGCGCGCCCGCCGCTTCTTCCGCGAGCAGGCTACCAGAGCCGCTGCTCCTCCCCGAGCGCCGGCGCCTCCCTTCCCCAACGTCTCGCCCGTGCCTTGCTGTTGCTGCCTCACCTCCAGGAAGGCCGCCCCGTGCTGCTCTCTCCAGCCGCTTGCCTCCTTGGAGTGTACTGCTGCTGCTGCTGCTGTGTTTTGTTGTTTTTCGTCGGCTTGGTGTTATGGTGTTGGTCCAGCAGGTGTTTTTGGGTGAGATCGGCAAGTCCGACTACTACGTGTACAACTACCATCGCAAGAACGAGTACGCCTACACGACGACCAAGTACGACTACGACCGGGACCGAGACCGGCAAGTACATCTACGGCCGAGTACACCACGACACGATGACGTGAACAACTACATGACCCGACAAGTACCACTACATGTACAAGTACCTCGACACCCGGAGCACTCGAGAACGACAAGTACCCCGACAACATGTGTACCACTACCGTCGCCTCGTGTACGACTACGAACGTGTTCCTCGACTCACGAGAACGTCTACTTCCACTACTTCCTCTCCGACCGCGAGTACCACTACTTCATCTACGATCTCGAACCGTCCCGAAACAATTGTTTCGAAGGTATAACCCCGAGACGTGACCCGTGTGATGTATGTTTGTTGTGTTGTATGAAATGTCTCCCTTGTGTGCTTCGTGCCCGTTCCACCTTTGTCATGTTCCTCGGTTGCCTCGCCACCAACTCGTGGGAACCCGGCAACGGGATCACCCCATCATCTCGTTTGACTCGCTTCGTCACCTTTTGCACCGGTCTCTCAACGAGTTACCGGAACCGAGTTGTTGCCTTTGCATCATTTCGGATCGTTGCCGTGGCACCCTTTCCATCCACCACGGTGACGTATACTTCATATCTCCTTTAAGTCAACCTTTTAATAAAACTTGCATAAACTTGATCATGTCATCCGCATCATGTTAACAACACTAAAATGTTTAATTGTTGTTGCTTTATAATTATTAAACATGCTCATGGGGATTTTCCGGATATGTTGTTGTTATTTCCGGCCTCATTTGAAATGTCTTAATAGTGTAGTTTCTTTATGTTTCACCTCTTGCCATGTTAAAAACATTTAACCTTGTCTTGTAAATAATGAGAGTCAACTAAATAATTAATATGTGGTGTTTCGTCAATATGCAACTCGTTGCATATTGAGCTCCACTTAACTTGTAGTGTTGTTTGTGCACTTTGCCATGCCATGCATATTTAAACCGGACATGCATCATACTTGTTTGCGCATCGTATGCCATGTTGATGCTTGTGTTTTTCCCTTTTGTTTCTTTCTTTCCGGTTGCTTCTCTTGTTAGCTTCGGTTTCGTTCCGGAGTTGTGAGGATTCTCTCGACGGTGTTGCTTCGTCTACTTCGTGGATCCGTTCTTCTCCCTCGTGGATTCCAGGCAAGATGATCATACCCTTGGATACCATTACTACCATTGCCATGCTTAGTTGTCTCGATGCTACCGTTACATGTCGCGCTACCCATCTTTATGTCAGCCACTCCTTGTTGCCATGAAACCTCTAACATTTGAAACCTTCCTAGCAAAACCACTGTTTGGCTATGTTACCCGCTTGCTCAGCCTCGCTTGCTCAGTCCCTCTTATAGCGTTGTTAGTTGCAGGTGAAGATGAAGTCTGTTCCAGGAGGGAACTTGTGGTTGGTTATATCACAATATCTATAATTATTATTAACACACCTTATATACTGGGCATGGGTGGAAGGCTTGGCCTTTTGCTCGGTGTTTTGTTCCACTCATGCCACCTTAGGCGCCGATAAACCGGCATTATGTTCCTTGTTTTTGCGTTCCTAACACGATGGGTGTAATGGGGACCCCTTGACAGTTCGACTTTGAATAAAACTCCTCCAGCAAGGCCCAACATTGGTTTTAATTTTGCCCATAATAACAACTTAATTAAATAATTAAATTTGCATAGGGAGTTAGCGCTACCCGAGGATTCTTAATTCTACATAGCAGGGGGGGCCAGTGCTGATGGTGTTGGTCCCAAACGGGGGTCCTGCAGGGCCGCCTTGGGGAAACCCGAGGTATCTGGTATACCTGTAGCATCACCCATCCGGTAGTGTCCTGAGACGAGATACGCGCGGCTACTATCAGGGTGTCGACACACCGGGAGGTCTTGCTGGACTTGTTTTACCATTGTCGAAATGACTTGTGCTACCGGGATGCCGAGCCTGATCGGATTTTCCCTAAGATAAGGGGTGATGTTATTATATTTATCACTTCAGCTAATCGTGAGAGCTTGTGATGGGCTAAGTTGGAACACCCCTGCAGGGTTATGATCTTTCGAAAGCCGTGCCCGCGGTTATGTGGCAGATTGGAATTTGTTAATGTCCGGTTGTAGAAAACTTGACAGATGATCCGAAGTAAAACACACAACTGTGTGAGTAACCGTGACTGTCTCTTTTCACTTTGAGAAGAGAACACGGTGGGGTTATGTTTGACCGTATGTAGTTAGGATCTTTAGCGATCACCTCTTTTGCGACCGTTTGCGTAGCTTCTCATCTTATTCTGGTACTCGTAAGTTAGCCACCATATTATGCTTAGCCGCTGCTGCAACCTCACCACCTTACCTCTTCCTACCCTTAAAGCTTTGCTAGTCTTGTTACCCATGGTTATGGGATTGCTGAGTCCTCGTGGCTCACAGTTACTACAACCCCAGATGCAGGTTCAGCCGAGTTTGAAGCAGGAGTTGGATCAGTTCTTCACCCGGGAGTCCGATGAAGATCGTGGCTGTGTGCTTGTGACGTTTCGATGTTCAGTAGTGGTTTCTACTAGGATTCGATCCTGACCTGTGGCTTTATGTTGTTTTGGTATCTTTCTTTTGGTTCTTCACCCGTAGCCGGGTTGTGATGTTTTGAATGATGTATTGCTTATGAAATGTATTGTGTGAAGTGGCGAGTGTAAGCCAACTATCTTCTTTTGCAATTTAATCCCTCTTTTACATGAGTCGTGCAAAGATACCAAACTTGAGATCATTCTAGGATGGATTTATGCCTTTAAGTCGTGCCTCGACACGTAGGAGGTATAACTCCATCCTGGGCATTACAATTGGTTAATCCGAAGGACATGACGGTGTACTCATATTGGCCATAACGAGTAACAAAAGCCGTTTTAGGAATGTCCCCGTTTTTGATTTTGATTTGATGGTAACCCAACCTCAAATCCATCTTAGAGAAGACTGAGGATCCAGCGAGCTGATCATACAGGTCGTTGATCCTGGGAAGCGGATACTTGTTCTTTACGGTGACCAGATTGACAGGTCGGTAATCTACAACCATCCGCTCCGTTCCATCCTTCTTCTTGACGAAGAGGACGGGGCAACCCCAAGGGGAGGAACTAGGACGGATGAAACCCTTTTGCAAGGACTCATCGAGTTGTTTCTTAAGCTCAGCTAATTCTAGTGGTGCCATCTTATAAGGTCTCCTAGAGATTGGGACAGTTCCTGGAATAAGATCTATCACGAACTCGACATCTCTGTCAGGTGGAATTCCTGGCAGTTCTTCTGGAAAAACATCCGGAAAGTCACGGACTACCGGGATATCTTCGAGTTCGGGTAGAGGGCTGGCATTAAGAGAGTAGAGCTGACGCTCAGCCATTCGGGTCAAGACATTGACTATCTTGCCGGATGGGTGTGTAAGTTGAACGGTCCTAGTGTAGCAATCAATCTTGGCGTAATGAGTTGTCATCCAATCCATACCCAAAATGATGTTTATGTCCGAGGACTTGAGAGCGATTAGAGATGCAAGGAAAACAAGTCTATCGACAAGGATTTCATTTCCATGGCTTACCCTAGAGGTTTGCCACTTTGAACCAGGAGTTTGAATAACCATGGAAGTAGGCATGTCACAAAAAGTCATGTTGTGCATTTGAGCATAGCTCTCAGATATGAACGAATGGGATGCTCTAGTATCGAAAAGAACAGATGCCGGATGGCAGTTAACGAGAAGCGTACCAAGGACGACGTTAGGATCCTCATAAGCTTCCTCACAGAGACATAGTTGACATGACCACGTGCAGTGGGGATTGGCTTGACATAATTTACCTTGCCGGTTGGCTTACCACGGCCAACGGGTTTTCCTGGTTGGTTCTGAGGACACTCACGCATGTAGTGTCCCGGTTCTCCACACTTGAAGCATGTCACAGTGCTAGTGCGTGGAGCAAAGTTGGAAGGTGGTCCTCCATAGGTCTTAGCAGGTGCAAACTGTTGAGTTGGGCGAGGCGCCTCATAGGATGGCCTCGGTGTGTACTTGGGTGGCAGAGCAGTGTTAGGAACCCACACACGGCGGTTGTGAGAGCCAGAGCCGGATGAGGAACCAAAGTCTCGAGTATGCTTGCGTGTGGCCTCGAAGTCGGTCTGGCCCATTTCAGCACTGATAGCCCTGTTTACCAACTTCTGGAAGGAAGTGCACTCGTGCAGACGTAGATCTCGGCGGAGTTCAGCGCTGAGTCCCTTGCGGAACCTCGCCTGCTTCTTGGCATCGGTGGATACTTCCTCAGGTGCATAACGTGCCAAGTTGCCAAACTCGCGACTATAGCCATCCACAGTTAACCGGCCCTGGGTGAAATTGCAGAATTCCTCCCGCTTGCGATCCATGAGACCTTCCGGAATGTGATGTTCACGGAATGCCTCACTGAACTCAACCCAAGTAGTGATTTGGCCAGCAGGATGCATAGCTTCAAAGTTTTCCCACCAAAGACTGGCAGGGCCCTCAAGATGGTAGGCGGCGTAGGTAACCTTGTCAGCTTCGGCCACACGGGCAGAGTGTAGCTTGTGGGTGATACTACGTAGCTAGTCATTCGCATCCAGAGGTTCAGTGGAGTGATGTAACTTCGGTGGGCACATCTTGATAAAGTCATTGATTGACACCACGTCATTCCTTTGGCGGAACCCAGTGTTCTGCTCTATGCGTTCCAGCAGACGGTTGGTCTCCCTCTTGTTCCGTTCTGCCTCGAGCATAACTTCCGCCAAGGAGGGTGGCTGGGGCAGATTCCCATCTCTAGCCCCACTAGCCTCACCCTGCTCCTAAACAGCAGGAGTGTTGCGAGTGTTGACCATCCTAAGAAAACAAAGCAACGGTTTAGACAAGGATGGCAAAATTTGACATAGAAGTGCAGAATGTAATGGATGACACGGAATGCAGAGATGTTCATCCGTACGACATGGTAATATAGAAACTGCTATATATATACACCAGTGGTCATACACACCATACATAGTTTAGTACAAGCCAAGGCTAAAGTACAACTGCGGCGAAAGACGATACATCCCATCAGAGGCATTCCAAGCTCCTATACATTATTTAACTACACCTCCGGAACTCAGTACACACTAAGTCATATTCCACAAGACACGCAGGACTGTGGGAATACAACTACTACAATACTACTACTACCACGGTCTAGCTCAGACATTTCCGTAGTAATCTTCGTAAAGATTACCACCGTAGCCTGGAAGTGGAACAGACGGATCTTGAAACTCGCGAGCACTCGAAGGCTGTGGACCATAGGGACATGGATGTGGCCTCGGTCCCGATGCTGGTGGTAACCGACGCCCACGTGGAGGTGTAATACCCCCAACGTCACGCCAATCCATGCGATCAGGCAGACGAGTCCGCACGGGGTACAAATCCCGCATGTCCAGATATCCGGCGTGCACAGCAGATGCAAGCCGTGTCAAAGTAGTCCAGTGGGCGGATCGAGTGTTATACAGTTCCATTCGGAGGGCACGGACCTCACGGTCCCTATCCTCCAGCATCTGAACAGTAGTCTGAAGCAGTGGCTCTTCATGAGCAGCATCAGTATACAGACCAGTGTAGTAGCCTTCCTCTCCGGGAAGTGAGGCTGGCATGTAACAGAACTCAGTGTTCAGCAGCAGGGCATGCCTAGCCCGGAGAATGGTCATCATCGAATAGGCGGCATCCTGTACTGCCATCTCGATGGTAATCCCGAGTCCATAAGACCAATGGATGGGGTCGTTAGCTCCGGGATATGAGGGGTATATCCGGACTGTGCAGAAATACTGACTCTGATTGAAATCCCGGTACTGTTCCTCCATAGTGTACTCAGGATACCAACGATAACCGGTCTCAGTCAGCACATGGACTAGCATGGCCGTGTGACCGGGCACATTAATGCACCGAGTCAGACGAACCACTTGGTGAGGGGTGCGGCCAGACATCTGAAACACGAAGTAATGCAAAGGCATTAGTGTTTCTGGAAGAAATCGGGCAGCATAACAACTGTAAATGCTCAAACAAAGATTTGAGACATCATACAAATGATAGCATAACCACTCAACAGTTCCATATCAAGGTTCCGGGTCCAACAATCATCATACTAAAAGGATAGAAACTGAACTGAGGCTTAAAACCAACAATCCTAAGGGTCTACGGATTAGTAACACGTGAACCTAGCAAGGATAAGAGGCCTAGTCCTAAATCCCCGTAGAAAGAATAGACTGACTCAGATCAGAAGGGCATAAGGTAAAGGAGTAAAAAGAGCCTTACGTTCCCTTCCACAATCAATTCCCCTACATATAACTAAGAATTTTTCTAGACTCAACATCGACCAGTTTGGCTTGAGAAACCTACAGGCAGTCCAGCTCTGATGCCAACGCTGTCAGGACCCCGATCCTAAGTCACACCGATCTAGTTGTAACACGTCATATCACTTTGCGGCCTCACGCACGGTAACCCCATGGGTGCCACCTTACCTGGCCCGGGACCGTTTGCGCATTTTGGCACACATATATGACAGTGTCGCTAGCATCCATATGACAGAGAACCCGGGCCGACATGGCTAGTTATAAACCAAAAGTGACACTAGATTACAGAGACAGGCATCCATGACCCAGCAACGATCGTGTCGATCATCAACGTATGAACCCAAGTCGTAGTAAGCTACATGGACTTAAAGGAACAACGCGTGACATTTCCCCTAAGGGACAGACACAGGAACGAAGAAGGACACATGCCGGCCAGCCTACGTGTTCCGAGCAGTAGCAAGCTACCAAGGCTCATTGGAATCACTAGGAGGCATTTCCCTGTAAGGTAGGCTACCAAAGGAAAACAACTAGGTGTTGGATCCCACACATACCAAGCATTTCAACCATACACACAATATGCTCAATATGTGCAAATACAACATTGCATCACAACAGAACTCTATGACTCAAAGTACTTTATTTAAGAGGCTCCAAGAGCCATACATAACAAATCCATATAGGTAGGGGTCACATGAACCAACACTCAAGTCATATAGTCATACAAGCACAAGCGGAAGCTACATGTCTGAGTACAGACAACTTAGAAAATAATATAGGCTTGGTGTAGCCTGGCTATCTACAAGGCCCTTCACAAGCTCCAGATCTCCGTCTGGGTGTCAAGCTACTCGTCGACGTCAACGTCTATGTAGAACCCATCAGCAGGGGCAGGGTTCTCCTCTGCAATAGTTATTAAGCAAACATGAGTACAAAGGTACTCAGCAAGTCTTACAACAGAACCTATCATACATGCAACATTATCAAGGGGGGTAGTGGAGTTCATAGGAGAAAGCCAGCTTTGACTCTTGGCTAACCTATACTACAACTCTCAACGGATTGCAAGATGTTATTACGAACACGAGTCCTCTATTCACCACAACAATACACTACCGAGGATCCTCTTCCGTCATCCTACGGAAGGGCCATCCACGGTACTCACACTTATCTTGAGGCTTTTAGTAGTATCCATCAACTTGTCTAGGAACTGTACGAGTAACCAAGTAGTCCGTACCGCGAACAACGGCTATTCAAATAGATTGATAACCCTGCAGGGGTGTACTTCTTCACACACGCTCCCACCACTTATCGCCGATTACTCGACGTGTACTCGGCAACCTTCAAGCGGAAGCCCAGCGTGGGTGTCGGCCACGACCTGACTAACTACACAAGTCTCTCGTCCAGGTTTATCGCCTATTTGGGTTCCATCAGTGGGGAGATCCGGCCGGGGTGTCACTCACGGCCCCAAACGATGTGTACAGGGTTCCCGAGTCACCAAACGGGCAACCGGTACACCGTGCCACGTACCTGTCGCATCACAACCCACCCCGAGGGTCAGCGCTGTGCACGACCTCCAGTAAACTATAAACACCAGAAACTAGTTGCAACTCCTAGACAGAGATCGAGGGTAATTAATAAGCCGAGAGGGTCAATTAAGGATCCCAATGTGTGGTAGTAGCTGTAACTTGAACCACACATACAGATCTCGGGTCCTATGGACGATTCCAATGAAACAACCCACCATGTACTCCTACATGGCCTTTCATCGATACCTTTACCAAGCATATTCCACACTTCCTTCTCTTTATCGATATGATCATTTCACTCTGATCCATCACCCAGATGAACCAGACCATACACAACTCTAGGCATAGCAAGCAACATAAGCAAATAGCATGGTGGATCACACATCACATGGCTCAATCAAGTCCTACACATGCTAGTGGGTTTCAACTATTTACTGTGGCAATGACAGGTCATGCAAGGGAATAGGGTTCAACTACCGCAGCAAGTAGCAGTTCACACGCTGTTGCCTTAATGCAGTAAAAGAGAGCAGGAGCAAGAATATGGGTTTGTATCGGAATGATCAATGATTGCTTGCCTGACAGAGTGGTTGTCGGGTACTGCTCTTCAGCTGGATACGCAGGAGTATCCTTGGGAGCAGGACCTAACACGGAGAATACCGGCAATACAATCATTAAACAAACAAATGCAACAATATGATGCATGATCATGACATGGAAAGATGCATGTGTTTTGGGCTAATGCAACTATAACCAGAAGGGTTTGAGCCTATTTGAATCAAAGATTCAAATTGGCACTTTAGCTATTATTTAAATAAGTGCATTATCATGTTTAATGTATACAGCAAGGTTAACTTTCTCAAACATGCATGAAACCAGTGCCATTGGAAAGATTGGATTTTTCTGATCATTTTTCATATATAAATCTTTTCCATCTGAGCTACTGTTGAATTTATATGATTTTTTTAAGTTTAGGCATTTTCTGGAATTTCCTGAATTATTTTTAAATCTAAAAATCCCAGAAAATCCTTTACTGCGTCAGCATGACATCATGCTGATGTCAGTCAGTCAACAGGGCGGCCCAAGTCAAACCTGACCAGTGGGACCCACTGGTCAGTGTCACAGTTAGCTAATTAACTAATTAGAATTAAATTAACACCTAAACTAGGTTTGACTAGCAGGCAGGGCCCACATGTCAGTGACCCAGGGGGGTCAAACCCGTGGTCAAACATGCTCAACTCGCCGACGTTTAGCCGCCGGAGAGGCCAAACACGGCGGTGAGGTGCGGGTTTCGTGCTCCGGCTGCCAAAACGACGGCGGAGCACACCTACGGGTAGCTGGAGGCAAACCACATCGAATGGAGGTGGTGGCTGGCCTCGGGGTCGCCGGAGATGACACCGGCGACGAGTCCAGCGGCTGCCGGAGTTCGGCGAAGTCAAAAACGACGGTGCGGTGCTCGTAGAGGAGCGTGGAGTGGTCCTACAGCACCTACGCGTGACGATGAAGCTGATAGGCACGGTGGCAGGACCATTGGATGGCCGGAGCCTCGGCGGCGACGAGCTCCGCAGCGGTGCGTGCAGGTGAGCTACGTGCGGTCCGTTCCAGGGTAGTAGAGAGCCAACGGAGAGGGGGAGGACGAAGCTGGGCTCACAGGGGTTGCAGAAGATGCTGGAGCGAGCTTGGGGGTGGTCGGAGCTGAGCGGGACGGCGAGGGGGATCTCCGCGGCCGGTGTTGGGGAAGAAGGGGTCGGGGGCATCTCCAGGGCGGGCGAGCGCTCGGGGCTCGGCCTGCTCGAAGTAGTCAAGGACGGCGGAGACGACGGACACGGCGACGGGGCTCAGGGACGACGGTGGGCGCGGCTACTACAACGGTGCAAGCACGGCGGCGTTGGCCATGGTGCGGGGAGGGCGAAGGAGAGGAGCTGGGGAGAGTGGGGAGTGTCTGCGAGGTCGGGGGCGAGGTGGACGACCGATCCAGGCCTCCAGGGCGGTGAGGGGAGGAAGCAGGGCGGCGGGGAGCTGCGTGGCGCGTGCTGCGACCGCAGTCGAGCACCTGCCTGCCTGCCTGGCCGAGCCAAGCAGCTCGCTGGAGCGGCAGGTGGGCTGGGCCGGCAGGTGGGCCGGTTGGGCGTCAGGTAACCTTTCTCTCTCCTTTTTCCTATTTCTTATCTGTTTCATTTCTTTTGCAACTTTGTTTAATTAATAAAAATGCCAGAACATTTTTATAACTCATAAAACTTGGCATGCCCACTGTATATAATATGAACAGCATGGAACATTATAGTTTATGATTATTTGAGCATTTAAAATATCTTATAGCATTTAAATGCCCAAATGCAAATACCATATGATTTAATCCAGAGACCTTGGATGTCCTAGAAAATTATGCACCATTTTTGGCAGAGGTTTAAGACCAAGGCAGAAATGATGGACATTTTTGAAGGGCATTTTGGGTACATTGGAAAAGATTTTATCAAACCCTAGTTGTTAGAAGAGGGGTGCTGGGGTTTCTGTCATTCCCATTTCAAGTTTATTTGATAAGTAAACATGATGCACACTCTAGCTAGTCCTAATGCAAGTGCTAACTGGGGATGTGACAGTAGGTGTGAGAATCGACAAGACTTGGTACCAATAGTGCTATTTCCGGGTTACAGTATTGAGTTATCATTGATCCATTGTCAACTTCGGTCAAGGTACATTTGTTATTATCTTCTCCTTTCTCCCACTCACATACTTGCTTGTGACGATGGATAGGCCAAGTACATCTACGAACCCGCTCTTCGATGATACTCAAGAATCGAATAACTACGTCACCAAACTACATCTCTTCGGTGTGCAACGAGCTCTACATCAAGAAAGTGAAGCTATGCGAGAGCACATTGAGGAAGTCACCGCCGACGCGCGACAATTCGAAGCAAGAACAAGAGAGCAATTCGACGTCTTTAACACCAACATGGCTACTCAATTCGATGCGCTTCGAACTTTGATAGTCAAACGATGCTCTTCTTCCACATTTCTCAAAGACGAAGTTGCTCAAGTCGCCACACCAACTCCACGGACGGCTCATGTACCCCTACATCGAACACTCTTTGTCAAGCCGCACGTCAAGCTCGACATGACAACCGGAATCAACTGCATGACAAGATCTCCCAAGACCTAGTTGACGAGCAAGAAAGTTGACATCGTCAAAACCAAGCTACACTTGAGCAAGCGGCAAAGACTACGCCAACAACAACAACAAGAGGGAGCACGTCAACACCAAGAAGAAGAAGATGCCGAAGCTCATCGTCAAGCACAACACCGCCGAGAAGCTCAAGCTCTTGAGGCGCAATGAGCATTACGTGATTCACATTGCAATGTGGCAAGTCGCAATCGACACACTCGTCAAGAAGAGGATTTCCTTCGCGATGAGATGCAAGAGAGGCGCCACCAAGCACGAATGCAACAAGAAGTTTCTCCTCAAGCGCGACACGAGCAACAACCTCAACAAGAACCACAAGCTTGGCAAGTACACCATGACAATGAACATCTACTCCAGCAAGAGCAACATGAGGTTGACAATCGTCCCAATCAAGAACGCCCCCCAATAGGCAAGCCAACAATGAAGAGCATCGCTATGGCAAGCTTAAGTTCACCATGCGAAAGTTTTCCGGAAGCATTGATCCCGAAGACTACCTCTCATGGGAATTAAAAGTTGATAAAATCTTTCGCCTCCACAACTTTGATGAAGAGAAGAAAGTCGCTATGCCCTCCCTTGAGTTCCAAGACTATGTTCTCATTTGGTAGGAACAAATCATTGAGAGAAGAGAAGCAAAAGGCGAACCTCCAATCACTACTTGGGCTCAAATGAAGGAAGTCATGAGAGCACACTTCGTGCCAACACACTACAGCTGTGACTTGTTCAAGAAGCTACAACTCCTCAAGCAAGGTACCAAGTCCGTTGAAGAGTACTACAAGGAGATGGAGATTGCCATGATACGAGCAAACATCACGGAAGATGCAGAACAAACGATGTCGAGATTCTCGAATGGACTCAACTATTCTATCAAGAAAATTGCGGACTTTCAACCATACACCAATCTCCTCGATCTAGTACATCAAGCCACCAAAGTAGAGCAACAAGTTCAAGAGGAATACAAGTACTCGAAGTTCACCTCCAAGAACTTCGGCTCCTACAACCAAGCTTCAACTACTTCGGCTCCTGCTACCTCTACAAATCCATCTACAAAGTTCGGCGACAAGTCAAGCTACGGGAATGCGACTACATCAAGTCAGCCACCTTCTACAAACAACTTCAAGCAAAGATCTTCATCATCTACAACTCCAACCGAGGACAACTCCAAGACGAGTTCAATCAAATTCTTCATGTGCCAAGGGCGAGGACACAAGTCATTTGAGTGCAAGACCATTCGCACCATGATCATCAATGATGACGGATCTTATGACTCAATGAGCGATGATGAGATCGAAGCCCTTGAACATGTCGCTATGCATCGCCAAGTGAATGAAGATGAAGACCATCAAGTGTTTTGCGACAATGACTCGAGTCCCAATCTCGTTGTTTCCAAGGTCTTGACACTACAACATCAAAAAGATGACAACCAACGATGTCACATTTTCCATACCAAGGCCGGCATCAATGGACGCTCCGTCAAGGTTATCATCGATGGAGGAAATTGTCATAACTTGGCAAGCGAAGAGCTATGCGACAAACTACAATTGGTCAAGACGAAGCACCCTCACCCCTACAAGGTCCAATGGCTTAACGACGCCGGAATTCTTCGAGTCAAGCATACCGTGCAAGTCTCCTTCAAGATAGGCGCCTACGAGGACACACTTGAGTGTGATGTGGTCCCTATGTCCGTGTGCCACCTTCTACTTGGACGACCATGGCAATACGATCGTGGAGTCACACACAATGGACGGACCAACCACTATAGCTTCAATATCAAGGGCAAGGAATTCGTGCTACGTCCAATGTCTCCAAGTCAAGTAGATGCCGACAAACACTTACCTACCAACCATCATGGAGAGAATGGTGAGAGAGTGAGCCACCAAAAGGAAACTGAGAGCCACAAGCCAAATATGAGCGACTCCACGATGAGCGACAAGAAGCAACTAGTGCTATTTGCCACCAAAAGTGAGATGAGAGAAGTGTGTGAGAACCCCTTGAGTGTCTTTCACCACCACTTCACCACCTCCACCTTTAGTGTTGTCTAAATTGTTGCAGGAATTCTCGGACGTCTTTCCCGATGAGCTACCTCCGGGTCTACCTCCACTTCCGGAATCGAACACCACATCGACCTCATACCCGGTGCACCACTTCCGAACAAGGCTCCTTACCGTGTCAACCCCGAGGAAACTAAGGAAATACAACAGCAAGTACAACAACTCATCGACAAAGGTCATGTATGTGAAAGCTTGAGCCCTTGTGCCGTTCTGGTTATTCTCGTGTCTAAGAAAGATGGAAGTTTTCACATGTGCTCTCATTGTCGCCCGATAAATGATATAACCGTTAGATACCGTCACCCTATCCCACGCTTAGACGACATGCTTGATGAATTATGTGGTGCCACCATCTTTTCGAAAATTGATCTTAAAAGTGGTTACTACCAAATTAGCATTCAAGAGGGTGATGAGTGGAAAACGGCTTTCAAAACCAAATTTGGGTTATATGAGTGGCTTGTCATGCCAATGGGGTTATCGGAACCGCCTGGTTCATTTATGCGTCTCATGCATTTTGTTCTACGACCCTACATAGGCGTCTTTGTAGTGGTTTACTTTGATGACATCCTCGTTTTTAGCAAGTCGCTTGAGGACCATGTGACACACATCTGTATGGTTTTACAAACCCTTCGGAAAGAGCGCTTATATGCTTACATCGAAAAATGCACTTTTGGCGTTGACAAGGTCGTCTTTCTAGGATTCGTCGTTTCTTCCCAAGGTGTTCACGTTGATGAAACTAAAATAGAAGCAATTAAAACTTGGCCTGAACCAACGAACCTACAACAAGTGCGTAGCTTTCTTGGTTTAGCCGGTTTCTGTCGACGTTTTGTGAAGGACTTTAGCACTATTGCTATGCCTCTTCACGCCTTGAGCAAGAAGAACGCACCCTTTGTTTGGGGTCCTTCGCAAGACACAGCGTTCATTAAGTTCAAAGACTTGCTCAACCACGCACCACTTCTGGCCCTACCAAACTTTGATAAACCTTTTGAGATTCATTGTGACGCTAGTGGTACCGGCATAGGTGGCGTGCTAATGCAAGAAAAGCGCCGAATTGCGTATTTTAGCGAGAAGCTATCCGGAGCGCAACTTAACTACCCTATCTATGATAAAGAGCTTTATGCCTTGGTGAGAGTTTTACGTGTTTGTGATCATTACCTTCGACCTCATGAATTCATTCTTCATACGAACCATGAGACTCTCAAGTATTTCAAGGGTCAAACTAAGTTGAACAAGTGTCATGCGAAGTGGAGTGAGTTCATCGAGTCTTTTCCCTATGTCATCAAGTACATCAAAGGCAAAGAAAATGTTGTGGCGGATGCGCTTTCCTGCAAATGCATGCTTGTCACGAAACTTGAGTTGAATGTTATTGGCTTTGAGCACATAAAATACTTAGATGAGCATGATCCTTTCTTTGCAAATCCTTATGCTAAGTGTTTGACTCACACTTCTTGGGAACATTACTACATCAAGGATGGATATCTTATGAGAGCTAACAGACTTTGCATTCCCGAGTCGTCGCTTCATTTGCTCCTTTTGTAGGAATCTCATGGAGGAGGACTCATGGGACACTTTTGTCGCGACAAGACATTTGCTACGCTCTCCAAGAACTACTTTTGGCCCAAGATGCTACGTGACTTCTCACGCCTCACCAACCGATGTTCTACATGTCGCAAAGCTAAGTCAAAAGGTCAATCTCGTGGTCTTTACATGCCACTTCCTATTCCATTCCATCCATGGGAAGACATAAGCATGGACTTTATACTTCGATTGCCTAGGACTCAAAATGGAAAAGATTCCGTGTTTGTTGTCGTGGATAGATTCTCTAAAATGGATCAGTTCATTCCTTGTAACAAGATCGACGATGCTTCACATGTGGCCAATCTCTTTTGTAGGGAAATAATTCGTCTACATGGAGTACCCAAGACCATCGTGTCGAACCGGGACATCAAGTTCTTGAGCTACTTTTGGAAGACTCTATGCGCCAAACTCGGCATCAAGCTACTATTCTCTTCGGCATATCATCCACAAAACGACGGCCAAACGGAGGTGACGAACCGCACACTTTCGACGCTTCTTCGCATGTTGATCAAGAAGAACATCAAGGAATGGGAGCTATGCTTGCCCATCGCCAAGTACGCCTACAACCGCGCAAGGCATTCGACTAGCAGCAAGTACCCTTTCGAGGTCGTCTGCGGCTTCAACCCGTTGTCCCCATTGGACATCCTACCTCTACCTCTACAAGAACGCATCAACTTGGACGCAAGTGCTCGAGCAAGCTATCTCAAGAAGGTGCACGAAGATACAAGGGCAACGATCGAGCGACAAGTACATCGACTAGCATCCAAACTCAACGCCAACAAGATGCCTATGGTGTTTAAACTGGGAGGTCTCGTATGGCTACATCTTCGCAAGGACCGTTTCCCCAACGAGCGCAAGTCCAAACTTCTACCTAGGGCCGACGGACCCTTCAAGGTGCTAGCATGCTACAACAATAATGCATACAAGCTCGACCTTCCATGCGACAAGTACACCCTGAGCGATGTATTCAATGTCAAGGATCTCTCCACTTTCCATGGTGATGAAGATTTCGATCCGAGGTCAGATCTTTCCCAAGGGAGGGGAGATGATGCGGTGCATCCCAAGGTCATCCCCATGGACCTACCATCGTCTCACCAAGTGCCAAGTGGACCCATGACACGTGCTCGAGCACGAGCTCTCGAGACCAAGGTGACTTCACTCCTCTCTCTACGTAACTTTAATTCACACGAGACATGGCTGCTACCCTCATCAGAGACTCTTTGCATACCCAGGCACCTCGGGAGCAACCATGGAGAAGTCAAGGAACAAGAAGGATCGAAGGAGGAAGAAGGAGGAGAAAAACAGCCGAGACTCAGCCAGCCCGGACGATCCGGACGAAGTCTCGGACGATCCGGCCGAAGCCCGGATGATCTGGACAAACGTCCGGACGATCCGGCAAATGTGCCCGAGGACACCCGAGAGCCCCAGCTGAAGCCGGATCATCCGGACCCCAGCCTGGATCATCCGGACGAACCCGGACGTCCGGACCAAGTCCCGGATATCCGGACCACCAGCAGCAGATCAGACACGTCCGGATCATTCGGGCGCCGCCCCGGATCATCCGGACCCGCGAAGCCCGGATCATCCGTACAAATGTCCGGATCATTAGGATAGTGCATGCGTGCATGATGTTGGGCCGAGGCCCATGTACCCCTTTGCCCCTCCTAGCCTATATAAGTCACTCTACCTAAACTATCTAGGGTTAGCTTATGTGTTTGCTCATCCAAAACCTTAGTGGTTCCTCTCCTACGAGACTGTGACCTCTTCGGAGAAGATCCACTGGATTCAAGACCTCGTATATGGAGAAGAACATCAAGACCTCCTCACGGAGATGACTACCACTACTTGTATGGTCCTTAGCTGATCGTGTATCGTGTATCGCACTTTGTGTACGCTGATCTAGCATTTGTGTGACCTAAGATTGTTGATTTGAGTGTTTTCTCGTTGTCTCTCTTGTGTTTTTCCTCGTGCCCCACGTGTTCTTCCTCGGGATCCCTCCTTTTCGTGAAAGATCGGCCACGTAGGGTCCCACCCTACATCACAAGCTTTTAAGCAAAAGAGCCATCAAAAGCTTGTAAGCAAAAGGAAAATAGCATCATATGCCCTGCATCAAAAGTGATCATATGAGATAGCAATACATCATCTTGTGCTCAAGCATCGGCACATCATACACTCATAGCATACTTGTGACAGGAAGCCGTTACATTTTGCCTCTTATAGGTTGTGCACAAGTGCGTATCCGCCTATTAAGCAATCGGTTAGTGTCTCTCTAGTGTTGTGCAACACGAGCATTTTCCGTGGATTCCACATTTTTGCTCACCCTTGGTTGCACAACCACATTTATCTATCTATGCGTGTGTTCCGTGTGCTACCTGTTGCTTGCGATCTACTTGTTGCATGTGCAAATTGTGAACCATTTTCAACATCATTGAGTCGCTTTGACAATTGCATTGAATTTGTGCCATCATCCTAACCAAGCTCCTCTCAAAGCTTTACTTGTGTAGGTGTGAGAATCGACAAGAAGTGGTACCAATAGTGCTATTTCCGGGTTACATTATTGAGTGATCATTGATCCATTTTCAACTTCGGTCAAGGTACAATTGGTATTGTCTTCTCCTTTCTCCCACTCACACTCTTGCTTGCAAATAGCCAAGTACATCTTCAAACCCGCTCTTCGATGATCCTCAAGAATCGAACAACTACGTCACCAAACTACATCTATTCGGCATTCAACGAGCTCTACATCAAGAAAGTGAAGCTATGCGCGAGCACATTGAGAAAGTCACCGCCGACGCATGACAATTTGAAGCAAGAACAAGAGAGCAATTCGACATCATCAACACCAACATGTCTACTCAATTCGATGAGCTACGGACTTTGATAGTCAACCGACGTTCTTCCTCCACATCTTCACAAAGACAAAGCCGCTCAAGTCGCCATACCGACGCCACGGAAGGATCAAGTACACCTACATCGAACACTCTTCGTCAAGCCGCACGTAAAGCTTGACATGACAACCAGAATCCACTTCATGACAAGAGCTCCCAAGAGCTATTTGAAGATCAAGAAAGTCGACATCGTCAAAACCAAGCTACACTGGAACAAGCGCAAGAACGGCAACGACTATGCCAACAACAACAAGAGCGAGCACGTCGACACAGAGAAGCTCAAGCTCTTGAGGCGCAATGAGTATTACGTGATTCACATCGCAATGTGGCAACTCGCAATCGGCATACTCGTCAACAAGAGGATTTCCTTCGTGATGAGATGCAGGAGAGACGCCATCAAGTAAGAATGCAAGAAGAAGTTCTTCCTCGAGAGAGACAAGAGCAAGAAGCTCAACAAGAACCACAAGCTCGGCAAGTACACCATGACAATGAAAATCTACTCCGCCAAGAGCAACATGAGATTGCCAATCGTCCAAATCAAGAACGCCCTTACAATAGGCAAACAAATAATGAAGAGCATCGCTATGGCAAGCTTAAGTTCACCATGCCAAAGTTTTCCGGAAGCATTGATCCCGAAGACTACCTCTCATGGGCATTAAAAGTTGATAAAATCTTTCGCCTCCACAACTTTGATGAAGAGAAGAAAATCGCTATGCCCTCCCTTGAGTTCCAAGACTATGTTCTCATTTGGTGGGAACAAATCATTAAGAGAAGAGAAGCAAAAGGCGAACCTCCTATCACTACTTGGGCTCAAATGAAGGAAGTCATGGGAGCACGTTTCGTGCCAACACACTACAGCCATGACTAATTCAAGAAGCTATAACTTCTCAAGCAAGGTACCAAGTCCGTTGAAGAGTACTACAAGGAGTTGGAGATTTCCATGATAAGAGCCAACATCACGGAAGATGAAGAACAAACGATGGCGAGATTCTTGAATGGACTCAACTACCCTATCAAGAAGATTGTGGACTTTCAACCATACACGAATCTCCTCGAGCTAGTACACCAAGCAACCAAAGCGGAGCGACAAGTTCAAGAGGACTACAAGTACTCCAAGTTCACCTCCAAGAACTTCGGCTCCTACAACCAAGCTTCAACGACTTCGGCTACGCCTACCTCTACCAAGCCATCTACAAACTTCGGTGACAAGTCAAGCTACAAGAATGCGACTACATCAAGTCGTCCACCCTCTACGAACAACTTCAAGCCAAGAGCTTCATCATCTACAACTCCAACCGAGGACAACTCCAAGACGAGTTCCATCAAATGTTTCAAGTGCCAAGGGCGAGGCCACAAGTCATTTGAGTGCAAGACCGTTCGTACCATGATTATCAATGATGACGGATCCTATGACACAATGAGCGACAATGAGGTCGAAGCCCTTGAACATGTAGCTATGCATCGCCAAGTGAATGAAGAAGAAGACCATCAAGTGTTCTGCAACAATGACTCAAGTCCCAATCTCGTTGTCTCCAAGGTCTTGACACTCCAACATCAACAAGATGACGACCAACGATGTCACATTTTCCATACCAAGGCCGGCATCAATGGATGCTCCATCAAGGTTATCATCGATGGAGGAAGTTGTCATAACTTTGCAAGCGAAGAGCTATGCGACAAGCTCCAATTGGTCAAGACGAAGCACCCTCACCCCTACAATGTCTAATGGCTTAATGACGCCGGAATTCTTCGAGTCGAGCACACCGTGCAAGTCTCCTTCAAGATAGGCGCCTATGAGGACACACTTGAGTGTGATGTGGTCCCTATGTCTGTGTGCCACCTTCTACTTGGACGACCATGGCAATACGATCGTGGAGTCACACACAATGGACGGACAAACCACTATAGCTTCAAGATGAAGGGCAAGGAATTCGTGATACGTCCAATGTTTCCAAGTCAAGTTGCCGCCGACAAACACTTACCTAACAACCATCGTGGAGAGAATGGTGAGAGAGTGAGCCACCAAAAAGAGAGTGAGAGCCACAAGCCAAATATGAGCGACTCCACGATGAGTGACAAGAAACAACTAGTGCTATTTGCCACCAAAGGTGAGATGAGATAAGTGTGTGAGAACCCGTCGAGTGTCTTTCACCTTGTGCTTTTATGCAAAGGGGAAGCCAAACCTACTAACAATTCACCACCTCTACCTTTAGTGTTGTCTCAATTGTTGCAGGAATTCTCGGACGTCTTTCCCGACGAGCTACCTCTGGGTCAACCTCCACTTCGCGGAATCGAACACCGCATCGACCTCATACCCGGCGCACCACTTCCGAACAATGCTCCTTACCGCGTAAACCCCAAGGAAACCAAGGAGATACAACGGAAAGTGCAACAACTCATCGACAAAGGTCATGTACGTGAAAGCTTAAGCCCTTGTGCTGTTCCGGTTATTCTAGTGCCTAAGAAAGATGGAAGTTTTCCGATGTGCTCGAATTGTCGCCCGATAAATGCTATCACCGTTAGATACCGTTACCCTATCCCACGTTTAGACGACATGCTTGATGAATTATGTGGTGCCATCATCTTTTCGAAAATTGATCTTAAAAGTGGTTACTACCAAATTCGCATTCTAGAGGGTGATGAGTGGAAAACGGCTTTCAAAACCAAGTTTGGGTTATATGAGTGGTTGGTCATGCCAATGGGTTTATCGGAAGCACCCGGTTCATTTATGCGTCTGATGAATTTCGTTCTACGACCTTACATAGGCATCTTTGTAGTGGTTTATTTTGATGACACCCTCATGTTTAGCAAGTCGCTTGAGGACCATGTCACACACATCCGTATGGTTTTAAAAACACTTCGGAAAGAGCGCTTATATGCTAACATGGAAAAATGCACTTTTGGCATTGACAAGGTCGTTTTCCTAGGATTTGTCGTTTCTTCCCAAGGTATTCACGTTGATGAAACTAAAATTGAAGCAATTAAAATTTGGCCCCAAACAACGAATCTCCAACAACTGCGTAGCTTTCTTGGTTTAGCCGGTTTCTATCGACCTTTTGTGAAGGACTTTAGCACAATTGCTATGCCTCTACACGTCTTGAGCAAGAAGAACGCACCCTTTATTTGGGGTCCTTTGCAAGACACCGCGTTCAATGAATTAAAAAGCTTGCTTACACATTCACCACTTCTTGCTCTACCAAACTTTGATAAACCTTTTGAGAATCATTTTGATGCTAGTGGTACCGGCATAGGTGGCGTGCTAATGCAAGAAAAGCGCCCAATTGCGTACTTTAGAGAGAAGCTATCCGGAGCACAACTTAAGTACCCCATCTATGACAAAGAGACTTATGCCTTGGTGAGAGTTTTGCGTGTTTGGGAACATTATCTTAGACCTCATGAATTCATTCTTCATACGGACCATGAGCACTCAAGTATCTCAAGGGTCAAACTAAGTTGAACAAGTGTCATGCTAAATGGAGTGAGCTCATTGAGTCTTTTCCCTATGTCATCAAATACATCAAAGGAAAAGAGAATGTTGTGGCGGATGCGCTTTCCTGCAAATGCATGCTTGTTACAAAACTGGAGTGGAATGTTATTGGCTTTGAGCACATTAAACACTTGTATGAGCATGATAGTTTTTTCGCACATCCTTATGCTAAGTGTTTGACTCACACTTCTTGGGAACATTATTACATAAAGGATGGATATCTTATGAGAGCTAACAAACTTTGCATTCCCAAGTCTTCGCTTCGTTTGCTCCTTTTGTAGGAATCTCATGGAGGAGGACTCATGGGACAATTTGGACGCGACAAGACATTTGCTACGCTCTCCAAGAACTACTTTTGGCCCAAGATGCTCTGTGACGTCTCACGCCTCACCAACCGATGCTCTTCATGTCACAAAGCTAAGTCCAAAGCTCAATCTCATGGTCTTTACATGCCACTTCCTATTCCATACCATCCATGCGAAGATATAAGCATGGACTTTGTACATGGATTACCTAGGACTCAAAATGGAAAGGATTCCGTGTTTGTTGTCGTGGATAGATTTTCTAAAATGGCTCATTTCATTCCTTGTAACAAGATCGACGATGCTTCACATGTGGCAACTCTCTTTTATAGGGAAATCATTCGTCTACATGGAGTGCCCAAGACTATTGTATCGGATCGGGACGTCGAGTTCTTGAGCTACTTTTGGAAGACTCTATGCGCCAAACTCAGCATCAAGCTACTCTTTTCTTCGGCATACCATCCACAAACCGACGGCCAAATGGAGGTGACGAACCGCACACTTGCGGTGCTTCTTCGCATGTTAATCAAGAAGAACATCAAGGAATGGGAGCAATGCTTGCCCATCGCCGAGTACGCCTACAACCGCGCAAGACATTCGACTACCGGCAAGTCCCCTTTCAAGGTCGTCTACGGCTTCAAACCCTTGTCTCCATTGGACATCCTACCTCTACCTCTACAAGAGCGCACGAACATGGACGCAAGTGCATGAGCAAGCTATCTCAAGAAGGTGCATGAAGATACAAGGGCAACGATCAAGCGACAAGTCCATCGCCTCACCACCAAGCTCAACGTCAACAAGGCACAAATGGTGTTCCAACCGGGAGATCTTGTTTGGTTTCATCGTCGCAAGGACCGCTTCCCACACGAGCGCAAGTCCAAGCTACTACCTCGCGCTGACGGACTGTTCAAGGTGCTAGCACGCTACAACAACAACGCCTACAAGATCGACATCCCACGAGACAAGTACAACGTGAGCGATGCCTTCAACGTCAAGGATCTATCCCTTTTCCATGGTGACGAAGATTTCGATCCGAGGTCAGATCTTTCCCAAGGGAGGGGAGATGATGCAGAGCATCCCGAGGTCATCCCCATGGACCCTCCATCGCACCACCAAGTGCTCCAAGGACCAATGGCACGTGCTCGTGCTAGGGCTCTCAAGACCGAGGTGACATCTCTCCTAGTCTAACTTCCATATGAATCTTGCGAGACATGGCTACTACCTCATACGGATGTGTTTTGTGTGCTCAGGTATGAAGAAGACCCAATCGGAGAGGCTCGTGAAGATGGACAAGTCCCCAAGCTCACGGACGAAGCTTTGCATCGAGAGAAGCTGAAGAAAGCTCCACGCCCCGGTCATCCGGCCCGCCTGGACATCCGGCGCCTGAACGATCAGCCCCAGCAGCCGAAGCTACAGGGCTCAGACATCCGGCCTCGGGCCCGGAAATCCGGCGCGCCCACCACAGAAGCATACCCTTGGCTGGCCCCGATAGCCCGGACATCCGGCGCCAAGCCCGGACATCCCGCACCTCCCGACAGCCCGGACATCTGGGCCGACTCCCGGACATCCGGCCCCTGATGGCCTACGCCCATCTCCTTCGGGCCGTGACCCATGTACCCCTTCGCCCCATACACTATATATATTCCTCCTCCTACATCTTTTTAGGGTTAGCTTTGTGATATCTCATGTAAACACCGTAGTGGTTCCTCTCCTACGAGACCGCGGCCTCTTCGGAGAAGATCCACTGGATTCAAGACCTCCTTCACGGAGAAGAACATCAAGACATCCTCACGGAGATGACTACCGCCACTTGTATCGCCCTTAGTTGATCGTGTATCGAGTATCGCACTTTGTGTCCCGGATCTAGCATTTGTGTGACCTAAACTTGTTGATTTGAGTGTTTTCTTGTTGTTCCTCTTGTTGTTTTCCCTCGTGTACCACGTGTTCATCCTCGGGATCCCTCCTTTTCGTGAAAGATCGGCCATCTAGGGTTCCACCCTACATCAGTTTACCTTAATACTTCTTTTGTAGTTGCGGATGCTTGCATTAGAGGTTAATCATAAGTGGGAGGCTTGTCCAAATAAGGGTAGCACCCAAGCACCGGTCCACCCACATACCAAATTATCAAAGTACCGAACGCGAATCAGATGATCGTGATGAAAACTAGCTTGTCGATAATTCCCATGTGTCCTCGGGAGCGCTTTCCTTTATATAAGAGTTTGTCCAGGCTTGTCCTTTGCTACAAAAAGGATTGTGCCACATTGATGCACCTTATTTACTGTTACCTTTTGTCACTTGCAAAAACTATCTGTTACCTATAATTTCAGTGCTTGCAGAAAATACCTTACTGAAAATTGCCTATCATTTCCTTCTGCTCCTCGTTGGGTTCGACACTCTTACTTATCGAAAGGACTACGATAGATCCCCTACACTTGTGGGTCATCAAGCCCTGGGATGTTGACGCAGACTCGCAGCCCCCTGACCTCAGTGGTAGAGGGAGCCGTGCTTGGTGGCGCTGGGCGACGCTTGCCTCGCATCACCCTTGCCTCCTGAAGATCCTTGATCGCCTTGGTGATGAACTCCCGAGCACCTGGCGCCTCGCGCCCTGTGCTCTCCTCGCGGAAGCGCGCGCTGAAACACGCCTCTACATGGTGCCCGAGTGCCTCCCTCATGACATTGGCCAGGTCGGATGACCTCCAGAGGAGAGCCCCTGAGTCCAGCCTGTGATAGAGGCAAAGGAGACCCGTCTTTCGATGAGATGGTGGCTATCGTTTTGGAGGAAGTCGACTTTGACGATCCGACTACGAACGTGCGAGGACATTGCGCCTTAGCAATCGCTAAACCAACTCCGAGAGGTTATTGACCACACCGGAGCACGATCAACCTGACCACGAAGGTATGTTTCCTGCAGGCAAACAAAGAACAAGCAAGAAACTAAGATTGCAATCTAGATATTGCGAATATAAGAGGAAAGCTTTATTGATCAAGGTGGGGTTCTGTGACGCCATTGTCTGGTCGTTGAATACAAACGAAGTACGCGAAGTTGCAGCTATGGCGAACTTTTAATCTAAACAAAACCCAAAGTCTAAACGACGCCCTAAGGGCTGTATATATGGGAGAAGAGGGGGCAATTTCGTGGCCCTTGGAGGAGGGGTCCGAAACCTACCCTAACTCTTGTTTCCCCACACATACGGACTCTAAATATAGCCTATGCTCAAGTATTTCGAAATTACATGGGCCTGGCCCAATAATAAGGTGACGCAACACCTATAATAGCCTCTAGACGAAATTTATGAAGTGACATCTTGTATATTCCATCCAAGGCTTCACGCACTCATTATGGTGGCTTCAAAGTCCTGAAATCATCACTTGTAACTCCGTTCTTGTTCCCCTTGCGCATGCCATCAACTCCATGTGTGTTCTTGCCCCAATGTTCATCCTTCTCCAAGCTAGGCCCTTCATTTGTAAGCAAAACAAATGTATCCAATTTAGGCAGCATCATATTCTCATGAACATTAGAATCATTACCAAGAAACGAAAGTACCTGGTAATTTAATTGGCGTGCGCGAGCTCTAGTAATTGGTCATGTATATGTGTCAGTTGGGGCTGTGGGTGTAACCTTGTTAGTGATGTCCTCATCATCCCCCCCTTCTTGAACTGAAGTCGTCCTCGACGGAAGCTCATCTTCCTCAGCCAAGTATGGCTTAAAATCTGCAATGTTAAATGTGGGACTAACCCCAAAATCTGCAGGCAACTCAAGTTTATATGCATTATCATTTATTTTCTGTAACACTTTAAAAGGACTATCAGCACGTGGCATTAGCTTTGACTTGCGCAAATTAGGAAACCTATCCTTACGCAAATGTAACCAAACAAGATCTCCAGGTGCAAAAACAACACGTTTTCTACCCTTATCTCCAACAAGTTTATATTTAGCATTCATGCGCTCAATATTTTCCTTAGTTAACTCATGCATTTTTAAGATCGGTTCACCATGTTGTTTAGCACCAAAAGTAACCTTCTCCGAAGATGGAAGAGGCAACAAATCAATAGGTGCACGAGGTAGGAAACCATAGACAATTTCAAAAGGGCACTTCTTAGTAGTAGAATGCAACGAACGATTATAAGCAAATTCAATATGAGGCAAGCATTCTTCCCACATTTTCTTGTTATTCTTCATAACAGCCCTAAGCATAGTAGAGAAAGTTCTATTGACTACTTCAGTTTGTCCATCAGTTTAGGGGTAACAAGTAGTACTAAAAAGCAGTTTCGTCCCCAACTTAGCCCATAAACATCTCCAACAGTGGCTAAGAAATTTAGTATCATGATCTGAAACAATAGTATTTGGCACACCATGCAAGCGAATAATTTCACGAAAGAACAAATCAGCAACATTAGCAACATCATCGCTTTTATGACATGGTATAAAGTGTGCCATCTTCGAGAACCTATCCACGAAACAAATATGCTATCCCTCCCCTTCTTTGTTCGAGGTAAACCCAAAACAAAGTCCATAGATATATCTTCCCAAGGAACACTAGGGACAGGCAAAGGCATATATAAACCATGAGGGTTGAGTCGTGACTTAGCTTTTTGACATGTAGTGCAGCGAGCAACAAAACGCTCAACATCCCGTCTCATCTTTGGCCAAAAGAAATGTGTAGCAAGTACGTCCTCCGTCTTCTTCACGCCAAAGTGTCCCATTAATCCGCCTCCATGCGCCTCTTGCAACAACAAAAGACAAACAGAGCTAGCTGGAATGCATAGCTTGTTAGCACGAAACACAAATCCATCATTAACGACGAACTTGTTCCATGTTCTCCCTTCTTTACAATTCTGCAATACATCTTTAAATTCAGCATCATGCACATATTGATCTTTGATGGTCTCCAAACCAAATATTTTAAAATCAAGTTGTGAAACCATAGTATAACGACGAGACAATGCATCAGCAATAACATTTTCTTTTCCCTTCTTGTGTTTAATAACATAAGGGAAAGTCTCTATGAATTCAACCCATTTAGCATGTCTACGGTTCAATTTTGCTTGACTTTTAACGTGCTTCAAAGATTCATGATAAGAATGTATAACAAATTCTTTGGGCCATAAATAATGTTGCCATGTTTCCAAAGTCTGAACAAGAGCATATAATTCCTTATCATAAGTAGAATAATTCAGACTAGGCCCACTCAATTTTTTAGAAAAGTATGCAACATGTTTACCATCTTGTAATAACACACCTCCTAAGACAATTCCACTAGCATCACATTCAAGATCAAAAGTCTTACAAAAATCAGGAAGTTGGAGTAAAGGAGCATGTGTCAACTTATCTTTCAATACCGTGAAGGCTTCTTCTTGTGCGGTACCCTAAACAAAAGGCATATTCTTCTTTGTAAGCTCGTTGAGAGGTGCAGCAATGGTGCTGAAATCTCTCACGAAACGCCTATAGAAACCAGCGAGGCCAAGGAAACTCCTCACTTGTGTGACCATTTTGGTCTGCGGCCAACTCTCAATAGCTTCAATATTGGCTTTATCAACTTCAATTCCCTGTGGAGTAACAACATAGCCAAGAAAAGATACTCGGTCGGTGCAAAAGGTGCACTTCCCAAGGTTACCAAACAAACGTGCATCACGTAGAGCAATAAAAACAGCACGTAAATGTTCCAAATGTTCTTCCAAAGATGTGCTATAAATCAGTATATCATCAAAATAGACTACCACAAATCGTCTAATGAAAGAACGTAAAACTTCGTTCATTAGTCTCATGAAAGTACTAGGCGCATTAGTTAACCCAAAAGGCATAACTAACCACTCATATAAACCGAACTTAGTTGTAAATGTTGTTTTCCATTCATCTCCCAATTTCATACAAATTTGATGGTATCCACTACGCAAATCAACTTTGGATAATATTGTAGAGCCACTCAATTCATCAAGCATATCATCTAGCCTAGGAATAGGATGACGATAACGAATAGTAATATCATTAATGCCTCTACAATCAACACACATACGCGACATACCATCCTTTTTAGGCACTACTATAATATGAACAACACAAGGACTAAGAGATTCGCGTATATAACCTTTGTCGAGCAGCTCCTGTACTGGACGCATAATCTCCTTCGTCTCCTCTGGATTGGTATGGTATGGTGCACGGTTGGGTAGCGATGCACCGGTAATTAAGTCAATATGATGCTCAATCCCTCGAATAGGTGGTAATCCCGGTGGCACGTCTTGTGGAAAGACGTCAGCGAACTCCTGCAAAATGTTATTTACAGCAGGGGGCAAAGAGGAAGGCACATCCTCGAATGAAAATAATGCCTCTTTGCACACAAAAGCATAGCAAATAGATTTGCTAAAATCTAGCTCATCAATATCAGATTTGGTGGCAAGTAAACATGCACTTTTCAATTTAATTTCAGAAGCAACAGTAGATGGTTTATTATTAGGCTTCATTTGTTGCTCAAATTCTTTTGCCACAATCTGATTTTCACTCTTATTTTTCTCCTGTTTTGCTTTATTAGCTATATTAATATCATCTTTCAAAATGGAAGCAGGAGTCATAGGAAGCAAAGTAATATTTTTATCCTTATGAACAAGAGTATACTGATTGTTTCTACCATGGTGTACATAATTTTTATCAAATTTCCGTGGTCTACCAAGTAATAAGGAACATGCTTGCATAGGTACCACATCCCAATCAACATAATCAGCATATGTAGAGATACTAAAATGCACACGAACAGTACGGGTTACCTTAACCTTTCCGCTGTTGTTGAACCATTGGATGTAGTAAGGATGTGGATGTGGTCTTGTGGTGAGAGATAGCTTCTCCACCATCTCCATGCTAGCCAAGTTGTTGCAACTCCCTTCATCTATGATCACGCGAACAGAACGTTCCTTCACAACTCCCTTTGTATGGAACAAATTATGCCTCTGATTTTGCTTAGCTTGTGTAACCTGCACACTCAAAACACGTTGAGCAACTAAACATTCATAACTGTCAGCATCTTCAGGAGCCATGTATTGCGTCTCATGATCAGAATCGTCTCCACCGTGTTCTTCACGTGTAATAAGAGCCAAAGTCTCCTCATCATAGTCACTAGCGGACTCATACCCACCATCCTCAGTAGCATTCATCACATGCTGAGATTTGCATTCTCTCGCAAAATGACCTCTTCCCTTACAATGACGACAAATAATATCACTGGTTTGCCCTGTTGATGCCATGGAAGAAGAAGAACTCTGTGCAGGCCCGAGAGGTGTGCTCTTGGCAGATAATGGTGGTTGTGCCTGCTTCCTTGTATCACGGCTGGAGGTAACAGCTGATGTAGGTGTCGGTGCAGTAGAATGTGTGGAAGTAGAGGATGCACGCGGTGTCCATGATGAAGGTCAACCTGTAGAAAAGTTATTCCGCACCAATGCCTCTCGATCCTGCACTTCACATTCAGCTTTACAAGCAAGATGGAATAAACGAGTGATATTATTATAATCCTTATACTCTAGAATGGTCTAAATGTTTCTATTTAATCCACCCAAAAACGTGCAAGCATAGCTTCATTCTCCTCAACAATACCACATATAATCATGCCAGTTTGTAATTCCTGATAATATTCTTCTACATAATTTTTTCCTTGTCTTAAGCGCTGCAATTTTTGAAGTAATTCACATAGATAATATGGTGGAACCCATCGAGTACGCATAGCAGTTTTCAAAGCCGCCCAAGTAGCTGGAATAGGATATAATCTACAATGCTCGGACCACCAAACACATGCAAAACTAGTGAAAACACAAACAGTAGCAGGAACACGTCTCTCCTCTGGATATTGTAAACATGTAAAACGTTGTTCAGTTTCTAACTCCCAAGTAAGATATATATCTGGAACATATCTACCCTCAAATGGTGGAATATTCAATTTCAGTTTAGGAAGATGGTCATGTACCTCAGGTGGTGGTGCAGCCCTACCGTTGCGGTGATATGCATGAGGACAACCTGGTGGTGGTGGTGCTGGTGGTTGCACGTAGTTGTGATTTTGGTCAACCTCATCCTCGTAATGGTCCTCCACCTCTGCAGTAGCAGCAGGAGCTACAGAAGCATCAACAGCGGCACCAGAAGTTTGACCAGGCTCAAGGGGAACGCACTGTGCTCGTCCCACTTGATTTGGAAGGCGATGTTACTGTTGTTGTTGTTGTAGAGATGCGACAGCTGCAGCGGCCGGTGGTGGTGGAAAACGCGAAAGCAATTCAGCAAACTTGTTATCGAGCTTTTTTTCAAACGTCTTCTCCATGCCATCTATCTTCTCCATGGCCTCTTCAAATCTGTTTAGCACATCTTGCACCTGTCCACTCATCATTTGCTGAAACTTAACATGAAGCTCCTTGTTCGTCAAGTTCTCCCAGTCAGTCTCGTCGGCTTGTGATCCTGGCATGGTTAGCAGCAATAGAAACACACAAGAATATGATCCTATAGACTACTAACAAGTGGTGGTGGTGGCGGGTGTCACAAATCCGTCAAACAAATCTCAAATTCTTACCAGTTCTTACGCAACAGCAGGCGGTGATCGGCAACCGATGTACTCAAAACTCTCAAAGCTTGGATAGAGCAATTACCAAGGAGAGTCAAACGCGTGATGTAGATGTATGTGGAGCTGGGAAGGCTTATAATATGGTAGCAAAGAGGACGAGCAATTACCAAGACGACGGTACTGTGCTGTTCCTAGGCTAGACCGTGCTAGAGACGCGAGCCTAGAACACTAACAAAATCACGGCGCGGCAGGTAAACAAGGAAGGAGCACACTCTGAATTTTTTTCTCTTTTTTTTTCCTCTTTTTTTTTGCTCCGCAACAAATTTTCCAGACTTAGTTTTTTTTTAGTTTGGACCTATTTTTCTAATGCGGGTAGCACAGATGTTTGGGAGTCCTTCTCTGTCACGACTCGGAGTATGGCGTGATATGGAAATCCAAAACAGAGTAACAAAATACTAGAGTCGGAATAGGACTGGTGGCGGAGATGAATCTGGTGGAACTCGGACTGGTGGCGGAGATGAATCTGGTGGAACTCGGACTGGTGGCGGATATATGTTGCAGGTGGACTCGGATTGGCGCGATGGCGGCGGATATGTGGTGGCCTATATGGACTCGGATTGGCGGTGAATATGTGGTGGTGGTATATGGCAGCGGTGATGAAGTTGGTGCGGTGGTGGTATATTGCAGCAGCAACGTGACAACCTGTGAACAGAACTCGAAACTCTAAAGGTCTAGACGCTAAGACTAGCAACTTGACACGACGATGCAACCGCAAATTCAACAAAGCAAATACAGAAAAGATTATGCAAAGGCTCAGATTGGTTCGTATGGGATGAACTAACCCTAATTTTTTTGGCTTTTTCGTGGACTATAGGTATGAAGAACAGACTCGATCTAAACTAGGAAAAACTGTAAAATCTCACCGAGTAACCTGGAAATCTGATACCACTTGATAGAGGCAAAGGTGTCCCGTCTTTCGATGAGATGGTGGCTATCGTTTTGGAGGAAGTCGACTTTGACGATCCGACTACGAACGTAGGAGGACGTCGCGCCTTAGCAATCGCTAAACCAACTCCGAGAGGTTATTGACCACACCGGAGCACGATCAACCTGACCACCAAGGTATGTTTCCTGCAGGCAAACGAAGAACAAGCAAGAAACTAAGATTGCAATCTGGATATTGCGAATATAAGAGGAAAGCTTTATTGATCAAGGTGGGGTTCTATGACGCCTTTGTCTAGTCGTTAAACACAAACGAAGTACGCGAAGTTGCAGCTATGTCGAACTTTTAATCTAAACGAAACCCAAAGTCTAAATGACGCCCTAAGGGCTGTATATATGGAAGAAGAGGTGGTAATTTCGTGGCCCTTGGAGGAGGGGTCCGAAACCAACCCTAACTCTTGTTTCCCCACACATACGGACTCTAAAAAGAGCCTATACTCAAGTATTTCGAAATTACATGGCCCTGACCCAATAATAAGGTGACGCAGCACCTATAATAGCCTCTGGAAGAAATTTATGAAGTGGCGTCTTGTATATTCCGTCCAAGGCTTCACGCACTCATTATGGTGGCTTCAAAGTCCTGAAATCATCACTTGTAACTCCGTTCTTGTTCCCCTTGCGCATGCCATCAACTCCATGCGTGTTCTTGCTCCAATGTTCATCCTTCTCCAAGCTAGGCCCTTCATTTGTAAGCAAAACAAATGTATCCAATTTAGGCAGCATCATATTCTCATGAACATTAGAATCATTACCAAGAAACGAAAGTACCTGGTAATTTAATTGGCGTGCGCGAGCTCTAGTAATTGGTCATGTATATGTGTCAATTGGGGCTGTGGGTGTAACTTTGTTAGTGATGTCCTCATCAGCCTGAGAGGGGCACCGGGCACGCCTTCCTATGCGAGAGAGGAAGGCGCCCTATCCGTGGGCACAGGTCCTGAGGCACGACCGTCGGGCGTCCCGCCCTCCTAAGGCCCCAGGGTCAGCAACTGCTTCATGTTCTTCAGGACAGCCAAAGGTGGGTAGGCAAAGCCCTCGGCGTTTGAGTTCTCAACCGCAGCAGCTTGGTAGGTGCGCTCGAGAGAGCACACCGCATCTTTCTGATTACAGGTGACTGTGATGATGCTGTTGCTTCCTGGCATCTTGAGGATGTTATAGCCGTGGTGGGTCGCTGCCATGAACTTGGCCAAGGCCAGATACCCGAGGATGGCATTGTACGGGAGACAGATGCAGATGATGTCAAAGTTGATGAGCTCGGTGTGGTAGTTCTTGCGGTCACCGAAGGTGACAGTAAGGTGGATCTGCCCTATCGGGGCGGTGGAGCCGTTGGTTACTCCTGTGAAGGGCCTGGTAGGCTGAAGCTGGTCATATGGCACTTGGAGCGTGTCGAATGTCTCGCCGGAGAGGACGTTGAGTCCTGCTCCGCCATTGATGAGTGTCTTGGAGACAAGTATGTTGCTGATGGTAGGCGAGCAGAGCAGCGGGAGGGCGCCGGCCGCAACGGCGCTCTTGAGCTGGTCGGCTGAGTCGAAGGTGACAGCTAACTACTTGAGCGGACGCGTTGCCTCGAGATTGGGGAGGACTGCGTTCACCTCACGAGCGAACTGCTTGAAGACCCGATGAGATGACGGGGCCTGAGCACCACCCACAATGCAAGCGATGGCACGAGGCTCTTGGAAGCCACCAGCCCCGTCATCTTGGTGGCACTCGTCGTTCCTTCTTGGTGGTGGTGGCAGCGGAGGAAGGCCAGTGCTGCCCTGGGGGCGGTCCTCACGAGGCTGGTCCCTCCAGGGGCCCTAACGAGGCTGGCCCTGCCAGTGGTCCTCGTGAGGCTGATTGCGCCAGCCTTGGCAAGAGTCCCGGTTCTCCCAGCGTCCTCCACCTCGATCACCTCCGTGGACCTAGCCTCGTTCACCGTGCTCGGGGCGACGATCGTGGTGCCCACCGCGGATGGCCCTGAGCTCCTGGTAGTCATTGGTGTTATGGTTGTGCACGTTGTGGAAGACGCATAACGGGCGGCTGCCTTTGGAAGACTCGGGGTAGTCGCACCCACGCTTCATCTCAGGCTCAGCCGTGAGCACGGCTGGTCCCTTGCGCGTGGCTTCCTTGGTCTTGGCCTTCTTGTCTTCTGGATCAGCCTCGGGGAGCTCAACGAGCGAGAGGCGACCCTCTTCTGCCCTTGCACACTTGACTGCCATGTTGAATATCTTGAGAGCCGAGCACAGGTCCTCATGAATGGAGAGCTTGTCCTTCTTCCTGACGTCCCAAACGCCTTCAGTGAACGTGGAGATGATGGCCTCGTCTAACACCTTGGGAATCTTGATGCGTACGTTGGTAAAACGTTGGATGTACTTGCGCAAGGTTTCCCCTGGCTGCTGCTTGATACATCGCAGGTCGCCTATCGCAGGGGCGCGGTCACGAGTCCCTTCAAAGTTGGAGATGAACCGTTTGCGTAGCTCCTCCTAGGAGGAAATCGACTACGCTGGGAGGTTCAGGAGCGACGAACGTGCACCGTCCTTGAGAGCCATGCGGAACCAATTGGCCATAACTTTCTCGTCACCGCTGGCCGCCTCGATGCTCAACTCATAGAGCTAGAGGAACTCAGCGAGGTCGGGTGTTGCATCGTAGCGTTGGGGCAGGTCTGGCTTGAACTTGCCGGGCCAAACGACACGATGCAACTCCGGGGTGAACGCCCGGCAGCCCGCCGCGCCTCTGGGTGCCTGCCATGGAGGTGGAGCTTGATCAGAGTGTTCACGTGCCACTGCGGGAGATGGCGCGCAACCTTGATGAGGCAGCGCTGGGAGTGCACGCGTCTCGCCTTGGGGCCACTGCACCACCTGACAACTTTCTTCATCGCGTGCGGGCATCCTGCGGGGATGGTCGCGCTGGGGGCCCTCACGCCTTGGCTCGTGGACAACGTCACACCAGAGAGGAGGAGGAGGAGGTGCGCCGATGTAGGGTGGAATCCTAGATGGCCGATCTTTCACGAAAAGGAGGGATCGCAAGGATGGACACGTGAGGCACGAGGGAAAACACAAGAGGGACAAGAAGAAAACACTCAAACCAACACATTTAGGTCACACAAATGCTAGATCCGGGTACACAAAGTGTGATACACGATACACGATCAACTAAGGACGATCCAAGAGGCGGTAGTCATCCCCGTGAGGAGGTCTTGATGTTCTTCTCCGTGAAGGAGGTCTTGAATCCGGTGGGTCTTCTCGGAAGAGGCCGCGGTCTCGTAGGACAGGAAACACTCAGGTCTAAATGAGCTATCACAAAGCTGCCTAGCACGAAGGAAGTCAACGAGTATATGTTACATGGGGTGACGCCGTCGGGTCGGACGACCGCTGGGTCACCGGACGTCCGGTGGCTCGGGAGGGACCAGACGTCCGATAATCCTCGGATTTCCGCTAATTACGTTATGTAGTCGGTGTTACGGACGTCCGGTGGCTTCCGGTCGTCCGGTCGTATGGGAGTCGCCGGTCGTCTGGTGAACGTCGGACATCCGGTGCCTGGGAGTGACCGGTCGTCTGGTAGGGGTCGGACGTCTGGTGCCTATAGCGTCTTCAGCCGTCCTTCTTCTTGTTCCAATCACTTGTCGATCCCGCCGCCTTGTCCACTGTGCAGAGCTGTCCCGTGGCCTTCATCCACGTACCTGAGCATGCATAGAGTTTCGCTGAAGGTAGAAGCCATGTCCCATGTGACTCAAGAGGAAATTGATAAAGGAGCGAGTTCACCTCGGCTTCGAGAGCTCTTGCACGGGCTCGTTTCATTGGTCCTTCGGGTGCTTGGTGAGTCGATGGTAGGTCCATGGGGATGACCTTGGGATGCTCCGCATCATCTCCCTTCCCTTGGGAAAGATCCGACCATGGATCGAAATCTTCATCACCATGGAAAGGAGATAGGTCCTTGATGTTGACGGTATTGCTCACGTTGTACTTGTCTCGTGGAATGTCGATCTTGTATGCATTGTTGTTGTAGCGTGCTAGCACCTTGAAAGGTCCATCGGCTCGAGGTAGTAGTTTCGACTTGCGTTCGTTGGGGAAGTGGTTCTTTCGAAGATGAAGCCATATGAGATCTCCCGGTTGGAACACCATTGGTGCCTTGTTGACGTTGAGCTTGGTGGTTAGGCGATGGACTTGTCGCTCGATCGTTGCCCTTGTATCCTCATGCACCTTCTTGAGATAGCTTGCTCATGCACTTGCGTCCATGTTGATGCGTTCTTGTAGAGGTAGAGGTAGGATGTCCAATGGGGACAACGGGTTGAAGCCGTAGACGATCTCGAAGGGGGACTTGTCGGTAGTCGAATGTCTTGCGCGGTTCTAGGCGTACTCGGCGATGGGGATGCATTGCTCCCATTCCTTGATGTTCTTCTTGATCAACACGCGAAGAAGCGTCAAAAGTGTGCGGTTCGTAACCTCCGTTTGGCCGTTGGTTTGAGGATGATATTCTGAAGAGAAGAGGAGCTTGATGCCGAGCTTGCCGCATAGAGTCTTCCAAAAGTAGCTCATGAACTTGACGTCCCGGTCCGACACGGTCGTCTTGGGTACTCCATGTAGACGAATGATTTCCCTACAAAAGAGATTTGCAACATGTGAAGCATCGTTGATCTTGTTACAAGGAATGAAATGAGCCATTTTAGAGAATCTATCCACAACAACAAACACAGAATCTTTGCCATTTCGAGTCCTAGGCAATCCAAGTATAAAGTCCATGCTTATGTCTTCCCATGGATGGTATGGAATAGGAAGTGGCATGTAAAGACCATGAGATTGAGCTTTGGACTTAGCTTTGCGACATGTTGAACATCGGTTGGTGAGGCGTGAGACGTCACGTAGCATCATGGGCCAAAAGTAGTTCTTTGAGAGTGTAGAAAATGTCTTGTCGCGTCCAAAGTGTCCCATGAGTCCTCCTCCAGGAGATTCCTGCAAAAGGAGCAAACGAAGCGAAGACTCGGGAATGCAAAGTTTGTTAGCTCTCATGAGGTATCCATCCTTTATGTAATAGCGTTCCCAAGAAGTGTGAGTCAAACACTTAGCATAAGGATGTGCAAAGAAAGGATCATGCTCATATAAATCTTTTATGTGCTCAAAGCCAATAACATTCAACTCAAGTTGTGTAACTAGCATGCATTTGCGGGAAAGTGCATCCGCCACAACATTCTCTTTGGCCTTGATGTACTTAATGATATAGGGGAAAGACTCAATGCGGTCTAAGGTAATGTTCCCAAACACGCAAAACTCTCACCAAGGCATAGAGCTGTTTATCATATATGGGGTAGGTAAGTTGCGCTCCGGATAGCTTCTCGCTAAAGTACGCAATTGGGCGTTTTTCTTGCATTAGCACTCCACCTATGCCGGTACGGCTAGCGTCACAATGAATCTCAAAAGTTTTGTCAAAGTTTAGTAAGGCAAGAAGTGGTGCGTGTGTAAGCAAGCTTTTTAGCTCATTGAACGCGGTGTCTTGCGAAGTACCCCAAATAAAGGGTGCGTTCTTTTTGCTCAAGGCGTGTAAAGGCATAGCAATTGTGCTAAAGTCCTTCACAAAATGTCGATAGAAACCGGCTAAACCAAGAAAGCTACGCACTTGTTGGAGATTCGTTGGTTGTGGCCAGGTTTTAATTGCTTGAATTTTAATTTCATCAACGTGAGCACCTTGTGAAGAAACGACAAATCCTAAGAAAACGACCTTGTCAACGCCAAAAGTGCATTTATCCATGTTAGCATATAAGCGCTCTTTCCGAAGGGTTTGTAAAATCATACGGATGTGTGTCACATGGTCCTCAAGCGACTTGCTAAAAACAAGGATATCATCAAAATAAACCACAACAAATACGCCTATGTAGGGTCGGAGAACGAAATGCATGAGACGCATAAATGAACCGGGCGCTTCCGATAAACCCATTGGCATGACAAGCCACTCATATAACCCAAATTTGGTTTTGAAAGCCGTTTTCCACTCATCACCCTCTTGAATGCGAATTTGGTAGTAACCACTCTTAAGATCAATTTTCGAAAAGATGTTGGCACCACATAATTCATCAAGCATGTCGTCTAAGCATGGAATAGGGTGACGGTATCTAACGGTGATAGCAATTATCGGGCGACAATCGGATCACATGCGAAAACTTCCATCTTTCTTAGGCACGAGAATAACCGAAATGGCACAAGGGCTCAAGCTTTCACGTACATGGCCTTTGCGATGAGTTGTTGCAATTGCCGTTGTATTTCCTTGGTTTCCTCAGGATTGGCTTGGTAAGGAGCCTTGTTCGGAAGTGGTGCGCCTGGTATGAGGTCGATGCGGTGTTCGATTCCGCGAAGTGGAGGTAGACCCGGAGGTAGCTCATCGGGAAAGACGTCCGAGAATTCCTGCAATAATTGAGACAACACTAAAGGTAGAGGTGGTGAAGTGTTAGTAGGTTTTGCTTCCCCTTTGCATAAATGCACAAGGTGAAAGACGCTCGATGGGTTCTCACACACTTCTCTCATCTCACTTTTGGTGGCAAATAGCACTAGTTGCTTCTTGTCGCTCATCGTGGAGTAGCTCATATTTGGCTTGTGGCTCTCACTCTCTTTTTGGTGGCTCACTCTCTCACCATTCTCTCCACGATGGTTGGTATGTAAGTGTTTGTCGGCGGCTACTTGACTTGGTGACATTGGACATAGCACGAATTCCTTGGCCTTCATCTTGAAGCTATAGTGGTTGGTCAGTCCATTGTGTGTGACTCCACGATCGTATTGCCATGGCCGTCCAAGTAGAAGGTGGCACACGGACACAGGGACCACATCACACTCAAGTGTGTCCTCGTAGGCGCCTATCTTGAAGGAGACTTGCACGGTATGCTCGACTCAAAGAATTCCAGCGTCGTTAAGCCATTGGACCTTGTAGGGGTGAGGGTGCTTCGTCTTGACCACATGTAGCTTGCCGCATAGCTCTTCGCTTGCCAAGTTATGACAACTTCCTCCATCGATGATAACCTTGACGGAACGTCCATTGATGCCGGCCTTGGTATGGAAGATGTGACATATTTGATTGTCATCTTGTTGATGTTGGAGTGTCAAGACCTTGGAGACAACAAGATTGGGAATCGAGTCATTGTCGCAAAACACTTCATGGTCTTCATCTTCATTCACTTGGCGGTGCATAGCTACATGCTCAAGGGCTTCCATCTCATCATCGCTCATTGAGTCATAAGATCCGTCATCGTTGATGATCATGGTGCGAACGGTCTTGCACTCAAATGACTTGTGGCCTCGCCCTTGGCACTTGAAACATTTGATGGAACTCGTTTTGGATGTCCTCAGTTGGATTTGTAGAAGATGAAGCTCTTGGCTTGAAGTTGTTTGTAGAAGGTGGATGACTCGATGTAGTCGCATTCATGTAGCTTGACTTGTCACCGAAGTTTGTAGATGGCTTGGTAGAGGTAGGAGGGTCCGAAGTCGTTGTGGCTTGGTTGTAGGAGCAGAAGTTCTTGGAGGTGAACTTGGAGTAATTGTAGTCCTCTTGAACTTGTCGCTCCGCCTTGGTTGCTTGGTGTCCTAGCTCGAGGAGGCTCATGTAGGGTTGAAAGTGCGCAATCTTATTGATAGGATAGTTGAGTCCATTCAAGAATCTCGCCATCGTTTGTTCTTCATCTTCCGTGATGTTTGCGCGTATCATGGCAATCTCCATCTCCTTTTAGTACTCTTCAACTGACTTGGTACCTTGCTTGAGGAGTTGTAGCTTCTTAAACATGTCACGGTTGTAGTGTGTTGGAACGAAGCGTGCTCTCATGACTTCCTTCATTTGAGCCCAAGTAGTGATAGGAGGTTCGCCTTTTGCTTCTCTTCTCTCTATGATTTGCTCCCACCAAATGAGAACATAGTCTTGGAACTCAAGGGAGGCCATAGAACTTTTCTTCTCTTCATCGAAGTTGTGTAAGCGGAAGATCTTATCAACTTTCAATGCCCATGAGAGGTAGTCTTCGGGATCAATGCTTCCGAAAAACTTTGGCATGGTGAACTTAAGCTTTCCATAGGGATGCTCTTCATTGTTTGCTTGCCTATTGGGAGGGTGTTCTTTTTTGGGACGATTAGCAATATCATGTTGCTCTTGTCGGACTAGATGTCCATTGTCATGATGTACTTGTCGATCTTGTGGTTCTTGTTGAGGTTGTTGCTCTTGTCCCGCTTGAGGAGGAGCTTCTTCTTGCATGCGTGCTTGATGTCGCCTCTCTTGTATCTCATCGCGAAGGAAATCCTCTTCTTGACGAGTATGTCAAGTGCGAGCTGCCACATTGCGATGTGAATCACGTAATGCTTGTTGCGCCTCAAGAGCTTGAGCTTCTCGGCGGTGTTGTGCTTGATGATGAGCTTCGGCATCTTGTTCTTCTTGATGTTGACGTGCTCGCTCTTGTTGTTGGTTGTGTAGTCGTTGCCGTTCTTGCGCTTGGTCAAGTGTAGCTTGGTTTTGACGATGTCGACTCTCTTGCTCTTCAAATAGCTCTTGGGAGCTCTTTTCATGAAGTGGATTCCGGTTGTCATGTCGAGCTTGACGTGCGGCTTGACGAAGAGTGTACGATGTAGGGGTACTTGAGCCTTCCATGGATTTGGTGTGGCGACTTGAGTGGCTTCATCTTTGAGAAGATGTGGAAGAAGAACGTCGGTTGACTATCAAAGTCCGTAGCTCATCGAATTGAGTAGACATGTTGGTGTTGATAATGTCGAATTGCTCTCTTGTTCGTGCTTCAAATTGTCGCGCATCGGCGGCGACTTGCTCAATGTGCTCACGCATAGCTTCACTTTCTTGATTAAGAGCTCGTCGGACGCCGAAGAGATGTAGTTTGGTGACGTAGTTGTTCGATTCTTGAGGATCATCGAAGAGCGGGTTCGAAGATGTACTTGTCCTATCCATCATTGCAAGGAAGAGTGTGAGTGGGAGAAAGGAGAAGACAATACCAATTGTACCTTGACCGAAGTTGAAAATGGATCAATGATCACTCAATAATGTAACCCGGAAATAGCACTATTGGTACCACTTCGTGTCGATTCTCACACCTACACAAGTAAAGCTTCGAGAGGAGCTTGGTTAGGATGGTGGCACAAATTCAATGCAATTGTCAAAGTGACTCAATGATGTTGAAAATGATTCGCAATTTGCTCATGCAACAAGTAGATCACAAGCAAGAAGTAGCACACGGAACACACACATGAATAGATAAATGTGGTTGTGCAACCAAGGGTGAGCAAAAATGTGGAATCCACGAAAAATGCTCGTGTTGCACAACACTAGAGAGACGCTAACCGATTGCTTAATAGGCGGATACGCACTTGTGCACGACCTATAAGAGGCAAAAAGTAACGACTTCCTATCACAAGTATGCTATGAGTGTATGATGCGCCGATGCTTGAGCAGAAGATCATGTGTTTCTATCTCATATGATCTCTTTTGATGCAAGGCGTATGATTCTATTTTCCGTTTGCTTATAAGCTTTGGGTGGCTCTTTTGCTTAAAAGCTTGTGAGCTCTTTCTTTGGTCACTTATGCATGCTTCTCGGATCAAGGTAGCTATTGTGTATGCAGATCACTCTTGTGTCACACGGAGATATGATGATGTAGTATGCAATATATATGGCTATCACTAATGTGCACAAGTGTTGTGGCCCGGCAATACTCAAATGGCTAGTCTCGATGGGAAAGCTACATAAAATGGTCTATAGGATGACAATGCAATTGCAAGGTAGAATGACAAAGCGTCGTCGATGTTACCGTCCTTATCGAGGTTGAGAGGTGGTCTTGTCGATGTCGCTCCGTTCCGTGATAGCCAAAACACACAAGGAAACGGGAAAACCACAACTCAAATGATCCAATACATAAGAGGTAAGACCGTAGAGATGTTGGGTAAGCAATGGTGGTGGTGGTATGGTAGATTTGGGTGTATAAAGGTGTAAGTGGTTGCGGAAGGTGGAACAAAACTGAGGAAGTTCAGTTTCTTCAGGGTTCGTCGGACGTCCCGTAGGTCGCCGGTCGTTCGGTCGCCGGACGTCCCATAAGTCTCGGAAATCCGGTAATAGTTTCTATATAGAGAGTTCCGGTCGTCCGGTGGGTGACAGACGTCCGGTGCTTTGCGGGTGGTCGGACGTTCGGTAAATCGTCGGTCGTCTGGAGGGTCTGGGCTAGGGTTTGAGGTATCCGTGTACAAATTTGTCAAACTTGGCCGAATTTGGGGAAGAAAATTGGGGAAAAGGTGGGGAAAAGCTAGATCCACTTGTGACATAGCAAATCCATGGAACAAATCCAACAAAATCTCGCCAAATCAACATATCACAAAAAAAATTGGGGCTATTTTTGGTGGGGAATTTTCGAAATTGGGAAGAACACAACAAAAACAAGCTAGAAAACACGGGTAGGGGCTCCAATTTCGTGAGAAACCGTGGCTCTGATACCATAATGATGTAGGGTGGAACCCTAGATGGTCGATCTTTCACGAGAAGGAGGGATCCCAAGGATGAACACGTGAGGTATGAGGGAAAACACAAGGGGGACAAGAAGAAAACACTCAAACCAACACGTTTAGGTCACACAAATGCTACATCCGGGTACACAAAGTGCGATACACGATACACGATCAACTAAGGATGATACAAGAGGCGGTACTCATCCCCGTCAGGAGGTCTTGATGTTCTTCTCCGTGAAGGAGGTCTTGAATCCGGTGGATCTTCTCCGAAGAGGCCGCGGTCTCGTAGGACAGGAACCACTCAGGTCTAAATGAGCTATCACAAAGCTGCCTAGCACGAAGCAAGTCAAGGAGTGTATATTACATGGGGTGACGCCGTCGGGTCGGACGTCCGCTAGGTCACCGGACGTCCGCTGTATCGGGAGGGACCGAACGTCCGGTAATCCTCGGATTTCCGCTAATTACGTTTTGTAGTCAGTGTCATGGACGCCCGGTGGCTTCCGGTTGTCCGGTCGTCTGGGAGTCGTCGGTCGTTCGGTGAACATCGGGCGTCCGGTGCCTAGGAGTGACCGGTCATCCGGTAGGGGTCGGACGTCCGGTGCCTGTAGCGTCTTCAGCCACCCTTCTTCTTGTTCCAAGCGCTTGTCGATCCCGCCGCCTTGTCCATTGTGCAGAGCTGTCCCGTGGCCTTCTTCCACGTACCTGAGTATGCATAGAGTTTCTGGTGATGGTAGAAGCCATGTCCCATGTGACTCAAAAGGAAATTGACAAAGGAGCGAGTTCACCTCAGTTTCGAGAGCTCTTGCACGGGCTCGTGTCATTGGTCCTTTGGGCGCTTGGTGAGTCGACGGTCGGTCCATGGGGTTGACCTTGGGATGCTCCGCATCATGTGCCGTCGGCCATGTCGCCCGCTTGAGGTGGTGGAGGAGGCAGCGAGCGGGACAATGTTGGAGCTTCTCCTGCGGCGCTGACGAGCTCGGTGATGCGGTCCAGCCAGTCCTCGTAGAGGTCGTCGGCCGGGCGATAGCGTAGGAGCTCACGCATCATGAGCAACACGGCCTACGAGTTCTCCAGTCCACGACGGGCGTGGGAGAACGAAGCTGCCGCTGGAGTTAGTGATGGGGTTGCAGTGCAGCCTTCGTGCCGCGCGGAGAGAGGGAGCGACGAATCTTGCTGCTCGCGGGTAGCGGGGCCGGTGGCAGCGTCTGCCGCCAGTGATGGAGAACAGCGGGGGATGCTGTCGCCTGGAGGTGCTATCTGGGTGACGCAGGTGGCGAGAGCAGCCCGGTGTTTAGCACGGACTCGATGAGCATCAGCCATGGGGACAGCGAGGCGATGGCGAACCGAGAAGAGAGACTCCGACGCACCCTACCTGCGTGCCAAATGTCGAATTCAGGGCTCCGCAAAACCCTTGTTGGGTTCAAACACTGGGGTGCATGTGAAGAACTCAACTTCCCCCATTTGCCTACTCGTCGTTTCCATGAACTAGCTCGAAGAACATGAAAGAAAATGACACAAGGCAGTTTACCTAGGTTCAGGCCATCTAGCGGTGAGTGGCCCTACTCCTGCAATGTGGTGGATTGCCTCGAGGTGGGTTAAGGAAGAACTAGTACAGTGGTTGAACAACCTCAGGAGGTGTGTTCTTGGGTGTGAGGGTGCTGGTCGGTCTTATTGATCCATTGTCCCTCTGTCCCCATGGTGGCTAAGCTATATATATAGTGGCCTTGGTCCTCTTGCCCCAAAATATAGGCGGGAAGGGATCCCACAACAGCCAAATTTGAAGGGAGACAACTAGTACATCCTATCCTGACTAAAGGTGGTCTTCGCCTGCAAAGCTTCTGATCCTAACACCATGGTGGGCTCGGTGATGACCTCCGTCCTACCGTCCTGGCGATCCTGGTGTTTCTGGATGGAAATGGAAACCTTTGGTTGATTCCTCGGGACTCCATACCTGCGCTTGCCTCTTTAGCCCCAAAGAGGAAACATGTTGTCCTGCACCCGATGGCGCCCGCCTGGCCTTGAGCGTCATGGCTTGCGTCATTTGAACCTCATGAGGTGGGGACTTGCATAGAGATCTCCGCTCGTCAGGAGCGAGCCTAGTGAGAGTACTCCTTCCGGTGGTCTTGGTGTCTTTCGCCTTGCGAGGCTTGGCGGCTTGCGAAGGTCTTGGGTGTTGATGCTGAAGATGGGTGTACCAGGCCGGTGAAGAAGCCACATCGTGGGCCGCAGGTAGGCAAGTCTGGGTACCCTGGTTCCCAAAACACCGACAATCTGTAACGTGTAGCACTGCGTTAGGTCACCCATAGCACAGCTTATTACCATGTTATGCATTGTTATGATGATTTTGATTGCTCTGTTATTTATTGTATTCCCCTCCGTTACTTCTTTTACGGTAGACTCCGAGACCATGGTTGAACCAGCAATGATTGACTATTTCACCGTCGAGAGTCTGTATCTGTTTGCAGAGCTTCCATGCAAGCAAAACCCCCTTGATCATCCCTGTATCGCCCATTTCATTCTCTCTCATGCTTGCATTATATTTTGCTACTGTAATTGGTAGCTCCTATTCTGATGCATCACTTGCTTTTGTAACATGCTATTGTTACCTACCTATTTATCCTATGTGCTTAGTATAGGTTGGTTAGTGATCCACCAGTGACCCCTCACTTTGTCCCTATTGCTCCCACTGAATTACCAGATGACTCGATCAACGTGACCGACTTTCAGAGCCCGACACATCACCTCACACCCCCTTAGTTGTATGACTGTGCAGAGTTACTATCAAGTGCCGAGGGTGATACCTCGTATAACACTTTGGATGAGATATACATAGTGTATTTAATTTGTCATGGTCTACGGAGGGTGATTCCTCCTTCACCACTCCCTATAACGACTCTGTCTTGCAGCACCTCAAGTGTGAACCCTCCAGGGTGATTCCTACAAGTTCACCTTGACGGTTACATCAAGTGGAATCCATGGAGGGTGATTCCTTGGATCCCCCCTTGATGTTTTGGACACAGGTTTACTTTGAATTTACCCCCCAGAACCATGTTATAGATGGGTCGGCCCTGAGGAGTACCCGTGAGAGTTACTGTTTATACGGGACTGAAGGGACAGGCGGTACCACCCCGGTTGGAGTGGACCTGAGTTCCCGATAGTCTCTTGTGATTCGGGTTGACCTAGAAGGTACCCGCGAGTTGATGGGAAGTCGGGGTGACCTAGAGGGTACCCGCTAGATTTCTATGTGGTATGGTTGGGCATTCCAGGCCTTTGCCATAAGTCCACGAGATGGGGCGATGGGGTTGATCGTGAGTCTCTACTTGTTACTGCACACTCCCAAGTCACTAACGGTTTGGATATGTGATCCGAGTAGGCCTCTAGCCTTTTCGCACTAACCCCCACGCATGAATAAGTATGGGCACTCTGCATCGTATGTATCAGCCGAAGCTCTACGAATGTCAGCGACTGAGCGGCACACGCCCGGGTGGTCCGCGTAAGCACCTGCTTTGTTGTAGTGGTAGCCAGGACTGTCCCGACCATCCACGCAACATGTAGGAGTGCAAAGGGCGATGGGGCCAGGACCCCTGCGTGCTTAGGATGTAGACCGGCGTGCCGGTCTCACTATTGAGCCTATGTAGGGCTGCGATGTGTCGTTCAGCCGTGGCCGGGTATGATCGGATGGTGTGCCCGGCCGGAGTTAATCGAGCGTGTTGGGTAAGTTTGTGCACCCCTACAGAGAAGTTAATCTATTCGAATAGCCGTGTCCACGGTAACAGACGCTTAGAGTTGTATCCCGATCGATACAACTAGAACTGGATGGTGAGGCATGAAATGGATATGATGGCTCCAGGATTGATTTCTCGTAGGGAGTCGAGGAAGGATCTCTGCGCGTGGATGCTACAACATACTTCTTACTTATGTTATGATACTCTACTCTCCTTTGTTGTTGCAAGATGCTAGTCTTCGATAGGCTAGGCCTTCCCTTCTATTCTGGCATTCTGCAGTATAGTCCATAGACACATCTCTTCCATTGATACCAATGCATACTTAGTGTAGATATGATGCTTGCGAGTACTTTAGATGAGTACTCACGGTTGCTTTGCTACCTTTACCCCTACCTTCTTCTTTCCGATTGTTGCAATCAGATGACGGATCCTAGGAACCAGATGCCACCACCGACGACTACTACTACACCGACGGAGCCAACTACTACGTGGAGGCCTTCGACGACCATGAGTAGTTAGGAGGCTCCCAGGCAGGAGGCCTTGCCTTTTTGACTGGTGTTGTTTTTGGGCTAGCCTTCTTAAGAATTTTTTTTAACTTATGTCTGTACTCAGATATTGTTGCTTCCGCTAACTCGTTTGTATTAGAACTTATGTATTCAAGCCCCAGAGGCCCTGTCTTATAATATGAAGCTTGTATGAGTTAATTTGTGTTTAGAGTTTTGTTGTGATATCTTCCCGTGAGTCTGTAATCTTGATCGTTGCGTGTATGATTAGTGCACGATTAAGTTGGGCGTCACAAGGCGGTAGTACTGTTCCTAGTAATGCTTGTACTATTGTTTCGACTCGGTCTCGATTTTTTGTGTCGGGTTCAGCGGTAGTCCAACGGTGGTCCCACTGGCATACTACCGTTGACCCCATTTTGACGTAGTTGTGCAAGCAACAATAGCAGCGGTAGTAGGAGCGGTATTACCTCTTGTAAGTGGTAGTACCACGCCTACCGCCACTACCGCTCATGGTTCTGCCCTCCATGTCCTCCCCTATTTCCTTAGTGGTAGTAGATGATAGAGGCAAAGGTGTCCCGTCTTTCGATGAGATGGTGGCTATTGTTTTGGAGGAAGTCGACTTTCACGATCCGACTACGAACGTGCGAGGGCGTCGCGCCTTAGAAATCGCTAAACCAACTCCGAGAGGTTATTGACCATGCCGGAGCACGATCAACCTGATCACGAAGGTCTATTTTCTGCAGGCAAACTAAGAACAAGCAAGAAACTGAGAATGCAATCTAGATATTGCGAATTCAAGAGGAAAGATTTATTGATCAAGTGGGGTTCTGTGACGTCTTTGTCTGGTCGTTGAGCACAAACGAAGTACGCGAAGTTGCAGCTATGGCGAACTTTAATCTAAACAAAACCCAAAGTCTAAACGACGCCCTAAGGGCTGTATATATGGAGGAAGAGGGGGGGGGGATTTCGTGGCCCTTAGATGAGGGGTCCGAAACCAACCCTAACTCTTGTTTCCCCACACATACGGACTCTAAAAACAGCCTATACTCAAGTATTTCGAAATTACATGGGCCTGGCCCAATAATAAGGTGACACAACACCTATAATACTGATGCGGAGCATCCCGAGGTCATCCCGATGGACCTACCTTCGTCTCACCAAGTGCCAAGTGGACCCATGACACGTGCTCGAGCACGAGCTCTCGAGGCCGAGGTGACTTCACTCCTCTCTCTATGTCACTTTGATTCACATTAGACATGGCTGCTACCCTCATCAGAGACTCTTTGCATGCTCAGGCACCTCGGGAGAAACCATGGAGAGGTCAAGGAACAAGAAGTATCGAAGGAGGAAGAAGGAGGAGAGAAACAGCTGAGATTCAGCCAGCCCAAATGATCCGGACGATATCCCGGACGATCCGGCCGAAGCCCGGATGATCCGGACAAACGTCCGGACGATCCGGCAAATGTGCCCGAAGACACCCGAAGCTCCACCCGAAGCCGGATCATCCGGACCACGGCCCGGATCATTTGGACGCACCCGGACATCCGGATGAAGACCCGGACATCCGGGCCACCTGCAGCAGATCAGGCCTGTCCGGATCATCCGGCCGCCGCCGCGGATCATCCGGACCCCCGAAGCCCGGATCATCCGGACCAACGTCCAGATCATCCGGACAATGCCTGCGTGCATGATGTTGGGCCGAGGCCCATGTACCCCTTCGCCCCTCCTAGCCTATATATACCGCTCTACCTAAACTATCTAGGGTTAGCTTTGTGTTAGATCATACAAAACCTTAGTGGTTCCTCTCCTACGAGACTGCGGCCTCCTCGGAGAAGATCCACCGGATTCAAGACCTCCTATACGGGGAAGAACATCAAGACCTCCTCACAGAGATGACTACCGCTACTTGTAGTGTCCTTAGTTGATCGTGTATTGTGTATCGCACTTTGTGTGCCCGGATCTAGCATTTGTGTGACCTAACTTGGTTGATTTGAGTGTTTTCTCCTTGTCTTTCTTGTGTTTTTCCTTGTGCCCCTCGTGTTCTTCCTGAGGATCCCTCCTTTTCGTGAAAGATCGGCCACGTAGGGTTCCACCCTATATCATCTATGCTATCATGGGCCTTGGTTGATCATGAATTTGGAGCCCCACACCTTGTTTTCTAGCTTGTTTTTGTTGTTTCTCGTCCAAATTCGAAAATCCCCACAAAAATAGCCCTACAATTTTTTTTGTGATTTGTGTGTTTTGATGAGATTTTGTTGATTGTGATCCGTGGTTGAGCTGTGTGACAAGTGGTTTACCCTTCTCCCCACCTCCCCCACCATCAAAAACCACCGAAAATCGGAGAAAAATATTTTTTCCACCTCTTCCCCAAGCTCATCCTGCAAGGTTTGACAAACCCAGATTATCCGGACATCCATCCGGATCATCCGGCCAGAGCTCGGATCATCCGGCCAGACGTCCGGATCATTCGGACAACACTGACGAAACTGCATTCTGTAGTTTTTTGTGACACCGTTTCCGCCATCGCAACTACTCTAGACCCACCTTCCGCTACACCCCGACATATAACCGACCACCACCACCAACATTGCCTAACCAACATCACTACGATCTCACCTCTTTGTGTCTTGGATCATTTGAGTTGTGGTTTTCTCCATTTCCGTTTGTGTTTCGGCTATCTCGAAGCAGAACGACATAGACAAGACCACCTCTCAACCTCGACAAGGACGGTAACATTGACGACACTTCGCTTACTACCTTGCAATTGCATTGATAAACCCTCATCGACCATTTTGCGTAGCTTTCCTACCGAGACTAGCCATTTGAGTATTGCCGGGCCACGACACTTCTGCACATTAGTTATACTCATAGACATTGCATACTACATCATCATATCTCCGTGTGACACAAGAGTGTTGCGCATACACAATAGCTACCTTGATCCGAGAAGCATGCATAAGTGGCCAAAGAAAGAGCTCACAAACTTTTAAGCAAAAGAGCCATCCAAAGCTTATAAGCAAAAGCACAATAGCATCAACCGCCTTGCATCAAAAGAGATCTTATGAGATAGCAATACTTCATCTTGTGCTAAAAGTATTGGCACATCATACACAAATAGTATACTTGTGATAGGAAGTCGTTACATTGCTCTTATAGGTCGTGCACAAGTGCGTATCAGCCTATTAAGCAATCTGTTAGCGTGTCTCTAGCGTTGTGCAGCACGAGCATTTTCCGTGGATTCCACATTTTTCGCTCACTTTTGGTTGCACAACCACAATTATCTATCCGTGCGTGTGTTCCGTGTGCTACTTGTTGCATGAGCCAATTGTGAATCATTTTCAACATCATTGAATCTTACTCACTTTTTGCATTGAATTTTGCCACCATCCTAACCAAGCTCCTCTAAAATCTTTACTTGTGTAGGTGTGAGAATCGACAATACTTGATACCAATAGTGCTATTTCCGGGTTACATTATTGAGTGATCATTGATCCATTGTCATCTTCGGTTCAGGTACATTTGGTATTGTCTTCTCCTTTCTCCCACTCACATACTTGCTTGTGACGATGGATAGGCCAAGTACATCTACGAACCCGCTCTTCGATGATCCTCAAGAATCGAACAACTACGTCACCAAACTACATCTCTTCGGTGTGCAACGAGCTCTACATCAAGAAAGTGAAGCTTTGCGAGAGCACATCGAGCAAGTCGGCGCTGACGCGGGACAATTCGAAGCAAGAACAAGAGAGCAATTCGACATCATCATCAACAAAATGGCTACTCAATTCGATGCGCTTCGAAATTTGATAGTCAACCGACCCTCTTCTTCCACATCTTCTCAAAGACGAAACCGCTCAAGTCAACACACAGACTCCACATGCGGCTCAAGTACACCTACATCAAATACTCTTCGTTAAACCGCACATCAAGATCGACATGACAACCGGAATCCACTTCATGACAAGAGCTCCCAAGACTTATGATGTGGGGTGGAACCCTAGATGGCCGATCTTTCACGAAAAGGAGGGATCCCAACGATGAACACGAGGTGCACGAGGGGAAATCACAAGAGGACAAGAAGGAAACACTCCAATCAACATATTTAGGTCACACAAATGCTAGCTCCGGGTACACAAAGTGGGATACATGGTACACGATCAACTAAGGACGATACAAGTAGCGGTAGTCATCTCCGTGAGGAGGTCTTGATGTTCTTCTCTATGAAGGAGGTCTTGAATCCGGTGGATTTTCTCCGAAGAGGCCGTGGTCTCGTAGGAGAGGAACCACTCAGGTCTAAAATGAAGGAAGTCAATGAGTATATATTACATGGTATGACGCCGTCGGGACGGACGTCCGCTAGGTCACCGGACGTCCGGTGGCTCGGGAGGGACCGGACGTCCGGTAATCCTCAGATTTTCGCTATTTACATTATGTGGTCGGTGTCACGGACGTCCGGTGGCTTCCGGTCGTCCGGTCATCTGGGAGTCGCCGGTCGTCCGGTGATCGTCGGACGTCCAATGCCTGGAGGTGACCGGTCATCCGGTAGGGGCCGGACGTCTGGTGCCTGTAGCGTCTTCAGCCGCACTTCTTCTTGTTCCAAACACTTGTCGATCCCGCCGCCTTGTCCATTGTGTAGAGCTATCCCGTGGCCTTCATACAAGTACCCGAGTATGCATAGAGTTCTTGATGAGGGTAGAAGCCATGTCCCATGCGACTCGAGAGGGAATTGATAAAGGAGCGAGTTCACCTCGGCTTCGAGAGCTCTTGCCCGTGCTTGTGTCACACGTCCTTTGGGCACTTGGTGAGTCGATGGTAGATCCATGGGGATGCCCTTGGGATGCTCCGCATCATCTTCCCTCCCTTAGGAAAGATCCGACCTCGGATCGAAATCTTCATCACCATGGAAAGGATATAGGTCCTTGATGTTAACGGTATTCTTCACGTTGTACTTGTCTCGCGGAATGTCGATCTTTGATGCATTGTTGTTGTAGTGTGCTAGCACCTTGAAAGGTCCGTCGGCTCGAGGTAGTAGTTTGGACTTGCGTTCGTTGGGGATGCAGTCCTTTCGAAGATGAAGCCATACGAGATCTCTCGGTTGGAACACCATTGGTGCCTTGTTGACGTTGATCTTGGTGGCGAGGCGATGGACTTGTCGCTCGATCGTTGCCATTGTATCTTCATGCACCTTCTTGAGATAGCTTGCTCGTGCACTTGCGCCCATGTTGATGCGATCTTGTAGAGGTAGAGGTAGGATGTCCAATGGGGACAACGGGTTGAAGCTGTAGACGACCTCGATGGGGGACTTGCCGGTAGTCGAATGTCTTGCGCGGTTGTAGGCGTACTCGGCAATGGGCAAGTATTTCTCCCATTCCTTGATATTCTTCTTGATCAACACGCGAAGAAGCATCGAAAGCGTGCGGTTCGTCACCTCCATTTGGCCGTCGGTTTGGGGATGATATGCCGAAGAGAAGAGGAGCTTGATGCCAAGTTTGGCGCATAGAGTCTTCCAAAAGTAGCTCAAGAACTTGACGTCCCAATCCGACACGATCGTTTTGGGTAGTCCATGTAGACGAATGATTTCCCTACAAAAGAGATTTGCAACATGTGAAGCATCGTCGATCTTGTTACAAGGAATGAAATGAGCCATTTTAGAGAATCTATCCACGACGACAAACACGAAATACTTGCCATTTCGAGTCCTAAGCAATCCAAGTATAATGTGCATGCTTATGTCTTCCCATGGATGGTATGGAATAGGAAGTGGCATGTAAAGACCATGAGATTGAGCTTTTGACTTAGCTTTGCGGCATGTAGAACATCGGTTGGTGAGGCATGAGACGTCACGTAGAATCTTGGGCCAAAAGTAGTTCTTTGAGAGCGTAGTAAATGTCTTGTCGCATCCAAAGTGTCCCATTAGTCCTCCTCCATGAGATTCCTGCAAAAGGAGAAAACGAAGCAAAGACACGGGAATGCATAGTTTGTTAGCCCTCAAAAGATATCCATACTTTATGTAGTAGCGTTCCCAAGAAGTGTGAGTCAAACACTTCGCATAAGGATGTGCAAAGAAAGGATCATGCTTATATAGATCTTTTATGTGCTCAAAGCCAATAACATTCAACTCAAGTTGTTAACAAGCATGCATTTACGGGAAAGCGCATCCGCCACAACATTCTCTTTGCCTTTGATGTATTTGATGACATAGGGAAAAGACTGAATGAACTCACTCCACTTAGCATGACGCTTGTTCAACTTAGTTTGACCCTTGAGATACTTGAGAGTCTCATGGTCCGTATGAGGTCTAAGATAATGTTTCTAAACACGTAAAACTCTCACCAAGGCATAGTGCTCATTATCATAGATGGGGTAGTTAAGTTGCACTCGGGATAGCTTCTCGCTAAAGTATGCAATTGTGCGTTTTTCTTGCATTAGCACGCCACCTATGCCGGTACCACTAGCGTCACAATGGATCTCAAACGGTTTGTCCATGTTCGGTAGGGCAAGAAGTGGTGTGTGGGTAAGCAAGCTTTTTAGCTCATTGAACGCGGTGTCTTGTGAAGGACCCCAAACAAAGGGTGCGTTCTTCTTGCTCAAGGCGTGTAGAGGCATAGCAATGGTGCTAAAGTCCTTCACAAAACATCGATAGAAACCGGCTAAACCAAGAAAGCTATGCACTTGTTGGAGATTCGTTGGTTGTGGCCAAGTTTTCATTGCTTCAATTTTAGTTTCATCAACATGAACACCTTCTGAAGAAACGACAAATCCTAGGAAGACGACCTTGTCAACTCCAAAAGTGCATTTTTCCATGTTAGTATATAAGTGCTCTTTCCGAAGGGTTTGTAAAACCATACGGATGTGTGTCACATGGTCCTCAAGCGACATGCTAAACACGAGGATGTCGTCAAAATAAACCACTACAAAGATGCCTATGTAGGGTCTTAGAACAAAATGCATAAGGAGCATAAATGAACCGGGCGCTTCCGATAAACCCATTGGCATGACAAGCCACTCATATAATCCAAACTTGGTTTTGAAAGCCGTTTTCCACTCATCACCCTCTTGAATGCGAATTTGCTAATAACCACTTTTAAGATCAATTTGCGAAAAGATGGTGGCACCACACAATTCATCAAGCATGTCGTCTAAGCGTGGGATAGGGTGACGGTATCTAACGGTGATAGCATTTATCAGACGACAATCGGAAAACATGCGAAAACTTCCATCTTTCTTAGGCACGAGAATAACCGGAACGGCACAAGGGCTCAATATTTCACATATATGACCTTTGTCGATGAGTTGTTGCACTTGCCGTCGTATTTCCTTGGTTTCCTCGGGATTGACGCGGTAAGGAGGCTTGTTTGGAAGTGGTGCGCCGGGTATGAGGTCGATGCGGTGTTCAATTCCGCGAAGTGGAGGTAGACCCGGAGGTAGCTCATCGAGAAATACGTCCGAGAATTCCTGCAACAATTAAGACAACACTAAAGGTAGAGGTGGTGAAGTGTTAGTAGGTTTGGCTTCCCGTTTGCATAAAAGCACAAGGTGAAAGACACTCGATGGGTTCTCACACACTTCACGCATCTCACTTTTGGTGGCAAATAGCACTAGTTGCTTCTTTTCGCTCATATTTGGCTTGTGGCTCTCACTCTACTTTTGGTGGCTCACTCTCTCACCATTGTCTCCACGATGGTTGGTAGATAAGTGTTTGACGGCGGCTACTTGACTTGCAGACATTGGACGTAGCACGAATTCCTTGCCCTTCATCTTGAAGCTATAGTGGTTGGTCCATCCATTGTGTGTGACTCCACGATCGTATTGCCATGGTCGTCCAAGTAGAAGGTGGCACACGGACATAGGGACCACATCACAGTCAAGTGTGTCCTCGCAGGCGCCTATCTTGAGGATACTTGCACGGTATGCTCGACTCGTAGAATTTTGGCGTCATTAAGCCATTGGACCTTGTATGGATGAAGGTGCTTGGTCTTGACCAATTGTAGTTTGTCGCCTAGCTCTTCGGTTGCCAAGTTATGACAACTTCCTCCATCGATGATAACCTTGACGGAGCGTCCATTGATGCCTGCCTTGGTATGAAAAATGTGACATCGTTGGTCATCATCTTGTTGATGTTGGAGTGTCAAGACCTTGCAGACAACGAGATTGGGACTCGAGTCATTGTCGCAAAACACTTGATGGTCTTCTTTGTCATTCACTTGTCGATGCATAGCTACATGCTCAAGGGCTTCCATCTCATCGTCGCTCATTGAGTCATAAGATCCGTCATCATTGATGATCATGGTATGAACGGTCTTGCACTCAAATAACTTGTGGCCGCGCCCTTGGCATTTGAAACACTTGATGGAACTCGTCTTGGAGTTTTCCTCGGTTTGAGTTGTAGATGATGAAGCTCTTGGCTTAAAGTTGTTTGTAGAAGGTGGACGACTTGATGTAGTCGCATTCTTGTAGCTTGACTTGTCACCGAAGTTTGTAGATGGCTTGGTAGAGGAAGTTGGAGTAGTCGAAGTTGTTGAAGCTTGGTTGTAGGAGCCGAAGTTCTTGGAGGTGAACTTGGAGTACTTGTAGTCCTCTTGAACTTGTCGCTCCGCTTTGGTTGCTTGATGTACTAGCTCATGGAGATTGGTGTATGGTTGAAAGTCCGCAATTTTCTTGATAGGATAGTTGAGTCCATTCAAGAATCTCGCCATTGTTTGCTCTTCATATTCCGTGATGTTGGCTCTTTTATCATGGCAATCTCCATCTCCTTGTAGTACTCTTCAACGGACTTGGTACCTTGCTTGAGGACTTGTAGCTTCTTGAACAAGTCACAGTTGTAGTGTGTTGGCACAAAGCGTGCTCTCGTGGATTCCTTCATTTGAGCCCAAGTGGTTAGGAGGTTCGCCTTTTGCTTCTCTTCTCTCTATGATTTGCTCCCTCCAAATGAGAACATAGTCTTGGAACTCAAGGGAGGCCATAGCAATTAGCTTCTCTTCAGCAAAGTTGTGTAAGCAGAAGATCTTATCAACTTTCAATGCCCATGAGAGGTAGTCTTCGGGATCGATGCTTCCGAAAAACTTTGGCATGGTGAACTTAAGCTTGCCATAGCGATGCTCTTCATTGTTTGTTTGCCTATTGGGAGGGCGTTCTTGATTGGGACGATTGTCAATCTCATGTTGCTCTTGGCGGAGTATATGTCCATTGCCATGGTGTACTTGCCGAGCTTGTGGTTCTTGTTGAGCTTGTTGCTCTTGTCGCCCTTGAGGGGGAACTTCTTGTTGCATGTGTGCTTGGTGGCGCCTCTCTTGTATCTCATCACGAAGGAAATCCTCTTCTTGACGAGTATGTCAATTGCGAGTTGGCACATTGCGATGTGAATCACATAATCCTCGTTGCGCCTCAAGAGCTTAGGCTTCTCGGCGTAGTTGTGCTTGACGATTAGCCTCGGCATCTTGTTCTTCTTGATGTCGACGTGCTCGCTCTTGTTTTTGTTGGCGTAGTCGGTGCCGTTCTTGCGCTTGGTCAAGTGTAGCTTGGTTTTGACGATGTTGACTTTCTTGCTCTTCAAATATCTCTTGGGAGCTCTTGTCATGAAGTGGATTCCGGTTGTCATGTCGATCTCGACGTGCGGCTTGACGAAGCGTGTTCGATGTAGGTGTACTTGATCCTTCCGTGGAGTTGGTATGGCGACTTGAGCGGCTTCGTCTTTGAGAAGATGTGGAAGAAGAACATCGGTTGACTCGAATTGAGTAGACATGTTGGTGTTGATGATGTCGAATTGCTCTCTTGTTCTTGCTTCAAATTGCCGTGCATCGGCGGCGACTTGCTCAATGCGCTCTCGCATAGCTTCACTTTCTTGATGTAGAGCTCGTTGGACGCCGAAGAGATGTAGTTTGGTGACGTAGTTGTTCGATTCTTGAGGATCATCGAAGACCGGGTTCGAAGATGTACTTGGACTATCCATCATTGCAAGTAAGAGTGTGAGTGGGAGAAAGGAGAAGACAATACCAATTGTACCTTGACCGAAGTTGAAAATGGATCAATGATCACTCAATAATGTAACCCGGAAATAGTACTATTGGTACCACTTCGTGTCGATTCTCACACCTACACAAGTAAAGCGTTGAGAGGAGCTTGGTTAGGATGGTGGCACAAATTCAATGCAATTATCGAAGTGACTCAATGATGTTGAAAATGATTCACAATTTGCTCATGCAACAAGTAGATCGCAAGCAATAGATAGCACACGGAACACACGCATGGATAGATAAATGTGGTTGTGCAACCAAGGGTGAGCGAAAATGTGAAATCCTCAGAAAATGCTCGTGTTGCCCAACACTGGAGAGATGCTAACCGATTGCTTAATAGGCGGACACGCACTTGTGGACGACCTATAGAGACAAACGTAACGAATTCCTATCACAAGTATGCTATGAGTGTATGATGTGCCGATTCTTGAGCAAAAGATGATGTATTGCTATTTCATATGATCTCTTTTGATGCAAGGCGTATGATGCTATTTTCCTTTTGCTTAAAAGCTTTGGGTGGCTCCTTTGCATAAAAGCTTGTGAGCTCTTTCTTTGGCCACTTATGCATGCTTCTCGAATCAAGGTAGCTATTGTGTATGTGGATCACTCTTGTGTCACACGGAGATATGATGATGTAGTATGCAATATCTATGACTATCACTAATGTGCACAAGTGTCGTGGCCCGGCAATACTCAAATGGCTAGTCTCGATGGGAAAGATACGCAAAATGGTCCATAGGGGTGACAATGCAAGTGCAAGGTAGAATGACAAAGCGTCATCGATGTTACCGTCCTTGTCGAGGTTGAGAGGTGGTCTTGTCGATGTTGCTCCGTTCCGAGATAGCCGAAACTCACAAGGAAATGGGAAAACCACAACTCAAATAATCCAAGTCATAAATAGGTAATACCGTAGTGATTTGGTTTAGGCAATGGTGGTGGTGGAAGGGTAAGTGGATGCGGAAGGTGGAACAAAACAGAGGAAGTTCAGTTTCGTCAGGGTTCGTCGGATGTCCGGTAGGTCGCCGGTCGTCCGGTCGCCGGACGTTCGGTAAGTCTCGGAAATCCGGTGATAGTTTCTGTATATGTTGTGCCGGTCGTCCGGTGGTTAACGGATGTCCAGTGCTTCGGAGGGTTCCGGACGTCCGGTAAATCGTCGGTGGTCCGGTAGGTCTGGTCTAGGGTTCGAGGTATCCGTGGACAAATTGGTCAAACTTGGCTGAATTTGCGGAAGAAAAATGGTGAGAAGGTTGGGAAAAGCTAGATCCACTCGTGGCACCGTAAATCCATGGAACAAATTCAACAAAATCTTTCCAAATCAAGAGATCACAAAAAAAAATTGGGGCTATTTTTGGTGGGGAATTTTCGAAATTGGGAAGAACACAACAAAAACAAGCTAGAAAACACGGGTAGGGGCTCCAATTTCGTGAGAAACCGTGGCTCTTGATACCATAATGATGTGGGGTGGAACCCTAGATGGCCGATCTTTCACGAAAAGGAGGGATCCCAAGGATGAACACGAGGTGCACGAGGGGAAAACACAAGAAGACAAGAAGGAATCACTCCAATCAACACATTTAGGTCACACAAATGCTAGATCCGGGTACACAAAGTGCGATACATGATACACGATCAATTAAGGACGATACAAGTAGCGGTAGTCATCTCCGTGAGGAGGTCTTGATGTTCTTCTCCGTGAAGGAGGTCTTGAATCCGGTGGATCTTCTCCGAAGAGGCCGCGGTCTCGTAGGAAAGGAACCACTCAGGTCTAAAATGAGCTATCACAAAGCTAGCTAGCATGAAGGAAGTCAACGAGTATATATTACATGGGATGACGCCGTCGGGTCGGACGTCCGGTAATCCTCGGATTTCTGCTATTTACGTTCTGTGGTCGGTGTCACGGACGTCCGGTGGCTTCCGGTCGTCTGGGAGTCGCTGGTCGTCCGGTGATCGTCGGAAGTCCAGTGCTTGGAGGTTACCGGTCGTCCGGTAGGGGCCGGACGTCCCGTGAATGTAGCATCTTTAGCCGCACTTCTTCTTGTTCCAAGCACTTGTCGATCCCGCCGCCTTGTCCACTGTGCAGAGTTGTCCCGTGACCTTCATCCAAGTACCTGAGTATGCATAGAGTTCCTGATGAGGGTAGAAGCCATGTCCCATGCGACTCGAGAGGGAAATGATAAAGGAGCGAGTTCACCTCGGCTTCGAGAGCTCTTGACCGTGCTCGTGTGATAGGTCCTTTGGGCACTTGGTGAGTCGATGGTAGGTCCATGGGGATGACCTTGGGATGCTCCGCATCAACTTACTCAACGAGCAAGAAAGTCGACATCGTCAAAACCAAGCTACACTTGAGCAAGCACAAGAACGGCAAAGACTACGCCAACAACAACAAGAGCGAGCACGTAAAGACCAAGAAGAACAAGATGCCGAAGCTCAACGTCAAGCACAACACCGCCGAGAAGCTCAAGCTCTTGAGGCACAAGGAGCATTACGTGATTCACATTGCAATGTGGCAACTCGCAATCGTCACACTCATCAAGAAGAGGATTTCCTTCATGATGAGATGCATGAGAGGCGCCACCAAGCACGCATGCAACAAGAAGCTCCTCCTCAAGCACGACAAGAGCTACAACCTCAACAATAACAACAAGCTCGACAAGTACACCATGACAATTAACAACTACTCCGCCAAGAGCAACATGAGATTGACAATCGTCCAAATCAAGAACGCCCTCCCAATGGGCAAGCCAACAATGAAGAGCATCGCTATGGCAAGCTTAAGTTCACCATTCCAAAGTTCTCCGGAAGCATTGATCCCGAAGACTACCTCTCATGGGCATTGAAAGTTGACAAAATCTTCCGCCTCCACAACTTTGATTATGAGAAGAAAATTGCTATGGCCTCCTTTGAGTTCAAAGACTATATTCTCATTTGGTGGGAACAAATCATTGAGAGAAGAGAAGCAAAAGGCGAACCTCCAATCACTGCTTGGGCTCAAATGAAGGAAGTTATGAGAGCACGCTTCGTGCCAACACACTACAACCGTGACTTGTTCAAGAAGCTACAACTCCTCAAGCAAGGTACCAAGTCCGTTGAAGAGTACTACAAGGATATGGAGATTGCCATGATAAGAGCCAACATCACGGAAGATGAAGATCAAACAATGGCGAGATTCTTGAATGGATTCAACTATCCTATCAAGAAGATTGCGGACTTTCAACCCTACACGACCCTCCTCGAGCTAGTACACCAAGCAACCAAAGCGGAGCGATAAGTTCAAGAGGACTACAAGTACTGCAAGTTCAACTCCAAGAACTTCGGCTCCTACAACCAAGCTTCAACGACTTCGGATCCTCCTTCCTCTACCAAGCCATCTACAAACTTCGGCGACAAGCCAAGCTACAAGAATGCGACTACATCAAGTCGGTCACTTTCTACAAACAACTTCAAGCCAATAGATTCATCATCTACAACTCCAACCAAGGACAACTCCAAGACGAGTTCCATCAAATGCTTCAAGTGCCAAGCGCGAGGACACAAGTCATTTGAGTGCAAGATCGTTCGTACCATGATCATCAACGATGATGGTTCTTATGACTCCATGAGCGATGATGAGAAGGAAGCACTTGAACATGTCGCTATGCATCGCCAAGTGAATGAATATGAAGACCATCAAGTGTTTTGGGACAATGACTCGAGTCCCAATCTTGTTGTCTCCAAGGTCTTGACACTCCAACATCAACAAGATGACGATCAAAGATGTCATATCTTCCATCCCAGGGCCGGCATCAATGGACGCACCGTCAAGGTTATCATCGATGGAGGAAGTTCTCACAACTTGGCTAGCGAAGAGCTATGAGACAAGCTAAACTTGGTGAAGTCAAAGTACCCTCATCCCTACAAGGTCCAATGGCTTAGTGACGCCGGAACTCTTCGAGTCGAGCATAGCGAGCAAGTTTCTTTCAAGATAGGCGCCTACGAGGACACACTTGAGTGTGATGTGGTCCCTATGTCCGTGTGCCATCTTCTTCTTGGACGACCATGGCAATATGATCGTGGAGTCACACACAATGGACGGACTAACCACTATAGCTTCAAGATGAAAGGAAAGGAGTTTGTGCTACGCCCAATGTCACCAAGTCAAGTAGCCGCCGACAAAAACTTACCTACCAACCATCGTGGGGAGAGAGTGAGCCACCAAAAGGAGAGTGAGAGCCACAAGCCAAATATGAGCGACTGCACGATGAGTGACAAGAAACAACTAGTGCTATTCGCCACCAAAAGTGAGATGAGAGAAGTGTGTGAGAACCCCTCGAGTGTCTTTCACCTTGTGCTTTTATGTAAAGGGGAAGCCAAACCTACTAACACTTCACCACCTCCACCTTTAGTGTTGTCTCAATTCTTGTAGGAATTCTCGGACGTCTTTCCCGATGAGCTACCTTCGGGTCTACCTCCACTTCGCGGAATCGAACACAGCATTGACCTCATACCCGGTGCACCACTTCCGAACAAAGCTCCTTTCCGCGTCAACCCCGAGGAAACCAAGGAGATACAACGGCAAGTACAACAACTCATCGACAAAGGTCATGTACGTGAAAGCTTGAGCCCTTGTGCCGTTCTGGTTATTCTCGTGCCTAAGAAAGATGGAAGTTTTCGCATGTGCTCCGATTGTAATCCGATAAATGCTATCACCATTAGATACCATCACCCTATATCCCACGATTAGACGACATGCTTGATGAATTATTTGGTGCCACCATCTTTTCAAAAATTGATCTTAAAAGTGGCTACTACCAAATTCGCATTCAAGAGGGTGATGAGTGGAAAACGGCTTTCAAAACCAAGTTTGGGTTATATGAGTGGCTTGTTATGCCAATGGGTTTATTGGAAGCGCCCGGTTCATTTATGCGTCTCATGAATTTTGTTCTACGACCCTACATAGGCGTCTTTGTAGTGGTTTACTTTGATAACATCCTCGTTTTTAGCAAGTCGCTTGAGGACCATGTGACACACATCCGTATGGTTTTGCAAACCCTTCAGAAAGAGCGCTTATATGCTAACATGAAAAATGCAGTTTTGGCGTTGACAAGGTCGTTTTCCTAGGATTTGTCGTTTCTTCCCAAGGTGTTCACGTCGATGAAACTAAAATTCAAGCAATTAAATCTTGGCCTCAGCCAACGAACCTCCAACAAGTGCGTAGCTTTCTTGGTTTAGCCGGTTTCTGTCGATGTTTCGTGAAGGATTTCAGCACAATTGCTATGCCTCTACACGCCTTGAGCAAGAATAATGCACCCTTTGTTTGGGGTCCTTTGCAAGACACCGCGTTCATTAAGTTCAAAGACTTGCTCACTCACGCACCGCTTCTTGCCCTACCGAACTTTGATAAGCCTTTTGACATTCATTGTGATGCTAGTGGCACCGGCATAGGTGGCGTGCTCATGCAAGAAAAGCGCCCAATTGCATACTTTAGTGAAAAGCTATCTGGAGCGCAACTTAACTACCCCATCTATGATAAAGAGCTATATGCCTTGGTGAGAGTTTTGCGTGTTTGGGAACATTACCTTAGACCTCATGAATTCATTCTTCATACGGACCATGAGACTCTCAAGTATCTCAAGGGTCAAACTAAGTTGAACAAGCGTCACGCTAAGTGGAGTGAGTTCATTGAGTCTTTTCCCTACGTCATCAAGTACATCAAAGGCAAAGAAAATGTTGTGGCGGATGCACTTTCCCACAAATGCATGCTTTTCACAAAACTTGAGTTGAATGTTATTGGCTTTGAGCACATAAAAGACTTATATGAGCATGATCCTTTCTTTGGAAATCCTTATGCCAAGTGTTTGAGTCACACTTCTTGGGAACATTACTACATCAAGGATGGATATCTTATGAGAGGTAACAAACTTTGCATTCCCGAGTCTTCGTTTCGTTTGCTCCTTTTGCAGGAATCTCACAGCGGAGGACTCATGGGACACTTTGGTCACGACAAGACATTTTCTACGCTCTCAAAGAACTACTTTTGGCCCAAGATGCTACATGACGTCTCACGCCTCACCAATAGATGATCTACATGTCGCAAAGCTAAGTCAAGGCTCAATCTTATGGTCTTTATACTTGGATTGCCTAGAACTCAAAATAGAAAATATTTCGTGTTTGTTGCCATGGATAGATTCTCTAAAATGGATCATTTCATTCCTTGTAACAATATCGACGATGCTTCACATTTGGCAAATCTGTTTTGTAGGGAAATCATTCGTCTACATGGAGTGCCCAAGACGATCGTGTTGGACCGGGATGTGAAGTTCTTGAGCTACTTTTGGAAGAATCTATGCGCCAAACTCGGCATCAAGGTCCTCTTCTCTTCGGCATATCATCTACAAATCGACGGCCAAATAGAGGTGACAAACCGCACGCTTTCGACGCTTCTTCGCACGTTGATCAAGAAGAACATCAAGGAATGGGAGCAATGCTTGCCCATCGCCGAGTACGCCTACAACCGCGCAAGACATTCGACTACCGGCAAGTCCCCTTTCGAGGTCGTCTACGGCTTCAACCCGTTGTCTCCATTGGACATCCTACCTCTACCTCTACAAGAATGCATCAACTTGGACGCAAGTGCTCGAGCAAGCTATCTCAAGAAGGTGCATCAAGATACAAGGGCAACGATCGAGAGGCAAGTACATCGACTAGTGTCCAAGTTCAACGCCAACAAGAAGCCTATGGTGTTCCAACCGGGAGATCTCGTATGGCTACATCTTCGGAAGGACCGTTTCCCCCACGAGCGCAAGTCCAAACTACTACCTCGGGCCGACGGACCATTCAAGGTGCTAGCACGCTACTACAACAATGCATACAAGCTCGACCTTCCATGCGACAAGTACAACGTGAGCGATGTATTCAACGTCAGTGATCTCTCCACTTTCCATGGTGATGAAGATTTCGATCCGCGGTCAGATCTTTCCCAAGGGAGGGGAGATGATGCGGAGCATCCCAAGGTCATCCCCATGGACCTACCTTTGTCTCACCAATTGCCAAGTTGACCCATGACACGTGCTCGAGAACGAGCTCTCGAGGCCGAGGTGACTTCACTCCTCTCTCTACGTCACTTTGATTCACATGAGACATGGCTACTACCCTCATCAGACACTCTTTGCATACTCAGGCACCTCGGGAGCAACCATGGAGAAGTCAAGGAACAAGAAGGATCGAAGGAGGAAGAAGGAGGAGAGAAAGAGCCGAGATTCAGCCAGCCCGGACGATCTGGCCGATGTCCCGGACGATCCGGCCGAAGCCGGTTGATCCGGACAAACGTCCGGACGATCCGGCAAATGTGCCCGAAGACACCCGAAGCTCCACGCCGAAGCCGGATCATCCGGACCCCGGCCCGGATCATCCGGACGCACCCGGACATCCGGACGAAGACCCGGACATCCGGGCCACCCGCAACAGATCAGGCATGTCCGGATCATCCGACGCCGCCCTGGATCATCCGGACCCCCGAAGCCTTGATCATCCTGACCAACGTCCTGATCATCCGGACAATGCGTGCGTGAATGATGTTGGGCTGAGGCCCATGTACCCCTTCGCCCCTCCTAGCCTATATATACCACTCTACCTAAACTATCTAGGGTTAGCTTTGTGTTAGCTCATACAAAACGTTAGTGGTTCCTCTCCTACGAGACCGTGGCCTCCTCGGAGAAGATCCACCGGATTCAAGACCTCCTATACGGAGAAGAACATCAAGACCTCCTCATGGAGATGGCTACCGCTACATGTATCGTCCTTAGTTGATCGTGTATCATTTATCGCACTTTGTGTACCCAGATCTAGCATTTGTGTGACCTAAGTTGGTTGATTTGAGTGTTTTCTCCTTGTCTTTCTTGTGTTTTTCCTTGTGCCCCTCGTGTTCTTCCTCGGGATCCCTCCTTTTCGTGAAAGATCGGCCATGTAGGGTTCCACCCTACATCAAATAGCCTCTAGACGAAGTTTATGAAGTGGCATCTTGTATATTTCGTCCAAGGCTTCACACACTCATTATGGTGGCTTCAAAGTCCTGAAATCATCACTTGTAACTCCGTTCTTGTTCCCCTTGTGATGTAGGGGTGGAACCCTACGTGGCCGATCTTTCATGAAAAGGTGGGATCCCGAGGAAGGACACGAGGGGCACGAGGAAAAACACTAGAGAGGCAAGAAGAAAACACTCAAATCAACAAGCTTAGGTCACACAAATGCTAGATCCGGATACACAAAGTGCGATACACGATACACGGTCAAGTAAGGACGATACAAGTAGCGGCAGTCATCTCCGTGAGGAGGTCTTGTTGTTCTTCTCCGTATAGGAGGTCTTGAATCCCGTGGATCTTCTCCGAAGAGGCCACGGTCTCGTAGGAGAGGAACCACTAAGGTTTTGGATGAGCTAACACAAAGCTAACCCTAGATAGTTTAGGTAGAGTGATATATATAGGCTAGGAGGGGCGAAGGAGTACATGGGCCTCGGCCTAACATCATGCACATAGGCATTGTCCGGATGATCCGGACGTTTGTCCGGATGATCCGGGCTTCGGGAGTACGGATGATCTGGGGCGGCATCCGGATATCCGGGACTTGGTTCGGACGTCCGGGTGCATCCGGATGATCCGGGCTAGGGTCTGGATGATCCGGCTCCAGCTGGGGCTCGGGTGTCCTCGGGCACATTTGCCGGATCGTCCGGACGTTTGTCCGGATCATCCTGGCTTCGGCCGGATCGTCCGGGACTTCATCCGGATAATTCGGGCTAGCTGAGTCTCGGCTGTTTTCCTCCTCCTTCTTCCTCCTTCGATCCTTCTTCTTCCTTGACTTCTCCATGGTTCCTCCTGAGGTGCCTGAGTATGCAAAGAGTCTCTGATTAGGGTAGCAGCCATATCTCGTGAGAATCAAAGTGACGTAGAGAGAGGAGTGAAGTCACCTCGGTCTCGAGAGCTCGTGCTCGAGCACGTGTCACGGGCCCACTTGGCACTTGGTGAGACGAAGGTAGGTCCATGGGGATGACCTTGGGATGCTCCGCATCATCTCCCCTCCCTTGGGAAAGATCCGACCTCGGATCGAAATCTTCATCACCATGGAAAGTGGAGAGATCCTTGAGGTTGAATACATCGCTCACGTTGTACTTGTCGCTTGGAAGGTCGAGCTTGTATGCATTGTTGTTGTAGCGTGCTAGCACCTTGAAGGGTCCGTCGGCCCGAGGTAGAAGTTTGGACTTGCGTTCGTTGGGGAAACGGTCCTTGCGAAGATGTAGCCATACGAGATCTCCCGGTTGGAACACCATAGGCTTCGTGTTGGCGTTGAGCTTGGACGGTAGGTGATGTACTTTCCGCTCGATCGTTGCCCTTGTATCTTCATGCACCTTCTTGAGATAGCTTGCTCGAGCACTTGCGTCCAAGTTGATTCGTTCTTGTAGAGGTAGAGGTAGGATGTCCAATGGATACAACGGGTTGAAGCCGTAGACGACATCGAAAGGGGACTTGCCGGTAGTCGAATGTCTTGCGCGGTTGTAGGCGTACTCGGCGATGGGCAAGCATTGCTCCCATTCCTTGATGTTCTTCTTGAGCAACATGCGAAGAAGCGTCGAAAGCATGCGGTTTGTCACCTACGTTTGGCCGTCGGTTTGTGGATGATATGCCGAGGAGAAGAGTAGCTTGATGCCGAGTTTGGCGCATAGAGTCTTCCAAAAGTAGCTCAAAAACTTGACGTCTCGGTCTGACACAATCGTCTTGGGCACTCCATGTAGACGAATGATTTCCGTACAAAAGAGATTGGCCACATGTGAAGCATCATCGATCTTGTTTTAAGGAATGAAATGAGCCATTTTAGAAAATCTATCCACGACAAGAAACACGGAATCTTTTCCATTTTGAGTCCTAGGCAATCCAAGTATAAAGTCCATGCTTATGTCTGCCCATGGATGATAAGGAATATGAAGTGGCATGTAAAGACCATGAGATTGAGCTTTTGACTTAGCTTTGCGACATGTAGAGCATCGGTTGGCAACGTGAGACGTCACGTAGCATCTTGGGCCAAAAGTAGTTCTTGGAGAGTGTAGAAAATGTGATGTGGAGCATCCTACGGACATCACCATACCAAGGGCAAGTGACACGTGTGACATCTAATTCACACACAAAGGTGAATCATATCCTTTACACGTGTTCACTTGACCCCTTCGAGGATGGTTTACTACTTGACACTTCTCCCGTGTGCATACATATGTATTGTCGGAGCTTCACGAATGTCAAGTAGGAGTGCAAGCGCCAAGGAACGACTACACCATCCGTGAGTGAAGCGTGGAAGAGAAGACGGAAGAAAGGAGAAGAAGACGGTGTGGCTGCTGGAGTCAGGCCGGACGTCCGGACGTCCATCCGGATCATCCGGACCCAGCCGGATCATCCGGACCTTCCCCAGATCATCCGGGTAAGTGCGCCAAAGACACTCGAAGGCTTCCACCGAAGCCGGATCATCCGGGACTCCGTCCGGATCATCCGGACACCCCGACGCCCGGATCATCCGGAACCCCTTCCGGATCATCCGGCCTTGCCTGTGCGCATGTATCCGGGCCGAGGCCCATGTACCTGTTTCGCCCCTCACTTACCCCTTCGTGACTCTAGACTATATATACTCATCCACCTCCACCATTTTAGGGTTAGCAAATGTGATATCTCATTTTAGAGTAGATCTTTGCTCATCCATTACGGATCTACTCCACGATAGAGACCCAGACCCCTCTATGGAGAAGATCCACCTTGGATTCAAGACCCCTAACGGGAAGATCCTTCGCGGATTCAAGACCTCCACTTGGAGATGAACTCTACCTTATATCTCTCCCTTTGTTGTTCATGTACCTTGTGATCTTGTGTGTTTGATTGTCTAGTGGATGTGTGATTCGACTTGTTCTTGAGTGTTTTCCATCGTGACCATCGATGGGAAGGCATAAGCATGGACTTTATACTTGGATTGCCTAGGACTCAAAATGGAAAAGATTCCGTGTTTGTTGTCGTGGATAGATTCTCTAAAATGGCTCATTTCATTCCTTTTAACAAGATAGACGTTGCTTGACATGTTGCAAATCTCTTTTGTAGGGAAATCATTCTTCTGCATGGAGTTACCAGGATGATCGTCTCGGACTGGGACGTCAAGCTCTTGAGCTACTTTTGGAAGACTCTATGCGCCAAGCTCGGCATCTAGCTCCTCTTCTCTTCGGCATATCATCCACAAACCGACGGCCAACCGGAGGTGACGAACCGTAGACTTTCGACGCTTCTTCGCGTGTTGATCAAGAAGAACATCAAGGAATGGGAGCAATGCTTGCCCATCGCCGAGTACGCTTACAACCACGCAAGACATTCGACTACCGGCAAGTCCCCCTTCGAGGTTGTCTATGGCTTCAACCCGTTGTCCCCATTGGACATCCAACCTCTACCTCTACAAGAATGCATCAACATGGACGCAAGTGCACGAGCAAGCTATCTCAAGAAGGTGCATGAAGATACAAGGGCAACGATCGAGCGACAAGTCCATCGCCTCACCACCTAGCTCAACGTCAACAAGGCACCAATGGTGTTCCAACTGGGAGATCTCGTATGGATTCATCTTCGAAAGGACCGCTTCCCCAACGAACGCATGTCGAAACTACTACCTCAAGCCGACGGACCTTTCAAGGTGCTAGCACGCTACAACAACAATGCATACAAGATCGACATTCCACAAGACAAGTACAACATGACCAATACCATCAACATCAAGGACCTATCTCCTTTCCATGGTGATGACGACTTCGATCCGAGGTCGGATCTTTCCCAAGGGAGGGGAGATGATGCGGAGCATCCCAAGGTCATCCCCATGGACCAACCGTCGACTCACCAAGCGCCCAAAGGACCAATGACACGAGCCCGTGCAAGAGCTCTCGAAGCCGAGGTGAACTCGCTCCTTTATCAATTTCCTATCGAGTCACATGGGACATGGCTTCTACCCTCATCGGAAACTCTATGCATACTCAGGTACGTGGATGAAGGCCACTGGACAGCTCTGCATAGTGGACAAGGCGGCGGGATCGACAAGTGCTTGGAACAAGAAGAAGGGCGGCTAAAGACGCTATAGGCACCGGACGTCCGACCCCTACCGGACGATCGGTCACTCCCAGGCACCGGACGTCCGACGGTCACCGGACGACCGGCGACTCCCAGATGACCGGAAGCCACCGGACGTCCGTGACACCGACTACAGAACGTAATTAGCGGAAATCTGAGGATTACCTGACGTCCGGTTCCTCCCGAGCCACCGGACGTCCGGTGACCCAGCGGACGTCCGACCCGATGGCGTCACCCCATGTAATATATACTCGTTGACTGCCTTCATGCTAGGTAGCTTTGTGATAGCTCACCTGAAAACCTAGTGGTTCCTCTCCTACGAGACCGCGGCCTCCTTGGAGAAGATCCACTGGATTCAAGACCTCCTTCACAGAGAAGAACATCAAGACCTCCTCACGGAGATGATTACCGCCACTTGTATCGTGCTTAGTTGATCGTGTATCGTGTATCGAACTTTGTGTACCCGGATCTAGCATTTGTGTGACCTAAACGTGTTGGTTTGAGTGTTTTCTTCTTGTCCCTCTTGTGTTTGCCCCTCGCGTTTCACGTGTTCATCCTTGGGGTCCCTCCTTTTCGTGAAAGATCAGCCACATAGGGTTCCACCCTACATCAGTATGACTCTATATGAATGCCTCCGGCGGGGTACCGGGATGTGCAATGAAACAAGAGTGACATGTATGAAAAATTATGCATGGTGGCTTTGCCACAAATATGATGTCAACTACATGATCATGCATGGCAATATGACAATATGAAGTGTGTCATATGAACGGAACGGCGGAAAGTTGCATGGCAATATATCTCGGAATGGCTATGGAAATGCCATGATAGGTAGGTATGGTGGCTGTTTTGAGGAATACATATGGTGGCTGTTTTGAGGAAGGATATATAGTGGGTGTATGGTACCGACGAAAGTTGCGCTATACAAGAGAGGCTTGCAATGGTGGAAGGGCGAGAGTGCGTATAATCCATGGACTCAACATTAGTCATAAGAACTCATATACTTATTGGAAAAATCTACGAGTCATCAAAACAAAGCAATCAACGCATGCTCCTAGGGGGGAGGTTGGTAGGAGTTAACCATCGCGCGTCCCCGACCTCCACACAAAGGTTGATACTTTACAAATACCTCATGCTCTAACTTCGTCACATAGCGGTTCACCATTCGTGCATGCTACGTGAATCACTAACCTTAACACAAGTATTTCTCAATTTCATAATAACTCCACTAGCATGACTCTAATATCACTATCCTCATAACTCAAAACAATTATGAAGCATCCACCTTGATGCGGAGCATCCCAAGGTCATCCCCATGGACCCTCAATCGCCTCACCAAGTACCTCAAGGACCAATGACACTTGCTCGTGCTAGAGCTCTCGAGACTGAGGTGACATCTCTCCTAGTCCAACTTCCATATGAATCTTGCGAGACATGGCTTCTACCTCAGACGGATGTGTTTTGTGTGCTCAGGTATCACGAAGACCCCATCAGAGAAGTTCATGAATTTGGACAAGCCCCCAAGCTCACGGACGAAGCATGGCATCAAGAGAAGCTGAAGAAAGCTCCAGGCCCCGGACAACCGACCCCTGGACCTACAGGTATAGAAGAGCCCCCGCAGCCGAAGCTCCAGGCCCCGGACATCCGGCCACCCGAGACTCGGCCCCGCTAGCCCGGACATCCGGCAAAATGCCCGGATACCCGGCGCCTCGCCAAAGCCTGGACATCCGGCCCAACGCCCGGACGTCCGGCCCTGCCTGTGCACAGCGACTTGGGGTTCGACCCGTGTATCCCTATTCCGTCCCCTAGACTATAAGTACTCCTTCCCCTCCATCTTTTCAGGGTAGCTTTGTGATAGCTCATCTAAACACCCTAGTGGTTCCTCTCCTACGAGACCGCGGCCTCTTCGGAGAAGATCCACCGGATTCAAGACCTCCTATAAGGAGAAGAACATCAAGACCTCCTCACGAAGATGACTACCGCCACGTGTATCATCCTTAGTTGATCGTGTATCGTGTATCACACTTTGTGTACCCGGATCTAGCACTTGTGTGACCTAAACTTGTTGATTTGAGTGTTTTCTTCTTGCCCCTCTTGTATTTTCCCTCGTGTACCACGTGTTCATCCTCGAGATCCCTCCTTTTCGTGGAAGATCGGCCATTTAGGGTTCCACCCTACATCATTATGGTATCATGAGCCACGGTTGATCACGAATTTGGAGCCCCGCACCTTGTTTTTTAGCTTGTTTTTGTTGTGTTCTTCCCAATTTCGAAAATTCCCCACCAAAAATAGCCCCAAATGTTTTTTGTGATCTGTTGATTTGGTAAGATTTTGTTGAATTTGTTCCATGGATTTGCTGTGCCACGAGTGGATCTAGCTTTTCCCCACCTTTTGCCCAATTTTGACCCGCAAAATCCGACGAATTTTGGCCCCAAAAGTCACCGTGTGCAAGGAGTTCATCAGGGCCTCGGGCACCCCAGACATCCGGCCCGTGCCCCGGACATCCGGCCTGGCCCGGACATCCGGCCTCCCGCAGCCAAAAATTCCCCACCCACACCACCTTGCACTTAACCACGCCATTTTCGTTCGGTATCCCACCAAACCCTCGCATACCACAACCACTTCCGCAACCACCATCGCTTAACCGCTACGATTTTGACAATTTTGTCTCACTTTGCCTTGGATACTTGAGTTGTGGTTTCACAGTTTCCTTGGATGTTTCGGCTACCTTGGAACGGAACGACTTCGACAACACCACCGCTCACCCTCGGCAAGGACGGTAACATCGACGACACCTAGTTCATTCTACCTTGCAATTTTATGGTAACCCTATAGACCATTTTCGCGTAGCTTTCCCATCGAGACTAGCCATTTGTAATGCCCAGGATGGAGTTATACCTCCTACGTGTCGAGGCACGACTTAAAGGCATAAATCCATCCTAGAATGATCTCAAGTTTGGTATCTTTGCACGACTCATGTAAAAGAGGGATTAAAATGCAAAAGGGGATAGTTGGCTTACACTCGCCACTTCACACAATACATTACATAAACAATCATCATACAAAACATCACAACCCGACTACGGGTGAAGATCCAAAAGAAAGATACCAAAACAACATAAAGCCACAGGTCAGGATTGAATCCTAGTAGAAACCACTACTGAACATCGAAACGTCACAAGCAAACGGCCAAACTCTTCATCGAGCTCCCGATGAAGAACTGAACCAGCTTCTGCATCGTACACGACTGAACCTGCAACTGGTGTGGTGAAGTAACTGTGAGCCACAGAGGACTCAGCAATCCCGTTCCCGGGTAACAAGACTATTTAAGCCTTGGGTGAGGACAAGGCTGAAGAAAGAACGAGAGGTGAAGGAAACAAAACAAGAAATCTGCAGCAGCAACTAGCACTAACTTACGCAATAGAGAGCGAGAAGAGAAGAGCACCGGTCGAAAGATGATCACGAAGTGATCCTAACTAAAGCCGGTCAAACATAACCCCACCGTGTTCAACTCCCGAATCCCTATTCGGAAATTGACAGTCACGGTACACACGCTGGTAGTGTATTAGAAACATTGTGTCAAGTTATCTACAACCGGAATTAACAAGCTCCCATCTGCCACATAACCGCGGGCACGGCTTTCGAAAGTTCAAACCCTGCAGGGGTGTTCCAACTTGGCCCATTACAAGCCCACGATCCGCGGAGTCGCAACTCCATAGTTGGGAAGACCCGAGTATTCTCGGAATCCCGTGCTCAAGTTAAACCGAACTAAGGTAAGGCTAATCCAGCAAATCCTCCCGGCGTGTCGACACCCTGATAGTAGCCGCGCGTATCTAGGTCTCAGGACACGACCGGATGGGCGATTCTACGGGTGGATACCAAATACCTCGGGTTGCCCCAAGGCGGCCCCGCAGAACCCCCGTTTGGGACCAAC